>CM055975.1:21885000-23085000 GCA_029531755.1 Holothuria leucospilota | reverse complement strand
ATATCTTCTGATAGCAACTCCCCGAGAAGCACAGCAGCAAAAGTTGAAAGCTGTTCACGAATTAACAGGTAAAAGACTGGCTTTTTGAGTGGCATGTCTGTTTGTTGGGCAATTGAAAGTGTCTCAATGCAGATTCTGAATGCAGGTTTTGTCATGGAAATCTCATTTAATGAAAATTTCGCGCGCTTCGCGCGCATGCTTTACGGGGTTTGCACTCCATCTCATGACCATTATTAACATAATAATACATGGAACTATAATCACATCTGTAGGGGCCTATAGCATCAATATGCGATCTTTCAATCTAAGTTGTTGTAGCATGATTTGGAAAGTTGAAATTACGTATTTGCCGTTATATATTTTCCAAAAAAATTTACCGAGCGCTTTGCGCGCAGCCATTATCGGTATAGATGCCAGACACGTAGCCAAGGGAGTGAAGGGGGCAGCCTTGAGCATAATTTTTGGGTTTTTTTTTTAATGTTTTTTACAATATTGCTAGTGATTCTCCTATTTATATGCTGTAAAATAGGCTTGGGAAGTGCCATTTCTAGCAGTCTGGGAGGCACTTTGGGGCAAAATTTTCTTGCGCTTTGCGCCAACTCATGGTGGCGCAAAGTGCTGAGAATCTGTCTATGGGCTTCGCCACCCTTGACAAATTCCTGGTTTCGCCCTTGATAGATGGTGATTTTTAATGCAGTTACGACAAAAAAAAAAGTTTCTGAAAACTTTGTTAGTCCTTCACCCCTTTTGCTATACCTATCAGGGAGGTCTAATATCACCTCCCTGCACCAATAGTCTCCCTCCCGCCCGTTCCCCATTGTTGGAAGCTGTTCATCTGGATTTTCGTTCAAAATTAGTAAAAATACGATAGTTGTAAAGTGCTCTACTCTACATTATCATTTGGATGTCACGTAATAAGCATTATGTCATTGCTCCATTTTATGTACTTTATCCAGAGCTTCCGGAAGGCCCTATACAGGTATCTGCCAGCCTTAGATGCCTTTTTATAATGCACAATGAAGGGGAGGAAAAATTTCGTTATAGTCCAACAATGTTTCTGTGGACTCCACGCACGTATTTTTGGATAAAAACGTTGCCAATAGAAGGCGGTAAAGTAGCCAACAGGGAGTCTTCAGGAGGTTTGTTGACAACGTATTCTTCTCTTAGACAACATGCTCTCCTTTTTCACCTGACCAAAAATTAGAATTCACTACATTATAGACATTTTCCAGCTTTAATATATGATCAGCTCCAAAAATATTCCAAAAGATAGCACCATATTTTGCATCTAAGAAACCTTAAATAAGCAAAAATTTCTCAAAGGGGAGGGTGTCCCCTCCCCTTAGACCCCTCCCCCAGGACGGCATCTTTATGTAGTGACAAAGAAAAGATCCTCATTGCTGTATTCAAAACGCAGGGCGCATAAAAAACCGAATAGTTAAGCGTCGCCACTCAGTTGGAAAGAATATCCAGCGAGTCGGAAAAATCAGAATTCACTAAACTATGGACATTTTCCAGCCATACAGGTATGTGATCAGCTCCAGAAGTATCATAAAGATAGCACCATTTTGCATCTTAGCAACTTTAAATAAACAAAAATTTTTCAAAGGGGAGGGGGCACCCCTCCCCTTAGACCCCTCCCCCAGGACGGCACCTTAGTGCAGTGACACCTGACAAAGGAAGGAGCCCCACTGTGTATACGAACTTAGGGAGCACACGAAAAAAAAAAAAAAACGCATTTTGTGCAGACTTGGGAGGTTAACTGAAGTGCCATTACGACATCATCTGTTGTGCCCCCCCCCCCCCAATCACCAAAGCCTGGCGGCGCCACTGAACAGGCACGTATCCATGAGGGGGTGAATGAGGGTGAGTGCCCCAGGGACGAAAAAAAAGAAAGTTGCTACACCATCTCATGGTACCATAAGTATACAAGAGTATGTCATGATGAGTAATATACGGTCCAAGCCATTTCCAATGAATTTTGGTATGCCACAAAGATTTGGCTATGTGGACCTCGACTGTTCACGTGGTGCGCCAGCTCTCTGTTTGATATTGTCATTGCCCACACACCAAGATACATGACACACAGTATGGATACTGGTGACCGATGTAAATGTTTCCATCACAAAGCTTAAAAAGTGTCTGAAAGATGTCAAGTACTGGATGACATTCAACAAACTGAAATGAATACTGTATAGACTGAAATGATTATATTTGGTTCAAATCTACACTTGCACAAACTTCACATTGAAAGTATTATTGCTGAAAGCACCCCGGATAATAGTTCGTCGTCTGTGAAGTATTTAGGAGCCTGGTTAGATCACGGTCTTTCTATGCCTGATCATGTCAATAATAAGTGTAAAACTGCCTTTTTATCATCCCTAAAAAATTTTGCAGGGTGCTAAATTCTTAAGCAAGACCGCTATCATCGCCCTTGTAAATGCACTTCTCCATAGCTGTATTGATTATTGTAATATTTTACTTACTGGTATTCTGAGGTGTTTAATGTGAAAGATACAGCGTGTGCAAAATTACGCTGCGCCAGACTAGTTGCTGACAAGAGCAGGCAATTATCCCCCATCATTAGAAGGCTTGCTGGAGGAGTTAAATTACCTCCCACTGCTTCACAAAAATCCATATAAAGTTCTTCTTTTTGTTTTAAAAGCCCTACACAACGTGACACCACTTCAGCTCTCCCATATGTTCTGCTACAGAAAAAGCAGGTATGTAGTGAGATATGAGACCTATCAATCAGGTTGTTCCCAGGTACCGAATCATGATTGGTGAGCGTACTCTCGCTATCCACGGTCCCAAATTATGGAATGATTTGCCTTTTCAGTTAAGTCGGCAGGCCCTGAGGAACATTTGGAGAGCTTGTTGAAACCACCCTTTTTAGTTGCGCCATCGGTATCTGAACCCTGAATTTCTTTGTTGTTCTTTTTCACTTTCTCTTTTATGTAACTCATTAAAATAATTATTTGAAATAGTGCACAATATAAATTTGTTGAATTGAATTTGAATTGGAACGCTGAACTCGGCGTTTGTCAGAACTGAAAGCACGCCCTCAGTTTAAACAAAAATCCGCATACGCGTATGATACAGTGTTTCACAGTTGCTAAGCAGTTGACCTTTTAGAAGCCGAGCTCAGTTACCTTCGTTGGGAGCCTGATCCGAACCATTTCGTGCGAAGAAATTGGCTAACTGAAAATCCCCAAGTATCACAAAGAAAAAAATCTTCGAAAATGTAATAAGTTCAGTGGTAAAATAAATTATGAAACTGAACGAGTTCCAAGCCCGAAACACATAGTTCCAAACATTTATTTTAATTTTTTCTTATCCACCTACCAGTGCCTGCTCTCTTTAAGTTTCCTCTTGTTCCTCTTCCCCCTTTAATTGCTCCCTGTTATAGACATACTTAAGCGTACGAGACTTACTTAAGCCTACGGGATCACTTTAAATGGGGAGGCCAGAGGGATGAACACTTCTGCCAGAGATTTCAAAGAAAAATTGTTACAAGTTTATCCGGAATATAGCATAAGTTTCATCTGAAAATAGCAAATACCCCCATACCCCATCCTCCAGCCCCCACCTCATCTCACACATTTATGTATACTCATATACATGATGTTACACTGATGTTAATTTTCTTGCTAGTACGTATCTATGCTTTCAGTCTCTTCGTTTTCCTTCTTAGGAGAACAAGAACATTATCCGAAGGTGAAGAGTGATGAGAACAAGAAAATTTCCTGAAAAGGAAGAGTGATGCCCATTTTCATAATTATAGCACAATTTCATTTGAGAAAATAACATAATTGCAAGCTTATATGAGCATTTAAAAAGCGAGAAAATAACCCCAATACTCAAGTAAATGAACTGATTAACACGAAAGATTGTCCTTTACACATACAACATGAATGATGAAGTGAAACTGTGACGTTAAGGAGGGACTCACGAAACATTCCTTTGGTGTTATTATTTGGGCTTAATAAATCTACAACAGTCACAGACCTACAGAATTCGTCCAATTTGGGAAGACAGAAAGACATTTTCCCAATTTTCAAATCTTGTCCCAATTTACCTTTCTTAAAGCGACACAAAAAAGAGTGGAAAAAAGATACAAAAAGAGTGTTACTGAGGCGACGGCGTTGAAGCTTCGGGCTAAAATTCGTGTATAGTTGATCCGAAAGAACAAAATAGGACAATTTGGAGACAACACTTAATTTCTCAGTGATGATGCTACTCCCCAGTTTTGCTATTTTCCTGAATTTTGACAGATTGTTTGCCCAAACAATATTAAGAGGGTCTGGGCATTTGTCAATCCCGGTCTTCAATGAGGAGAGCTGCAAGATTCATTCCCCCTGAAAAGCTTTTTATAATTGCCAATTTTCTACTATGAATAGGCTGTGTGTGAATCACACAGACATTTGCATACTACCGTACCTGACAAAATGATTTACATATGGTTAACATAAGAAAAAATGATATTCTGCCAGCAACATTGCTCATCGTTATTATTGTAAACAGCCAGTGAATAGACCTTAAACAAATGACGTCACAGAACAGAAAGTACGCCATCGTTTGGAGGCAAGCGCGTATCATTGCAAGTTACACCAACAAAATGCAGACAGCTGATGATTCGTCGTCAACGATTGGATACGCGCGTAAGTCTACACGCGCCTGAGAAGTCTACTGCCTGCGTCCCATGTGCTTCATTACTTTGCCTCCAAAATGACGTCGTGTGACGTCAATGCGTAAGGTCTATTATACAAGAGATAGTTAAATGTTGTATAGGTTTAGGGCCATTTGATCTATAACTGTTGCATAAAAAGATGTCACTTCTGTCATCTTATTCAAAGCAGTATCTGCCTTTTACTTTGACTGGATACATTCTATTTTTATTCCAAAACTGGATACATAATTTCCATTTGGAGCAACCTCCCAAAGAATGCCTGGCCTAATTGATCTTACAACAGTATGAGGATGACCGTTCTGACTTGTTAAAGAAGGGTTTCTTAGTTCTTCATAGGACTTTTACTTACCAATAAGTAGCTGGCAGATTTGTTTATTTCCTCCATTAGAAATCAAGAACAACTCACAGATGGAAAGAACGCACACTTAATCTCTATAAATATGGATTAACTTTCTTAAATTTGAGGATTATTGTTACTTTTTAAATTTTCACCTTTCATCTAGGAGCATTGTTCATATGCTTAATCACTTGATTCAGTCTATTTTCATTTGCAGGGAACAAACTAAATAAGTTTATAAGTTTTTATGACTATCCAACTCATTCCTTTCCCCTCTGATTGCTAACTTTTCATTACAGGGAATATTTCGTTTTATCAGCTCTCTCTTCGTCAGATGGCGCTCTTGAGATGCGCTGCTGTGGTCTTCAGGAGAGCACGCCATCTCAATGATTCTGTCCCTCGTCAGATTTGTGGCTACATACATCCGTCCGGTCTGTGTTCTTGTGTCATCCACCCAAAAGGCTCGCGGTCGTCTTTCACCTACACCGCGGAGCGGACGAAGTTTTTTCGTTCAGCTCATCGCAGGGGCGGCAGCCACAGAGGCCCTACGCAGACTATCCTCTACCTCGCTCGCCTTCCATTTTCCCATTTTCCCTGCAGACTTTGCTTTTCAATGCTGTTGTATTTCCTGACCGTATGTCCAAAATACCGGAACTTCCTTTGAATAACATCTTTCCTCAATGTTAGCTCGGGATCGATCTTTCCTGTACCCAGTTGTTCGATCTCTTCTCTTTCCAAGACACTTGTAGGAGTCTCCTATAGTACCATATCTCGAAAGCATCTATTCTTTTCTTGTCATTCTTTGTCATTGTCCAGTACTCACAACGGCAGGTTGCAACAGGGAAAACGACTGTACGGAGCAGGCGACGGAAGCTTGATGTTTCTGGACAGACCATGGCTTTGCCAGGTGTTTGCCATGTTCTGTGTCACAGTCCTTGCCACCCCTAGTCTTCTCTTAATTTCTGTAGTGCATCCCCCCTGGTGTTGATCATCTAGCCCAGATACTCAAACTGCTGTACTTCATCAATTTTATCTCCTTCAAGTTTGATCTGTCCCTGTCTATAAACATTTTCTTTGTTTTCTTGGTATTAAGCAAAAGACCCCTTTTTTCACTCACTCCCCTTTATTTTTTTTTCAACAGTTCCATTAATTCCTCCCTGCTGCTGCAAATGAGTGTGATGTCGTCTGCATATCTCAAATTTGTGATTTTAGTACCACCAATTTTCACGCCTTCATCAAAACCTTCCAGTGATTCTCTCAGCTCATGATGTCCTCTGTGTAGATATTAAAGAGGTTTGGTGACAATACAGCCTTGTCGTACACCTCTGTCCCCATACTCGTTCTGACTGCGGACTCCTGATTGTCATATAACCATCTAATCAGGTCTACCAGATGATGAGGAAAGCCCATCCTCAACATGATTCCCATAACTGGGGCGTGGCTCACACAGTCAAAGGCCTTAGACTGGCCAATGAAACACATATAGAGGTGAAGCTTGTGGCTTTTCTCAATGACATTCCTGACGTTCGCAATCTGATCTCTTGTCCCCCTACCTTCTCGAAAGCCTGCTTGTTCTTCAGAGGTCTCTCGGACAAGTTTCTGCTTCATTCTTCTGTTAATGATTTTCAACAAAACTTTGCTTGCATGACAGATCAGGCTGATGGTGCGGTGGTTGGCACACTCTTTCAGATTGCCCTTCTTCGGCAAAGAGACAAAAACAGCTTTGCACCAGTAGTTTTATCATACTGTAGGTTTATTCAAGGGGGATTTGGTGTCTGAAAGTGGGGGAGGGGGTCAAAGGCGGGTGGACTGTCAAACGGCGCCGAAGGCTCCGCGAGAGCGCGAATCGCTCTCCTGGGGGCGTGGGGTCCCGGGGCCGCCCAAGGGCCCCTGGCGGGGTCCAGGGGGAAGCCCCGGAGGCTCTGGGGCATTTACGAAATTGAAGGCATTAAAATGATGCATTTTATCTTCAAGGCTTCAAATGGCATAAGGTGGGCAATTAACATACCACAAAAATCTCAATTTGACCTTTTCAATTATATTCTTACTCCATGTGACTAATAGTCAGATGGGATCGATAATGCTGAGGGCTTGAGATAGTAGGGGATACTGGATTATTCGGAGGGTTTCCCGGGGCTTTGGAACAATTTTAAGAATGGGAGTTCTAGTTATTAGGACTTTTTAGCGATAAGAGTAATAGAAATGCTAAGAAAGAAAAGTATCCTCAAGGAGAGGGCTCTTATATCCCCTTCGCAAAGCACTTGTCCCTTATTACGGTACCAGAAATGGCACTTTCCGTGCCTGAAAACTTGCATCTAAACAATCTTCAAAGAGTCGATAAATTTACACAGATCGATGGTGGTAAAAACTTTGCTTTGAAAGTTTCTGGGGGAGAGGGAACTTCCCCTACGCTGCGTAAGGTCATGGGGGAATTGGTGGTTTCAATGATAATAGAAGAGTTTGTACGAAGCTGTGACAAGCAGGATGTTGTACAGGAAGTAACCCCGAAACCCCGAAACCCCGAAACAATATTTAGAAGGGATGCGCGCGAAGCGCGCAGAAGAAAACAGCGTTGAGGCAGCGTTTCAGACATTTAACTGTAGCCTATTGTTTTTCTTTAGTTTTAAATGCAGTATTTTTATTGCATAAAATTTTTCCTACTTTCCCCAGGTGCCAATTCTTCCATAGAGCGGGATGCCCAATTTTTTTTCCCACGAGGTTATGGGCAAATCTGATTTAAAATTTTTTTTCAAATTTGTTTCTAAATCATGTCTGGGGTTATTTCTAAGGTTAGGGTTACGTGGACTGGGGTTATTTGGCCCGTTCTTTCATAATCTGGCGTCAGAATTACAAAAAAATGGTTCAAAAGCTGTCATTGTGGAATTAGGGGTGTGGCCTATTTCCAAGAAGCTGATTGGTCCATTGGCATGATTTGCCCATAACCTCGTGGGAAAAAAAATTGCGCGAGCGGGATATGGAAAGCTACATTCTGCTCTATGGAGGCTTTCTTTCATGTTTCATTTTGTCGATGGTCTGAAACAAGTACCCCTCAACTTTTTATTAGTGTAAAAAATAGGTTGTGTCGATTTTGAAGGTTATAGACTATGTGATACTTGAAGAAGTCAATGAAATCTTTTTCGGAAGTTTTTACATGGACATTGGCAAGGGCATCGGCAGTTGAAGTGTCAGGGAAGTAATTTTTATTGGAGGCTGCATCTTGGGAAGTTGTGACAGGCGAAGCGTTAACAGCGATCGCCGAATGCGCGAAGCCGGAGGCCGGGGACTGAGAAATCTTTCTTAAATTTGACGGCTTTTGCGGCCATTCTGGACCATTTCTTGACAAAAATCCTGCTTCCCCCAGATGTAATTTGAAATGCTAATGAAATAGTTCTCATAGAATGATCGCAAATATAAGATTGTAACCGTCAGTCAATTTGCTGAGGATGGTGATAGTTGGTGAGGAAAGTAAACAGCGAGAGGTGTAAGCGAAGGTTTTGGAAATGATAATTTAGTCAAGCTGTCCCACAGGAAGTAATCACGAGGCAATTCCTACGTACAGCAGTACAGCAGTACTAATGAGACATCGATTTATATAAGGCTCATGCGAAGCACGCCCGTTTTTTTTTCGAGAATTGCGGTTTCCTATACATGGTTAGGGTTTTGGACTTTGTTTGCAAGGACCATGGTGCATTTTATGACGTAGGTATAAGTATCTTCAGTGACCCTTATTTCAAAGCTTCAAGTGAAAATAGTGTGCCGCGTAAGAGGAAAGAAATTTTACGGCGCCAGACAAAATTTTCAATTGTATTAGTCAGTTTTCTCTGGACGTGCGCGAAATTTTCCTAGATTTTTATGGTTTTGATTTTAATATTTTCCTTAATTGAACATTGCAAAATTTAATCATAAGCTATGGAAAATTCTCCTATAATTTCTCTGGTGTCGCTTACTTTCGCTCATTATTTTACTTTATTTTTTAAGCTCTGGAAAAGAGAGTGTGTGTGTGTGTTTTTTTTTTTTGGGGGGGAGTGTCCCCGCTTGCCTCCCGTAATCCCCCCTATGGGTTTATTCATCTTGATGAAAAGGCAGAAGAAAACTGAAGTGAAGTTTTTCTCCGAGATTAACAGTTTGAAATTTTAATTAAAAAGCCTTCGAAGTGAAATTGTCAGCAACTGGACAAGGACCTTCACCCTTTCTCCTTGTCTCATCTGCAGTCACAAACCTTGAAAAGATTACTGAATCCAACATAACATAACATAACAGGTTAAAGGGCAAAGGAGGGCTAAGGCCCCATAAGATGCCCTGAAGTCCAAACAACCATAACTAAAAACAAAGAACCAACCAACACCAAACGAGCCCAGCACAATTAGATTCTACCACACTTATGGAAGAACTTGTCAATGTTAACCTTAAAGCAGTGCACAGATGTGGAGTTAACTACCCACTCAGGCAGACTATTCCACTCGTTAACAACTCTATGAGAAAAGCTGAACTTCCTAATGTCGAGCCTTGCAAAATTCTTAACTAGCTTCTTACAATGGCCTCGAACCCGAGAATTACATTGAACCTTTAAATAATTGCAAGAGGACAAAGGATTCCTTTCAAAGAGAAATTTGTACACCTGAAGCATGTCCCCCTAATCCTTCTCAACTCCAGGGTGGTAAGCCCAAGATGCTTAAGTCTAACATGATAAGGTAGGTGTCTCACCTCGGGTATAAGGCGAGTGGCTCTCCTCTGAACTTGCTCTAAAAGAAGCTTGTCCTTTTCATAGAAGGGACTCCAAGCCTGGGCTGCATAGTCGAGGTGGGGTCTTACCAACTGCTTATACAGATTTAATACAATTTCTTTACTAAAACTACTGAAATTCCTCTTGATCAATCCAAGCACCCTATTAGCCCTAGCAGCAGCAGCTGCACACTGTCTAGATGGCTTTAAATCACCTGTAATAACTACACCCAGATCCTTCTCAAAAGTCACATCACTCAGAATACTACCATTCATGTTATAATCATAGCTGAAATTTTTAGGACCAAAGTGAAGGACTTTGCACTTATCTGCATTAAAAGACATTTGCCAAGTCTGAGACCATGAAAATAACCTATCCAAGTCTTTTTGCAATAATGAGGCATCATCCTTATCACTAACCTTCCTATAGAGCTTAGTATCATCAGCGAACTTACTAATACTAGATGTGAGAGAGCTATCAATATCATTGATGAAAATTAAGAAAAGAAGCGGGCCAAGAACAGAACCCTGTGGAACTCCACTTGTAACTTCTTTCCAAGAAGAGAAATTACCATTAACAACAACTCTCTGAGATCTACCATTGAGCCATGAATTTATCCAGTCAGCACAACTGCCCTTGATGCCTAACCTATGCAGTTTAACCATAAGTCTACCTAATGGAACTTTATCAAAGGCTTTTGAAAAATCAAGGTAAATGACATCAACACTGTGACCACAGTCAAGAGATAAGGAAACATCCTCAAGAAAGCTTAGTAAATTAGTAACACAAGATCTACTCGGTAAAAAACCATGCTGTGACAGATTGAGTAACCCATTATCTAAAAGATATTTAAGCAAACAATCCTTGATTACAGATTCCATAACTTTGCACACAACACTGGTTAAACTGACTGGCCTATAATTGCAAGGCAAGCTCCGATCCCCCTTTTTGAAAATTGGAGTAACATTAGCAATCTGCCAGTCAGCAGGTACAAAGTTTGAATCCAGAAACTTCTGAAAAATAATGCAAAGAGGAACTGACAAAATCTCGGAGCATTCATGGAGAATGGCAGGATGGATCCCATCAGGCCCAGGGGCCTTACTAGCTTTTAAACTCTTCAACTTATTACAAACCACCTCTTCAGAGAAGACAACATCACTAACTAAAGAAGAATTATTAGAATCCCTACAAGTCCCCAAAACAGATGATTCCTTGGTAAAAACAGATACGAAATAATCATTTAACAAATTAGCCATATCCTGATGATCAGTAACTAGTGTGCCTTCATTACCTTGGAGAGGCCCAACACCCTCTTTAACCTTCTGCTTAGACCTGACATAGGCATGAAAAGATTTTGGATTTACCTTAACCTCCTTGGCCAATTGCTTTTCAAACTTAGCTTTAGTGTCAATAACCAAATTTTTAACTAAGAGTTCCTGCTTCTTGTAGACTGCAAAGTCATCAGAATTCTTACTGACCCTATATCGACGCCAGCACTTACGCTTCTTCCTGGCTGCTCTAAGTACCTCTCTAGACATCCAGATTGGCCTATTTTTAACCACAGCTTTCTTGAGTGGGATACACAACTTTGTAATGTCAGTAACTATATTACGAAAGACACTCCATGCTTCAGCAGGACCTAAGTGAGACAAACGTGCAACCCAATCTATGGTAAGAAGCTCTTTAGCATGAGTAAAGTTAGCCTTGCTGAAATCTAAAACAGTTTTGTCACTACCTTGAAGCTTGCTGAAACAAAGTAACTCAAAACTTATGAGGTCATGGTCACTAGATCCTATCTTACCACCACTAGCTACATTTCTAACCATGTTTTCGTCAGTACTTAGTACCAAATCCAGACAATTGTCCTCACGAGTGGGAAAGAGAACATGCTGGGTAAAGAAACCATCAGACACTGCCTCGAGAAAATCCCTCCCATGTGACCCACTAGTACATGAATGCCAATCAATATCAGGAAAGTTGAAATCCCCAGACACAACTGCCCTTTTCGAAGAAACTATCCTAAAACTTTCGAACAAACTCTGATTATTATCAGCACAAGAATTTGGTGAACGATAAATAATACCAACAACTAAAGGAGTGCAAGACTCATTGCCAAAACTAATTTCACACCACAAGCAGTTAGAAAATCCTGAAGAAAACTTGTTGGTGACATCAGCACAATTTATGCTATCCTTAACATACAGTAAAACCCCTCCACCCCTACCACAGACAGTATCAGCCCTATCCTGCCTGAAAATTTTGTACCCAGGAACCTGAATTTCAGAGTTGCTGATATCACTATGGAGCCAAGTTTCAGTAACCCCAACTATGTCTGGATTGTCTATGGAAATATGAGCAAGGAACTCACTGAACTTATTGAAAAGGCTGCGAACATTGGCAAACATGACCTTCATTCCACAAACTGCCCTATTTACATGATTCCCCTTGTTACTAACACAATCACTCTGAGCACAATAAAACTCAGAACCCCCCCCCCATTCTTGGCTGACCTCACCCCTGACTCTAGTTTGACACCTGCGAATCAACAGCCCTAGAAACCAGCCTACCCAACTCATTAGCCCCTATGTTCGACAAGTGCAACCCATCTTTAGCAAAAAGATCCCTCCTATTTACAAAACCAGCCCAGGTATCAACAAAGAGAAAACCCTCAAGAGCACACTCGTTTTTCAACCACTTATTAAATCCCAAAATTTTGCCCCAAGAGACCTTCCTATCAAACCGAGGGAGAATACCACAAACAACCCCTTTCGAACGTGTCGACTTTAGCCTACAAATCAGTTCCTTATACTTTGACCTAAGTGAAATTTGATTGTCCCGACTGAGATTATTAGTGCCCACTTGCAGAGCTACAACTTCCTCGTCCCCAACAATTTTGCCAACTCTGGCCGAGATGTCCTCAATTCTAGCACCCGGGAGACAAATCCTTACCCTGTTCCTTCGGTCCCTCTTACAAAATTCCCTATCAGTATACCGAGTAATGGAGTCCCCGACAAACAGTACCTTACCCTTAGCCTTTTCACCCTCCCACAGACCACCAGAAATACCAAAGTCCCTCTCCTTTGATTCCTCTACAACCTCCTGAACAATATCCTCCACTGACAATCCCGAAAAAGAATTTGACGTCTCAACAGCTGGACACCCCTCAACAATTTCAACAGGCTTTCTACCTTTCTGTACTGAAACCCACCCGTTTGAGCTGTCAGCAGCAGCCAAAAGTCCTTCAAGTTCTTTTAGGCGGTTACACTTCTGACAAACAAACACAAAGGTATCTCTAGATGCTTCTTCAAATGTGCAATTTAGGCCCAAATTTACAAATTCAGCCCACATACCACAATCATCACAACAAATAAGTTGGTCTTCAGCCATAGGTAATCAACAAAAAGGTACAGTACGGGAACAGGCAACAATACAATAAATCTAAAAAGTTAGCTATGAAGGAAAGTAAGAGCTACAGTAGCTAACCCCTATAAGCTAAAGCCTCAAGTATTGGCTAGGCCTAGTCCTAATAATATAAAGAAAACTAGCCTAGACCCTCTAGTAAGTTAACTAGGTGATACTGGAAAGGGTAATCGAATTTTTAATATTCTTGATTTTCTCAAGATACAACCCCGTCTGCATGACTTCACCAATGAATTACAACAATAGCGCCATCATTCAAAAGTTTTGTTTCCGACGCGTAAGTTGTGCGTTATGAAATAACATCCCACATATTTACCTGCTGTGAAGTGCGCTCTTTCAGAATGCAACTGTTCTTTATTTACGAATATCTCTATCCACGAAGTAACTCCGCTAAGATATCCCTGCAAAATAGGTCCGTCTGTTCCGATGGCAACTCGGCGCAGGGACACATCGGCCATTGCGGACATCTCTACCCAAGTTTTTTTTCTGAGGAAGAAAGAGAGAGTTCGGTGTAAATATGGGATTTTGTGACAATGCTGATTAACAACAGTACGGCTCACATAAGTGGGGGGGGGGGGTACTGATTCCCCTGTTAAAGTCAAGTCAACCTCTTTGGGTTACGTGGGGTATACTATCCAGACTAAAAATCTGTGGGATTTCATGCATAAATGCAAAACAACAACATAAGATAAATCCAAAACGGTGTAGGCTTCTACATAAAGGGTTGAAAACTGAGAAAGCTTACAAAATTGCTTACAAAATTGCTGTCAGAAAAAACACAGCGACCTACACACACACACACACACACACACATACACACACGCACACACACCACACATACACACACACACACATAAAGTAGCTTGTTTTTATCTTCAGACGTTTTCTCAAATTTATCGTACGGCCTGGACACGAATAGTAACATATTATTTCCAGGGTTTCTATGGTGATGGCGTTGCATTTGTGGACAATCCCAGTGTGAGAGAGAAAGCAAATCTCTATCCAAGAGTGACTGAAATCGCCGTTTGACACAAATTTGCCATCACACACTTCAGAGAGTAACAGCAAACCTGCCCCACGTTTCTAGAGTCAGACTTTGAAAAACACCCGAAGAATAGTATGAACACGCCATCACATAGTTCAATGAACTGGCTGATCTCCTTGATCGAACTGGAATCTTTTTGCGTGACATCTGTAACACTTAAGCTTACTGGTTTTGTCGTAAGCATGGCAACAGTTTCCCCACTGTAGATACGATCTCTTCATCAAGAATCCGATTGTCTTGTTTTAATGATACGGACTAAAGTATATATCTTGTGGTGTGCTTGTGGAAGAAATTCTTCCTGAACTTAATTTGGCCATACTTTTAAAGGATTTTTCTTCTGTGAGAAGTATTTTGCATAATTTGTTAGGTGATTTTATTTGTTACACTGCAGTATGAAGTATCCAGACTCCGAACTCAATATTTATCACTCACTGAGACATTTTCAGGTTTATACTTTATGGAAACGTGACTCAACGACTTGCCAAAGTTGACATAGAACATACATGTTGCTGTCGTTGAAAACTTCGGAATCATTTCTTTCGATGCTTTTTCGCACATAATCATAATTACCAGTACCAGAACAGTTCAAAACAAAAAGCTTTACGCCAGGTCAAGCGTAAAAAGATCTGTATGACACTCTTGGGGAACGGCTGTTGAAGTCATTCTACCAAAAGTTATCTTTGTGGACTTTTCCAAATACTAAAAAGGTAAAGTGTAAATACAATTTTGAATCGTAGAATGATTTTGATGTATTTTAAGGTTTTAATAACAATCATATGAGACTGAAAGTTATCAATTAACTTTTTAGTAGTAGATAAATTTGGGAAGACCCTTAATTGTGAACTAGACCTAGCCTATATGGAAGTAAATTGTAACGCTACCCTCAAAATATTGTTGGGTGCCTGTTGTTTGTTGCATGCAAAGCCGCCAAGTGCAAAAACAGGTGTTTTGTATCATGGAGTAGGAATGTTGATACGGACTTGCGGTCATCAAACGTACCGTTTGGACAGTGTACATTTCACCATATTTACTGTATTTTCAGTTTGATCGCCTATGTTTAGGCTATCCCGATCACTACAAGCACAAGTTATAGTTTATGTCTGGACTCTTGGTATACCTGCTTAGGTTTATTTTGTCAGTTGGGTTAGGCCATCTCCTCGAGGAATTCGTCCAAGTTATTGAGTAAGTAGCCTAACGACGTTACTACTAAGTTAGCGAACAGTCGAACGCGGTGGTTTGTTAATGCACCGGTAGCCTACAAGTACAACTTTACTGCCTAGGCCCTAACGTTAGGCCTGCACATAGAGTAGGATAGGATCTAGCCTATGGGCCTGCTTCTGGCTAGTACTACAACTTCATAATAGGCCCAGGCCTACAGTATGTGTACCAATAGCGTGAAACACATTTATTGATTGTATAGACCTTATGCCAAATAGCAGATCGTAAAGCACCATGGGAAGGATAATTCCAAAATGGCGAGCTTGAGCATTGTGACGATCAACCTTCTCCATGGTAACGATCTACTTTTGCCGTCTGATCATGGAATAATCATTCCCAGAATGCAGTTTTGAAGCGCCCTCTTTCTATTTGGCATAAGGTCTATTTTTCAGAACTTATCAAATTGTACATCGAGTATCATCCATATCTAGTAAGAAGACAAAGTCTTTCATATAGCATTAAAATTATCTCGCAAATTTTATCAAGATATCGGTAGCCTAAACACAGTTTTGTAGGTTTCACGCTATTGGTACACATACTGTAGGGCTACGGCAAATGATCATACCTTAGGCTTAATCGGTTGTTTATAGGCTAGCCTAGGTCAAAGTAGCAAGACTAGGCTATCACTCTATCAGACCAGTTTTTGTTTATTTTTTGTTAGTGTAGGCCTAACGTTAGAACAGGCAAGTCCATGTGAACAGAAGCGGAAGCTAAGGGGGCAAACTCTCCATACTTAAGTGACATTTCCACTCCTCATGAACAGACAAAATCTTAGAAGTTTTTGGACGTTACAGAGCTTGAACTCGTACAGCATTGTTGGATAATTCTTGGACAAAAATGCTTGCTGAATTTCCACGAAAATGGATATTTTATGACTTTACATTAGAAGCTCGAAATGAACACTGTTGATCCAAACTATGTTGTAGTACACAAACACACACAGTGTTGCTATGTTAACACACCATTGTCATACTGAATGACCTTTTGACCCTCACAATGATTCGTAATCATGAAACGACTTACAGTATTGTGGGAGAACTGGATTCCACACAGGGAAATTCCTGGGCCTGCCAATAGCCTACGTAATGTGACATAGGCCTAACTGTCAAGGGACAGCTAATCACTCTTTTGTACCTTGGCCTTTTTTTCACCAAGAAATGCTTCTTTTTTGAAGACATGTGCCATCCAAATAAACTAGGTTACCAAGGGGGTTTTCACTGACTTGCCAATGTAATGCTAAATTTCAAAGACATGGAATACAACAAACCAGTGGATCAGGTATTTTATTATACCTTACGAATATGGCTATCTTATGATATATAAACTGGATTTTATATGTTTAGTATATTCTAGAAAATAGACTACTTTTGTTTCATGTCCTTCATGATTTGGGGGTAAAAGCTGTGACTTACAAGCATACAAATTTGATTTATGTGAAAAAAAAATTTATCATGGACTGCGTTTTGCTCATTTATCATGGTAAAGATATCATCAATAAGTCAGCATTTCCAAATAATCAGTTTTATTTCTTCACCCCGTTTGCCAAACAGGACCATAGAAAACTACCTAACCACCATAACTATTTGGTGTCCCTGTCATTGTAGGTTTTCTAATGTATGTTTCATCATTTTTACAAATATAGTCATTCTCAGGTGGCAGAAACTCATTTGATTTAAGAGTCAGGTCAAACTCTTTTAGATAGTAGCAATTTGGAAAGAAATAATCAAAACAAACATTGTTCAAGGCATAATTAATTCATAATTGACAGAAGTTTGGTGCCCCCCCCCCACCCCCACCCATAGTGAGTTATGTTGGTAAACTTTGATGCTTCACCATTTGCTCGAACCACTAATTTTTTTGTGAATAAAGTTACATGAAAAGAAGATACCAGAATGTTACCAGAAAATATGATTCCATGTCTTTTCAACCAAGTATTATTATGCTGATGGAGATTTGATCTTTTTTGGTGTCCCCTATGCTGCCATACTTATGTTGGTCATTCTTGATGTATGAACAACAAAAATTCAATGAAACTGGGACTTTTGATAGAATCTTATTACTGCAAACAGTACTTTATATTGCATTTGAAAGTTTCCAGGTTAACTCAACATTTAAAAATTAAACTGTTATCATTTGACAATTTACATGTGAGATGTAAGCAACTGTGAAATATCTTGCAAATATAATAATATACAAGTGTCCATAAAATGATGGAAATAAGATACCAAATGGCAAGTCTAACAATCTTAGAGTGTCAAAGAGGAAACTTTGGATAGTAAAAATACCATTTATTGGATAAAAACAGTCCATATTGTACATAATATGTAAAAGTATGGACCTTTTGACATTTGAAAGTGTTGAGAAAAATGAAAGTGACTTTTTAAGTTTTGGAGAATTCTTTCTGACTTTTTCTATGTTCTCGTTACAAAGGGTCCTAAATCAGACTCAGCTATGAATTTTCAACCATTTTGGATTTTCTTCATTCTTCTAAGAGGAGCTTAAAGACTGCTTCGGTGTCCCTGTTATGTTGGTCAACTTACTGTCAATTGTAGCTCTATATGTTTGAGTGAGTCCCTTCATGCATACACAAAGCTGTGTGTAAAAATATAAATGTTGATAATACTCTATCATGAGTATAAATTTTAATCAATAAAAACGATTTTTAAATTTTGACCTCACATCACACTATTGGTACCCTAATTTACAGAATTACCAAAATGCAATTTAGAAAAGGGTCTGTGGGTGTGAGAACCGAACATTTTTAGATTATTCTGTAGCATTGATAGCACACTAATAAGAAGGCAATTCCTCATGGGAGATTGAAAAAGGGGAACTTTCGAAAAATAATTCAGAGGTGAAACTTGCACTTGCTCTGAATCAAAATTTTATGGAGAATCCACCCATAGTGGTAAAAGTGCATGTTTTAAGGGGTAAAATAGCCATTTTTGATTCCTTGCTGAAAGCAGAAGGAATCTATGCGAAGGTGATGTAGGGCCGTGAAGGTTTAGTTAAATTACTAAACGTTTAATCGCAAAATTTTGCGATCGTTTAGCGATTAATCGCAAGTACCTATGATTAACATAGAGACTTTAAACGTGCTCTTGAACATGATGAATATGTAAAATGCGTTAGTGATGTCTGGTCTGGGGGACATAGTTTCCATGAACCTCAAACACGGATCCTCATAGAAGCTCAACTTTGATGTCGTATGTTTACGTGTGTGCCATTTGTATATAATTATGTATTTCACTTTTTCAAAAAGAGTTAAAGTGAACATCTAATTTTCTGTAATGACTGCAGATTGTTTTTTATTTCGTATGGAAAAACGGGTTTTGCGATTAATCGCTGGTAGCTTTGTACTAAACGTTTATTACACATGCGATCGTTTAGCGATTAATCGCTAAACGGTTACAGCTCTAAGGTGATGTCGTGTGTATGTGTGTACATGTGTGTAGTGTGTATGTGAAGCTTTCCTTGTAAACACGATATCTCAAGAAGGGTAACTGTGACTGGTCTTATACCTGGTTTATGGGTTAACAATATTAAGTAGATGATCCCTATTGTTTTTGATGGAGGTCAAAGGCCATTTGGAGTCACCAGAGGTCAAAAGGTCAAAACCTTGTAAACACTATATCTGAAGAAGGGTAATAGTGAGGGATCTCATACTTACCATGTGGATTGCCCATATGGAGTAGATGATTTCTATCGTTTTTGGTGGAGGTCAAAGGTCATTTGGGGTCACAAGAGGTCAAATGGTAAATACCCTGGAAATTGCTTGTAAACACGATATCTCAAGTAGGATAAATGTGAGGGATCTCATACTTAGCATGTGTATTACCCGTATTGAGTAGATGATCACTAGTATTTTTGGTGGAGGTCAAGAGTCAATTGGGGTCACCAGAGGTCAAAAGGTTAAATCCTTGTAAACACTATATTTCAAGAAGGGTAACTGTGAGGGGTCGCATACATAGCATGTGAATTGCCCATGTTGAGTAGATGATCCCTTTGGGTTTTGGTGGAGGTCAAAGGTCATTTGGGGTCACTAGTGGCAAAGCCTTGTAAACAGTATATCTCAAGAAGGGTAACTGTGAGGGATCTCATACTTACCTTGTGTATTACCCATACTTAGTAGATGATCCCTATTGTTTTTGGTGGAGGTCAAAGGTCATTTGGGGTCACCAGAGGTCAAGAGGTCAAAATCTTTTAAACACGGTAGCTCCAGAAGGGTAACTGTGAGCGATCTCATACTTAGCATGTGGATTGCCCATATTGAGAAGTTGATCCCTCTTATTTGTGGTGGAGGTCAAAGGTCATGTGGGATCACCAGAGGTCCAAAGGTCTAAACTTTGTGAACACTTTATCTCAAGAAAGATAACTGTGAGGGGTCTCATACTTAGCTTGTGTATTGCCCATATATATATATATATGTATAGTACATCAATCTCTGTTGTTTGTGGTGGAGGGCAAAGGTCATTCGGGGATCACTGGAGGCCAAAAGGTCAAAACTTTTTAAACCCGCAGGGGTCGAAATTCCCGCTGTTCCGAGAACAGTGCTTTTAGTGCCGGAACAGTAACTTTCCAAAAGCAACTGTTCCGTGGAACAGTATTTTTCCAGAAGAAACACATTGCAACTATACGCATGTATCCTTATCTCTGATGAAGTAATCATGCTGGGAATATCAAAAACCCCTGTAGATTTGCACATTTAGGGATCATTCACCAACATCTTTTTCGACTCATTCAAATCTAACAATGAACGAGACCAAGTATCAAATTCATAGACATTAATTGCACGTATGATATGGGGCGAAATATACGCAAACAACGGTACTATACCCTTCTGTACAGAACACAGACATGGCCTATATATAGGCCATGTCTGTGTTCTGTACAGAAGTTCAAGTGAAACGCACTATGAAAGCGTACAGTAAGTCAGAGCATGTGTACAGGTTTGTAATTGCCAGTACTATAAGGTTAGTACTCACCCGCTTTGTATAGAAGTTGACGTACGTCGCAAGAACATTGGGCATGTTACGGAAAATTACAACATTTTTCGATATTTTTTTTACCGCTAAATCACCAGTTGTTACATTTTTAGTTTTTTTTTTTTAGTTTGTAGTAACTTTCAGCTGGTGATTTTATGTAAAGCATTCATGTTAATTTGTGTGAAATTAAAGTGTGCCTTGCACTTTATGATTTATGAAATAACAATGCCTAAAACGTAACAAAAGTTTGACAAAATAAATTCGATTGCCTTGTATGTACACTCATACTAGCTTACTTGATTTGCGCCTAGCGCATGCATTGAACAAATATTTACGTATGGATATATGTAGTTCGTGCATTCATTACGTACTGCTATATGAAATACTCAAAACAAATACGTACAAGCCTGCACACTCCGTTTACGTATAGGTAAAGCACGGTAGGATGGTGTGGAATGTCCAAGTACATGTATTGAATATATTGGAGGGCGTCCAAGTATTTCTGTTTTAACGTTCGTGCTGTGAGCGGCTTAGACTACGATCACGGTATAAACTGAATTCGTTAAGCCGTATTGTGAACTAACAATCAGAGCTACTGCTGCACACGGGATAAAGGCATTTTGAGTAGGTGAAAATCGATTCGATCATGGGATTATATTGCTATGAATGAAAAGTCACTGACAGTTTATTTCTAAGGCATTAATTTGGTCATTGAATTTGCAAATAAGCAATGTTTCTAAATGACAGATATCAAAGCAAAACATGGGGAGAAAAAGTGCTAACCTTTCTTCTAAAGAAATCCGTTTAAACACTTGGTTAAATTTAGCAGCGGTTAAACGGACAACCGGTCATTTAACCGTTTAAATGTTAAAACGTGACAGCTACTAGCAATTAGGCACCGAAACTTGTACAAGGACTGAAAGCAAGTCAATCTGACTAGCTGACATCTCGTGTCCAAAGAAAATGGGCCTTAACGTGTTTTTTCTTCCTTAAAATATGAGATCGTCCCTTTGACTCACTGTGTGAAATGATTGTTGAATCAACCACGCTGTGAAGGACCTGAGTAGAATTACGATTTCACTTAAATTTGCGGCCTAGAAAAGAACATCAGTACGTGCGCTCATATGAAGGAGAACCAACTCATTGCATACAAGAACCTGCTCTTTTCCAGTATATGAAAACTTGGAACAGTAAAATCTGATCCGGAACAGTAGTTTGGGAAAAGGTACTGTTCCGTGGAACAGTGGAGAAAAAATTAAATTTCGACCCCTGAACCCGGATTCTCAAGGATAACTGTGGGATCGCACACGTGACATGTGGATTGTTCGTATTGAAGAGATGATCCCTATTATTTGTGGTGCAGGTCAAAGGTCATTTAGAGGTCACAAAAGGTCAAACCTAGTAAACATGATATTTCAAGGAGGATAACTATGAGGGATCTCATACTTGGCCTGTGGATTGTTCATATTTAGCATGTAGGTCATTTTGGGTAACAAGATTTCAAAAGGTTTGACCTTATTAACATTCTCAAGTAGAATAACCATGAGGGATCTCATGCTTGTCATGTGAGTGATTCATGTTTGCTTCAATATATATCTATATGGCAAGGAACCACTAAGCCTTTGGGCTTTCTGGTTGGTTTGTACCTCATATGTTGAAATTGAGATACATTTGAGCAACTGGACTGAATATTTATTGTCAGCTAATGTATGCATCAACAATAAACATCCCATTAAAAATCTCAGAGCATGTTTGCTTTGATTAGTATTACCTCACAGGGATAAAAATGGCATTCCTGTAATGTATCGATAAATTAGGCATGCAATTCAGTTACTGTAAAAACATGTAAAAGAAGAGTATTTGATTCATTGTTTGTGGATTTTTTTCTAATTCTAAATTTTCAAATTGAACAATTAGCTCAAAGAAGGCAAACAAAAACTGGACAATTTTTTCCCTTCATTTGTTATGGTAACGGAATTACTACATCTTTGGTAACAGAATTATAGTAATGGAATTAGACCTTATGAAAATTAATGTTGTAAATTATATACAACCATGTACAGCATTAAAAAAATGAAAAGTTATATATACAAGTCTTAAGCCAGCAGTCCAGGAATTATTTGGACTCCCTGAATCCTAGATTGGCTCAATATGTATAGTACATTTTTATGCAAGAATTTCACTAGTATTACCTATTTGGACTCCCTGAGCTCACCATCCTGGCTAAAGCTCTGGTCATCTGTAACTTTTTTTACACTGATTGTTAGATTAGAATAAATATTTCTCATTTCCATACAGAGTAATATTTTCAGCACATCATTTATGGAATTAGTCTTCTCCCAGGTCATATGTCTATGAAGTTTTGCAATTTAAAGTATAGAAAGCAACACCCATGCAAATTGGAATGCAGTACTTGTACCCGTATGGTTATTTTGAGAGGTTGTGTATGTGGTAACAGAATGGTGCACTTAGCATGGCAGTCAGCAGTTATGGTCACTTACTTTTGTAAACGGTTTTGTTGTTCTAGTGTCCGTCATATGTGCTATATTGTATGTATTTGTTAAATGATACCTTTTGATGATTGTTTTCTTTTTTTTTGTTTTTTTCTTTAGAAATGAATTGAACAATGGGATAGGGAAATGTTGGGAAGGTTATGGGGAGGTGGAAATCATAGATCTATGTTAATTTTATCATGGTGGCAAGGGTGAAGAAGGTAATTCTTAGAAGTCTGCTGCCCTTGCTTCAAAGTTACACTGTATGCCTGAAAATAACAGTGGTGCATTGCTCAAAGGAGTTCAGTTGAAGTCACCATTCCAAAATTGCTGATTGTGAGGAGATGAAAAAAAAAACACACACACACAAACATACCCAACACCATGGATCATCTTATATTTTGTTCAATCACTGCCTAGAAAACAACCCACTGAAACTACTGACAAACTGCATTGAACAGGTTGTTCCAGCCGTGGAGCAGAAATGGCTACCAACAATTAGTTTCTCAGGCATTACATGCAAGTTAATTTTTTCTAGCCTGAATATATTATGAATTCAGATGTTGAGTTGTTGACAGTGTTGCCACAGAGGATGCATTTTCCCAGAACCACACATGAACATGTATGCTCAGTCACATTTCAACGTGACTTGAGCCAGAACAGTGGGCCTATGAACTAGTGATACTGGCATTATTTCAGAAACCCAACTTTTTACCTAGGAAGTTTTGATTACTGGTATAAAATGCCACATCCAATCAGTTAGGAATGTATAACAAATAAAGCCTGCATGCTTCAAGGTGTATGGTTCATATGTAACCTGCACTGTGACACAGCTAAAAAAATGTCTTGGACACCTTTCTGTTGCTTCAAAAAAGGGAAGAGCTGAAGAACAGTGAATTGTGCATGCAGAGAATGAAACTCACATTCTGGATAGGAAAAAAAAATAGCCCAGTTAAGCCTTAATAATTTACATAGTATTTTTATTTATCACAAATAATAAATATTCTATAGTGTCTCTTATAGCATGATTGAATGTAATCACAAGTTTATTACTTCATTTATGTTAATCTAATTCCCTTACCCTGGTCTTGACATAACATGAGACCAATAGAAGATAAAAAAATAGTGGTATGGTATTAAAACATCACAGTGTTATTAATATACACACTATAAATGTACTCACTTAACTTAAGGATGCTCAACTTCACAGTGTTTTAGTACTATTTGTAATGTTTCAAACCTTGATGTCTGTCAAACTTATTTCTGTTAGCAAAACTCATACCTCCACTATGCAAATAGGGCAATTTTGAAATACTATCTTAAGTAACAGGGAATAAAATTAGATTATACCTTTCCATATGATACTTACATGATATCAATGTAACAATGTAGCTTGCTAATTTTTGGTAGCATAGCACAAAAAATGGGAAAATGCGGCATTCCGTTTATACTGTGGAGTTGCCTAACAGACAACAAAATCATAAGTTGATGGCGCATGGCTTTCCTTTATACAAGCCTAACTCATTGGCCCACTAAGTGCTGTTTGAATTGATGATGCAGGGTAGTTTTTCAATGAAGAATGTTTTGCTTTATTTTGTTTTGTTATACTTTATGTTGAGATCCCCTCCCCTAAATTTAATTTCCTTTTTTTTTTCTTCAGTTAACTTTGCCTGTTTAGCCTGCTTGTTTGTACTGGACTTCCTGTCAAAAGTGTCAGAGGGCACCATACCCCCTCTCTGGCAGGTATGCTTCAGCTTTGGTTGGGTAGTGCTGTATGGAGATTGTTAAGGGTTGCATTTTGCTTTGCAAGACTAATTTCCTTTAAGCTGTCAGACAGGATGTGAAAAGAAGGCAACTAGGTATGGCTTGTGAAGCATGCTGAAAAGTAGTATTTTAACCTTTTTAGTAACTAGTATACTAAAGGGACCGGAATTCGGCTGGGACCGGAATTCGTTCACTCCATACCAATTGTACAGCATCACGCATTTGTGAAGGTGACCGAATTCCAGTGCTACCATGCTAATTTTAATTAGCCTAAAAGTTATCCGGTAGACACATGTCTAGTTGTGATGCCACAAAGAGACTTAATCACCTTGGCAAGTTTATTGTTTTCTATGTGGGGTTATGGCCATGGGTGGAAAAAGTTGGGAAGCTGTGAGGCTCCTTCCAGGAAAATGTGTGTACTTGGAGGGAAATTTTACAATTGGAGGGAAATTTACCTTTTCTACATGATGAAAGCATGGAAGGAATTTTGGACAATTTGACTCCCTTCCCAAGAAATAAAATTTTTTTCCAGCCGTAGTTGTGGCATTGGGGATGGTACGTTTCACTCTCACTTTTTGCAGGGGAAATAAAAAAGAAGCAGACCTCAGACATAACATATTTTGGGGGTTTAGCATCAAACTGACTACTTGGAATTGTAAAAATGGTAAACTTTCTTTGGATATATTAATTGTCTCATATTGTTTTGCATAATGTGTGAGTTATACCATAAATAAACCCTGGTGATCTCCAAATGAACTGGAAATAAAATTTTTGACACTACATCAAAATTTTGACACTAAATGGTAGCTAAATCTACACTTATGTAAATCCAGGGAACCACTTGAAATTTTTCCTTTACTGTTTCAGTTTCAGTTAACTCTCTATGTCCTCCATAGAGGTATCTACTGTATTGACCACTGATGACCTTATAGTGACCTCTAAAATTTGAAAACTCACCAAGTTTCTTAGAAATCCATCAGAATTTGGAATTCTGACCTTGAATGAACTAAAAAGGAGAGTAGTTAGGTCTATGTTTTGTGATTTTGGTAAAAATCTGGGAGGGGCTGTATATGTGTATGGACCATCCTCTCTTTGTCAAAAAGTGACTAGTGAGGGGGGATGCATCCCCAGGATTTCTGCCTATGAGCTATCTCCCTCCAAAGTAAAGTCTAGATAGCCTAGGCTTAAATGGAATAGAGGCTCAGGCTACACATTTTTGGTTTCGATGATAAGAGAAGCCTATGCATTCATTATGGCATGTGTGTGCATGTGTGTGTGTGTGGATGTGTGTTTGTGACACTTCTCGTTAACACCATATCTCAAGAAGGGAAACTGACATTTCTCAAACTCGGTACATAGATGCCCCATATTGTGAGAAAGAACTTTATTGTTTTTGGGTGGGGTTCAAAGGTCACCTGGGGTTACCAGGGTCGAACTCTGAAAACCTTAAAGGAAGGAAGCTTGGATAAATTTCATAGTTTGCATGTAGATACCTTATAGTGAGAGTAAGAACCCTATTGTTTTTGGTGGAGGTCAAAGGTCATCTGGGTCAAAGGTCATCTGGGGTCACTTAGGGTCAAACTCTGAAAATCTTGTTAACATGATATCTCAAGGTAAGAAACTTGGATGAATTTCACTTAGTATGTAGATGCATTATGGTAAGAGGAAGAACCCTATTGTTTTTTGGTGGGGTCAAAGGTCACCTGGGGTCACCACGGTCAAAGCCTGAAAACCTTGTTAATGCAATATCTCAAGGAAGGAAGCTTGGATAAATTTCATAGTTTGTATGTAGATACCTTATAGTGAGAGTAAGAACCCTATTGTTTTTGGTGGAGGTCAAAGGTCACCTGGGGTCACCGGGGTCAAACCATGAAAACCTTGTGAACACGATATCTCAAGGTAGAAAGCTTGGATAAATTTCATAGTTTGTATGTAGATGCCTTATAGTGAGAGGAAAATTTAGGACTGTCATTGTTGGTGGAGGTCAAAGGTCATTTGGGGTCACTGGGGGTCAAACTCCGAAAACCTTGTTAACAAGATATCTCGAGGTAGGAAGCTTGGATAATTTCATACTTTGTATGTAGATCCTTTATGGAAAGAGGAAGAACGCTAGTGTTTTTGGTGGGGTTCAAAGGTCATCTGGGGTCACCGAGGGCCAAAGCCTGAAAACCTTGTTAACATGATATCTCAAGGTAGGAAGCTTGAATAAATTTCATATGTTGTATGAAGATGCATTATAGTGAAAGAAAAAAACCCTGTCACTTTTGGTGGCGGTCAGAGGTCATCTTTGGTCACTGAGGGTCAATGTCTGAAAACCTTGTTGACAGGATATCTTGAGGTAGAAAGCTTGGATAAATTTCATACTTAGTATGTAGATGGATTATGGTAAGAGGAAGAACCCTGTTGTTTTGGTGGGGTCAGAGGCACCTGGGGTCACCAGGGATCAAACTTGGAAATCCAAGATTGTCATCTGGGGTCACCAAAGATCAAAGTTTTTGCACTTTCCCAAGAATTCTCGAGATCAGATATGAACACAAAGTTCTGTATTTTTCCAATACGTTAAGATAGCATTTGACCAGTGACGAAAGAAATGGGACATGGCATTATTTGGAATAAAACATGTATCATCGAAACTTCAATGCATTTTTGCATTCAGGTTTACTGTAAGACTAATGGGGACGATTTTCAGAGATTTCCACAGAAGTGAAATGTAATGGCTTCCTACACTTCAGTAGAATAGCATTAGAACAAAGTGAATGGTATAAAATGGGCCAGAGACTTATGTCAAGGGTCAGGGTAAAAAACTGTAGTTGCCTCTGGAAATCTTATACCCATGCTATGGTTGTGTTCAGTGACTTTAGCCTAGCTTAGGCAAGCCTAGTTACAAATTATAACTGCCCATAAGTTAGCCTCTAGGCCTAATATTAAATAATAGGCTCAGCAGTTTTCAACTGGTTTTTGACCATGTCTCTTATATACTGCCTGAGGACTCATTGACATGCCTCACACCCACCCTGCCCGTCCCCATCTTATACCCTTGAATAATTGGTTTTTATTTGATTTTGGTCTTTTCATATCCCAAAGGAATGGCAAAATGTCCACTTAAATACTGTAGGAGCCTTCCAGCTAAAAACTTCTGGAATAGGCATTTGCTTTATACAACAGTAGTGAGGGTAGTTGAGTTTCTTCTGGTACACACACTGTTAAAAAACTCTGTACAATTACAGAACAAAAAGTAAAGAAATTTATGTCAGGGGCATAGCTAGGATGAAATTTTTAGGGGAGCCTAGGTATCAGATGGGGGTCACGGCATTGATTGCCATCTGGGGAGGGGGTCTAAGGGGAAGGATGTCCCTCCTCTTTTAGATAATTTTGAAAGGTTACTTCAGCTGTCCTCGGATGCAGTCTGGTGCCATATTTTTCATCCTTTCAACTGAATTTATGTTCAAAATTCATTGGTTCCATACATGCGCAAACTGTGTTTTTTACAAAATTATGTTTTCTTAATTGTCACACATTTTATTAGGACACAAACAGTTTTGGGGGCCTGACAAACTCTCCAGCGCCCCCACCCCCAGCTTCCTAGATGCAATATAGTATCCATGCTTATGGTGTTATGCTGTATTGACTGCTCTAGAAAAGCCACTTTTCAAACCCCACCTTTCTGTTGTGGAAGTGGGGTATATCATGTTACCATGTTACAACCCTATCTCCCAAGGCTGTTGCAAACTGCAAGAAGCTCTGGAACGCATTTCTATGGAAAATGTGTGTGTGTGTCAACCAGTTGTGTCTTTGAGATGATTGTTTCACCTGAGCTATACAGCCATAGATAAAAGTAGGTATAACAGCTGATGATTTACAGGGATACCCCTGGGCACCAGTCATGTAGTGTGGAGACATGTCCTTCTACACTTATGTACAGTGTCCATGTAGATTGTAAGAGATTACAGTATTAATTAAAAATGAACAAACTTTGAACTTACTGCAAATTAACATTATAAACTGTGAGTCTATATTGTTTTTAGACCTGCCGAAAGAAACCTTTGTCGGCTCTACAATCAAGTGACAGACAAGGTGTGACCATTGGTGCATTCATGTGTATCTGATAACAGCAGGTAGCAATACATACAACAAATAGTTTTCTATGAAATGAAACAAAGTTATTACTTGTCATAAAAGGTTGCACAATTTGAATCCTGCATGTTATGAAAATTGTCATGTATGCTGTCAAGTACAGTTTGTTCAGAAGTGTATAGTGCTAGATATTTTGTTTTAATTACTTGTTGCTGGTATTGGATGATGGTGTTGGACGCATAGACCCTTTATCTCATCTTATGGTTAGTTTCTTTGTTTTAGCTGGGGTGAGGAGGGTGGGGGAGGAGAAAGTGGTGGGGGTGGGGAGGAGTATATTGTTAACTCAGATATCACATCTAAATTAGTATGTACTATGTTGCAACTTGCAAGTAGTAGTAGAAAATTGGCTGGGTATCTTACTAGGTGGTCACATGACCTCCAAATACATACATACCCCAGGTCCAGGACAAGTTCTCATACTGTCCACATTCTTTTACCTTAGGCTGTATGAACCCCCCACAAAAAGCCCCTCCCCCACCTAATAAGAAATTCAAACAAACATTTGTATGCAGTATCGTATTCCTTTACTTGTGTTTAAACAGGGGTGGTGCCAGGATTTGCCTGACAAGGGGGGCCAGCAACTCCAAGCCTCGATGAGGACAATAAAGTGCCGAAATGATGTTTGAAGTAAAATTTTTGTGCGCATAGCGCACCGAAAGTTGAGAGCTGTTATTGGAGGAAATTTGAAAAAAGTTGGGCCGTGACCATGGAAAATTTGAAAAAATACGAGTTTTGAATGAAGGAAATTGGAAAATTTGGGGTTTTATTGAAGAATTTGCCCTAATTTAGACAAAAAGAAAGTAAATCGTCGGGGCGATTGGCCATTGTTGGGGACCACATATTTTATTGCATACATAACGGCTCCCCGACGAAACCAGAAAATTTGCCCGGCGGGGGGGGGGGGGCAGTTTTTCCCGAAAGGGGGGCCATGGCCCCCCTGCCCCCACCTGGCACCACCACTGTGTTTAAATGTTAATTGATTTAAATTCCTCAAATCAATTATCATCTTTTCTTCAATTTGATCTAATTCAAATCAGTTCAGACCAGTTCAGTTCAACTCAGTTCAAATGTAGAACATATGAAGCTGCTTTTCAAGTGAACATTTCAAGATTCCTGAAAGGGAAAGCTTCAGAGTCACTTGTGAATGAATTTTGAAAAACAATGTGACTGTCATCTTGGACTAGGGAGCTGCCACGTTAGAGCAGGGAGTTGTTAGAGTAGCAGCTCCCTGCTTGGACTGCACTCTCCATCATGCAGAAACATTTACTGTACTGTGTATGTATGATGCTGAGTTGATATTACATAACAGGCCCTGCATTTGTTGGGTTACTTGATCCTTTTCAAGTTGTTTTGGCCTTGTGGTGTTTTGTTTCCTTCATTGATCATTGTATACTTTACACAGGAATCATGGCAATGCACTTATGACAGCTTGGAGTTAAAATTGTTAGAAAATATTTATTTGTGGAGTTTTTATTGACATTAATGCTCACAGTCTTAAAACGATATAAATTTGCATTTCTGTCTTGTATAAATGTACGTGAGATGATCAGTTAAAAGAAAGAATGCATTCAAGTACTGTTTCCAGGCATGTCCTTCTTACTTTCCTCACCTATAGCACAACCATTGGACAAAACACCTTTTTTTTATGTGATTTCCCTTTAGTAATGTTAGTGTCTCTAATGTATGAAACAACTATCAAAAAAAAAGAAAAATGACACAGAAGAAATAAAAAAAAAATCACTTTTGCTAACTACCGTTCTACTACATGTAAATGAATATGAATAATCAGTTACAAGCACATTGTAAAACAGCACAGAGTAGTTGGATTCCAGAGTTGATGCAGCAGTAACTCTTAATTTTACTTCAGAGAGATTCGTAATTGTTTCATCCAGACATGCCCCATGTGGTATGTACCTTGTAGATGTACTTGTGAGATGCTTTTACCACTCTTTCTAGATCACTCCAGCTGTTATTAACACAAACTGTATTTACATAACATACACAATATTCAGCCTTGCCTGATGTATTGACATGAAGTATGAAATGTCTTGAGAAAGCCATTTGCACACAAACAAATGAAAATAAATCTGACTCCAGTGTAAAATTATTATCTGGAATAGCATTTTTCTGCTACCCTATTACAATAATGTTAAAGTCTTCTCTTATGTGAACATAGAGGAAAAAGTCAGAGAAAATTCCCATGGTCTTTCTCGTAGTCTCAGCAAAGTAATTAAAGTTCCGGGGTTGTAAATCAGAGAGTAAGTTATAGAGACATGAACCCCCAATGGAAATTAGTAAGGAAATGCAAGCCCACCATTTTGTCTTACCCTGGCTTGATTACTAAAGGGAAATTAATGTTTTGCCCCTCGGTATTAAGTAGCATCTTCAATTGATGAGGAAATTGTTATCAGAAGATTGGATGGAAACTTGAATGAGGTAGTGGGGACTTGCCTGAAAGGAGATTCTTGTTTGCAGTGTTCTCTACAAGTAAACTGGATACAGTATTCAGATTTTTGAAAAGGGTCATAAATCAGGAAGAATATGAATAAGAAAAAAAAGAGAAATAAATGTAATGGGACTAATGAAGAACAGGGGCAGAAGTAATTCTGGTGGGAAATCTGAATGCCTTCCACTGGGTTTTCAAAGAATTAATTATATGCATTGAGGCCACCAATATTTTGATATTTTAAGAAGTTATATATTAAAATTTTGTGCCTCTGAAATTCTGACATCCATATTTGGCATTTAATTCAAGCATAACATGTCAGGTATGCTGTTATTAGTAATTGTGTACTTAATCTGCTTAGTATGAATACTCTACATTTTAAGTGGTGCATGCATGCTCAATGTTTCAAGCCAAAGAAGGTTTTTACAACAGTTTTAATTTGACTATGCATGCAGGTAGAATTCAGCATAAATACAGTAGAATTGGATTTTACTTATGCCATAGGTAGTTCAGGCACTGGGTTGAATGCTGCTCAGAAATTTATACATCATAAACTTAGATTTCATTTTACATAACAAAATAAGAGAGCTGCATGTTACTGTTGTGCTGCAATTCTGGGATGTGCGGTTGCTCCAGATGTCAAACTGTGACCTTCATTAAGCTTGTGTAATTCTTATCAGACACTGCATTTATCATAGCAAACTCAGCAGTGTAGCAAGTAGTTGCCATGACAACCATCTTTCTATGCATATTTGAAACATAAATTATAAACATCCTGCACTCTCCAGGTTTTATTACTCACGTCATGACAAAATTTGCCTCCACAATCTTGAATTTACTGTGGGAAGTATTGCATATGCCACAGTTCTTCTTTTTAATCCATGGTTATACTGTCAAGCATTATCATTCCATTATCGTAATCAGAACATGGATACTTAAAAATCTCAAAACAAAGAGACTGTTGTATGTTAATCTCTTTATGAATAGGTAATATATCATTAATGCTTTACTAATGTAGTATTATTAGTTCTACAAGTGTACATAGATGTCCTTGCTAATTTGCTATTAGCCTTGTCAGTTTGTCATGAACATGCATTAACACCAACTCATTTTGTAAAGAATATTGTGTCAAAATTTATTCAATGAAATGAGAAATGAAGGTTAGAGTAGTCTAGGTACACCATAGCCTCAGAAACTTATAGAGAATAACAAGCCTGTGGATCCATCTGCAAAGGTCAAGGGGACTTTTCACCATTTGCACATCGCTGTCCTGGGGGAGGGGGTGTCCCCCTCCCCTCTGAAAAAAATGGAAATTGGAAGGTGTCTGTATGGTGAATGGTGCCATATTTGAGGGTAATTTAGCTTTAAAAATGTAGTGTCAGTTCGTAATCTATGTTATATTATTGAAAAAGTGGGGGAGGGGGGCACTTATTGGAGATGTCCCCCCTTCCAAAAAAGTGAGGGGGACACGTCCCCCATCCCCCCATGATCTACACCCATGGAGAATAATCACATGCCCCAACTTTGTTTTTGAAACATCAGTTTAAACTTTTGAAGCCCACTTTAATTTTTAGAAAAAATGGATGAAGCTATTATTCAGCATTATACTTAGGAGTTATAATTTAAAAGGCTATCGCTGAAAGCATACATAACCATATACTGTATTTATGACACTAACACATGGAACAATAATTCTGAATGATTTTTTTAGGGGCATGCAACCTCCCTGTGGTTGCCATGGCAACAGAAAGTCAACCAGTCAAATAAATGACATTTGAAAAATTATGTTTCATTGTCTGTTTTTCCTTGTAGGCTCATCTGAATATGTTGAAAATATTCTGATGTTGTTCTACAGCTTTTTTTCTGAATTAGTCCATATATAGGAATCCCATATTAGTATGCAAATGAGGTTACATGTAACATAACAATAGATTAAGTTTTGCAAAAAACATGTAAGCATTTGACATTTTGAATTAGAAACATTGAATGAAAGCCTATTTTGCACATTATATGCACATAAATAGTGTGCACAGTGTAGTGTAGGTATAGGGATAGCATATAACCTCATCATGGAATTTGCATCAAATATAAGAGCCTCTTTATTTAAAACTTTTACCTCAAAATCCCCAAAATACTGTCCTGATACTTTCGGGTTAAAACTTCGTATAATTTTACCAAATCTTAAACAAGGATTCTCTTATTTTTCCTGTAGTAAATTTTTGTCCTGAAACATAAAAAATAAGTTTAAGAGTAAATCAATGAAATTTTTTTGTGTAAATTGAATAACTCAGTAACAAAACTATTGTCACTAGATTCAAAAGAGTAGCTATAGATCGGTTCATACCAGGATGCAACAATTTAAATTAGGATGACTGCATTTGATGTTTACAGACTTTTTTACCCTTCACAGCCAATTGTTGTGTGGTAGAATGTTTAGCAGGGAGTTTTCATCCTGGGGTATGCATACCCCTAGGGGTTTGCAGTACATGAAAGATCCTTGACTATTAATATGCATGATTTTGTTGGAAAACCATGTGGACTGCTCATGATCTGTAAAGACCAATGGGTGATTTTCTGTTCAGTGTGTAGACAATGCACTGTTTCCCATGTGTACAATATTATTATCTCCTGACAAAGTTGTACTAAAAAGCCTACACAGTTCATTTTGTCAATGGTGTGTCATATTTGTGAATAGTTTACTCTGCCTTAGGGTACACATCATGGGTCTTGTACACTCCAGGTCTTCCGGATGGAAAAAGGTTGCAAACCACAGTTTTAGGCTTTTACAGCTCAGTAATTGTTCAACCATGGCAGTACTATGGACTGACATCTGATGGATGAGTCCTTGCCAGTTATTGCGAGGGGAAGGGTTTAAGGTCTATTTCCAAATTTTGTCCCAGTGTCCCTGTTGGATCACTCCCACTCTCCTATCCTGAATGAGGTCAGAGTAAGTCAAAAAATAAAAGAAAAAAATGCTCGATAGTTTTTGTGAGCGAATAGCGAAGTATAGTAATCGTGTTTTGGACTTACAACAGCCATTAGGTCCAATATGATGACATTCTCTTGTCTTGTTATGTCCTGTACTTCTTGTACAATATTGTAATTTTTATAAACCATACTTAATGCAAGTTAAGTGACAAAAAAATGATTGTTAATATAATTTGAAGAAAAAATATGCTTTTATCCCTCCCGAGTGAGTGTCCTAAGTCTAATTCGAAGCTTCATCGCCTGTTTACCATGTTGCAGACTCCTTAACTACAAACAACGTGCTTACTCTCCCCCAAGAAGTACTATTTAGATTCAGAACTAAGCAATGGTATCAAGCAACTAGTTTTAAAGGATCCAGTGAATACATAAATTAGTTTATCATTAAAATGAAATCACATTAATCACAAAATACCATTTTGATTTAGAGTATTTTGTACAAATCTAGGGTTTTCTAAGGCGTAGGTTATGTAACCCTAAAAGCGAGTACCTTATTGCATCATATCAGTGATGGCAATCTAGGGAGTAGATGCATTACAAGGTGGTATATGAACGACGTGAATGCCAGTTGAGAGCTCAACTGACTGCTTGTACTGTACCATGATTATGATACGGCAAAGCACAGAGCAGATTCTTCTAGCCCGCTTTTTGTGCTGACCATACAGGAATATTTTTCAGACTGAGGAAAGCCTAAATAGTCAATACCACTTTAGCCTATGGATGCCTACATCCATGTCGTTGCTGCCGAAGTCTCCACAGTACTTAGTACTGTGTCGTTCATGGCCACCAAAGGGTCATGATGCTAGAAACGAATAGCAAGTTTTAGCCATTTCTAGTTGAGCACACTTAATCCAGAACCTATCAGAGAACTTCCTGTTCAGGTATCTTGAGATCAATAAAGTTAAAGGGGTTTGAACCCCTTTAAAGACTGTTTGGTCTATAGAGCAAGTTTGTTTGTAAAAGGGATTAACTGTTGGAATTATATTGGGCCAATGATTTTCTGCGAAAAATGCGGAAAAAAGTGGAATTTTCTTTTCTGCACGGAATTTCACAGAATTTAGCCAAAAATTATCAGGCTCAAAATACACATTAAAATTTTTGACAAAAAAACGAGTTATGATGCATGACTTCATCACATTTGTTAGCATTTATTCACGCAAGCTGCTTTACAGAGTATGTATATATTAATTATACATAATTTTTTTCTGTTGATTCTGATGGTGCACTGTATAGGGCATTATATTCTCACTCTGGAAGAAGGTGTTTCGATCCCCATCTTAGCACATATGTGTGGAGTTTGCTTTTCCCTTCAGTTTTAGATTCTCGAGTGCAAATGCCTCACATTCTGGTTTCCCTCAGAACTCTTGCCCCAACCTGCTGAATAACCAAACCAAAATATCTGGTGATGCAACATTCCACTTGGCACTTTTTTGAGTGTATACTCACTTTGAATTGGCTCTTATTATGACATCAGAGGAGAACTCTTGGAAAGGTTAAGCAAGGGCAATGGAATATCTAAGAAGAGAGATGATATCCTACTAATCAAGGCTAAGCAAATACATTCACTAAATTTTAATTTGTGTGATGCAAATTTAAATAGCTTGGCCTCTTTTCACTGTTTACTTTGTACAATATTGGGAAAAGACTTTTTTTCCTTGTTTTGTAGAAGCTAATATGCAAGTGGTCAAAATATGAGAGAAAAAAGAATAGTTAGGAAGAAACTTATTGTAATGAAGTGTAATGAAGTGACAGTTGTGGAAGGAAAAACGTGACTCAAGCAAGTAACCCTTGGCTGTACTTCTGAACCTTGCAAACATTCCAGTCCTGTTTTGTCCATCTCCTGTAAGATATGCAAATAGCAGTGGCTATTTCAAATCAGTATGAAAGAAGCTGAAGTTGGACTTTACACATCTGACTCACTGTATACACACAGTAAACTACCCACATAGCCCTCTAAGAAGGGAAGGCAAGATTATTTCACCCTTTGTTATGCTTGGTCAAGTGTTTACAGACCAGCCAGCCATGAACAGAGGGCTGCAGTGGAAGAGGTGTTGTTTACTATATTGAGTCAATATGTGTGACCACAGTTATCTTGGCTTAGCAGGAAATCTGGTTGTAAACATACTGTTTATACATCTCTGCATGTCATTCACCTTTCAGTGGATTATACAATAAGTTTCTGCTAATAAAGGATTTTTGGATTGTTAGGCTAGTGGGTCTTTCCATGGTTTTGATTCCTTCTCATAGAGTGTGGGGTCAGTGGTGATTTAACGTGCAAGCCTTTGTGCCCATCTTTGCAGCCTAAAAAGATGTGTATTAAGTGCCTTAGGAAGGAAAGGCAATAAACTTTATTACTGAAATGTAGAGGTAGAAGATTTGTGTTCATACTATGGTTCTGCATGGTTTGTGTGTTGAACTGTAGTTGATCCCTCAGGAAAAAAAGAAAAGCCTGTTCCAAAGTGAATTTGTTAGCTAGGGGCAAGAAAGTATTATCTAGTACGGCCATGCTAGGTGGTAGTGACATCAAAACCAGTTCAAATTATACATAGCCCAAAATGGGGAGGAGGGGGGGGGGGATCCAAGAGAAATATTCCATGTGGTCTACATCATGCCAAAATGTAATTTGTAGCTTTAAAATTAATGAAATGGAAAACTGCAAAAGTTAGGAACATATAGAAAGACTTGATTCTGTCGTTGAGTTGCTGTGGATATTTCTTGTAGAACAAAATGCAGGTCTATTACAACTTGAAAGTTTATACCAGTTGAGGTTTTGAAAATAATGTTGTATTTATCATCATTGTTCTTTTATATTAAGCATCATTGTCGTCATGTTAACAAAGTGGGTATGTACAGTTCATGATATGCTCCCATAGGCGTAGGAAGCAGGGGCTGGGAGGGGGACTACAGGGATTGCCCCCTCATAATAATGATTAAAAAACTTGAGAGTTTGTATCAGAATTTTCTATTTACCACCACTGTAATTTTATATTTAGCATCATTGTCATCATGTTGGCTAAGTGGGCATGCAAAGTTCAAGATATGCTCCCATACTGGTGAGCCACAACTGGAAAAAAGGCCGTGGTCGTCTCGACTTGAACCAATTGGTTGGAAACTGGGACGTTAAACCTCATCTAACCTAACCTAACCCATACTGGTAGGAAGCAGGGGAACTGGGAGGGGGGCTAAAGGTAGGGATTGGACAAATGCGTGATCACTTTTTTTGCAGCGCAATTCACGCTTTTTGAAGTTTATTGCGTTTCTTTAAAATTTTCCACAAATGTCAGTTTTCCCCCTAAAAGAAAAAACAATATTCACGCCCAATTTATAGAAAATTCCAGCAAACTACATCTTTAAAAAGTTCGTAAATTTGGGAAGATAAATTTTGAAGACAAATTGCTGTTTCTTTTTTTTTTCTTGAAGTGATTTTTATAAGGTCCAAGGATTTACATGTACTGTACACAGTGACACCAGTGCCAGCATGCAGTGCGTATGGCTAGCCTGGATTTACGTGCCACTGCAAATAAAGCTTTCCTGTAGTACTAGCACTGCACTGCACTGATTGTACATATGAATAAACAGAGAGTGTATTTCTTTTGCGGTGGACTGAAGTTAGTTATGATTTTAATATTGCATGATAAACCCCCAGTCTCATGCGATTAGACTTCTTTCCATTTCATTTTCATAATATTGTAAATTCTGAGCTCAAGGTCCGATTTTCGTCATTTTTACTTTCGTTTTCCATATCGCAGCAAATTTATGCACTTCGCGGAGCGATAAAGCAGGCTACTACTCCAGATATGTAGCTGCATTGGACCGTAGAAACATGTCAGTATTCATAAGCAATGTACCGATGTACTGCAGCTGTATTTCTCACCTATTGGCAAATGAGCTGTGAGGAAGGAAGTTTCTTGAGTGCGTGTGAAAACATTTGTGAAATAAATCCGAACGGGGCTTTTTTACTGGCATTGAAACTATACTTGAACAGTACTATTACTCAAGTAAAAGACGGGTTCAGCGGCCACATTATGTGACTGCGCTGTTTGCAATTATGATCATGCTATTTTGCATTTTTTCCAAAATCCTGGTGCGCTTTTCAGACCCCAAAATCATGCCTTTGACCAACTCCTAGCTAAAGGGATATCCCCCTCATAAAAATGATAAAAAATCTAGATGCAAAATGTGGTTAAGTGACAAATAACATTTGACCTAAAGAAAGATGATCGTCACCCCAAGTATGACTTTTACTTGGGGGTATTAGCAAAAGTCTCAATTGGTGACTGCTCTTTGTTGACATCAAGAGTTACAAAATTCAAAAGTTGCAGAGTAGCTCATATTACACAGCATGCGCAGAGAGTGTCTTTGATTATACACATAAGGGTTTTTTATGCTCACCAGGGTATGGTCTTGAGCAATAAACTATGTCTGCAAAAGGGGAAGCCAAAGACAGTTACGAGTGGGGCTAAAACCAAATAGTTGAGAAAATTGGAACTGTCTAGGATGAGGAGATTTCCCCTTAATAAAGTTTGAGAGGGAAAAAATTTCCAAATGGAAGTTACTGATAGGTCTTATTTTTCTATGGCTGCACTATACTAAAAGAATTACACATGTATGACTTGCCAGTGCGCCCATTAAATGAAATTTGTGCCTCATCTGGTGAAATTTTTCAATGTTCTTTAATGTTGGGGAATTGGACAATATAGGATGGATATGCCTCTTATTTAGTGGTGTCACACTTTTGAAGGAAATGATTGCAGTAACATACTAGCAGGAAATACACAATGTAGGGCTACTGTTGAACCCATATCCAGACTTTTATGAAAGGTTGCATGCATGTGTTGTCTAAATTTAAACATTACAGTTCCATCAGCTGCTTTTGAAATGTACTGTATTATGAATGATGTGAATTGCAAACTCTTATTATAGAATACTCTATTACAATAAAATCATGCTTGTGACAGAATGGTGGGAATGAGTCCCAAGGTTCGTATTATTTTCTCTGCAAGTGAAACAAGTTATAATGGGAAGCTCGCCGAGTCCAGATTTACTGGAGCCTTGGGATAAATAGATAAAGGAAATAATTTGAGTGCCTTTATAAGGTATTAAGCCTAGAGAGAATGAGAAGAAAGTTAAAACTGAAAAAGGGAGACAATCAAATTGAAAAGTTTTTACTTTGAAAGGACTGCACCTGTATTTTTTAGAAAGAAAGGAGGAAAACTTTTTTATGTACTTGTTAATGGCTCTGGCTTTATTAAATTCTGCGAAGGGTGGTTGATATTGAAATGTGATTTTGCCTTGTGGTCTGTGTTACAGTACAAGAGAATTTGTAAGTTGTCATGGAGGTGTGTATGTAGTATATATGTGTTAGTGTTAGTGTTTGCAGTGCTCAACACACAATATTTCAAAGAAAGAGTGTTTAGTATTTGAATGATATGTATGTTGATGTCAAGATTCCTTTTGTTTCTTGTACTGTAAAAAGTGAAAAGTCATTTTGAGATCAAGGCTTGAAAAGGGTTAACCCACCTTGTAATTTCATGTCTGAAATAGGCCTATAAGATACCTGTGTTAAGGTATGATCTAGATAAACACTTGCCATATTGTCAATTTAAAATTATTTTTGCTTGTCTTTCAGTAAAATTACAAGATTACAGGGACCTAATACACTATAGTGAGTCACCTGAAGGTAAGTGGGTTTCACACTGCAGAAAAATCATTCTTCAGTGCTCAGCAATTCTGGAGACCAGAAATAGTCATGTGACCTTACAAAATGAAAATGATTGGTCACTAAAACATTGCTCAGCAAAAAGCGATAAAAGTTCATAAAAACTTCTTCAAAACTCCATTTATTACCATGTGTCATATCATGCCTTGTGTGAAAGAGGTCTTAATAGTAGAGGAATTTTTCTTAACTTTTTTATTGCATGGTATTGCCTTGTATCACATTGGGCCACACCTAAGTGTGAAAGGACCTTCAAACTACTTCAAATAAACACTGCAGAAGATTGATTCATGAGAACATTTTTGTCATAGGCAATTTGTTTCATGATTTATGCACTCATGTATTGTAATACAAATACTGGTGTTACCTTCTGGCTGGAGGTAATTTATTACATGTAAATTGACCTGAAGAATGGCATTTATTTTACTCTTCTATATGCAAAACTTTTGAAAATTGAAGTTATAGATCGAAAATACTGGCCTTTGCTTGGTCTTAAAAATGTTGTTGACCAGTCAACTAAGGGAAATTTGGGAAATCTCTCAAAATGGGAAATTAAATCCGACGTGAAGTGACAGTGCCATTGCAACAAACTTGTTGGAAAGGTAAAAAATTGCAATTGAGTTTGACAAAATTTTGGTCAGAAACAAAAATATTACAACATTATTTTGTCAGTATTTCTGTTTTTCTGTAGAGTGCACCTTATAAATAAATAGGACTTTTGAAGGAGCTTCCTTGTAACCTTCTAAGTTTGAAGGGTTCATTGTTTATAGTTTATTGTCACCTTCTCTGTTCTCATAGGTGGTTTAGTGAGTCATTTGACTCTGAAGGAATACTGAGTCATAACTTTTCGTAATTTCTCTTTTTTGAAACTTTGCATAACTTGGAATGAATGCAGAGGTTTAGTAAGCATTTGCAGTGAAACTTTTTTTTGCCACATGCAAAAAGTTGGGTATAATTTATGCTGCTGTACTAGTGCCAAATTTTGCCAAAATTTGTGGAAGATGTAAGCAACAATGGACACAGATATGTCAGGTTGCTAGGATCACAAATGATGCTTCTTTGTACTTTGGTTTTCAGCTTTTAAGCAGTACAGAATATTGCTACACCCCTCCACCACAACATGCACCCTTTACTGGAGTCATTACTTTGCAACTAGTACAAGCCCTGAAAACAAAGTGTACAAGCTGCAGTGCCCCATGAGTTACTGCTAAACCAGTTTTTGGGAGCAGACTTTTAGAAAAAGGTGGGCTATTTTCTCACTTTGCTCAAGCTTTTTGAGGCAAAGGGGGCTTAGCTCCTCAAAAAAAAAAAAAAATATGCTAAAATGCTAAGATAAATTGTCTTTAAAATGTTTGACCATTGATATCATTTAGTTGGTACACTTTTTCTGTGATGTAATAAGCAAAAATAAAGTCTCACCCTTCAAGGGGAAAGTTTTTTCCCTTTGAATTGGGGAGTTGCCATAGCTCTTCTTCTGTATATTTTCTGTAAAATCAGTCAAGACCTGTATTTGACCCACCACCATATTTTCATCTGTAACTTGCAATAAAATCAAGTTGATTGTTAAAGGGAAAATGCAGTCGCCAAAATTTGGTAGTGAAGTATCAACTTAATCTCACAAATCTCCTCAGATGACCCTAACATTGTGTCTTTCTTGATGTTTCACAAGCAGTTACCTGTATTAAAGGTAAACCAAGGAGTTATTCTGCCTGAATTTAACAATTCAGTAAAAAAATTACTGTCACATGATTTAAAAGATTCATTCATGAATTAGGATACCAGGCTATACTTCTGTAATTGAAATTGTGCTAACTGCATTTTCCCTTTAAACTCTATCAGCAGTGCATCCTCAGAATAATTTGGTGTGTCCTGTTAATACTGGAAAATATATGAAACCATAATTTCTTGCCCCTGGTCAAACCTTGCATGGATAACATAGAGTCCATGGTTGACCCTTTCACAGCGTATACATCAAATGTCAAGAAGATTGGATGTCGTGTGGCTCGCTTGTGAATTGTGAAAGGAAACAGATCTCTACAACTCATGAACTGTTGTGTGAATTGAATGGAAGTCAAACTATCAAGTTCATAATAGCACAAGTGCTAGTCACTGGTGTTTTGCACTTCCATTGTGAGCATTTGTGGGTATACGTCCTTGAGTTGCTCTCTACCATTTATCATTGAAAATAAATTATGTTGTGAAAACTGAAAATGGCATTAGCAGTTATTCAAACATAGTGCAGTGACCCTGAGTGGCAAATATCTATTTCAGTCCTACTTACCTCATCTGTTATACGTGTGAGCAATCTCATCTACTGCAGAATAAGACTTGGTAAAGATAATTGGCGTAGAGGTGGCTCTATCCCTTCTTCGGGTTGTGACCTAGGAGCTCGCCCTCATTTTGTTTACTGCAGAATTACGTCTATCACGCTCTTTTAGATGCTCGAATTCTTTTTTCATGGATTTTTGTCGTACTTCTGGACCCGTTTTGGGGGACTTCAAAGAGTTACTACCCTGAGTGGCAAAACAGCCATAATCATACTGCACATTGCATGGGAAAGAGGAAGTACAATCCTGCAGAAGCAATGGGTAGCTGTGATGGAGAAAGTTAATAGGTCATGTGACATGTCACCAAAAAGAGCTGTTTCTCTTGTAAGTTAAAGAATTAAGCCCTCCAATGAAAGATCTGTTGGAATTATTTCAATATCTTTTACCGTTCTCAAAATATACGTCATCAAAGTTTGATGGCATGGTTTCTGAAGAAACTCATAGTCTATGCAAAAATGATGATGTGGATTGTTGCACATTGTTAAGGTATCTGAATTATCTCTTAGTTACTGATCTGATAGATTATAATTTGGTGAAAGATGTCGATATTTCTGAAGGAAAAAATTTTTAACTTTCATAATAAAACCCCTCAGGGGATATTGGATATAACAATGGTACCAGTGTCCTTGGAATTAAGGTTGAAGAAACAAAGGCTAATATGAGCCATATATGGTATGTCCATCTTTCGATGTCACATATTGCATATTTAGCTCATGTTTATTCATCATACAAGTGTGAAATAGAAATTACCCTGTAAAATGGTCAATATTTGATGGATTTTAATGGTAATTGCAGCTATTATCTGGATATTTAATACTTTTTACATCAAATATCCAATTATGTTATTTTCGTGTCACCCGACCTTTAAGTTTATGATTTCATGATTTTCAGTCATCATTGTAAAAGAACAAGAAAAGATGAAATAAAGTCTTTTTCCCTTTAATTCTCATGATGTTTCAGCAGGAACCTGCTATAAAGAAAAACTTTGGATCATAAAAATCAATTGTTATGGTAACTTACTGTAAGTTGTTGAGTTACAACTTTTTTCCTGTACTGGTGTTGTAACTACTAACTGTATACAAATTTTTATAATGGAACTCCTAACAAAAATCAGGTTTAGTTGTTACTCTAGAAACTAGTTTTAACTTAATACAGTAGCCTTATAGGAAGTGGATGACACAGATGAGGATGAAATGGTCTGCAAGAGTTACACCTAGGCTTTCACAGTAAACCGATTATTTATATCGATACTGGTTTTAACCGGTTTAGATTCGGTATGATTATTGCATAAGAAGAAAATCAAAATAATCGTACAAATCAAAAGAAATCATTAAATAATTGAAAAAAATTGTGGAGAGAGGGTATATTAATCATCTCTTAGACCAAAAAACTAAAGATTTTGTGACAGTTTGTAAGGCTAGACTGGGCCCCAATTTGGCACTCATGTACAGGTCATATACAGTATACACTGTTTGGCGACGCTGCATCTGGCGCAATGGGTTACTTTTAACAAGTAAAATATGTGGAGAAAAAGAACGTTTATAATTGAATTTCGTTATTAGGGGTCCGATTATATCGATTTTCTTTTCTGGAAATATCGTGAAAGCCTAGTTACACCTAGTAGTACCTTTGAGGAGAACGGTGAGCTCTAACATCAACAGAGAAAATATGTAAATACCCATGACTGGAGTCTGGAAGTCCATTTCATGAGCACAGTGTCAATGACAGATATCTTTCACATACTTTACAGTATAAGGCTATCTTTTTCCAAAGACTGTAGAATATTCAAATTATGCTGAAAGTAAAACTTTCAAAGTTTCATAATGCAGCATGCAGTGTCGCAGAATATTTTTGTGTAAACACTCTTGATAGATTTTGCAATTATTTTACTCCTACAGGTACTTATCTCATGTGAGTAGATAGGTCTTAAAGTAGGGTTTATAGATTCCTAAACCACAGGTATCATTTTGAGGAATTTCCTCAGCCTCTGCATGATTTAATCCCATTTTACCATTTAATGTAGATGACAACCTTGAAATTTGGACATAACATGAATTGCATTGCTCTTCACATGTGTACCTCCCATTGTGTTGTGGCCATTTGAGAGGCAAAGTTAAAAATATAATGAAAAGAGCGATGTTCTTGAGATAAGCTGATGGACTGTCAATACTAAGTCAAGGTTTTGAGGAAGAGAGTTTGAATCATTGGTATGCATCTTTCCATTGGTCTGCCCTTGTGTGTCCTTGTACAATAAAAAAAGTACAAAAAAAAGTCTTTTACCAAAACTACTGTAATTATCCCATAATTGACAGTCATAGACTGAAATTTTTATGTAAAGGGGTAGGACATCTATTAAATATATCAGAATTTCAAATGTCACAGAAGTTTTCTGTGCAGAGATTACAAAATGTTGAAAATTATTCTATACATTTAAACTAGTAGATTGTGTAGTCATGTGATGTCACTCTTACACTACTAAGATTACTTGGTCCTTGTTGTTTTTGATTTTTAGCTCAGCTGAAAGCTTTCAGCTGAGCTATTGCTGTCGTGCATGGCAAACGTCTGTCACCATAACATTTGCGTTTAAGTGCCTGACATTTCGCTGGTTTTCGTTAGATTTGGCTGAAATTTAGTAGAGATGTTAGCTAAAGTAATATCTGTATGCTGCGACTCTTTTCGATTAATTTGACCGCTATTTGACCTCGGGAGGGGGCTTTGTTTGAAAATGTAAAATTCCCTACTTGTCTTTCAGTTTTGCACCAATCTTGATAATATGTTTCATATAGGTAGTTCATTTTGTGCTGAACAAAAGTTAATTTTTTTTTTTGTTTCTGCAATCATTAAAGGCATGAAAACAGCATTTTTTGAAACACATTCTGGCAAAGTCCACATGTTCATGAAATACATCGAGAATCCCAGTTGTTATCATTTGAGAGACTGTGTACAACGAAACGAGGTACAAAGTAAACTGAACATATATAAATGTACAGGACGCCTCGTGCTTAATCGTGTGGAAGTGTTTACGCAAAGTGCAGTGTATCGATTTTTGAATACTGTACATCCTATGTTATGTTTGCTCAGCTCTTTGCTTTCCAAACCAGGGATATGACATGAATAAGGAATATACCGTACAGCCATACAATGGAGGCGTTACGTGAACATGTGGCGCTCTCATTTAGGCGTTTGAATAATAGACTAGCTAAATTGGTTGGATGGTTAGGCCTATACTCGAAAAGAAATACCGGACGTTTGAAAGTTGTGCAAGTTCTTGCAAATATGTGGCCTTGTGCCAAACAGTGGTATAAGCTAGGCCTACACATTTTTGTGTTGAGGCAGAAACAAGTATTTAACTTAGCCTGATATCTGAATGATTTTAGGAGTTTGGCTTAAAGTTTAAAGAGAATATATCCAGTCGCCTCAAGTTTCAAGTTATTTGTAAACATTACCTTAATCTTTCAAATCTTCTTGTATCTCCTTTACAAACATTCTTCTTAACATTTCTGGACAAAAAATATTTAGTACGAAAGGTAAACAAATGACTTATCCTTCCTTAATAGCAAATTAGTTTATATTGTCTCATGAAGGAAAGAAGCTACTCGTGAATTGGAATGCCAGGGCGGGGTACACTACTTCAAGTTAAGGTGAATGTTTTCTAGGAAATGTCGTAAGAGGAAAGAGGATCCCACCCCTTTCTTTTAAACAAAGAACATAGCACTTTGATTGAAAATACAATGCTTCATGTGGTTTAAGCTTGACGGTTGTGCTAACATTCCAAAAACAATTTTCTGTTTGAAAAAGAAAACGTGCTTTTTGAAGGCGTGTGCCACTTATGTCAGTCTCGGAGCCTGCAGGAATTGTGCAGCTCAGGCTTCCAGTCAAGCGGGCCAAGGGGGCGAATCACTCTTTGAAATTTGTTTGCCCCCTAGCAAGTTTTCAAGTTGCCATTGGCTTAATGGAATTTGTATACATTTGGCCCCCATAAAAATTTGTTAGCCCCTGTAATTTTATGTAAAGGGGTAGGCCTACTCACATCTATTAAATATATCAGAATTTCAAATGTCACAGAAGCTTTCTGTGCAGAGATTAAAAAATGTTGAAAATTATTCTATACATTTAAACTCGTAGATTGTGTAGTCATGTGATGTCACTCTTACACTACTAAGATTACTTGGTCCTTGTTGTTTTTGAGTTTTTCTAAAGCTACAATAATTTGTTGAAGAGTTTGGTTTACACTGTTGTATCAGGGAGCTGTGGCCATGTTCCCATTTGAGTAAGTGCAGTGGATCATGGTTTTATTGCCCCACGGGTGTTAGTGAACATGATCCAGAGCTGTGTCCACATTTTTGTGAGCGCGGTAGATCAACGTGCTATATGAACACAATGAGCAAGCGTGAAAAGGTCACCAATGTTTACAAGTCGGTAAGCCATTTCATCACACACTGTACGTACGGTACCACACAAGCACCGGAGATCCAGGGTCACTTGATCTACCGATTGTGTTCACATTACAAACTTTGATCGAGCATGGTTGATCTGATTTACCCCGGTAGGTCGATCAAAATTGGTGGATCTTGAGTGAGTGTTGTTGATCTGCGTTCCTGAGTTTGATCAAGATCCACCACGCTCACTCAAATGGGAACACAGCCTATGATTTTCCAAAGTCTTGAAGGTTAAAACAGTTTAGAAGAAAACAAAGACAGGAGGTGGTAAAGAGTAATACAAGAGTGAAATCACATCACAATTTATAGTGCTCACTATTTTCTTCAAATGTAGTGAAGAAATTTTACCATTTAAATTTAGCAGTGGAGTAAGCTCCTGTACTGTATGAGAATGGGAGTAACTTCATCTTAATGGTTAACTGCATAACATATATTTTTAAGTAAATACACTTAAGGGCCTCTTTAAGTTGTTCTGTTTATTCATGCATGTGGTCATATAAATTAGTACCAACTTGAGACAGTAGTTCAACTCCCAAATTTATATGCTGGGCATGATTTCTTTACCATTCCAATAAGGTTTCATAGTTTATTTGTACAGTCATCAGAAATGACTATTTTGAGTTTTGCTCCGTTTATAAGCCACTATTCTCAGGTAGTCATGAAACCAATCTGTAATTGCAACTTTATGATACCTGGTATGTTTGAATATTTACCAGAAATGGGAGTGAAAGAGACCGATTGCCAGTCAGTGACTTTAATTAACATCCAAACGTAAGTCATAAAACTTTCACTGTTTGGCAAGATCTTCAAAAAGGAGCCAGTGTCATGCTGCGATGAAGTCTGCGTATCAAATCTGCCTTAGTTTTATGAGGTTATTTTATAACTAATTCCAAGTACTTATGACTGTCACACTTAAAGAGCATTGACCGCCAAATGGGTTGGCCCCCATAAATCTCATGCTTGCCACTGTTTGATAGGTTCTCCTGGTAGTGAGGCTTGCGTCAGGGGATAGGAATGTGGTTAGACAGCTGGTAATGTAACTGTCTTTGAAATAAACATTAAAGGGGAACCATTGACACAAGAAGGAGTGTACTTAAATAAGATGGGTGGATGGATGGTAGAGGGGGATAAGGATAGCAAAGGAAGAAATCGGTTCCTTGTTGGGGTAATATGTCAGCCCTATGTCCTTTGTTGTCTGGTAGTGTTTTGATTAAACATAGTCTTGCTATTGAAACAAGTAGAAAGTTTAGGGCTGCCACAAAGTTTTAATTTTTAAGTTAAAGGGATGGAATGACGGTATGAGGTTACCAAGCTGCTTTATGTTTGTGTCTAATGGTGTAGGTTTATGTTTTCATGTTTCCTTGCTTCGCCATGGCGTCTTGTGTTTATGGTAATTTCTCATTTTGTTGCGGCGAGTGATGGTGTTATTTAGTTTATACCTGCATGATTACAGTGAAACTGATCATCTTAGCAGACTTCATAAAGCTTGTAAGGTGATTACATACCATCTGTTTTAATAATAATCAAAATCCGTCAGTATTGGTAGAACCCCTCGCTAATTCATGCACTAGTTATATTTAACTCACAGACATAAGGGCATGGAAATCATAGATGAGCACAGATGGAAGGATTTGAGGGAGCATGGAGGGAAATCAGTGGAGGGTAGAACATTTCATTAAAATGGCTATTAAGTCAAAGCAAGTCATTTTGGTGATGATTGTCTGGAAACCAATTACTGTGTAGCGCAAATTGCAAAAATTATGCTGTAACAAATTTATGAATGCTCACAGAGTATGTATGAAGTGGACGTCTGGTGAGATGAACCCATCTTGTTTTTCAATTAGCCTGAAAGTTGATGTCTGTGGTCATTGAAATGCTATTTTTTGTATTGTTTTTTCTCTTTAGAACAAAATTTGTGATGTAAAATGAAGACTTCAGTGATTAGGTGTATCAGTTGATGGTGAAAAGCTCAGTATGTAAATGTCGAGCAATCTGCTAATAAGTTCCCTTACTGCAACTAGCATTCTTACTTCATTCTCATATCATCTGCATGGAATTTAACAGGGTTTCCCAGCTTTTTGAAACTTGAGGGCCCACTTTTGGTAATTAAAGTAACCTAAGGACCACCTTTTACTGTTAACTGAAAACTGAAGTTCAACTTAAATTAACTGAAAAAAGAAGTTAACTAAAACATTGACTGAAAAATGAAGGTCAACTAAAACATTTACTGAAAATTAAAGTTCAACTAAAATAACTGAAAAATGAAGTTCACTGAAAAATGAAGTTCAACTAAAATGTTAACTGAAAAATGAAGTTCTCAGAAAAATGAAGTTCAACTAAAACATTAACTGAAAAATGAAGTTCAAGTAAAACATAAACTGAAAAATGAAGTTCAACTTACATGCATAACTTGACCATATGAGACAAGTTTCAGAAGTGAGCTTTCTAGAAATTCCATTGATCTGTATTGAATGAGATGAACTATGTTCAAAAAATAATGATAGAAATAAAGGCTTATTGATTATTAAAGATTTGTTGCCAAGGGACTTTGTAGCTCAGCAAATGGTGCTTCATGGCCCACAGGTTGTGAAACACTGGAATTTAAAACAGTAGCTAATAAATCTGGAAAGAGAGGGCAGACCCATAGACAAGTGCTCAGATTTGGAGTCCCGGTAAGTAATTGAAGGGGTTCTTGCTTAGACCCAACTTTGGGATCTGCAACTGAAATCATTATCCTAGAACTCCTGGGCCCAAGAGAGGTAGAAAGAGTTAAGAAATGGTTGGAGACAAACTTTTATTAAAAAATAACACTTTTGCAAATCATGGTAAATCTCAATTCAGCTTTAGTGGTGTAGTTTTATCTGTTTAGCACTTGTCTTTTAAAGTGGATTTGAGTCCCTCTTAAGGTACAAAGTCTTTCTGGTTGAATTAAGTTGTTTTTGTCATTTCTGCCTTAATTAAAAGCAGGTCTCAGCATTTAACCTTCAAACTGTACATGTCCTGACATTCACATCTGCCTTAGGAGGGTAGTGAGGAAGGGAGGTGAACAATTTCATGGAATAGCTGAATAGCAGCATGTAGAGTATCTTTATAATTCAGAAGGAGGAAGTAAAATTCTCTGAACAGACTCTGCAGCATTTACCCTCAAGATATAGTGTGAGTTTTCCTCAAGCCTTCTGTTTTCATATGACTTGGCTACTTGAGTGGGACTTAAGTCATTGCTTCATGATACTACAGTCAGTTTTTGTCTCGTGATAGTCATTCCCTTTAATAGATATACAAAGCTTGATGACAACCACTCATTTTATGATTTATTGGAAAGAGTCTGAAGGCCATTGGTTAATTTCAACAGGTTGGTCTTGGTCATGAGCTTCAGTTGGTATAGAAACAGAAGCTCATTGTTTGTCCACCAATTAAACCACATCAAAAGACTGTAATAACCTGGAAGTGAAATGGGTACTGATAAATTCACACTCTTATTCAAGAGAGGGTGTAAATTTGTCAGTGACTTGTCTTTAGGTTCCTTGTTTAATGCCTTGTCTGTGGCAAAGATCTTGTTTGAAGCAGTTTGTGAGAGGGTAATTGCTATACATTCACACTGTAGTGCAGGACATTGATATGATCTGTCAGTCTGTTTCGCTCTTCCTTACCTCCTATTTACATATATAACCATTATTGCCGATTTAGGGTTATAGGCGCCCTCTTTATGCAGGGGATACCACAGTGCTATTAGTTTTTTGCCAGACGGTTATTGCAGGCAATAATGGTTACATATGTAAATAGGAGGTATAAAGTATCATCGCTCATAGACTCCCAAACCAGGGAGTTTTGGTGATTTTGAAAGTTATAATGGAAATTTTGAAGTTCAGAGTAGAGTATTTTGGAGCAGGTATTTCAGTTCATATATTGAAAGTTGAGGAGGGCATTGTACTTTAAAATAAAGAAAGAGGATTGCCCTTCAAAATAATATGGTTTATAGGAAGCTAGTACAAAGGAGACAAAGTTTGTAATGCGTGGAAGGTGTTCCTTAAGATCAGTTAACCATGCTAGTTGCAGTCATGACTTCGAGGTCAGGGAGTTTTCAACTCCGAAAATATATGAGTCATCATAAGGCTACTGCTGAGTCAGGAGTGGCGCCAGTGGGGAGGGCAGGGGGCCTGCCCTCCATCGGGGAAATCTTGTGATATTTTCTGGGCAGCATTTCATGAGCCATATGATAAAATACGTAATCCCAACAACAGTCAGTTGTACATTTGACATTCTGGGCATTATCAGTGTGGCCCATGTTATGGATAGCAACGAATCATTCACCAAACAGGCTAATGAATGCATCATGGTAGGAGGCCCTACCACACAACCTGTGTTTAGGTTGTTAACAACCAACTATTCTTCAGCAAACTGCTGACCTCTTTTGTATTACCTTCCATATGATACCTGTCTGTATATCAGCCAACACAGAAAGGTAGCCTATATTTTTGACATTAGACTCCACAGACTATATAAAGAAGCAAATCTTGTCTGTCTGCTTTCATTGCTTGCTTGTAGATACCTATGACCCTACCATAGGGTGTCATTTACTTACAGGTTACTTTGGGTTTGGGATTTTGTCAGGACCATCCCTGGTGAGTGATGCAAAGATCTCTGAGGGAATCCTCACCTGATGCTCTACATATTTGAGGGTTGATAGGCCAATCAGATTTATTTTATATAATTGAACCAATCAAAGAATTGACTATGAATGTATTAGATTTGAGTGGATAATTGTTGTAGTTGGTGGGTGGTATCCATACTGGTTTCTTTCTGAGAAGCAGCAACAAACATTTAGTCATCACTTTGTAGTAATATTGTTTCATAGGTACTTTCTATTTCATCAAATTGTTTTCTGTGATGTACATGGATCTTGAAATATACTGCAGTTAACCTGAGTCTATGTTTGTGGCAAACTTTAGCTGTGGGTGAGTAAGGGTTCTTTGTTAAGCAGACTATTTACTGTCTTGTGGGTGTGATCACCTGTTAGACTGACTGGTAAGAATTTGATTCAAGCTTACATCATTATCTTCAACATGTCTTTTAGGCTTATTATAGTACTGTTGTATGATCTCAATAGTTGTTACATTTCTTTGACTGTATCAAACCAATTGGCAAAATAATGAACAGCCTATACCAAAACACAAGCAATGACCATATGGCAGTATGTCACAGCAGGAGACAATGCTTTGGCCTATGCATTGCAAGTCGTTCTTTGTCAGTTATTGTGACATTTCCTTTTGTAGATATAAAGACCTTTATAACTTCAAATCAAAACTTTTTTTCTCTTCTCACTTCATATTGATACCCACAAATACATGAATTTTCAGAAATGTACAAGTTTTTGTTGCCTTGGGCAAGGTTTTATTGGGCTTTAGCTAGAACTGTTGGCTAAGGGCAGGGGTGCCCAACCTTTTTTGACCCAAGATCTACTTTTCAGGTAGCCAGCCTCCTGAGATCACAAAACATACACTATCATACAGTTATACGTAAAAAACTTTCTTTTTTTTTATTTTTTGGTACGCCCCTCGCGGTTGACTTGGGATCAGTCCGCTGTTTACCAGGAGACTGTGATCAACTGGTTGGGCACTCCTGGCTTAGGGTGTCTGAAGAAGGGATTCTGGTGAAGTACTTGCATTACAATGTATATGGGGCAATGTAAGATTCCAGGGAGTCCTGGGGATGTTTCAGGAGTCCAAACTCCTGTCTGTAGACCCCCAAAGAGAGAGAGGGGACACAATGGCCTTAGAAAACAACAGCACAGCAATGTTAGTTTAAATGTTCATGATGGGTAGAAAAGTTGTGTCATTGAGCTTAAATCTTGATGCTTCCATTGAAAAGTCATAATTTTTTCCAGACTGCCCTCATTTAATTAACCAACATTTAAATATTCATGAAATGTAAATTATAAATGTTGCCAAATTGCAATTTTTCATAGTTGAATTATAGTGTTGAGCTAATCAGTTACTCAAAAGGATACAACTTTAGGACAGTATGACCAAACAATTGACTAAGGACAGTCCCAGACAAAGTTACCTGAATGACGAGAGCAGTTTAGTCATGTACATAGAAGTGATGCATTGGGCTGTATGATAACTTTAGACTAGGGACAGTGTAACGATACTCAGTGAATTCCCCACACAGTAATGCATAATTATGATGAGTACCCTTTAAGAAAAGGACAATATGACAAACTAGGGACATTATTGCATTAGTGAATGTTGAGGATATGCATACATTAAAGTGATGCCGTGAGTTTACAAAAAGGGAAAAACATTAAAAAATCGAGTTTAAAATCTTAGTCATTCGTTTGAGTGGCCCATATGAACAGTAAGGGAGAAAAAATATGGCCTGTTGTGTGAATTCCGGCATCAGCCCTGAAATTTTCGTAAAATTAACGACTATACTCAAGGAAATAAAAAATGTGCTGCTCACAAACACTATTCAGTCTCCTAACGAACATCTGTTGAGCAGACCAATGAGAACGAAGTACTGATGCATATTCACTAGGTGTAAACAGCTGATCGACTTAGCTGCTAGTCTTAGCACAACAAAACAAGTGAACAAGACTGACTGAATGTGTGGATCTTGAAGAAGTAACGTTGATATTGCAATATACACCGTACAAGGTAATACCACAAGGCTAAACTATCCCGTTTTACTGTAGTAGCCTAACTTTAGGCTACTGGCGAGTGGTACCTCAGTAAATTAAGCCTAACTTGCGCTAACATTAGTACTACTAGTAGCGAGAGACGATGCTCTGCCTTTTATTTGCACTTACCATCGTGTTTGACGTTCAATTCAGAAACAGTTTTGGCGACAAAAGAGATAGTAGGCCTATTAGTGGTGCAACTTTCGCTGTAAACCTGTAACGTTCAGATTCAAATCAGCACTATAACGCGTACCAATGAGTGAAAGGCAGTAGCCTGTAACTGTTGATTCTAAATTAGAGCCGAAAGCTATATTGAGCGTACAAGTAACGTTAGTTGTATTATCAAGCGATTCTGCAAGAAGGTCATTCCCCGGCCGTGAGCGAACAGCTGTACCGTGGAGCTAGCCTGGGTTGAGTGGTATAGTACGTTTTTTAACGTGGTGACACCTCAATAATATTGCATATTCAACATCAGGTTCGTTGCATAGGAGTGGTCTATACGCTTTATAATGAGGACCGTTTTTTGAAAAAGGCCTTCAAAATTTTTCTGATTTTATGCTGTTTAGGTTACTTCCCGAGACTATCACTATCATTTTGAGCTTTCAAATTGTATTCTTCAACTCTGTATAGCACTTGTGGCATTTTGAAGGATAAAGAAAGACATAACAAGAAGCAAAATCTTATGTTTTTCACTTTTTGCAAACTCACGGCATCACTTTAAGAAATCATACAGAATGCAGTGTAACTGTAAGCATGACTATGGAGCTACCACATGCATGTGTGGTAGGTATTATGTTTTGACCCACCACTAGATGATGTACAGTGTTTCCTGTCATTATGTCCTCAGCTGGAAATTGGAAGTGGCACCTCCTTCGAGTTACTCAATGAGGGGCTTATTTGATTAATAATTGTATTTGATGTTTAACCACAATAGTACTTTATGCTGACTTGATGGTTAAAAACTTGAATAGGAAGCTTAGGATTAAATTTAGATGTAAACATTTTGCATCATATTAGATCCACAGTAATGTAAAGCAGGCAAATAGCCAGGATTATCATGGGGGTGGTTTTGCTGGAGTGTGACATGGGAGAGGGGTCTAAGGGGAGGGGGTGACCCCCACTCCTTCTGGAGAAAAAAAAAACAGCTTTTTTAGGTCTCCAGATGCGGAATGGTGCAATATTTGTGCCTTAAAAGTAAAAAAGTTTATAATGGTGATCATGTGTTTTTTGCCATTATTTTTTTTCAAGCTTGGGCCATGGGGGGGGGGGGGGGTTCATACCCCCAAACCACCCCTTTGGTGTAGAGTGCTCAGAATTAGTGTTAAGTATTCCCTCACAATCAGAACAGCATCTGACTGTGAGGCCTGATTATTGCCTTTTTGAGTAAATGAAACCCCAAGATATGATCAGATCAAAACCTGATTGAGCATAAAACTTGATTTTATGTTGTTGTATATGCATCCTGGTTGTAATGTCAATAGTGTACTGTATTTGATATGGTCAGTGGTAGATCTGTTGTGATACTATAAATGAAGCTCAAACATGATTGTGCCCCTAAGCTCTGAGACTCAAGAGCGGCCCCCCAAATGCTTTCTCAGGGCAGCCATAGGGGCTTTTAATCCACCTGGATCCTACAAGGTGCAAGTATGTTGACAGGCCCCTGTACTCATTCAGCTGTTGAGAATATGCTTCATGCTTCTGTGAAGGGGATAGCAGTGGTAACCCACACCATGTTGCTTGCTGAAGACCCAGTGCATGGTCTTATTTTCTGTTACTCCACCCCTTAAACCCCATTTTTTGGCTCTGTTACTGATTATGAAGGGGCTTCTGTAAGAGTTCACATTTCAGGGCCTCCAAAATGCAGGTGTGCCACTGAAATGGGATCATGGTAAGACCATTATCATTTACGGCATTGGTAATATAAATACTTGGTCCAAAATTCTGATAATTTACATAAAATAACTGCCACCTCCTAATGAGAAGCTGTCATAAAGACCTTAGGAAAATTCTTGCAGTCAGAAATATGATGGTATACCCATATTTGTGGACTAGATAAGGATATTGATTTTCATGTGGTGATTCAAAAGTTTTGAGATCAGAGCTGCTTATATTCAGATAGGAGAAGCAATTGTGACTTTCTGCAGATGCAGAACAATGATGACATACCAATAAATGCACTGTACAAGGATACTAGGTGGGGACACTATGACCTGTATACTGTTTGAAAAGTGCATCCAGTATGTTGTCTTCGGGAAATTGGCAGTGGGTAGAAAATGTCACCATTAGTTAGTTGTATAGGAAGAAGTTAATTGATGTTAAGTGACTCCTGATCGCGCAGTTGAATTTTGTTGATAAATCTAATATTTCACCCAAGATAAAAACAAGTATGACAGTTTGGAATTTTGCATTGACAAAATATTAACTGTTTTTTTTTTATCCAGTAATCTGTTAAAAGTAGTTCAAAGTTTAAGTCTCAGCAAAGTCATGCAGAGATTCCTGATCCCATAGGCATAGGAAGCTGTTCTTGACTGGGGGGGGGGGGGGGCTAGATGCTGTTTCAGACCTTCCTGGGGGAGGAGTCTAAGAGGAGGGGGACACTCCCTTTGGAAAATTTTTGAAATATTTGAGGGTCCTTTAATGGAATTTGGTCTCTATCTGAGCAAATTTTTCGAGGGATTCAATTACTGCAAATTTTTGACATGTTTTACAAAGGGAACTAATAAGGGGTTTGCATCCTTGAATTGAAGGGGGAAAAAGTATGAGGGGGCAGAAGCATACTTCTCCCCACATTTTTTAACCCCCTGCCTGCCACCCCACCCCCACTTCCTATGCCCCTGTCCCTGAGCCACAGATACCAGTCAAAGCGATTGCATATCCTTTGGGCTTTCCTTTATTGACAAAAAACATCTTGCACATGTTAAGATGTATTATACTCTGTACATACTTTGCATTGTAAGGACTATTAATTCTGTTTCAGCTTTATTATTGTTTATATCAATACAAGTAACTTGAAAACATTAAATTGAACTTCTGAGCTAGTCAGCTAAGAAAGAACAAGAGAACATGATCTGCCGTGAAAATGAGGAGGGAGCTGTTAGTATCAATTTTGCCAGTTGTTTGGTCCTGTCATTGAATCTTTATTTGTCATTGTGTTAATGTATTTCACAAAACATGTTATGATTTGCTACAGTGGTGTTAAGGTGATCTGAGGTCAGATTCAGCAGACCTTTGGGAAAGAGGCAGCCTGACAGTGCAGTATTAAAGAGGGGCTGAGCAAAACAAAGTGCCTTCCTGGGCTAATCTGAGTGGGCCAGATCTGGTGTAAAACTTAAAAGTACCCACAGTAAACTCATACTGCTTCAAAGAAAGGTTTTATTTGGGAAACGTCTTTCTTCTTCATCACAAGAGTGTGTCCAGGTAAGGTGAGAATTTTGTTGTGGGTATCAAGGTCATTAGATAGTTCACATTGTTGTACAGTATAATGCTTTGAAAGCTGGGAAAATGGTAGATGGGAATTGACTCTTTCTTTTGGACTTCCACAAAGGTTATTTTCAGAAGGGAACAAAAGACTTGTCGGCATTTGTTTTCGATATTACCTGTCTGTAAGGGTTGCCTTAATACTTGAATGACTCCAGCGAGTACAAGAATATTGTATTCACCCATCAAAACAAGCAGCATTGCATGAAATCATTGTTGAGGGTAAATGTGAACTGTTAAGGGGACTAAGTAGTCACCTCTATGTGACGTGGGAAAACATCAGCAAAATTATACAATTTAGAACCCCCATTTCCCTTCATACAAGTATTTCTTAGAAATAAAATATTGTACAAGGTAATCCTAAGAAAGTTACCCTGTATGAATAAAAATTCAGTTTCAATGTGTGAAAGGGAGATCTTAATCTTAAAATTATGGTAAAATTTTCATGGGAGTCCTATGTATGGATTTTGAGATATTGGCAAGTGAAGCTACTACATTTTTTGAATGGAAAATGAACTTAAAGCAAGCAGGAGTGATGTCATCTCCTCACATTGATAAGCAATTTTTTGGGGGGTGGGGGGTCAATCTAAAATTTGTAAAATTCCCATGTCTCCTGTACATTCACTTTATGAAAGGCATGAGATTTATAGAAAAAAATTAATTGGAAACTTTTAAAGAATAACTATAAAGGATTTATTAATGTGAGTTTACAGAATTATGTGACCTCTGCTCTCTTCAAGTTTGGTGTGGGTTGAAAGTTGGATCATTTGCTATAAACACTTTGAGTACCATTCAAATAAATTAAAACCACACATTTTCCAGGAATGCTCAGTTCCCCTCTAACATATTAAAATAAATTTCAGCTGTAATTCTTTATTTGGGAAAGTGCATTGTGGAGGGTGTATTCATACTTCAAACCAACGGAATGTACATTTTCTCATACTTTTCAAACTATGCAGTACTGTATGAAGTGAATACATTGTGTCACAGATTTTCAGTGTTGAATTTCCTTTAAGTCTCTGTTTCCTACACTTGTTGTCCTATTTCAAGGGCAACGATGGCTTTTATCTTTCAAATGTATCACAAATGTTAAATTTTTTTTTTAACGTAATATCTCAAGCAGTCCACTGTGAAAGAAGATTGAACTTATTGTGCATTAATTTCACACTGTTAACAAGAACAGCACTTAGTCTTAAACAGTTGATATCCCTCAAGTGTTTTGAATGACCCTTAAACAAACCTGTCCTCATCTTGAAGAGGAAGTCATTAGCCTTCCTCCCTGGTCAGATTCTTTAATCTGATGAAAACACAGGGAAATCCCTCTCATACCATGAAACAATGCTCTGCATTCAGTTCCCACACATTAGCATAAAATCCATTCTTTTCACAATTTATCTCCAGATCTTGTGTTTCGTATCTGAGATAATATGACTAGACAGATGGTAGTTTTCATCCAGCTCCAAGATTTTCACCTTTTACCCAAGTTTGTTGTGTTTTGTGGATTTTGTTTTTAACCCCGAGGCCTGTCCTTGTAGATTGTTGCTGCAATATTTGAGGCCACCACAACCCCCTACAATAGACTGCCCGCTGCTCGATATTACCAATACCCGTGTATCCTGTCGGCAAAGATTTGTAAATTCACTAGTAGGTATGGTGTGGATTCAGATACAGTCAGATGTAGGTTACGGAGACATATAACTGCTTGCTCCATGAGGGTGAATTTTGTCGCTGTCAAAGATGTGTGAAATTGAAGATGATGTGAGGAATTTAGCAGGAATTGGTTTTCTGGTGAATGTACTCTGTCATGGTTTGATTTTTGCTGAAGGTCTTCTGTTGTAACATTCATGTTCATTCATTCGTACTGCTAAATTGTGGAAACTGTGTGGATGGCCAGGAACTGGAGTGTACATGCATGAAAAATGGTTGGAAAAATGTGGAAATGTACTTAAAAGGAGGGAGCTTTATGTCTTTTACAGAGTCAGTTATTACATTTGTGAACAGATTTTGTATTGACAAGGATAAGGAGAATATTCCTGGTTGACAGTACTCCAGGGTTCATGTTAAGTCATCATTGGTATTGGATAAAATTTTAGAAGACAATCTATGAGGGAAGGCATGACATGCATTCCATTAAACTGTCACATCCAGTTTTATGTAGTGTTCTTTTACCACGGAGTAAGTTTCAACTGCCGCTGGATTTTATCCAAAGCTGAATTGCTTTTTGTTGTGGTTAAATGTGAGTTGTTGATTTAGACATTTGAAGCAATGCAATTACTTTTAATTGTTCATCTACGAATTGTGAAGGAACACACAAGGTATGGTAATTACAAGTTTATTTTTCTGTGTTAGTCGAATTTCTTGTAAGAAATTAAGCCTGTATTGATGAAAGTTAAAATCATTTTTCATTTAGCAACCCTGCTATAACATCAGTAGGAGGAAAAGTGATTCTTTGAAAAAAAAATTGCCATTTGGTTGTAGAGATGCAGCACACTTCCTTAGTTTTCTTCTCAGTGTCCTAATCGATTTCCTACTTACTTCATCTATTACACATGTGAACAATCCCATCTACCACTTAAGTAGACTCGGAAAATTTAAATGGCACAGAGGCACTTTCTTACTTTGGACGTAACCTAGGAGCTCACCCCCATTTTGTTTACCATGGAATTAGGACTTATCATGCATTTCTGGATGCTGCATTTTCTCTGATGTTTTTTTCATGGGTTTTTATCATCATTTTGGGTGGAACTGTGTCCTTAGTATCCTCCATAGCACAACACTATGAATACTTATTTCAGTGAAAGAAAGGTCTATCTCAGCTATAAATCTTTTCTTCCCTTGCCCTGTAAGCCAACTGTGTAACCAATTCCTAATAAATTTACTGCATTCTCTTTTAACAGAACAGTTAATTAAAGCCTCTCATTTTGTGGTCAGTTGAACTTTAATTGACCAGTGACAGACACATGCCCAGTTACCCTGCACTATCTTGTTGTAAAATCGACCATCAACTCAGCACTTGTAAGTTTCTCTGTTTCTTCACTTTAGTGACATTTCCCTCAGATCAAGGCCTTACTAATAAGTACCCTGCTGCTAGTTCTTTTGTGATAACAAAACTATCTTTTATTAAAGACAGGTTTCGGCTGAAAGGAAAAATTGATCGATGATAATTTCTGCTGAGAATGAGACAGTTTGTGTCATAAATTCTGAGACAGGTTTTACTCTCTTTTTTTCAACTTAATTGCATCATGTTTGCCATGTAGTTAGTGTCCTGGTTTGCTTTAATGAAACTTTTTTATTCAGAGTCACTTCCCTTCTATTCCAACATTTCCATTTTTGTGGCCTATCAACGGCTTAGCCTCTTTTCTTGGTCAATGTTTACCCTTTCAAGGCAGGTTAATATCTGTCATTGTTTGCAGTTGTCTTTGTCATAGCCCACTTACCAACCTTGTTATTTGCATGGGGTTCCTTTCTTACAGCTTTTGTAAATACCAGCCTCAAACTGTTAAATTTACACACAAGTTGAGCAAGCGTGTATTACCTTTGTCTGCTTGAAAGTGAGGGCACCCTTTGAACTGCAGAGCTTACTCAGGTGTTGATTGGACAGTTAATCCTCCCTTCCAAAAAGTTCTTCTGATTTGCTTCAGAGATTAAGTGGAAGCAAGGAGGTATGCTTTAAGATGTAGGTTTAGCAGTGAGAAGGTGTGAGTATTGTGAGGTTATTGGAGATTTGTGCATTGAGAGAGTTTCCTGCAGGTAAATAACTAAGGATGTAACTTTTAATGATTCTTAGAGGTGGATTGTACTCCACTAACTTTACTCAAGTGGGAAAAAAGTTGTATTTGGGATACATGTGCTAATATACAGTGTGTTGGAAGAGTGAATATACCTGTGTTAAACTGCCATGACAGTGGATATTTTCTTGATCTTGTCGAAAGATTTTCACAGATTGACTTGGAGTTAATCACAAACAGTCACTGTCTTTAAAAATTTGATAAACTTTTGTTGATGATAATTTGGATTCAATAGGAACAATAATTTGTGTTTTTCTGTTGGAATAGTTGTTTCATAAGGATTGACATTTGAGAAGGAACTGTGTAACACTTCAGTCTGTGATTTGGGAATTTCTTCAATGGCCATGTGAGAACCTGTTTCTTTTGAATTGAAGTAACAGTTATTTTTACTGCATTGCATTATTGTGACTGATGTTAAGTCTTTCGTTTTAATAGGATTTGTTGTAAAACAGTTTGTCAAAACTTGGATTATAGTTAGGGAAGCTTTTCCAGATCAGTGTTTGTGGTAAGTAAGAATATATAATTTACATCCTTAAGCTGGACAGGAAATCAGGGATTCTATTTATACCTAGCACATGTAGCCTGTAAATTGTGAAAGCCTCTAAATTTTGAGTAAATGGAAATGTACAGTAAACATGGTTGTAGAAAATCAAGTAACTTCAGTCACTCCTGATGTAATGAATTTCATTACCAAAAGTGTATCTTTCTTGAAATTTAGTGTCCACAGATATGTTGTTCAGAGTTTAGTTATCATAGGATTTTTAACAGTTTATTTTTCATGAGGATGTTTAAAGCTCAGAGGTGGCACCAGGATATTTGCCTGATGGGGGCCAAGCTCCCCCAGAAGTGGGGGAGAGATGGGGGAGGGGGCAGCAACCTGAAGCCATGACAAGCATAGCAAAAGCAAAATTTTGTGTTTCTAGTGGAAGAAATTTGAAACTTTGGGGGTTTTATAGAAGAAACTTTGAAAAACTTTGGTCTTGGCTTAGCAATTTTGGAAAATTTTAAGGATTTAGTGAAGGATGTGCTCTATTAGAACAAAATCTGCAAGTAAATCTTCGTGGCAACTGGCCGCCATCAGGGACTTCATATTTTATTGCACCCATCACATTCCCCAATGAAGTTGGGAAATTTCCATGAGGGGGCATTCCCCCCTGTCCCCCACCTGGTGCTACCACTGTTAAAGCTATACTTGCATCCTTTGCTTGGTAGAAGTTGGGTGGTTGCTCCCTGGTAGAAGGACACAATGGTGAGATATGCGGAACTTCATAATATGCAACCTTAATCAAAGGTATGACAATACCGTTTTAAGGGACTGGGGGAGGTGGTCAGCTTGACATGTCCCTCTTCCCAAACCCCACCTTGTTGACCCATGGCCATAAAGTCAGAACCAGATATATCCCTTGAGAAAAGTGATTAAGAGCCTGGATAGACTCCAGGGAGTCTAAACGCCTAAAAATGGAAAAGGATACTCATCGTGGCCACTGAGAAGGTAGTAGATGACAAAGTGTAAATAGGAGGTAAGTATCGGGGCTCGTAGATTCCCAAACCAGGGAGTTTTGGGAAAACAGCTGCCTCCTACAATGGAAGTACTGTAAGCAGTGGTGTGAGTCAATATGTAGGGTAGTGCCGCACGCTAGCTATCAAGTGGTGGGAATTACCGAGCAGGGAGTCTCCCTGGAATGAGTAATGGAGAAGTGCTATATCTTCTGGACTGAGCACACCAGAATTGTGCTTGGAAAAGGGCATTGTCTTAGTCTGAGATCCCACGCAGTTTGTCTAAAGAGGTAAACTGCTTATGACGTTATGTGAAACTAAATGAGATAAGATCTATATTAGCTCAAGTCTATAGACATGGATTGGCAGGCATTGAATGCTGCATACAGAGCAATGTAAAAACAAGATAAACAGTAACAGATTGTATCTACATAGATGAGCAAAAGGCGTGAAATTGGACAGTGGTAGGGTGGTATGCTCTCAATTAATAGGTTGTGCAAGGTTGCTAGAGTATATATAGTCTAGGTTCGAGGGGCATATATTAAACAGTGTTTATTGGAGACAGCGGTGGAAATGTGAGTACACAACTAAATGTCATATTTTAACTTATGCCTAAATAGGGAACTGAAAGAATACTTTGGTTACATTGTAGTAAGTTGGAAGTGTCGGGGCACAGTAGGTGGATCGTCACGCTGTAATTAATATAGTTAAAGTATGGCTATATTTGTACAATGCAGTTTTTAGTAACTGTAATATTCATGTAAGTTTTGTGTCGTTAATTGATATATGTTTGTAATCATGGTGGCTACAGCTAGCTGCTATGTGAGTGAGTACAATGTCATCAGTACATAAGTAAACAGGAAATTGTCTCTGCATGGTTCAGGGAGTTACTATAACAACTCCCTGCATGGTTGTGACTATAGTTTATCCTGGTAGGTCTACACATATTTCATGGGTACAAAACTTTGGATTAATGCCAGTGCATTTTTTTTTTTTTCAAAATTATCTGTGAGTACAGTGAGAAAGATTGCAACCCCTCTAGCATATTTCATTTACACCTCTCAAGTCCAGATCATGAAGAAATACCAAAATGTTCAATTACCATGTTCTGCTTGTATGATATTTCAGATTTCCCATAATATAATGCATTAATTTGAAATGGACATTTGCTTGTAAACTTCAAAAAGCAACATGCTGCTGAGATAGGGAGTCCTGGACAAAAATCCCTGATTTCATGCAAGTCATTTTGTCAATGAATTCTCCCTGTAAGTGTGCCTCCAAGTGTTGGGTTGATCTGTAAAGTACTTTTTTGTATCACAAAAGGCTCTTTTAACCATCTAACAAAATTTTGGATTGAAGAGAAAATATCATATTTTATTTTTTTTAGAACTATCAAAGCAACCACTGATCACACTATGTGAGCTTGATTTTACCACAGAGTTAACAGCTGTTCACTCCATGATTTTACATACATGTCAGGTTGTTCAGCAAGCTTTGCAATCACATTAGCAAATTCTAATTGGCTTTGTACACCTATAAAAGAAAGTACTTTACTCACCTGTAGGTACATGTGTATTGTATATTAATGGCAAGTTGAAGGACACCGCTGTTGCTGCTCGCTACATTTTAAGTAAAAAATGTAAATGCTAGTGGGGCTGCCAACAGAGGGAAAAAGTCAATACCAATTTCATTATAATTGATCAATCTGATTGAGCTAAAAGTCATTTTGATATCATGAAACCTTTGACTGAAAAAGGTGTTGATAGCAATTTTCAGCTGTCGTATTTTCAGGTTGCTTGAGTCACCTGGAATAAAAAGTGCAGTTATGAGAATTTTACTCTCGTAGATTTGAGAATGACATGCTGTAAGGCTGTAAACACTGGAGTACTGAGTTGATACTGTTAGTTATATTTTAGCAAGAGTACAGATTCGTATGTGGTGTTTTATGTCAGGCATAAGGAAGGCTGTGGTAAGTTAATTGGTTTTAAACTTCACATCTTGCTGACTTCATGGAAGCCTTAAGTCTAGTTTGCTCCTCCTCACCTCCTTTTTACATAATTGCCCAATTTGCCTGCAAAATATGAATTTCCAATTTTGTATTTTGTAACCATTGCTATATCTAGACATTTTTGTGGGGTGTGGGCAAAGACCCAAGTTTTCAGACAGTTTTGGTATTAAAAATTTCAAATAATTATGTGATGACTAATTCCATTGTTAGCAGTTTTCAGTAGGTGACAAAAATTTCTGACAAAAACTTAAGAGGCTTGTGAGAGGAAGCAATTTGCTGCTCCTGCCCCCCCCTTCACCCCAGCCCCCATCCCATATGTGAGCTATGCCATTGGTTGTAAGTAGCAGACTTGTAGTGCGAGTACAATGTCATGAGTATGAGTACAAGGGCAGTGCCTGTGTTTTGAGTACGAGTACATGTCCTTTTTCATGAGTATGAGTAGAAAATTTTACATTATTCCCTATGCAGAGCTTTCCAAATCTGTGAGTACGAGTACGAGTACCGTACAAATTAATTCTCATGAGTACGAGTACAGACAATTGTGCAAACCCATGAGTACGAGTACATACTCACTACAAGTCTGGTATTATTTGCCATTGGCTCTCTGACTTGTTAATTTTTAAAATTCCTTTGTTCATTCAAGGTTGTTGTAGACCAGGATTGTCAGTGATGTACAGTAATGTTAATGAAGATTGATGTAATATTGTAGTAGGTGGGGACTGCTCTCTGGTCCAATGGCCCTTTGTTCTGACGTCTGCATGTTCTGACAAGTCATGAGGTTAGGGTTAGAATAATGGTTAGGTTAGAACCTAACCCGTAGGACTGTTAGGATAAAAGTTAGGTTAGAACCTATCCCTTATCCTAACACTCACCTCAGTGTAGACTTGTTCAAAAATAGAGATATCAGAACAAATAGATGTCAGAATATAGATTATATACCATAGTGTGTAATAGTATAATTATTGTAACAGTAACAGTTTCAACCATACCTGTAGTGTTAAAAGGTGCTTAAAAGAAGACTACCATTGTAGTTTGAATGATAGTTGTAGAAATTGGTGCAAAGTAATACAGTAGCTTAAAGACAATAGACAGTCTGCTGAAAATCGCTTTGAAAAATCTGCGAACTCCTACAAATCTCTTCCTGTTTGCCTTTCAAGTACCTCTTAAGATGTTTTGAACATAAGTACCCTGTATTACAAACAAAGGGTAAAGCAAGGAGTTATTCTTCATGGATTTAGCAATTCCACAACTGAAATGTTGTCACATGATCAAAAAAAGCCGTGCATGAATTATAGGATGACAGGGTATACTAATTCTGGTTGGGGTGATGCATTATTCCTTTGACATAAACCCTTAATTAAATGTAAACCTATGTAATGTATGTAGAATGTTTTAATTTACTTGTTTTCCTTTTAGTACAGTATAATTCTTACTAGGTGACTGTCATTTAACCCTCTCCACAAGCATTTCTATACACTTGTCAAATAGGCATTTAAGTAGATGACAGGTTAATTTATATGGAATTAGGAATTTTCAAGCAGAACGACAGAAAATTAGGGAAAATGTGTTGGTAACTGCTACGTATTAATCCAACTTACGCTTTTCAGATTCATTGAGCCTGACAAGAGTTGGGACATGTTTGTTGATGCCTTTAATGTACATGACCTAGGTACACATACTGTATGCCTTAGCACATGCACATCGACAGGGGTGTATGTGTTGGTTAAGTTTGTAATGCTACACACCTACCTCACTTGAGGGCACACTTCTGCTCTGTGATCAAAGATATTACAATCATAGATTCCAAACTTAAAATGGCGCGTTGACTCCCCATGGAGGGCAATATATCGGGGTGGAAGTGCTGATCAGCTCAGTCGTTTTGAAAACAAACAGGCAAATGGATATCTTACAAAAGTATTAATACTTGTTATTTCGGAATGTTGTTGACTGAAGAAGTACTACGCCTAAATAAATTCCACTTGAACAAGAATAACTTATTTCTTCAACGCGGCATTCCACGTATTTACACTTGAACATGAACGCACAATGACTGGTTTTGCAAGTTCATAGACATTCATTGGTCAGTTTCTATGGTATCTTCAAGTGATGCACTTTTATATGCGTGTTCAATTACTTACGCGCTCACAACAGGAAAGCAACTAGCGCGTTTGTTTCCAGAGCGTGCAGAACTGTGCATCAAGTATTCCGGATAATACACAGAGAAATGTATTCTGCGCGTATAGAATGTGTTGTAAAAGTGCACCCGCGCTAACCTCTTTGAACAGTGGAATTTTCTGTAACGCGTTCTTATTTTTGTACGCAGATCGCGGAATAGAACTACGCGCATGTCAAATTTACACTTCCGCCCTGATACATGCGTCTCCGTGAGGAGTCACTGAGTGTAACAGTGTAGGTATAGGAGTTTGGAATCTATGCTTATAATATCTTTGTCTGTGATGTCATTTGCACACAGACTAGAGTGCTTGATTTTCAAAGACCGCAGGGTGGACTATTTAGAACCCCTCTTGCTGTTATTTGCTGTGCAAGATACTGTAGCGGTTGGTGTTGCACAGATTTCTGCAAATGTAAACACTACACATCTGGATTGCTACATACAGTTATAGTCTAAGCTTTGCCAAACGAATCATGAGTGAGTTTTGCAAGTTCTGTGTATATTTTATGGATAATTGTATGGAGTAAATTACAAACTTTACTTTGGGGGAGACTCATGGGAAAGATTTTTGACCAAAACTATTTGAAAACCTGCATTGTGTCATTTATAGTATTTTGAAGAAGATTAAGAGATACAGCAGGATGAAGGAGGGGTGGGGTGGGGGTGGTTGGGATTTATGATCTGCCACAGAGTGGGTTAATAGAAGTTCGAAAGATAACCTGGGGAGCTCTAACACTCAGATAGTGTAGGTGGTTGTGGTACTGTACAGCTATCATAAATTGCAAGCACATACAATATATACTGTACCTACGTGTTGCTAAGTTTGGAATAGCAACACTTTATGTTAGGTATGAAACAGCGGAAACAAATGTTGAAGAAATGGTTTAAGAAAACTTTCATTTTGATTTATGACTTGAGGATTGGGGTTAATTTTAGATTAGAATGCACATGAAACATGAATTTAATTCCCTTGTACTGTTTGTAAGATGTGCATAGTTTATGTTTTCACATATAATCTCAGTGAACTTGATGCAAGCAGTAGTGAAGAACTTCCCATGATGAGTTTCCTTGAAGATTTTTTGCTCAGACCACTCTTTTAAGGATAGGTACAGTTTAATACAGAAATGACAAAGTGGTCAGATAAGTACCATATGATAATGGAAAAAGTGAGGTGTGATTTGTGTAATAAATTTAGCTCACATCTTCATGTCACAGACATACAGTATACTTTCCCCTTGCTGCATCATATTTGCATTGATCTGGCATACTGCGTGCTACTCAGCACTTTTTACACCCTGCCCCCAATGTCTGCTACAATGTATTTTTGGCTAGTAGCCTGCCCTCTTTCTTTCTGCTGCAAATCTGCTTCTTGGAGGTTTATGGGTCTCTGGAACAGTGGCATAGCCAGGATTTTATGATCAGGGTGGCACGGGGGGTCACAAACCTTTCCCGGGGGGCACAATTTCTGAATTTTCTCCCTCTCTATAGGACTAGATTTATATAAAACTGTACATTCCAAAATTTTCCACAGGGGGCACCTGGGGTGGCACGACTGTCGTGGGGACTCGTGACCACCCTCCCCCCCATGTAGCTACACCACTGCTCTGGAATGGTCAACCTTTGCATTTTAGCTGGAATACGTACTGTGCAAACCAAAGCCTTGTTATAGGGATGGGGAAGGGAAAGGGTTGAGGGGAGGGGGATTAGAATGGATATGAGACCAGGTTTCTTTGGTGACACCTTGTTTTACATAGAATAATTCTTGGGGTGTTTTACCCCACACCAAGGTAGACCTGTTAGCACTTCATTTCCAAACTAATAGAGTTCCTTTGTGTAGCAGCCTGATACAGTACTTACATAGCCTACACTAACAGTTTTTGCACCTGTCATTATCTTTACTATAAACAGCCTGTCTTCTGAATCTATACAATCTTATTGACAAGATTTAAAACATTCATTTTGTATCAACCTACATACCTCTTAATCCCAGCTGTGTCTCGTGACCATAGCAGAATGCCTCAGCTACCCCCAGTAGGTTTGAAACCCTTCCACAGGATGAAACAAAACACTGCCCTCAGTTGAAACTCTATAGTAATGAAGAGTTATTACTACCATAGCCGTCTGTCAACATATTAAATCAAAATGAGCTTCAAGCACATTCAGATGTGTTCATTCCTTCCTGTTTTGAGTTGAGTGCTTTCATGTATGTATTAGCTGGTGGTGCATACAAAATGGGGCCCAACCTTAAGCTATCTTGTTTCTCATCACAAATTACTTCCTTTATAAAAATCACTTTATCTTTAATTTGTAAAAGTAGGGTTTCATAGAAATAAAGAAGCTGTAACACATTCTGTAAAGTACAGGTTCGAGGTGCACTTTGGGAGGTGTACGCAGTGAGTTACTAAACCTCAGTTTTTAATACTGGAATTTTTTTGTTGAGAATAATGAGGTACAGATTAAAAATTGACAGTTTGAAGAATTGTGTGGAAAGAAAGTAAAAAGTAAAAATAGTAAAAATAAGGAGAAAGAAGTGAAAAAAACATGCTGCTCATCGAAGTTGAAAATATTGGTAAGTTGCTTGTTTGTTTGTTTGTTGAGAGAAGGATTTTTAAGGGAGAAAAATTATGAAAATCTTGTTTCAAGTGAAAAGGAAAGGTACTCAGCTGTCTGTCAACCTTTTGCAAATTTGATTAGATCCTGGCCTTTTGGAAGATGGAACCTCTTTTGTAGTCAGTTGAAAAAAAAGAAAGAAAGATGGAATGTATTCTAAGAGCTATGATGGAATGCCTCCTTGAAGTCTGGCTTGAAATTATTAAACCTGAATATGCTTGCAAAGAAGATTACTTAAAGAGCCTGTGACATGCACCTGTTGCAGTTCCCTCATGTTGCCTCCTGCTTTTATTCACATCTTGGAGAAGGTTAATAAGTTTATGACATCTCAAATGCAGAGTTAGTAAAACCATCCTGTTGGCCAGTCATTCTGTTTTACAAGACATATGAACATATGAGTAGTTTAAAGAAAATTCAAATATCTGTAATTTTAAACGTTTTAAGGCCAAATGTGAAATGGATATCCTGTAAAACTTCTTCTCCTGAACTCAATTGTTTGGCACCTGGCTACTTGACAAGATGCTGTGTGAGATGACGAAGATGAAAACTGTCATAAAGTTTCCTTCTTTCCCCTGCAATTTTGTGGTTTTATCGCCAGACATTTTGTTGAGTAATCTGGATATGTTGTGTGGGAGGCGTAACCTTGGAGCCATTCCAAGGCTGATCGCAAGTCTCCGTACAGCAGAGTTTCCCACAATCCCAGGATGAATCATTTTGCCGTCCACGAAATGTCTAATCAAATCTCGGTTAATTCTGTCCAAATACTGAACGGTGGCGTGTGATGACCATTGGCAGTTATATGGAGATGAGGGTAACATAATCTTGGGACAGACGAAGATATTTCAAATACGACGCGTCTAACCCGGAGACTGGACGTCAAGGACATGCGCATTGTTTGGGAGCATTGGCTCCAGTTTGAAGGACTAATTGACACTTCATTATTATTTTCAGAAAATTTTAGATGTTAGATATGTGTGAAAAGTTAGGAATAAAAATTCAGGAAATCTAATCAAAAATTGCCAGCGAAACAGGATATCACTGAATTATACTTTTTACAATCATATTTATTGTGTGACCACACCAGCAGATCAAATTTTGTTGGCAAGTCAAGTTTGAAAATGAGTTTTCCATTGATATTGCTCTCTGGCAGGAGCCAGTGATACATAATCACAAGGAACGAGGGACCAGCTGTCAAAGGAGACTCTCAGCGGTGTAGTAAAATCTATAAACTCTTGATAATTTGAAACGAAGACATGAATTCAACCATCAGTACAGTGGTGTTACTGTATCTTCTTTATGAGGTTGGTCATTTGTTGGAATCATGTTTGTCTCAGCTGTGGGGATCGGTGGAATCCTAGCAATGGTAGTAGACAGTGCGTCTACTTGTAAAAACTTTTTTGTACTTGATGGTGGATCGTTCCCACATAAGTGCTTGATGTTAACAGTATCAATCACGTACCCCTTAATATTAATGCGACCTTACTTTCTGAAACTAAATTTTGCATCATTTTGGTAGAAAATATTTTACTTTCTCACAGAACGGTTTGACAGCAAACTCTGATCTGCTAAGTGGGCCCTCCTACTTTCCTTCTTCTTGAACAGAAAATAGACAGGAGGGTAGGGAGCTGTTCTTGACTGGGCGTTAACCCTGACCTTGTGCATAGTAACTGTGCTAATTTATAGCACATCATACTGTGTATCTGCGGCATGTTACTAATATTGAAATCTTCAACATTTACTGAGGTGACAGTGCAGTGTATGAATAAGAATATATATGAAATGAATATCCATCCACAAATGGGCAGCTTTTAGTATTTATGACAAAGTTCAATGTAACTGCTACAGGGTAATTTTTGCAACAACATATCTTAAAGTGAAACACCCTGGGTGTGGGAAATGGTGGTGCAAGATAGAAAAAAAAGGCAAGCTATATGTTTAGAACTGTCTGTGAGATTTTGATTGCATTCTTGTACAGTTTCATAGTAGCTGTCTGGCTCTTTGACTAGTTTACAAAATTTTTGTGTGCGCTCATTTAGTAATTTGCTGGAACTAGTAAATGAGCACAGTGCTTCCACAAAAAGGAAAAGATACGCTGTATATAGTGTGATTAACAGGGCATTAGAAGTACTATGTAGTAAAAATAAAAGTAGAACATAAAATGTTCGGTGATCCATATTTTGTACATCTGAATGATTTTTGACTCCATAAATTCTTTGACTTTCATCTTGTGACTTTAATACTGCACTACCATGGTAGCCTACTTGTTATACAGTTATCATGTGTAGCAAGTGAAGTGGTAAAACTGAATCTTGCCCCTGCATTATTTCATTCTGTCTTCAGTAGATTTGAACAATTTCTGAGCCATTTATCAATAACCTATTATATTAATTGTTCCACTATTAGAGCAGAATTCACATCACGCTTTGACACTTTCAAAAAGTGCAAGTTTTAATCTACAATACCCATTTGCAAGGTTCATTCTCATGGTGAAGGAGAATCGGATAATTACTCCAGTATCAACTGTTTGTTGGAGTTCCGCGGAATCTCCGGTTTGGGTTTGTCTGTGATCGCTCAGATTACAGCCTTAATTGCAAGAGTAACCATTTACTAGAACATTCAGGCCTACTTAATGGACATGGTTCCAGTATGATGCTGAGTACTAAGTGAGTAATTTCTCTCTTTGTATCTCTCCCCCAGATTGTATCTTTTTGGAGCCCGTTTCTTAATCAAACATCCTCGTCGAATCATGGATTGACACAGAAGGATCAAGTTTCCTCTTCATTCATCTGCTGATTGCTGCCTGCTCCCTGCATTTTCTCTTCTTCCATCTCTCTCCTTTTTGCTTCCTGGGTAAGAGACTTATTTTTTAAAGACTTGGTGTGGCTGTCCATTTTAAATTGATTTGCTATATTTTATTGAGAGCCACTGGCAGCTGATTTCGGTGAAAGGAATCAGTCTTCCTCTAGATTCAAGGAATGAGCAGTACGGAATGGGTGGTGCAAAGTAATTTAAAGTAACGTCTTTCTATTTACCTTCTTGACTTGAATTTCCTGGCCTACCCCAATGACGGAAATTGACATTTAGGGCAGATAGTGTTCTGTATTTGCTTTTGCTCTGAGGTTAAAATTTGTTTTTATTTTTCCTTTAATTGAGGCACCATTTACTTAATAGACTTTTGTAGCCTGTTTAAAGGCTGCATGTTAGTAATTTTATGGGTTAAGTATCTATGTGAAGAACAAAAGTCATAGCAGTTTCTAAAATATGAGTGACATGAGTCTGTGAGTTGGCATTGAGAAAGGCTTTGAAAGACCAGGGTTGATATAGAAGTAGCCTTAAAGGACAAATGTGATCACCCAAGTTGTGTGAATCAGGTGTAAAGTACAGTATTAAGATTTCTCCAAAATGTAATGCATTGTTAGTGGTGTACTTGAACATCATACTTAGCATAAATTGAACTGATGTTTCCAAGTTACTGTGGGATGGAGCAACTGTTCTGTACCTGGATCCACTTGAGCTCAGATGGGAAAGGAAGACCATGGGCATTACTGAAATGCAGCACCTCAGGGCTTGAAAAAAGAACAAGAAAGGGTGGGCCAAATAGTCCTCAGCTAGTAGAAATTTGTTGGGATGCAGATGCCAACAACAGGGGATTCAGTAGCAAACTTGAACACCACATGGAAACAATAAAGAGGGGCCCAAAGGCCACGGTCTCCAGCACCTTTGGTTATTTTCAAGCCTTGGTACTCCCTTTACTATTAATTCATACTTTTCAACGTTTTTAATAGTAATTGAGCAAGAGTGAAGTTGCTACATATGTATTGTGCAGTGCAAGTCAAAAAGTGGCCCCTCTGAACAGCCAAGTACTGTACAGTGAACATTTATGAAGTGCAGGGTTGTAGCTAGCCTACTTTCAGTGATGGGCTTCAAGGTAAGAGTCCATACAGAACGTAGCTAGTGATCATGTCTAGTGGTTGAAAATAGTGGGATATAAAGTATTCTTGATTTAGTGGCCCTACATTGTCATTACTTTATGAACAAAACTTGGACAGTACCACAAAAAAGTACAAGTTCCTTCAAAACTAATTGAAACCATCACACTTACTACAGTTGGTAGAGAAGTATTACTGGGCAATGCAAAGCTTAATGAAGGCAAGTCCCAGGTACTTAAGGTTTAGCCCCAGGTGGTACAGCCTAGCAACCTCCACCTTTGGTACAACCATGATGAAGAGGAAATGGTGTTGAAATATTTTGAGTGAAGCTTTCTAGTGCAGTAAAGTACTATTTATGTTAGTACCTTAAATAGTTGATCAGTGTGGAGTGATTAATGATTGTGAGCAGTGGTGGCTGCCTAGGCCAGATTTTGTTTCGGGGGGGGGGGGGTGTGACATAGGCAAGCTTACTTTAATAAGAGAAACAATGCACACATTGTACATTTCATCTTGAGATATTGTAGAAACCCATAGAAAATTGTGCAAAGGTCACCTAAGCTGGGAAAGGCCTTTGCAAAGAAGCATAGGTATATGGGAGGGCAGGGGTCAGGTCAGCATTGCCCCTTAATTTTCAGGCAGAATCAGCAGAAATTCGGGCAAAATTCTCCTGAAAACACTTAGAGATTCAGGCAAAAAAGAAAAAATGTGCCCCCCCCCCCCAAAGCCAAATGGTCTCATATGCCTATGCAAAGAAGATGATCTATAGGGAAATGTCCCCTTGCCCTCCTGTAGTGTATCTACCCTACAGGAAGTAGTTGAGATTGCCAGGGATTTCGTAAAATGGTTGACCAGAAAAGTGATCTTCCGTTTCAAAAGGGCCTTCAAAACATCAATTTATCTCATGAAAAATGTTTAGTACTTGTAGTGCAGAACTTGAGAAACCTGTGTAAGGTATCACCTAATGGCAAACCCAAGAATCTTTTGAAACTGTTGAGCAAGTTTTCTGTTGAAATATAGTTATTGTCACACTTGTCATCAGAGCATTTAACTATTATAAAGAAGTCACTAATGATTATTCTCAAGTAGGCCTATATTTTGAGCTGTAATTAGTTGAGGCAGACATCCTGCACACTGTTAACTAATGAAAAGTCAGATAAGCAAGATCACGGCCATATTCCTCAAAATAACCTGTCTCTGCTTGTTCTACTCAAAAAAAAGAAAAGAAAAAAGGTTTTGTGATGACTTCAATTGTGAGGAACGCAAGAGTCTATTTTGGGCCTCCTTACCTCCTGTTTGCCTGTGTATTCCATTATTGCCCGCAATAAGTCTGGCAAAAACTAATAGCACCACGGGTTCCCCTACTAACAGAGGGCGCCCTAAAGCCTAACTCTTTGTTCTCCATTTTTGCCTTCTCCGAAAGGAGGTAAGTACTGTGTACAGGTGGTAAGTATTGGAGCTCAAAGACTCCCAAACCAGCGAGTTGGGGATTGCATTCTAGTTTAGCAGGTCACAGAGTTCAAAATTTGGGTACTATACATACCAGAACATACTGGTGTTCCTCACCACACTTTTAGTAAGAATTATTTGTTTCTTGTCTTGTTCCAATTCATTTTGTAATATTATTCCTCATACATCACATTTCATAGTTCCTACTATCTTTTGATATTTCCTTGCATTGGATATATTTCATCCCTGTCCCCCACACAGCCACCACTAGGTGAAGATTGCATACCGAGTCAGATAAACTGGCATTTGGTATCAACAGTTGGTTGAGCTTTATGAGGTGATGACAGATGCTGGGCAGGCTTACCTTGTCCTTTGACCGTAGAGGGGGATTAGTCATGCAAAAAACACACCAAGGGCCTGTGAGCCAATACCAGTGCTTGGAACTTTTACTTTTGTTGGTTACAATTTATGGCATGGAGGCTTCAGCCTTCTTTACCATACCCCTATGTAGTTGAACACAGGTAACGGAAGAGCAAGGAACACGCATTGCAAGCACGTGCACTGCACTGTTATACACTGCACCCACCAGCGGGGAGAGTTTGGCACAGGAATACTAGTCACATTCACACCACTAAGCTTTGGTATCACTCGTGACTTGTGGTTTACTGTTTTGACATAAGGGAATAAAATTCTAGTGAAGGGTAACTATATGTAAATCTCTTTCTTCTGTGAAGGAGTCACTGTGTCTTTGTTACCTTTGGATAACCTATTTTAGGCTATTGCTTTATTGGATCTAGTATTTTTGATCAATTACAGTATTCATGACAACTTTGAGAGAAGGAATTAAAAAAGGCAACAATAAAATTGAAAGGACGATTCAACTTGAACACTACGTCTTCACCACCTAGCCCTACTTGTACTCCAGAGTCAGATAATTTTTGTGTCCCATTCATTTTGTTCAAGGTTGGATTACAGAGGATTAAGTGTGAAGATGCTTGAAACTTAGCCTTTTTGAAACTTGTTTGAAAGTTATTTGTGGTATATTCAGTGATGCAAAGTATTGCTTTCTTTTGCCAGAACTTTCCAGAAATGTCTTTTGGATTTCCAAACTAAGCTATAAATATTTGCAAATTAGAAAAAAGCTATCTGGAACTTGGAAGCAGAACATTTGAATAGATCCTCAAAAGTTCTGTTGTCTCCAAAGTTCTGTTGACACCAAATCTGTTTGGAATATTTAACCTATGCATCTCTGACTTTCGACAGTCATTTCCTGAGGAGGATATAACTTTTTGGATTACAGTACCTGCATTACAGTGAATTTCAAATTTTCAAAGCAAACACGTGGACATAAAGATTCCATTTGCTGGCTCTGCAAGGAGACAAAAAGTTACTGACGAGTAAGTTTAAAAATAAACAAAAGTTTTCTATTTTTAGTGAGCGTTGCCTTTTGTACACCTCTCAGTGTCATAGTGAGTCATACCCCAAGAGTTATGCCCATTCTTATTGAAAAATTTAAATACTGACATTGATGGAAAGAGCATCAAACCTAAACAGGGAAAATTATTTAAAAAAAGTGGCAGATGTTTCCGTTACAATTGTTGCTGTTGAGATGATTAAAAGTGACTGCTAAACTACAAGTATGTAACTTTCAATATAATAAGCCTGTTTTGTTGAAATTTTGTAAGAGAATAGGGCACACCCAGTTCCCATGAGTGGGCTTTATTTTGTACTCCAGTTCAGTTGACAGTATGAGTGATTGGTCATTGTACACATGCTTTGCTTTAAAAATTCTTATTAAACTTTTGTAAATGTGGATTTTATCTTGTTAGATCTGAAGTTATGACTAATTGCTATACAGTAGAAAGATTATTTTACACAAGATTTAAACTTGATAGTTTAACTGTTTGAAAATTAGTCAAGGCTTGTAGTCACACTACAGTAGCTTCATGAATATTAATGATTATCATGCAATTCCATAAAATCTCAACAGCTGTAGTGGTTGGCCATGACATGAGTCATGCAATGGAGAAAGATTTTTTTTTTTTTTTGCACTTGTGAAGAATTGAGAAAAATATTGGTCTTACTCGTGAACTTGGATTTTCAAGCTTTGTGTATGGAAAAGAATCTTATTCAAAGCAGTGAGACTTTTCATTATTTTGTAGCCTCAATTTAATTGAGTCAGATTTTGATCTGTCCAAATGATTTTTAGAGATTTATTTGTACAAGATTTTTTTATCAGTGTCACTTGTTCCAAGTCAAATTCACCTCTGAGACTTCTTAGTGAGTATGTTTGAATTTTTGAAAAATTGCTGATCACTGAACAATTTTCCATTTTTCCAGTGATTTGAAAAATCATGGTAAAACAGAAATAATTCATGATTTCCCATTGGAAAACAACGACTGTGCATGGAGCCAACCAGCCAGTTTGGTGACAGCTTCATATTGCCTCATATATATGCTATTGAAGCATAAGTTTTCTCCATTTCTCAAGCTCTTTTTCCTTCATTGTCCAAAAAATCAGTTTCAGAGAACTTGTGGGAATTCCCCTTAGTATCAAGTTATCCCTTGTGCTCTTTAAAGATTAAGAAGAATCTTTGGGTGTTACAAAGATTTAATGTGAAGAATTTCTGCCAAAAAATTTTCTGATTGTAAAAATTTAGGTTTTGTATGCAAGGGACAACGTAAGGCCCATAACATGTTACAGTATATTACTGTACAGTAGATATCACAGAAGAAGTGTGGGGTTGTTATACTCTATAGTGCCATAGTGGAAGCGTTTTCAAGTGACTGATAGTAGCAGAATGTATTTAGAGTGTACTCTTTGACAGGGCCCTAGCTAGAGGATTCTGAGTGCCATCGGTAAAATGCCTGTTTGTTTTATATGTTTTATATGTATATGTGGATTATGGACAGTTCATACACTCTAGAAAGAATCTCAAGCATACAGTACAGCAGGGGCCTTTGAGAAAGTTGTGCTTGCAATATTAACCAGGGTTTGGAACTCTGGATGAATGCCTCGTTTTGCATCAAATGACCAGATGAAAATTTGGGCTGTTTTATATTGCAATAATATATATTTCCATAAATTTCAGACATTTTCCGTGGAATTTTCATTTAAATTTGTGCCAGCCGGTATTCTGGTTATTTGCTCTTCATTCTGGTCGGCAAGCATCACTACCAGCTACAGCCGGCAATCGCCGGCTGGCATGGCTAGAACCTTGCTCCTGGACAAGTCATGGTACAGTTTTACAGTATATTACATGCAGCGTTTCCTCTAAGAAATTATCCATTGGGTCAATATACCAATATGAGAAAATTAATTTGACTCACTAGAAATTTCAGTGTCATGGGTTCACACTGCATGCACTCAAATAAAACCCTCTTTTTTTATTTTTTTGCCATGAACACTAGTGCATCAAATCAAAAGTCATTGCGTCAATAACACGTCATAGAGGCTTTATAGCGGAAACACTGATTACAAAAGTTGAAAGACCATCTTCCACAGAGAACTAAAAATGGAAAAGAAATGTCTCATTTGAGATGTTGTGATAGTTTTCAGTACAGATGGAGAAGTATACAGGTTTTTACCTGGGAAACATTTATTCTTCTCCCTTTTTCTGTTATTTGGGTCCTACAGTACAGTATAAAGAAAACCCTCTCCATGATGCCTGCTTATTACAACTAAGCAGTAGAGTATTATTGCTCAAAATAAACTGTAGAAACATCCCACCCCTTAAAAATGTATGGACCAAATATTTCAACACTATACTTGACATGGAACAGAAGTGAAATTAACCATCCAAAGATTGGCCTCTGATTAATTGAACAATAATAGCTTCTAGCAATGTAGAAAAGGCCCGAATGTCAAAGGCAAAAACTTTGTTCATGATAAATAAAAATGTCTTTTCTCTTAGACCACGATTTGTAGATAATAAATGATAGGTATTTCAAATTAATGTGGTATGGAAGCTTTTTTTCATGGAATAAGATTCTCACAGAAAGAAATTTTGTTATTTGATGCCCAAGGATAATTTGGCTCTTGAAAGCTTTCAAAATTTCAAATGATACATCAGTATTCTTGTACAGTAATGCAGTGGCATAGCTACAGGGGGGGGGGGGGGGCAGGGGGAAATGGCTCTGAAAAATTTGAAAATTTACAATAAAGTATGCAGTCCCTGATGGCGACTAGTCGCCCTGACAGATTTCCTGTTTTTGCCCTCAAGAAGACGATTTCTCTAATATGAACCCAAAATTTTCAGGGTGCACATAGAGTCGCTCCAGTTTGTTTATTAGTTCCAGTCCACATAGCTAGATAGCACAAGACCTGTCCACCTTATCAAGTAACATGTAAACAGAGTACACAGTTTATGTAGAGTTCGTGAATTTTATCCCATATCACAAAGCCTAGTTGCTGTTCTCTTGTGTGTGTCCTGTGTATGGTGAGTTGGTGAGCGACTCATGGAGCAAAGTTTGGCTATTTCATCGGGGTGGTCCAGTTATGTATGTTATCCCCAATATTGTCTACAAACCCAACAGTTTTTCTTTTTTTTCCTTATGATCACATATGGTTTTTGTGTAAGTCTACCAAAAACTTTTGTGCGCTTCGCGCGCTTTGCAATTTCATGATTCAGATTCAAAAGTACACAATCAGTGCACAACTCGGCTCTTGAAGTATTAAGTGATGTTATGCAGAATATGTCCTGGCGACCAGGGCACATTTTGCATGATGTTACTTATGTGTTTGGTATGTGTTATATGTAATCCGTATGTTTGTAACCTACATTGCAGAATGCAGAACTTTCCCAATACAGTAATGCTCACACTTAAAAAAATAGGAAAATTTAGGTGCTCTCTCCCCCCCCCCCTCCCCCAGAAAAAAAAAGTATCTATGCCACTGCAGTAATGCATTACATGTTGGAGGAGATAAAAGCAAATTGCTTGCATTTATTGGTAAAACTGAATGGTTTAATAATGATTATATAAATGTAGCTACTTTCATTGTTTGCCATGTTGGTGCATTGTAAACGTAATATTTCCTTAAGATAGAGTTCTAAGGTATGAAGTGTCTCCCATATTTCAGTAAGAAAGTGCCTTAATTTGTTCCTTGTGGACATTGTGCAGGCAGATCAAACTACTAAACCACTACTACCAGACCTTAATTGACAAAATACTGTCTTCTTATTTAAACAGCTGTTCTTGTTAGTAAATAATACCATATCTTCTCCCTGGTACTTCTCAAACCTCCTGGCTGACAGTACTTTCATCCATATACTCCACAGTGCATCTGATGCAACCGGATTTTTTTTTTTTTTGGCAGTATGCCACTTTCATCTTTTAATGGAACCATTGCAACTGATTAAGCGGCAAAAGTAAATGTAGGTGTAGGATGCAGGAAAGTTACCACATTACTTGAAAAGTGGAACAAAGTTCTTTGGAAAGATAGAATCACTCAGCAAGGTTTCAGCCTGACTGTACTGTACATTCTTTTGACACCCCTTGAAAGAATAGCAACATGAGCAAGTATCATGGAGAGCCTAATATGCAGCCAGGGGTATGTTAATGTTAGGAAGGTCATTCATAGTATTTTTCTTGATGGCTGCAGTAATAATATTTATGGTAGCATACTTTTAAAACAACTATTTAAGTTAAATTGAAAACTTAAAATAAGCCTACAGATAGGAAACCTCTTGCTCTAATCTGGGAAAACTTTTGTCCTTTAAGGAGGTTAGAATAGTGCTAGCATGGTGTCATTCAGTCTTAAAAGCAACTTTGCAGTTCCATGTGTACATGTTGAGACATTTTGTTCTTTTCTTTTTGCATGGTGGATTGGGGAAGGGAGAGGGTAGAGAAGGGAGTATGAGGAAACGTTTGATAAAGCCTCTCAGTCTACCCCTAAGTTATGGGACTTAAAAGAGTGTTCAGTCTGGTAGAGGTAATTTTTATTTATGTTTAAGAGTTCTTCAGTTTCATTGCTACAGTTGTGACAGTAAAAAAGAATTTTTCAGTGAAGATGAAAGAGTCATTGATGATTTCAAACACACCAGTTACACTAATGCAGTTTGAAAATTCTTAAGTACACTGTACGTAAAAAGTGTCTTCTATTTTATTACACTTAAAATGAGTAAAAGTATAGAATTCTTGCTAGTTATCTTGAGGGGTCTTGTATTCAAAGTATATTCAGAATACCACACATCTGCTTTCAATGTAGGACGGTATACACATCAATCAATAAGCGGCTCTGCCTGGTCATAGTAAAAATAACAGAATGAAAACTATTAGAATTTTATAATGGTGTATTTATAAATCATTCAGCCATGTCTCAAAATTCTTCATTGCAAGTTTCAGATTTTTCATCCCTATGTAAAAAGTTAAAAATGCATTAACAGATCATGAAGATTATCCCTCCCTATAATGTTTACCTTGCCCAAGATTTATATTCAAAAGGGACTTGGTCTCAACATGAGTTTTCCAGGATGGGGTCTTACAGTACATAGGCAGAGGAAAGAGAGGTGGGTGCTAAGGCTCCTCTGTAAAGGACAAAAAGGATGAAAACCCCATATTTCTCCACTCTGTGAAATATATATCAAACTTTTTCAATAAATGCACAAGTTGCAGAAAATTCGCAAAATGTAGCCTCAAATTAGATGTAAGGAATCTCAAATATTCAGAAATTTTTTCCAAAAGGTAGAGGGCACTCCTTCCCTTTAGACCCCTTCCCCATGGTGGTGGTTTAAAATGTCCACATCTCTCCCTCATCCAGCTGAGCACAGTGTCCTACACCTAGTACATGGTATCTATCACAACAAATACAATGAAATACAAATCAAGTAGAGAATTAGTCATGTCCGTAGGGCCCACAGGGAGGCAGAATTTCAGATGGTTCTCATATTTTTCTGAGGTTGAGACTTCAAATGCAGCTTGGGCCAGAGTTGAAGAATTCAAGTTCATAGGTGAAGCCTAGCTGGCTAATGGATACCATACTGCTAAGTGAATACTTTTTGCAGAAACATGGTCATTTTACTGTTCAAATGTGCAAGTTCCTTCTTAAGTCTTGAGTTGATTTAGTTGCTTTACAGTTTACTCACATCTGAGTGATGACTTGAGACTTGTAATATTTTAATTAAGTCTATAAAACAAAACCTACAAACTTGTATAAAGCTGGCATTATGCATGTATCCATTGTCTGACTCATAATCTTTGACCCCTGAGAAGGGTGCATCAAGCTCCAGTATGTGTGTCCGACATTTACATAACCTGTCTCACCTGTGTGTCAAAAAATGAATGCACCATTTCACAGGACAGTGGGTCACCTTGAAATACTTGTTTAACCATGGAAGTACTACCTCGGAGGTAGTACTTCCATGGTTTAACTATTTGAAATGCTTGTTTGACATTGATGGACCTCTTGGAGAACCCAAGGCTAAAAAAAAAAAAATCTTGAAAAACTGTAATTTTGTGATCCATCAAATTAATCTTTGACACACCCATGCCACATACTCTGAATACAAAACAGCTTTGTCACATCCTTCCTGGGGCTATAGGGGTGTGCACAATTGGCAAGTGCTTCTATGATCTCTTAATGTGCAGGACATGTCTTCTGAAGATACAAGCAGGCAGCTAAGATATTTTAGCTCAGAATATTATCATTATAAAAGTTTTTGAAAAAAACTTGTACATTACTTTGTGGAGTTCTCTTTTAAAATAGTGAACTTGCAAACTTAGTCATACCCATGCCTGATATTGTAATTAACATTTTGTACAAGTTTCACAAATGTTTGGATTGACTCGCTTTACCATAGGAGCCAGAATAGATTAGTGAGTTGTAAAATAATTACTGCCTGGCTGAGTCTTACTTTTCAAATAAAGACTTGGAAATTTGGCTCCATGTACGATTGATATTTGATATGTGAACTGTCAGATGCTGTTATGGGTTGTCAAGGCCATTTAGTGTCAAAGAATGTTCACAGAAAAAATGTTCCATCTGGGAAACTGCTAAAAGGAAGCATTGATTGATCCAGTGAGTTTCCAGATTGATCTGGATAAGTTTTAACTACAGCTTTCATTGAAGTTTTGATGAAAAAAATGAGTATAGGCCTAGAGGTCCCTTCAGTGACAGAGGGGGGTCAGGGTTTCCACTCTTTAACTGATAGGCTGGTGTAAAATTAAGGTATTAATGTTTTAAAATTTATGGAGTGAAGATAGATGAAAAACTTTTAAGTGAGTGGAAGATAGGATGTTTAAAAGATATATGTAGTGGTGCTTCTACAATTGCATCACAGCATAGGTACACCATGAAAAAATTCCATGGGGTATTTTAGGTCATGGAAATGAAATGTCTTTCACTCAGTGGAATAGTACAGTGGCCTTTGATTTTTAATGTAGGATATGTTTATTCCTAAAATATTGGACCTGGCAAGTATTGACCGATATGTGAGGTGAAATAGCAGAGGTCAGTAGCAGTAGTTAATAAGTGAGTACAACAAAAGTTACTTGTGAATGTTGTATTAACCCACTGAAAGGGCTAATGCAGTTGAAGGCCCACTTGGGCCCAATTTGAATATTTAGCCAACCCACTATTCTAAAGCTGAGTGCATGGAATCCTTGATCATGTGACAGCAAGTTTCCTTCTGAATTGTTTGCTTTCCTGCCAGATAAAATTCTAGTATGCATTATAAATCCAGTGCCATAATTCTGCCCTAAAACACTGTGACAGGTACTTGCCTGGGGAAATAATAGGTGTGAAAATTGATTTCTTGAAATAAGGTTGGGGTTGTCCAAGGTGATTGCTACTTACAAATGCATTTAAAGTGATGCCGTGAGTTTGCAAAAAGGAAAAAACATTAAAAAATCGAGTTTAAAATCTTAGTCATTCGTTTGAGTGGCCCATATGAACAGTAAGGGAGAAAAAATATGGCCTATTGTGCGAATTCCGGCATCAGCCCTGAAATTTTTGTAAAAATAACGACTAAACTCAAGAAAATCAAAAATGTGCTGCTCACAAACACTATTCAGTCTCCTAACGAACATCTGTTGAGCAGACCAATGAGAACGAAGTACTGATGCATATTCACTAGGTGTAAACAGCTGATCGACTTAGCTGCTAGTCTTAGCACAACAACACAAGTGAACAAGACTGACTGAATGTATGGATCTTGAAGAAGTAACGTTGATAAAGTTGCAATATACACCGTACAAGGTAATACCACAAGGCTAAACTATCCCGTTTTACTGTAGTAGCCAAACTTTAGGCTACTGACGAGTGGTACCTCACTAAATTAAGCCTAACTTGCGCTTACATTAGTACTACAAGTGGCGAGAGACGATGCTCTGCCTTTTATTTGCACTTACCATCGTGTCTGACGTTCAATTCAGAAACAGTTTTGGCGACAAAAGAGATAGTAGGCCTATTAGTGGTGCAACTTTCGCTGTAAACCTGTAACGTTCAGATTCAAATCAGCACTATAACACTTACCAATGAGTGAAAGACAGTAGCCTGTAAGTTGATTCTAAATTAGAGCCGAAAGCTATATTGAGTGTATAAGTAACGTGAGTTGTATTATCAAGCGATTATGCAAGAAGGTCATTCCCCGGCCGTGAGCGAACAGCTGTACCGTGGAGCTTGCCTGGGTTGAGTGGTATAGTACGTTTTTTAACGCGGTGACACCTCAATAATATTGCATATTCAACATCAGGTTCGTTGCATAGGAGTGGTCTAACGCTTTATAATGAGGACCGTTTTTTGAAAAAGGCCTTCAAAATTTTTCTGATTTTATGCTGTTTAATTTACTTCCCGAGACTATCGCTATCATTTTGAGCTTTCAAATTGTATTCTTCAACTCTGTATAGCACTTGTGGCATTTTGAAGGATAAAGAAAGACATAACAAGAAGCAAAATCTTATGTTTTTCATTTTTTGCAAACTCACGGCATCACTTTAAGTATTAGGCCAGTAGTAGGCCAGCTGTGCAATAACATTGTCTCAAGTTCAGCTAGGTCTCTCAGAGGACACCAAAAAAAAAAAAAAAAAAGTTATAAATGGACAATGAAGCAAAGACAGGACACATTATAAACAATTACCAGGAGCTCCTCCTCACCTTGAATACCATCCTTGGTGTCTGGCATGGAGGAGCTTGCTGGCCTTTATTTGATATTTTTGTGGGAGTTTTCTTCAGTGTAAAATTTGACATTAGAACTGAGAATTTTATTTGCTTCTGCATGCTTGACCTTGTGACTTGCAGAAATTGTCATGGTTTTAAAAAGTAGGGAAAATTGTAAGGAGACTGTAATCTTCACTGGGACATGTCTGTCATCACTTCATTCTGGGATGGAAAAGTGCTTTCTGTCCCTAATATTGATATCTCCTAAGAACTGTCACTTGCCCATATTTGAAATGTCCCTTAAGAAAAGATGGAGATAATGAGGACCAAAAATGAGCCAGGTTTTGCTCTGTGAATCCTTTTTGTTTGTTTTAAGAATGTTAAAATATTTACATGTTTTTCAGATAAAATAAAGAGAGGCTGGAAAGATTGTGGGAAAAGGGTTTTTTGTTATCTTGAGTAGATTGTTTGGAGATTGGAAGTCCAGGTTAAGTGATGGAAAGTAAATTGTATCATAAATTTTTCATTTGTCTTTTTTTGTCTGATGGTAATAAAGATTTTGAGAGAGTTCATCAGTCAACACTGTAAACCCAAACAAGTTTTGTGGTCCAATTCTAATTCAAATTAAAGAAAATAAGTCCAGTTTATATTTGAAGTGCATGCTAACAGATTTACAGTGTATTTGGAGATTTGGAAATGATTTTGTTATGAAAGAAGCCTGATTTAATTATTGAGAGCAAGATAAAGCATGTAGAACTTAAGTTATAATAGTTGTTGCCCACAGTTAATCAAATACTCCATGAATTTAAATTATGGCCTTCAGTGAGAGGAAAATGTCATCTTGGTATTAAATCATACACAATACTTTATGTGTGGTATGGGACTATGGGCCAAGTGTGGTGGCAAATGGCTTGTAAATGTTTAATCCAGTTCTACTTAATGCATTTGCATTTGGAAAAATTCTCAATATTCCTGTCACCTTCTGTCAAAAAGCATCTTTGAAACTGAAGAAGATTATGTAAATTACAGTTGGTTCAGGTGTGTAAATAGGTCAGGTAATCATCTTATCATAGTATGACAGAGAGGACATGCCATACCTGGTCAAATTTCTTGATTTTTACAGTCATAAAAGATATTCCTGTGAACAATTTTATGTTGATTGTTAATTTGTTAGACAGAAAACATGATACATAAAACTAAAAGTATTAAAAACTAATAGGTTTGCTACTTTGCTTTAAAATTGGAAATGGAATCAGTTTTCTTTTTTTCTTCCTGAAATGTATTCAATCCAGATTTATTCCATTGCATAGTGTATTATAAATGCTGTTCTTAGTGTGTTTAATAGGATTTTGTCTGCAGTAGAACACTTATGTATGCTGCTTCAAAATTTAAATGCAGTATTATTTTTCCTTAAGCTGAGAAGTATGGTCTATGCTGTGTATTTGTGTTTAGTTGCTATGGTAACTTTAAATTAATAATAAAAAAATTAGTAGGAATGTCTGTGCTATTAAAACAAATAATCTGGTCTTTATAAAATATGATAAACAACAAGTTTTAATTGTGGAGCAAAGCAATAAGTGGGTACTTGCACATAATTTGGAAGCAACTTTTGAATTAAAGTAGAAAATCATCCTTAGGAGCAGAAAGGGTCATTGGCACTTGCAGATTACTTAAGTACAGTTCCCATAGCTTGTAAGAGTTTTGGCATTGTGTTTTCACTTTCCAGGCCTGGAAAAGTTGCAGAATCCTGTCCAAAATGACATATTTAGCCATGGAAAAGTCAGGAATTTGGCAAAAATTCTGTCTGTGACTCCTTTTTATGCATACATGCATAAATTGTTTTTTTTTGTTTTTTTTTTATTTTGACAAATTGCTAATATGAAAGTTTTTTTTATTTTTTATATTTTTATTACTTGTTCATCAGCACATGCATTGTGTGCTCTAAGAATCTTTAAGATTAATCTTAAATAAAATGTGAGAGACTGACAGTGCATGCTACACTGTAGAATTCAGTAGGTTACTTAATAACTCCAGATACTGTCGTGGTGACTCTTGGCAGTGAGTTGAGTAGCAACTTCACTTTCACTGGGATGGTTGGTCCAATGGAATCTTTAGGTAAGTATTGTTTACATAAACATGCACAAAATGAATACTTTTGCATTTTAAAAGGCTTGCATTTTTGTGCTTTTGCAAATTTAGTCAATGAAAAGCAACTTTTCCTCTTTTCCTTTAATTAATTTCTATTTGCCCTTAGTCGATTGCTGTGATTTTCAGACTCTGCAGATTGACACCTCAGCTGTAGAAAGTCTGTACTGTACATGCTTAAACGGAAAATGCAGTCACCCCGATCATAGTTAGTATGCCCCGGCACTCTTGTTCATGAATGGCCTATTTTGATCATTTGGAAATGTTTTTGTTAGTGAATTGTGAAATTCAAGGAGAGTTTCTCCTTGCTTAACCTATTGTTTGTAATAGTTATGCACTTCAAAACGTCTTCAGAGGTGCTTGTAATGCAGTAAGAGGGGATTCTGCTGATTTTTCAAAGCAAATTTTGGAGCGACTGCCTATTGCCTTTAAGCCTGGTGTGATGGTTATGATGCCTTTAATTGTGAGAGGTACAAGTTATTGTCGGGACCTCATATGTGACTCCTAATGTAGGCTTTTGGTACACAACTTCAGAAATATATTGGAGTCACCCATTCTACTATGAGTTAGTAGTATACAGTTAAAAGTGAATGTCTACAGGAAACTCCTTTGCAGGGCTTTAGCCAGGATGGTGAGATCTGGGAGTCCAAACAGTAAATTCTAGTGAAATTTGTACATTAAAATGTAAATATATATGGGGGCAATCCAAAAGTTTGGGAGTCCAAAGGACTCCTGGACTGCTCTCTGGCTTAAGCCTTGCTCCTTTGCACAAATGCCTGCAACCAGGAAGCAGCAACTTGGACCAAGTGGCAGCTCCCTGCTGTAACACAGTTTATGAGAGGCCATGGTTTGGGGCTGTTGAAGAAGTTTACCTCATAAAGTGCTTTGTTTGGCAAAGTGCAAGTGTTTGCCATGGCTTTCAATAGTGAAAGTACAAAGGGAACATGGAGGACAGACTTTAAAAATTCTTTCATGTTCTTTATACTGCATTCATGATTTTAAGTCAGTTGCATAAGTATTTTACCATGTAGAGAATGTAAATGGCCTTGCTTGGCATCTAGCACAAAGAAGCATTGAACTTATTTGCATACTCCAATATTTGCAGGCTTCAATTTACAAACTCTGTGGTGTGCGTTTGAGCACATTTCAGAGCTTAGCTTTTCATCTTCCACTCTTAAGTCTAGTCTGGGCATATTTACCATAGCATTGTGATACTATCAGCCCTAGGCGAGTTGACTAAATGGTATAGCCTGTGTAGTGGAGTTCTTTGTTCTCCCCATCCTCTAATCTCCTCAGGCTGGGTGTAATTTTAAAAGTCTACAGAAGAACAGATAGGGAATGATCACTGTTTGCTCACCTTGTAAGGTATACAGAAAACCCTTTTCACTCATAAATACCTAGCGAAGCTGTGGAGTAAACATGGAGGGGATGAGGGGCAAAAAAGTTCCACTGAGTAATGGACAGAGATGATGGTTGTAAGAGGCAGGGAGTGTTGGCAACTTAGCATGTTAAATAAGTTTCAGGCTGTACACAAACTTCAACAAAAGGTACAAGAGAACTTTTAAATTCCCAAATGGTATCTAGGTATTTCAAGCATCTTGTTTTGAAGCTTGCATAGTCTACTATGTGAAGAGATCTTTTTTTTTAAATTGTCATTGGAAAGACCTAATGGCTGTATCCATTGGTGAGGCTGTGTATATGTGTGTCAAACTTTAGTGTATACTTTTTTATTTTCCACATCTCTTTGGTCCAACAACCTATCTGGACTAGGGCAGAGCCGGGGGAGGGGGGGGGGGAGGCCATGGAGTATTATGTGATCACCAGCCTGGAAGAGGGGTCTGCGGGAAGGGTGTGTCTGAGGGGGGAGGCCATGCAGTAGTGTGATTGCCAGCCTGCCAGCCTGGAGGAGGGGTCTGAGGGAAGGGGTTGTTGAAAAATTGGGTGTCCTTACATGTGATGCCACATATGCTACCATTTGAAGTAAAATTTGTGTTGAAAAATGTACGTATTTTAGGTACTTAAAAAATCAGCATCAGTCAGGGGGGCGGGGTATGTGGCACAATGGCCTCCCCCTTAAACAGGCCACAGAGTGGCAGATTCTTCTCTATATTTTTTTAACTGGGTCTACATGATTGTGTTGCATAGGTCAGGAACTAGCATCCTGATCAGTGATGCCAACTCAGTGTTTAAGTTTTAGGAATCATCTATGCAATGTGACTGGTGACATGAATATGTGATTAACCAGATACATATACTAGGGCTGCGACGGTTAAATGGTTAACCGGTTAACCGACCGATCGGTCGGGTAAACGACCGCCAAATGTTGTTTCGTTTAACCGTTTTTGCATCCTAATAAATCTGTTGCCACAGTTCACCATTATACCTAAACTCGTTTATGCAGTAAACCGCAGAAGTTGCTTGCCCAAAACCACGTAACAATGGGTAAACTTTGGATGAAAAATTACAAAAGGTTTAAAATAAGACCTTTATAATGTCAGTTGTACAGTCTGCGTTGCGTTGCTTTGACTGGTATATCGATCCGTTCGCCCCATGATCTGGGAGTGGTTTGCCGAAATAATGTGACAATAAACTCTTGCACGCAACTTTTTGAAAGGATTAAAATTATCAAAGGTGCAGGGATTAAACTATGCAGTACACGCTTCAACAATCCACCATACCTTTTAAAGTGTGGAGCACTGTAAACTTGATAGATAAGACTAAAAAAGTTACCTCTAGATGGCAGAAAAATATATGCTTAATATCGTTCAAGATAAATGCACTTCGGGAATTTTCCCGGGCGTAACTTCCAAGGTTACGTGTTTACAGTTCATCAGTCTCAAAACATGGAATCTGCACAAAAAGGGACCAAGCTATGTAGCTCTGGGCTTAATTATGCAACCCTGGCTTGCAAGTATTATGGGTGCAACTAAAATATTTGTAACTACGTTAGCCTTCCCATTTAAGCTGACTTAATAATTTTATCAAAAGACGATTAAACATTTTTATAATTTTTCAACGTTAGTATAATTCCTGGAAAAGTTTCAACCCCCAAAATTCGCAAAGATGAGTGAAATTCTTTCGGCTATTTCATTTATTAACCCCCAAATTATAAAATATGGAGCATTCCAACGGTGAACTTCATGAATAATCATATTATTTTCGAACATAATTAGCATAGTTCGTTGGACTTGCTGAACGAACCGGCGCACTGTACGTACGTGCATTGTACGGTACAATACAGCATTTGTAATTAGCAGAGCTGATTGAGCTTGCTGAACGAACCGGGCCGGCCGGCCAGCCATGTGCTTTGCTGCTTCGCACGTTGCATGAACGATCGTTCATGACAAACCGTACATACATTGTACAGTACAGTATTGCGTACGAGACAACTATGCCCGAGTCCCGTTATAACATTAAGTATAAGGGTAGCGACCGTTACCAAAAAGTTTCGCCGTTCATAATTACGAAGAAACTGGTATTTTTAGTAGGTATTAGGTAAAAAGGCATGCGATGTAAGGCAAGTTAAAATTCAACGTTACAATTTTTTACGGAGGATGCAGTAATACATATGGGTAAAAATTTTCACACCATTACGACATAACAGTGCTGGAATTCTTAGCAGACACACGTATATTACGTATGCATTGCAGCAAGGTCACAAGGCACACTATAGTACACTGTATGTGGTACGTTTGTACTCGACACTGGGTGTGATACTGTATCGCTGTAGCCAGAGAAGTGTGCCTTGAACTGCAATAATGCCAGTGATATCCATAGGCTTTTCATCTTACAGTGCTATGTTAGACCGCAAAAATCTCGAAAACTGTAATCAGTGGCATAACAAAAAGTATGCATGTTTGTGATAAGCACTGTTGGGACCTGGTGTGACCAACTGAAATGGCTGGGCCCTAGGTTGGACCAAATATGCATCATGTGTTACTCAGGTCAAAGATCACATACCAAGGTGATAGGTCACATGAACCAAGTTGTATTCTAAGCTAAAAATGTGAAATTGGTCTCATGTGAAAAACTGAAGTACAGTTGCAACCAAACTGAAGTCAAAGATACAACATGGTATCTTCAAGTTAGGTCAAAGGTCACATGACATACTGAGGACAGTGATCATATGAAGACAAGTTGTTTAATATCTTGAAAGTGAAGTTAAATTAGTTTTCTTATCATAGAATTTGAATGAGCAATTTGTAGGTCATACCTATAATGAAGTTATTATCTACTGTCTGTAAATAGGCTGTGCATTAAGATTTAATTCTAGCGAGAATGAGTGTCCCAAGAAATATTTTGGCCTATTTCAAAGTTTTTGAACCATGCAGACTCCATTGGTAACAGTAATGTACTGATTCTGCAAATATTAAAGTAGAAAGGCTTTCATAAAGGGATTCCATAGTACAAGAAAAATTCTTTAGCTTGTCTCTTCCATTGGCAAGATGGAAAATTTGGCCACAAAACTAAAAAAAAAAAAAAAGAGAAGGAAAAAGGAGAAAATCTTCTGAGAAATCAAAAGTAACTCTGTGCTATTATTTCATGTTTCAGTCTTAGTTTGAAACTATTTCTTGTTTGTGTAGCTGTTAATTGACCTGTTGGGGGTAACCCATCTGAAGTTGATCAGCCATAAATGCCCACAATGTTACATCTCATATTTATGATCCAGTAATGGGTGTGAAATTTTTTCCCCTTGTAATGTGGTTGGTGAAACCAGGGAGTTGCTAGAGATGAAACTATTCTGGTTTGAGACACTTTACTTCATAACCTCTTTGAAGATCTGATTTGTCCTTAATCCTAAGGTCATCTTTTACCTCTCCTGTGACCCTTGTCATGACTCAGTCCTATATATCTGTCCACACCTCCCCTCTATGGCAGCTAAGATCACAACAGGCCAAAAACCCAAGGCTTCACCTCTCCCTAGACTGGCTTCTCATTGGTCCTACTTACCAGTAACAGCCACATATATCTCTTATCACCTCCTAGTAGTGGTCAATAATTCCACAAAAAAGTTTGTTCCCTCAACAAAAAGTTGTTAGGGTGTCTTAAGATACATGGTTAAAAAAGTTTATTATAGTTACAATGATGGAGGGTTTAGAAGGCCAACAGAATTGAGGTTGCACAAATATTTTGCCATTCTTGTGGTGCAGTGCTTTCAGCTTTGTCCTTGGTTATAACATGTACCAGTTTGATGTCTCCAGTAAATTTGATATTATTTCTAAAAGATTATGGTAGATCAAAGAGGGAGACAGAGGACATACCAAAGAACTCAGATACACAGCTGTTGAGCCACTCAAAAATTTGAACTCCTGGTGGAAGGAGTTTGTTCTTATCCCCAGACAGACAAATCACATACCTGAGAAAAGTCCAGCCAGTGTTATATACATAGAAAAATTGATTTTATTGGAGGAGTTACTTCACGATTACATGTTTCATGTAAACATCAGAGTTAGCACTGGGAGGTAAATGTTTTACCTGCATCAAAGTTTTCCAAAGGTAAGTGGCTTTAGTACAATGCATGCTGTGTTCAGTGCGTTGGTGAATGTGGTGAAACGAAACCTGTTCTACCAAGGAGTTGTTGTTCAAATAGCATCCAAGCCCCTGTATGAAGGTCTATGTGATATGTGTGAAGCAGTATGGCAGATCTTGCAGGGGCCACTGCAGTCAGTTAAATACTTTCTTGTCATGTTAACTTCATTATACCTCTGAAACCTAACCCAGGGAATAATTTAGTTTTCAAAATTTGCATAGCAATTTTGAGGTTTCTGGGCTTCTCTATCACAAAATCGTTATAAACCCTAATGTTGTATGTACAAAATCTGCTACACAATTTTGCATAAATTGTGTAGCAATTTGTCCATCTTGTGTAGGAAAATGCAATGCAATACCAGATAAATTATTCCCTGTAACCTTTGAAATAAAGGTCTAGATAGGAAAGAGATTTATGTTTGACTTTGGTACAAAAAGCTCTGAATTTGCTGTATTCACTTTGCAGACACATACTTACCCCATGCTACATATTATTTGCATTTTTAGTATTCACACTTCTTGTGCTACCCGGAGTAGTTTTAGCACCACTTCCGAATGTCCGCTATCTCGTTCCAAAGATCGCCCTCATTCGCCATCTGTGCAATTCTTCATAGCTTGGAAGATAGTGATTTATTTATGTTTGACTTTTAAGGTACAAAAAAAGCTTTGAATTTGCTTTGTATACTCTGTGTTAAATCAAAATTTAGTGTTGCATATATTATAGAACTACTGTAGCGTATTACAATGCACACATGAAGGTTATATATTGGCTGAATCAACTTTTGTGGATTTTGGTGTAGGCGTGTTCCTCTTGAATTCTTTAGTCATTGCAGTATTTTGTTTTTAAACTATCAAAGTATGATGTCATTGATCCTGTTGCTGTGGCAATTTGTACTAAAAAAACTACTTCATTAAATTATACATTTTCTGTATTGCACAAGTTGATTGACCAAGCCTGTTTGACATTTTATGCTCTGATACCCTTGTAACTATCATTATCTTGTCTGTCACTTGATGAACCTGTAATCTTCATCTTTATCTAAAAGATGGTTGCCTCTGTACACCAGCTTGTTCTCATCAGTAACTGTTGTGAGAGTTATAGAATGTAAAATGTAATATTGTTGTTCCACATTCATGTGAAGGTCAAAAGCTTGAATTTACTTCAGAAGTGGAGCAGATGAAGAACTTGATATTCCTGAAGTCAGTTGAAAATTGGTTTCCAAGATCTGAGAGGAGTTCACATATAGTGGCAGACTGTGTACTGATTATACATGTGGCTGTTGCAAAGGCTGTTGCAAAGGCTTTTAATAGTTAGGGAAATGGAAGGCTGGGAAAGAGGGTAGCATGGCTTTAGTCATGATTGAAGATGAGCAAGTCTACATTTGATGGCTTAGGGAAGGGGTGTGTGTCCCTCTCCATCTCACCCATCCATACCAAGACACTTGAGGTTCTTATACTACTATATATGTGGCACCTGTCTTTTTGGTATATTTTGTATTTCTTGGGGGTGGGGGTCAGGAAAGGGGGGTTCTAGGAAAGTGACAGGGTTGAAGATTACTTTGTGAAAAAGAGCTAGCACTTGAAAAGTTTGGATACATAGGAAAACATGTTGAAAGAACTACAAGAGGGGAAGAAAGAGGAAAGATGTTTTGTTATTGGTCTGTTTTGTTAAAGGTCTCTATTCTCACTCCAGACTGCAGTAACAATTCTCTCTACAATTAGCTTACTTCTAGCCCCTCCTCCAATTGAAACCAAACTACCTGTCTAGTACACCTCCAAGGCAAAGCCAGAATAGTGTGCACTGAGGTTAAATTGCTCAATAGCTAGCTGTAGGCAGTATTGACAAACACGTGTGTGTGTGTGTGTGTGTGTGTGTGTGTGTGTGTGTGTGTGTGTGTGTGTGTGAGAGAGCTTAACAGGGAACACAACTGACTGCATGCACAAGTCATTGTTGACCAACCAGAGTGGAGCTGTATTGTTTGAATGAATCAGTGTCAAAGTCAGGCCCATAGCCAGGAATTCTGATATAGGGGGGCACCGACACCCCATAGAGGGGCACCAAAGAAGATTGTTTGTTGTCAGTAGTGCCACCACATGATTACAGTTTGCTGGAACTACAGAGGATTATATCTCAAGCTCACCACACACAGCTTAAAGGTATCGGTTTTATGTGTGCACATACACGCAAAGCGCGCGAAAATTTCACTCTTGTGATGGAAATTTTTCCCTCCGCTTGCAATACAGAGATGTAGAAATTTTCCACAAGTGAAGGGAACAAGACAATTATCATGATGTATCTTCAGCTCAGCAAGTGCAGGTGAAGCCAGTTGAGTACTTTTCGAAGGGCGAGGCGGGACCAGGGGCTGCCATTAGGCAGGCTTGGTGTGATCCAGTATGATTTTTTTAGAACCCAGAGGGAAATTCCCCTTATATGTGGTGAATTAACAATATGGTAACACCAGCATGGGGCTTTGAGCAAGACTTTGAATGACAGTGAGAGCACACCGTCTTCACAGTTCACAATTCAGATGGTCATTATCGTATTTCTACTTTGAATGCAATTTTGCATGCAAAAAAAAACAGAAAAAGGAAATTTTGGAATAAATTTTTGGTATGAGTAAATTTAGCTTCAAATAGTCGTCGCGGAGCGAATGTTACTCAAGGTACTAGATTTATACTACATGAAAGCCCCTTGATATCTGGGATCTAACTTTGAGCCTTCACCTAGCTTTGGGTGGAAGAGTTCACTTGAATTTTTGTACTAATAATGTTCATGGGTGATATTACTTCGCTTGTGAGAATTGCGCGCGAAGGGCGCAGAAACTTTGCAGGAAAACTATTTTCCAAGGTAAAACCTGCATACAGACTCAGCAAGGGGTGGTGGAAAGATTAGCCTGACAAAGGGACCAAGCTCCCCTAAAAGGTCCAGCAACCCGAAGCCCTGTCAGAAGCAATGGGTTACAGGTTGGATACCGAACATGAGAATTTGGGCAACCGGTGAAAAATGTGGGGTTCTGTTGAAGAAAAATGGAAAATATTTGGTTCTTATTAAGGAAAGTTAGAAAATTTGGGTTTTGTATGGAAGAATCTGCCCCTCTTCATCCTAGACAGTTCCAATTCTCCCGACTAAGTTACTCCTTCCAAAACTGTGTTGAGCCCTCCTTGTGCAGACACAAACGTAGTTTATTGCTTAACGGCACATCCTGTTGGGCATACAAGGCCATAGTATGTAACCAGAAGATTCCCTGCGCACGCTGTGTATTGTGAGCTTTGATGTCAATCAAAGAGCATTCACCAATGACCAATTGAGAATTTTGTTTTCTCCCAACCAAAATGTATTTGGGGTGATGAGTGTCTGTCTTTAAGAACAAAACCAAGACTGAGGTGACTGATCGTGAGGCGGTGAGGGGATGCCCCCTTCCACCACCCCTGGGCATTGAGACACTTTACGTTTCATACAAAAATGATTATCATGATGTTGAGTCTGAATTAAGAATCTTCCCCATCGTAAGAGAAAGAGGATGGAACTTTTTATGGATTCAGTTTTGTGTTTTTCCGGGAATCACACCTACACAACAGAACAATAGCCTAATTGTGGAATCTGTACAGTTATAAATTAAGCCAACATATCTGAAACGGGTGTCATATGTAACTAAAGGTGAAAGTGTGCGCACGTGAAAATTTTTGTACTTTTAAAACAAAAATGTTACAGAGAACAAAATACGTTCATTATTAAACTCCTTTTGGATTCATTTTTGGTTACAAATCGCTTAGTATCGTACCAGGGCCACTGTTTACATATAATAAAATTTTGTTTTCAATCGATTTTCCATATAGGGGGGCACGGCCCCCTCGTGCCCGGTCTGGCTACGGGCCTGTTCAAAGTGCTGTCATCAGCTGTATTTAAAACTCTAGGGCTATTCCTTTATATGCTTGGGCAAGGAGTTGCTAGCAACTCCCTGGTTCGGGGGGATGCCATTGCCATATCCCCTTTAGGCTGCCTTACCCTCAATGCATGTACTGTAAGTAGTACCTGTAGTGAAAATTATCAAGGGATTGGGTATTGTAGTGTCATTTTTGACTGTTGAAAAAATTTGTCATCTAGCTCTTAATTTTTCAGTGAAAAATTAAACTAGTAATCAGTTCTGAAGCAAATGATTTAAGGTTACATGCACCTTCTCTTTGTACTGCTTGCTTTCTCCTCCCACCAATATTACAAGTATTTTCAGGCCTTATCGGTGCTTTCATCCTCAAAGAAACTGACCTTGATTCCCAACCTTAAGTTAACTTGGAGTAAATCTGATGTGGTGGGGATAAGTATTTTGAAAGGCCACTGACCGAGCTTTCCTCTCCTCATTTATCTTCATTAATGAGACACATGTTGGAACACATATTTGTGATGACCGCAAGCCTCGCAAGGGCAATGGGATGATTCCTTTTAAATGAAATCTGGACACTGACAAAGCCAAATCCTTGAAATCTGACTGAACATTGTTTCCTTTGTTGTTGTCACCATTGTCGTTATCATTTCTCTTGAGACTGATTCATTTCCAGTAAAGTTGGGTTTTTGGTCCAGAGGTGCTGTATGGGGGTGATGGATGGGGTGTAGCGGTCACTGTCACCCAGTGGTGCATATTTTTACCAATACGTCATCTTTGGCAGGTTGGCTGTGAGGACTTACTTATACAATACATGGTTTTCTTGGAATTAGAAAGTCTATTTCACTCCTCCTTACCTCCTGTTTACATACGTATACAATTATTGCCAGCAATAAAATATGGAGTGGCATAGGAGACTCAAAGGAGAGAATTTCAGTATTTTTAGCATGATTAGAAAAGGATTTAACAAGTATCATATGTTATTCTCTTCTTGAAGAAATCCTACTTTTAGATTCTAAATGCACTGCTGAGTGAAAAATTTTCAATTTACCAAAGGGCAAAGAGCTTTTTACTGCCAAGTTTACTCCAATTTGGCATTGAAAACTGCCAGTTGGCAACCCTGTTTCACATTACTGTACCAATAGAGTATTTCTAGTGATTGCTTTTAAAGACGAGAGGGCCATCAGAGGGATGGGTATTGCATCCTCCAAAGGAATTCCTCTGAGAGTTTGTCATCAGTTCAACAGACTAGGTGTCTCTCTCCATACTGCATCATCATCATCATCTCCATGATGAAGTGAGGTACATCTTTCAGCAAATCCCCACATGTGGATGTCACATCTGGACTTATTGCCAGCAGCAGGCTCCTCTGCGGTATTTTGTGTTTTCAGAATTCAAGAAATTTCCTGACATGTTGAAAGGGATGGTCATATTGTCGAAAGTTGTGACATGTCATCTAGGATTAACAGTATGGCAGACCATGAGATGAATGCTTATGATTGTATAAATTATAGTAACTGTTATAAGAAATAGTGGAAATATGTGTATTATATAGCTACAAACATTCACCATGATTTTTGTATGGACAGTGAGAGGACAGGATTGTAGGAGTGTATTAGAGCTATGATCAGTACATACTGAGTATTAGTGCAACCCTTTAAATTCCAGGGGAAAGGTGCGTTCACACCAAAACCGAAATCTGCGGCATTTTGTCGGTGGGACACGAAATTTGTTATCTCAGAACGAATGGGGCGGTCTTCTAAATTTTCATCGAAATAAAATGCCCCTGTTTGTCCTGGGGAAAAAATTTCTGCGTCCCGCCTGCAAAATGCAGCATATTTTGGTTTTGGTGTGAACGCATCTCAATGCATAGTGAATACAGTGCCAAGTGCTTTTTTACCGAACGTCTGCATAAATATGTAGGTACAGTATGTGCACTGGACATGCTTCTGTGAAAGAGAAAGCAAACTTGAAGGGGTGACAGAGGCAAAAGGGGTGGGGAGAGAGGGTGAATATACTTAACTATACTAGGGATGGCCATCCGTATGATGGATGGTTCCCTGGCTAAAGTCTGGCTGCATATTCATAAGAAGGCTTAACATACATCAATTCTGCATCCAGGCCTTCTTTTCTTGCAAGTATCATGACATACATTACAGTTAGTGGCCAGTTTAAGGTGACTGAAGTGCTCAGACCAATTTATTGAGGCATGATCAGTACCTAAATTGAATGAATTAAAGTGATAATACTTTAAGCCTTGATAGCTGAGAAGTCATTTTGTGTTCCTAAGCCACTACAAATTAGGGTGGATATAATTTAAGTGCTTTGGATTTACAAAGAAGCACTGTAGTTAGGTTTCTGTGATAGCATAGAAATTTCTGCCTAGATTTGGATTCCATAAGCTGAGAATGAAATTTTAGGTTTTAGTAAACAGAAATGGGCTGTTTTAAACAGTCCATTGCTAGTGACCCACTTTACAGTAGGTTGTCTTGACTATTATCATTCTGTAAGTGTGACCAGAGAGCTGGTGACCACCTGTGTCAGAAATCTGTGACCTTGTATGCCACTTTCTAAAGCCTCTGCTTCAGAATACCTCCTTTCATATTTGTCCTACCTGAGCACCCCTGGTACAGTGTTTTGTACATGGAAGGAATAGAAATGTCTTCAAGCTTCTATTGTAGAAGAGCAGTTAATGAAGACATTCGTTTTTTTTTTTACATTGATATTATGGAACAAATGATAATGGAGACATATCACTAGAGGGAACATGAAAAAATAAAAAAAGACTAACTAGAACCTAGAAAACCTGGTTTCACTAAGGTCTGCCTGGAAGTGTATCTCCCCCCCCCTTTTTTTTGTAATTCTTGCTTAGTAGTTATGTAAGTCAAAATTATTACTGCAAGGACTCAATAATTATTGTCAAGTTATAGTTGGTTAATAGCACTGTGTTGTTGCTGACGTGACATTACTTTAAAACTTAATGAGGTTGTTGATCTTGAAAGAAAAAAACTTTTCTTGTCAGTAATTTAGTACCAATGGTTGATGATGATTTCTTCTATTGTGTATAGTAATTTAAAAAAAAATGCTGAGTTCCTGATCAGTTTTACTGAGCTGAAAGTATATTCCTGTAGGCCCATAATAACTATATTTTGCCAAGACATGATAGTATCCTTGATGAAAGAATCATAGATGCATTTTGAAGACTTCTCAGCTTCATAAAAGATCATAAATCTAGGTTTTGTTTTTTCTAGCAATTGCACTCATGATAATTTACAATGAATTTCATTGGATTGGCACCATGCTTCTTGAATCCATAGTTCTAGATTTCATCATGCCATTAATCATGATATGCACAGAGGTTGGCCATATGTTATTTGAACTAAGATTTATATTTTAAAATGCCTCCCCACCAATATATTTTGTTTAATATCACTCATAATATACCCATGATATACCCATAATACATTTAAACCTACAGCTGTTTAAAGAAGTAGAATCTCATGAACACCAACCCAGGGAAGCATCACCAAAATAAGTTACTTTGCTGGAAGCTTCTATTTTTGTGGCATCACTCCTCAACAAAAGTCATCCTTGGATGGTAATGAATGCTCATCTCCTCTTAGGTTCTCCCTCCCTTGAGAGGAAGAAATTGCTTAATATCCATCTCCTGTGAAAATTTATTGTTCTGAATTGTTCATAACTTCAGCTGGTAGGGTGCAGTGAAGATTTTATTTGAGCATGGTGTAGCCAAAAGCCATTAGGCATGGTGTGCAGCTATCCTGATGCTGACAGTCTTTGAGGATAAATTAAGGATGATTTGAATTCTTTTTTTTACTATTTTATAACTGTTTTGTCTGTCAGGAGATAGGTGAAATCAGTAGAATCCCCAGATGGGTGAATTGTGTAATGCGAATTCAATAATGCAATATGTTAAAATTGGTCTTAAAGCAGAACAGAGAAAGTTCAAGAAACTTTGACATTTTATTGCCAAGTCCAAAAGTTTTAGTAAGACTTTTCCTATATATATGTATGTTGGATATGTGGCATTTATGCTGCAGGTAGCAAAGGGGAATCAAACCAATGTATTAATAACTCAGACAGTTAAAACGTGGAAATCGTCTAAAATCTTCATAGGCAGTAGTCTCACCATGGTCAAGAGTATCAGCCCTTTGAAGGTACTGCTGAAAATTTGAAGATGGTATTTGGGAAGTCAGCAAGTTAGGCAAACGTTGTCACATTAGATTGTATTAGGATCATAGTGGGGGGGGGGGGGGGGGGAGGGGGGAGGGGGAGGGGGGAGGGGGAGGGGGGAGGGGGAGGGGGAGGGGGAGGGACTGGAGGAAAGGAAGGTACTGAGAGTATAGTGGAATGAGGAATTGAGAAGGGAGTAAAAAGGTTGAGAAGGTATGGTTTGGGTGTAAATGAATAGCAAAAGGTGAAAAGATGTGTGTAGCGATTGGACTGTGGAAGAACAGAAGATTAAATATTTTTAGGGAATGGAGTGTCTCATAGGTTTAAGGGAAGGAAAGGTAGAGTAAGGGACAGATAAAAACGGGAAAAAATTTGGAAAGCATTTGGGAGAACAGAAAAGGGATAGGATAGGGGAGGGGTGGGAGAAATGAAGTAGGGATTTGAAATGGGAAAGGGTAGAGGGAACAGTGCCTATGGCAAAGAAGGGAAAGAGCTACAGGTAAAGCATTTGTAATGAAAAGGATTAAGTGAGGTTGGAGATGGCAAGAGTGGGTGTAAACCTTGTTGTATTCTGTCATGTGACAAGGCTTATGTAGATGTAGGAATAATAGTGGAAGGCCCCTCCTTTTTCTTTTCAAAGCTCTGTATTCATTTTTAACTCCTTTAACAGATATGTAGGTAAGTGTAAGTCTATAGAACTGCATGGCCTATACCACAGTGGCCTCTCGTGTGTCCCTTACTCCAACTTTCTCATGTCTCAAGTCTACCCTTCTAGGCTTTTATAGCCATTAAACCATGGCTTCGGAATTTCCTCCTTGCCCCCATGGGTACAAATGCCCTCATCTATTGACTTACTGTGTGAAACAAAACTCTGGCTCTGTCAGTTATCTGGGACAACTTTGTCAAGGTTCAAACAACAGCTGGTTCAAGCTCTGAAAAGCCCCATGATAGAAGGTACTCTTAGCATACAGTGTTTACAGACTGCAGAGGCACACAGCCATGGACCTAGGATGAACCTGAAATACTTCTGTACCTTTACATTGATGTGCCATTACAACAGTCCATTAAACAGTTCATTTATATGCACATATTATACCTGGTTACATCAGCCTTAAGTGTTTGAGTAAGAAGTATTAAAATTGGTGTGCATTTTTAGACTCAGAGTGGGGCATTACTAGTGGTTAGGGGAGCATATGTTGCTTTAAATTACAATGTAAAGAATTAGCCACATATAGGCTAAGTTTGGGCGACTCCAGTAGTTTTGGAGTCGGGTACCCGTGGCCCTATTAGTCGTTACTCTAAATTGAGTCCCTACTCCTGTAATGATGCCATAACTGATGAAGGAACATAAACTTCAGCAAAAGCAACCTGTCTTTTTCTAGTATGACGATGAGTATCTTAACACCGAGATTGTAGGCTTCTATAACTGGCTCCTCTATGTATGGCTGAGTTGTTAACCTGCCAGTGTTGGAGAATCATAGTGGCTAACATTTCAGAAAACTTTTTAAATGACCAAAAGAATCAGTTGTGTAATATCCTTGAAACCTTTGAAATAAAATAAATATTCAGCATTCCAAATAGATTTTTGAGCATATTTATGAAGCACTGAAAAGTCCCAAGGAGTTCGGATTCCAATGCAAGTGGAGTAGGTACTCATCTCCTGGCCAGGAGTCACGATTCTGAAGTATGCTTTTGAGTTGGTTAACCCACCCAAGCCTAATACACTGTAGGCCTAGAGGGCTTTCTCGGAGGATGATAAAGTATAAATCGAGATTGTGTCTAGAGAAGACTGTCTGCTGTTTTGAAAGAAAAGTGGTGTAGCAGATCACATCAGATAAAACGATAAAACTTGAAATTTACTGTAGCCATGCGGACAGATGCTTGGGCTGAATCTTTCTCAGGGAGTGTTTTAAGCCTCATTATTTAATAAACTCTCTGCTTTAGTCCTTTAATTGATCCCATTTCTCTATGAAAAGTCTCAGTGCTTCTAATATCAAAAGAAGTCCCACTGGGATAATCCTTACATTGTGAATGAATTTGCTCAATAGTAATTATATAGTATTTCTCTCTGGAAAATTCATTACAACCAAGAACAGTTGGGTAACAATAGCATAATTGTGAAAATCTGGTTGTTTATGAAGGCTTTTGTTTGGGTTGACCGACTTTGCTTGTTGACTTTACCAGGGCTGGTCACAGTCCAATTATCTTGAGGTGATGGTTACCAAACTAGTGTTTCTTATGTTTCACTAAAGAATGAAACAGATCCAGTCAGTCTTGCTGCTTTTGCCACCCAGCCTGAACTTTGAAATTAAAAGTCAAAATTGAAGAAGAGGGGAACCGGGAACATTATCTTCGTTTCATTAAAGATATTACAAGAGCCGCAGTGTATATGCACAGGTCTGTTATTCTCATTTTAAATATTTCTGCCTGGTAAGAAGTTAGTGTGAATTTCTTTATTTATTATCAAAATTAATGTTTGAAATAATTATTTTTCAAAAGATATATTTAGGTGTGATGTTTTGGGGTTGCTAATTAAAGGACAAAATTAGTCACCCAAATTTGAAATAGCATATCTTGGTGTAATAAATCAGGAATTGTTTTCCCCAGTCATGTGACAAATTGTGTTTGTGTGCAAGGGGCCAAGGACTCCATGGTTTAACCTTAATATGCAATATTTGTGTGGGGAACATGAAAGAGTTTGCTTCTGAGCCTTTTGTCAATTAAGATGAATTGCATCTGTGCTTTTCAATAAGAATGAAATAGAACCACACATGACATACGTAGGATGTGTGGTAGGGCTGAGTCGGGTAGCAAAAATTCGGAACCAAGTACCCGTTTTCATTATCCAGTTGGGTAACGGGACATAGGGACTAACTCTGAAAGTTTCTGACTTTCAGAGCCAATAAAAACATTGCACTGTTAAGATACTGAATATTAACACCATGTACACGGTAAACGAATGTTATTCTGACCCTTTTAGGCAGACAGTCATCACCCCAAAGTATATTTTTAGTGTAGGGTTATGAAAATTCACAGTTGGTGACTGTTCTTTGACTGACATCAAAGTTTGAAAATTTGAAAGTTGCAGAGTAGCTCACTTTCCACACAAGGCAGAGAGGGTGCTTTTATTACATTTTATAGCCTTGTATGCTCACCAGGACATGGCCTTAAGCAATAAAACAGGTTTATTCCTGCACAAGGAATAGCTTCATACAGTTATGGGAGGAGCTAGAAGTTGCATGGTTGGGAGAATTGGAACTGTCTGGGATGATGAAAATTCCCCTTTAAATAGAACTTGACAGCACTGGTTCTTTATGTACAGAACAGTTTGGCATAATTTTACACATAAGACGGGTATCTGTTTTGTTGATTTTATGTTCGAGTATCTGTATGTTCCGTTGGGTTCCCGGGCACCTGGGTGCCCAACTCAGCCCGAATGTGTGGGTCTGAAGGCTGAGTCTGGTGTTCCTTCTGGCGATGTACTCATCCAGGGTAGTGCTAGTTGTTCATATTTCTCCCTTGCCTTGGCTAAAAAAGATACAGTAGAATCAGAGATTTGACCAGTTTGACTAATATTTCAAAGTAAGTATATGGCAGCTAGGCCTAATAGCCTATGCCTCTGCAGTATGCCTTTGAAAGAATGTGAAAATAAGAAACTTAAAAAGGCATGTGATACAGTTTCATTGCTTCTTGAGAACCAAAAAGTACAGTATATTTTAAATAGAATGTTCAAACATTCTCCAGCTTTATACCATGGAGATACTACTAGATAAACAAAAGTTATGATAATCTTAAACAGGTTTGAAGTGAAAATGTTCAAATGGTACAGTATTTTTGGTGTGTGTGTGAGAGAGGTAAAGATCCACTCAGGTATGTAACATCCAGGGCAGGAAAAAATGTTTATTTCCTGGGAAGGAAGTCAAATCTTCCACAATTCTTTCAGTATTTTCATGTACATATAAGGTGTAAATTTCCTTCCAATGACCAAAATTTCCCTCCAGATACCCAAATTTCCTGGGAAGGAGCCTCCCAGCTTCCCACCTTTTTCCACCCAGGGTAACATCCTAGATTTTAAATGTGTCTCAGTTTGTGGAAAGGTTTGGAGCCATGTACATTTCCTTTAATGCAGATTCACTTCATCTTCAGTTTAAAATACTGTAGTTTGAAAGAAGATTCTTCAAAAGTTGTTCTTCAAATGTTGCTGGAATTAAGTCCCTGATATTGTAGGCTATTCAAGCTTACTTGAAAGTCACTGTTAGGTTGTAATGTAGCTGTATAGTGCACTGCTAGTGTTTTGACATAAATTTATTGGTCCCTGGTCTTACTTTGGGGTGATTGATAGAGTTGATCTTCTGTACATGCATTCTTATTGTTTCTGTTCATCTTCTCAAAGTAGAAGATGACATGATGATTTTGAAACTGGACATCAAGATTGCAAAGCCTTGCATGGATGCTTTTGATTCAACACTTCATATGGGTGTATCCATAAATTATTTTACCATTGGTACAAGTCATTTGTTTGAACATATTTTCTCCTGAGTTCCTGTCCTAAATTCACTCCAATTTCTCTCAGCACTCAGAAGATGATACAGCTGGCATTTCATCATCTGGTTCAGCAAACTGAACTAGATCAGATCATCTTTCTTTCTCTCTTTCTCCATCTATTGTAGAATTTTCCTGGTTTTATCACACTTTTGAGGCCTCCAACATGATGGTTAAAGACAAGTGGAAGTGTATCCCAAGTTTTGTTCGTTAAAAACTGGCTTTAATTTATTGGGTTGAAATCAGAGCAAATAATAATTTAGAGAATGAATGCTGGATCACATCTGCTTCACACTGTCAGAGGAATTCATATTTAAAGGGGGTCTCCTGCAAATATTTAAGTGCCTAGCAATCATGTACTTGTGGAAGTTTTCAATATGGGGAGAGACAGATCTTGAGAAATATGGAGGTGTTTAGTGCCATAAATTGTTGACTGTTGTCGGTGTCACATTATTCTGGGTGAGGTATTACCATTGATGAGGGGAAAAAAAAGCAAAAATAGGAAATAAGGTTTTAAAGGTGACACATTTGTGTAATAATCCTCAGAAATACTTAATTGGATAGAGGCCATGTATAAAGTTTGTCCATTTTGAAAGTGACTTGTCAGTGTTTTTATTGTTGATTGTATATTTAATTTTTCTGGAATTAAAAAGTTTTCAGGAGGTGTCATTTGAGTTTATATGCAGGTTTTATGTTTTGTGGGAACTTTGAATCGTAAAATGCCATTAAAATTGATGGGAAAAAAATGTGAAGAGAGATCAGGGTTCTTTCTCTCACACAGGCTGTCTTGGCAAGATACAAAGTGCATGAGCCAGGGTGTGATGTGGTAAGATAAGTTTTCCAGAGCTATATGAAAAAAATTTGAAAAAAAAAAGAAAACATTCAAGGGGATATTTTAGCTTTCTGTTGCAGTTCATCTTGGTGTAATGTTGTCCAGGAGATGAAGCAAAGCAATGATTAGATCATGTTGAAAAATTGTAGTAAAAACCTTCAAAAGTGAACATGAAAGTTTGATGAAACTTCAGGTCCTGTCTGCCAAGGATCAAGTGAAATCCATCCTCAACGTCTATAGTAAGTGATACACCTGGTGTTAGAGCACATAGTTGATGAGTTTGGGGAAGGAGGGTACTGTGTCCCCTACCCCAAATTTTTGGACAAACCCCATATTCGGGCAAAATCTGTGGAAATTTGAGGAAAGTTTTCTAAAAAGCTCAGAGGTTTGGGCAAAAAACTTGTCTAGTCCCCCTCCCCCTACATATTGAAGTGGTCCATATGCTTTATGTTAGGGCTTGGAAGGACTACCTCCAAGGTAGTATTTCCGTGGTCTGCATAGGCAGTATTGTCCTCAAATGTTATTAGACTGCAAACATGCCCACAAGGTTTAATTAGTAGGCCTACATCAGATCTTTGCAAAAAGGCTCAGGGATTTGGCCAAAAAACTTGTGGCCCACCCCCACCCCCCATTGAAGTGGTCCATACGCTTTATGTAAGGGCATGGAATTACTAGTATTTCCAAGGTCTGCATAGGTAGTAGTTGTCCTCATACGTGATTAGACTACAAACATATTTACCAGGTTTAATTAGTACATCAGATCATGGAAGTACTACCTTGGAGTTACTTTTTCCGTGATCAGATCTTTGCAAGTGAATGTCCTGGTACACTTTGCATACTTCAGCAAAGGGTTATGGAAATGGAAAAACCAGAATTGAAGAACTTAACCTCATTTCAAAAGGTTACTGCAATAAAAACAGCAATATCTGAGAGTTGGAGCCAAACAGGGACAGTTAAAATCTTTGTCTTATGTAGGTTCATGCTGTCACACATTTAGTCTGTCCAAAAGTGCTCTGAAACTAAGTTTTGTGTCACACAGTGTTTATATTCATGCCTCAGAAATTCTCTGGTGCCCTTTGACTGAGCTAGTGTTCCAAGTCATATGGAAATGCAATTTGGAAGCTTTGTGTTGTTGAAGTTGTCACTCAAAAAGTCAAGAAAAACATGATTGTATGGCATTTTTACTTTATACTGTAACAGTGAAAGTTGTTGCATACTGCATGGTTGTTAATGGGAATGCATCAGCTTCTGTTTCTGCATGAGTAGAACTTTGCTGGTTGTGATATTACATTTCACCAACAAGTGTTAAAGAGGAAGTTGATTACAAAGCTACTGGACTGGTACGTCTTTGGGGACGCTATTCTTGGGGGATTCCCAAGAGACTGAAGGTACGCTAGACTGAAATTGCATTGGTGCATTAGCATGAAGGCAAAAATGAATTAACGTGAATTTGGGTTCATGAGACCGACAGAGACTGGGGAGCATTGTGAGACCAAAGGTCCATGAGATCAAAATGGAATTAGTGTCTGCGAGAGGGGGGTGAATTCAATATGATTGTCCTGATTTGATGATTTTCGAATGAAAATGTGGAGGCAGTTTACATGATGGCTCCTTTGTGACCTAACACTAGGAGGTCCGAGCTAGTAAATGGAAGCTCCAAGCTCCTTTTATGATAAATACAGGTAGTTTACTTTTCAATAAATACAACTGCTTAATACCACAACTGACACTACTGCCCCTTGACCATGGGCGTCAATCCTGGGGGGACAGGGGGACACGCCCCCCCCTCACATTTTGGAAACACACCCATTCACTTAAGATTTTTACACAGTAAATTTTTGACAGAAGTGGCCATATCCCCCACATTCAAGTAAAGATTGACACCCATGCCCCTGACTGGTTGGTATCACATTTTTTGTCATGTTCAAAAAGCCAGGGTTGGTTTCCATTTCAGGTTTAAACAGTGATCCAAGGAAAACAACTACTTACACATTTAACAGGCATGAGCATACTTTTAGTTTTTAAGTAATTCTTGTAGAAATTGTTTCACTGACCTTTGGTCTCATGCATATTCTGGCCTTAATGAATTTGAAGTTGCAGTGTATTCTCTGGTATGCTAACTTATGAAAGCTACACATTTCTTTTGTTCATGTGCCTCACCCCTCCCTTTCTCCCACCCCCCCCCTCAAGAAATGTTAGATAATTCACTTGTCTGCCAGTGGTATGCAATATTTGTGTTGTTAAACATGGTGCTTATGTGTGAAATATGAGGGTTTTTAACAGGTGTCAGTTTGCCTGTTTGGAGACTTAATAACGGCAGAAATGACACTACACTTTTTAGAATACTCTAAAGGCACTTCTAACCAGCAACGATGATGAAGTTGGCTAGTCTGAACAACTCGCTTTACTTTGTATTCAAAGAAAAGACCTGTGACCTCTGTATGTGGCATTGTATACACAGCAGAAGCACCTGTTAAAGACCTTTATATGCATGTCACATGACATGTTAGAGGACGTAGGAAGCTCGCTAGATACTGTAAGTTACTGTACATGACTTTGGCACACTTACTGTACACATGTGCATAATGTGCAGTAGTCTTCGCAGGCACAAAAAGTAGCTGCCTGCATTTGTTGGTGTAATTTAGTTGTAGTGATTCGTGCTTAATACCTCTGCAGAGGGCGCAATTCCTGTTATGTGGCACTGTGTGCATAAGGTCTATAGCCTGCTAGTAGCATATTAGTTTTTCTTATAAAAGGACCTTTAGTTCTAAAGGTTTTATGTCATGTAGATGGCTAAAGTTAGAAACATTCATTTTAATATCAATTTTGTTGAAATCTGTTCTTGACTGCTAACTGAATGTCTGGTTTCCCTTACAAGGAGGATGACATGAAAATGTGGAGCAAGAAGAAAGATGTATAAAATTAGGTGGAAGTAAAACTGTATTCCCAAGCATCATGCTGCTCATGCTTAAGCAAACGCTATCTGACCACCTGTGGTATGTCTGCCTCCCTGACTCCCTTTAAGTAAAGCTTTTAGGAATTAGAACAAGACAATTTCAAGAACACTGCAATATTTTACACCAAAGGTTAAGTAAGTGATGGTATACAGGGCATGACATCTAAGATGTAATTATCTCTCCACAGTATGTTGTATGCATCAATGGACTGTCTCAAAATAGGACAACTTGTTTGGAATGTCTGTCACATTTTGTGACCCCAGTTCAGAAAAGTTTCATTTTTTTTTCTGTCTTGAAAACTGATTGCACTGAAAGAAATTCACCATGGGCATTGATGAAGAGTTCCTTGTATAGCCTCCTTGATTATAACCATGACATTTTGCAGGATTACAGTAAATTATTTTCCAGTGCTTCAGATCATAGCATATAGATGAAGTGAAAAAGGGAAAGAGATTCAGAGAGGGAGGCTTTTGGGGCAGTGGGGGGGGGGGGGGGGAGAATGATAGGCATTTGAATGCATTTGAAACTTAGGTATTGACAGTGAGAGGATCTATAGACTGAAATTTGGGTCACGCTGTGCATTAAATTAGAGCAATAAAGAAGGCAGATCTATCATACAGTTAAACTGCATTTTCCTGTGAACTGGTTGCATTGTGTACTATTTTAACATAACACCACAATTGTTACCAAAATTGTCATACTTGTCCTGCATGGCCTTGACATGTGCTGCTTTAAGTTCCTTGGTCTCTTCTGAAATATTCCCATATAGGCCTATAGGGATCAATATCTATCCCAATATATACTATCTATGGCACTACAGCAGCTTAGAATGAAGTGAGTGCTCTGGATGGTTGTACAGTTTCTAGCGGGTCATTACATCTTAACTGTTTTGCAGTGCATTCAGTTCCATTCTTTACGTTATGTACGGTATGAAGTACTGCTCATTGTACCATGCAACTCATATATATCAGAAAGTGTACCTGTGTACAGGTCTACTGTCAAATTGTGTGCCTTGTGAGTCAGATATTAAGGTTTTTTCCTTTACGTTATTTTTGTTAGTTCCTTCCTCAACATTCCATTCAGCTATACCTCTGCTGTTCTGATCCCAGAGCAATAACTTCTGCTCCTTTGTCTGCCCCCTTTAGGGTCATTACTAACTGCTAAGGTCAGCAAGTGTGACTCAATTGTCTTTATTGAAAACTTTGGAAAAAACAATTTTGCAGCCTTTCCCTAGAGAACTTTAAAAAACTCGGTTTGTCTTTGCCCCTGAAATATTAACGAAGAACTCAACTTTTTGTAGCAGTTGATATATTTTCAGGATGGTCGCTTCCACGAAGTAAGTTTGCTCTAGTTTTCATGAAAATTAACAAAACAGAGAAAAAAAGTAAAACTTAGAAAAAAAGGCAGAAAAAGTACTCTTTGTTACTGTTGGTAGCCACCAGTGAATTCATTCAATCTGTGCATTCTAGGGGATTTATTTGATTTCCTCTGGGATTCCTGTCAATTTCATGCTTCTCTCATTTGTGCTCTGGCTTGATGATTTCCTAAATGGAGAGCAGTTTAGGAGTGGGGAACAATTTTCCAAATTTATCAACCTCTCTCAGCTATTTGATATGGGAAGAGGACAAGAAAGGCTAGCGGCCACAAATCAAGAGCAGCTTTTGCATTACAAAGAAGGTGCAACCTTCATCTTCTTCATCGTTGCTGAAAACTAAAGATGTGAATTCCCTTGCCGGTTTTGTCACCATTCTATTTTTAGGGGTGGGCCCTAATATGGTCACGGCTCCCACTTTGAAATCATGGATGTCCCGTAAAATGATTAGAGGCTGTATGTGACAGACTGCCACATTTTGTAATTTTCAATTGTTGCTTTGAATCATGAGGAAGAATATTATTTAAACTGATAAATGGCCTATTGGATCTGGGGATTTGATTTTCAGTGTGATTTCCCGAAGCTTAGTCATGTTTGGTAAAGAGACAATAAATTTTAAGAGGATGAGAGGATGAGTGTGTATGGAGACTTGATTTCTCATTGTTGATCAGAAAAATGGCAGAAAAAAGTATCAGTTGTGTGTCTATGAACTATTTTTGACACTGAGTGAGGTGTTATGTTTCTAATTTTAGCATGGACAGAATGTACACTAAGTTAGTTTGTAGACTCAGCAGTATCATCAGAAAGTGGACCTTCAGTGGCTTCCATTCTTTCATGCCATAAGATTTAATCATAATACAGTACACAAGTGTATTCATTCCATTATACTAAAATACATGTTTAAAATTCCAGACATGAAGACATGAAGGAAAGAAATAGAAAATAGGAGGTAAGTCGGGGCTCATAGATTCCTTAACCCAGGGAGTTTTGTGGAGACAAACACAGAAGAAACTTGTTTTTAAACCAGGCACATAGCCAAGGGGTGGGGGGTGAAGGGGGCCAGCCACCCCCTTGAGCATATTTTTGGTATTTTTATTGTTTAGTTTTACAATATTGCTAGTGTTTCCCCAATTTATATGCAGTAAGTAGGCCTGGGAAGTGGCATTTCCAGTGATCTGGGAGGCATTTTGGGCCAAAATTTTCTTGCACTTTGCACCAACCCATGGTGGTGTGGAGTGCTGAGAGTCTGCCTATGGGCTTCACGGTCCCTTGACAAATTCCTGGCTATGCCCCTGTTTTAAACAACCATTGGAATGAGGAAAGGAGTTGTATATTGCAAATGTATGTATACATACTTTACCTTAATTCTAATGTACTGTAATACATGAATCTACATCGCCCCTCTCTTACCTCCTATTTACCGATGTAATCCCCACTCACCCGCAACTAAACCCTGGTAAACTAATAGCACAGTAGACAGGGAGGGCGCCCTCCGAGAGGAGGCCGACCTCCCAAGTCCTCTTCCTGCTTACCACCAGACGGTTTGAACGCAACTTTGGCCTTGGTTTTTTCTCCTGCCGATTCCGACTACTGGGTTGCCGCGCGGGACGGATTTTTCCGGGATTACATTGTGATGCAAATAAAAACAATTAATAATATATATATATTACAGCACTTTACAGAAAAGAATATCTCAAAGTGCTGTATGCTAGTGATAACTTAGAACATTCATATGTGACAAATCTACTTCGGCCCTCATTACCTCCCATTTACATATGTAATCGCCATTCAAATATGACAAATATATGCTACCAGAAAAAGTAAAGCAAAAAAAAAAAAGGGCAACACAAAGTAAGAAGTTGGCATACTTAATAAAGATAAAATACAGTTTGATATGAAGATACCGATCTAAGTTGCGTAAAACATGCAACAATTAATTATTAAACTTCAGGATGAAAAGATGTAATTTAAGATACGATTTAAAATGATCAAAGGAAGTAGGCCTTTACACAGTAATATAAAAGATATAGAACAGCATTATACGAAGGTACCGATCTAAGGCAGTAAAAACATGAAAGAATAGATTCTTAAAACACTTGATAAAAAGATGCAATTTTTATTTTTTTTCTTTACTGTTTCATCTATGGCAAGGCACATGTACAGTACACCTAGTAGTAATCTTTGTAAGAAAAACTTAGATCTGAGAAGGGGGTAGGGTGGTGTTCTGTCTCTCCCCTTGGGAATGGTTTTTTCAACAGCCATGAAAACATGAAGATTAATACCAGGTAAAGCATTTCATAGCCGTGTAACCAAACCAAAAGTGTAAGAAAAGGAATTGTAGTGTTACAGTTGTCAAAATCTGTTTCACTCCTACTTACCCTCATCTATTGTACTTGTGAACAATCCCATCTACCGCAGAATTTAAGACTCGGTAGAATTAATTGGCACAGAGGTGGCGCTATCTTACTTTGGGGTCTTGACCTTGGAGCTCCCCCTTACTTCATTTACGGTAGAATTAGGACTATCATGCCATTCTATATGCTCCATTTTCTTTGACATTTTCATGGGTTTTTGTTGTCTTTTTGGACTACACCAATTGTAGGATCAACAAACTTCTTTGAAATTCGGAAGAGTATCATTTTTCCTTTTTGACTGGGTTTGCATTTTGTTTGCATTTCTACATTTTCAGTCTTTGTTAGCATGGTAGCCTGTTGGGAAAGAAACTGTAAATAAGGTAAATTTAAAGGAAACTGTAGTGAGTCAGTGACATTATTTGTACACCCAACAGTACTTAAAAAAATATGAAACTTGGTTATTGTACATTATGAAAATCCAAGCTATGTAGGGTTGCAAGTTTTGTTCATCAAATTTGAATGTCTCTCATGGTTTCTTGTAATTGGTAGACAGTATTAAATATATGAAGCAGTTTTATGTAGTCTGTCTTAAGGGTTATTTCATAGAGAGTTGGAGTTAAGTCAGCCATTGATTTGAAAATTACTAGAATGTCATGTTTTATTGCTTTCCGTGGAATGGTTACTGCCTGGAGGTCTAACAGATAATTCCCCTCTGTGTGTTACTGCAGCACAAAACTGGGACATAAAAAACTGAACCAAAAATATTCAGCAATTTTTTCATTCAAGACTCCTCGTTTTCTAATAAATGTTTATATTAACCCATTTATTAAGTATTGCTGTACAGAATGTGGAGTGATGGATTAGACTTAACTCTAAATATGACCTTTGACCGAGCTACTTTTAGTGACATGCCACTACATACTTCACTGAGTAAGTCACCAGCAAGTGTAGACAGATGTTACCAGAAGATGACAATTTGATAAGCTTGACCTTTTTTGTAACCTTTTTCTTTCCTCTCCTGTACAAGTGTTTTAAGTTACAAATGGGAGTACTTGACAGATATATATAACTTTAAAAACTAGTTAAGCAGAGAATTTTAATGTCTTTCATCTTGAAGCTTTCATCTTTGCAACTTATTTAAAGAAGGCCTGTCAGAATAATGTGAACAGTGACAGTTAAATTGCTGTTTGTTATCCCAATTTCATACAATTCATTAAAATTAAGATAGGTTTGAAACAGTAAATAACAATTTAATATACATAAAAAATGGCTTCTGTCCTAAATTTGTGGTGCAGGTTATTAAAAATTCAAATATGAGATAGATATGAGACAAGTAGGCAAGGCTGAATAATTAAGCATGACATGGTTTGAAATGTTTTAGGGTGTATTGCAGATAGACACAATATGTGCCATTATGAAGTTAAGTGCAGGAAAGAACTGCAGAAAATGAGGAATTTTTATATGAGGCAAGTGGGCAAGCCTGAAAGGTAGTTCATTAAGTGTGGCATTTTTTGAAATGTTGTAGAATGCACTGTAAAGTACAGCTAGGTATAACATGAAAGTACAAAAGAGGCAGTATTTACTTTTGTGGGTATATATGCAAAGGTGATGTTTACTGGCATTAAGTGTAGTGTGTTTAGTGTTCACATTTGGGATAAATCACCATGGGATTCCTGCAAAGCCCACAAAGGAAGTACCCTATTGTGCACAAATTCTGTTTTTTTTTTAATATATTTTTTATTGCTAGCCTTAGTTCATTACATATGAAAGAAATGAAAACCTATGAGAAACTTCTTTCAGATATAAAAATTCCCCCTCTCCTCCCTTATTTTGGAAGGGAAAAAGATTCCCCTGTGATTTCACATTCCAGAGCATAAATTGTACTCACTTCATTATGGTACAGGTGGACTCTTTCTTGTTTGCTCACTAAAAGTGTAGCCTAAAGCATTTATACATGATTAAGATTCATATTGCATAAAAGGCCTATTAAGGAATTATGGCCATGTGCAGGAACTTTTAAAGTAAACAGTAAAAGTAGAATTCTTACTCAAGTAAATTAATAACAACATCAAAGAAGTGGTACCCCTATAGACGAGTCCGATCAGCGTTTGTGTTTAGTTACTGTAGGCAGCCATTAATGGGGTCCACCAGCCTTAAATCGTCTTCATTTATTTTCTACATGAATTTCAAACCCACATATTCAGTGAAATTGAACGAATCAAGATACAATTTAATGTCCAACCATCCATCATACAGGTAAGCAAGGAAATTGAAAGATTAAAGGTGATAGACCCCAGGTATGGCCGACTGAAATCAGACCATCACTTGCTCTCCGGATTCGTCTATAGGTAGCAGCTCTCCTGGTTAGGCCATAATTAAGAATTCAAGACTGAAATTGCTAATAGCATGATGCTTAGAGTAGTCACGAATATGGTAACAAGTTTCCAGATTAACATAGCAATGTTACATAATTATATTACCTAATTGAATGAGTATGTTACAAACTCCTGTCAATTGTTCTACTTTCACTTGGTTCATACTATGTTTCTTTGCAATAAAAGCCTCAAAATGTCATTTATCAAAACAGTTTTTTTTTTCTAAGCTGTTTATTAATTTTTCTTTCTTAATGTATATATTGAAGGAAAATTCCTCCCTGCAGTTCAGTTCCTAAATTTGCTGGGTTATAACTGGGAGTTGTTCTGTTACAACTCCCTGTTTGTAACAACTCCCTATTTGTAGAGGTGCAAAATGGGAGGTATAAAATCTTGGCCAATGTGACCAAAGCTGAGTGTCATAGTGTCCCAAATGTTATTCAACTGGAGTGAATGTTGCAGTGCTCCATTATAAAACTGTGTGGAAATGAGTGTTTTATTGATACCAACTAGCTTGTTAAACATGGAAACCAATCATAGACCAGCTTCCTGCACTATCAGCTGAAAAAAGTAAGCCCTTGTTGTTTGCCATGGTGCCCCTAAAAAAAGTAATGGTTTATTTTGCTGTCAGTGCCCTTCCCTCAAACACACGGTTGCTCTGCCCCTTCTGAGGGTATTAGGAGGTGGCTTTTAGTTGCCTGACTGATGAGCATGCTTTACTTTCATTCTTTTGGCATAATGTGATCATCATCTGTAAGCCAGCCAACTTTTGATTATTAGAGGTCCCAGGAAACATTAAAAAAAATTGCGGAATTCCTCTTTGTACCCTTTTTTGTCACACAAAGGAAACTTTGGCGAAATAGCTAAAGGATGACAAAAAAGTGATTGTGATTCATTCATGAAAGTATGTATCATCCATTTTCCTTACTTACAGAAATGAAATGAGTCAATCCATCAATTGTACTTGCCAGATTTATTCAATTTGGATGTCTATATAAACTTATTAGGGACCCTGGAGAAAGAGGTCACTTTGTGATTGTGACAACATTCCTCGAAAAATCTGATGTTAAATTTGTATATTTTGTTAGCTATTTTAAGACTGAATTCATTATAACTTTCCTTTTGAGGTAAAAGTTATCGCAATATGATGTACCTATCATTGTAATTAGCGACAAGGTTGTAAATCTCTTTCTACGTTGACCTTTTTTCAGGGTATTGTCACTAGACATAGATGAAAATGCAACATGACATGAATTGTCACAGTTGTCTTAGCCTAATTCTGCTGCAGGATATTTGATCCCAAAAATGACTCCAATTTCTAAATTGAATATTTAAATTGATTCTATGATTACGGTTGTAGATGAAGATGAGTTGCTTCGGGGATTGTGAGGATTGAAGAGTACACAGGGATTGATGTGAATTAGCTCTGTGAGTTATAAATAAAACTACAGTACTCTGAGATTCCTCAAAACTTTGTTTCCTCAGTATCATTTTATTGTTATTCTTTTAAGACTTCTGTTGCTTTGGATTGAAGGGTAGAGGGGGTGGGTTGAACCTACCAACTTTGTTTTGGAAAAAGTTGGAATTGTGACTTGAAATCAAGTTCAGTTGGCAGTCACCATCATATTTCCTTATTGCTAGATGACTAACATGGAGCCTGATGCTATATTGAAACCCAATGCATGTGTCTGTAAGTAGTCACTGGGGTGTATGTTAGAATTTATTCAGGAGAAATTTTACACAAAATTGTGGTTCCTTATTTATGATAGTGGTGAATCTTGTCTTGTAGGTCATTGCTTTGGATTGAAGGGTAGAGGGGGAGGGTTGTACCTACCAACTTTGTTTTGGAAAAAGTTGGAATTGTGACTTGAAATCAAGTTCAGTTGGCAGTCACCATCATATTTCCTTATTGCTAGACAAGAAACAAGGAGCCTGATGCTATATTAAAACCCAATGCATATGTCTTTAATTGTACAAGTCACTGGGGTGTATGTTAGAGTGTATTCAGGAGAAATGTTACACAAAATTGTGGTTCCTTATTTATGATAGTGGTGAATCTTGTCTTGTAGGTCACTGCTTTCACCCCAACCACCTCCTATACACTTCTGAATATATATATCCTTACCCTACTGCAGGTGACTGGATTAAGTAATTAAGTACACAGAATTCTACCATTCTTGGTTCTGACATGATTTATGATGTGTCAATACTTCAACAGAGTTTGCACATTTCTGCACATCTTTAGATAGAGCGTCAAATATATAGGCATCGATGTTTGAAAAAGTCCAGATGGTGTGTGATACGAAATTATTAAAATTTGAAATTACGATTCATAAATTGGAACTATTCATTACATATCTATAAATTTTATGACAGGAACAAAACTCATTCTGTACATAAAGAATATGTATATTTTCTGGCCTCTTTCTATTTCTGTTAACTATCACAATGTGCTGAGGACTTTCTGAAGTGAACTTTCCAGAGAAAGCGATTGTAATCCAACATTTTCCCTTTGATTCAGAGATTCATTTTGTCTCCTATTTTTCCCTTGGGAAGGGATTGCTGCATCACCATTGTTTAAAGAATTTCTTTAGCTCCCTGAAAAAACACCTTTTGGATGATGCCTCCTCAGTTTGACATTGGAGATGGTTTTTTCACATCTTTGTAGAAATATAACACAGACCAGACTATCTCTAATCCAGGGGGATTTATAGACATCACAGCAAGAAAACTTTCACTTCATTTCATCACTAAGAAAAAAATGTAGAAATCTGTCTTGAATAGGATTTAACTAGGCTATTTATCATGCAGATGTTTAATATCTGGGTTGCTAAATAGTTTGGACAGGACCTGCAACCCCGGTGATCTACAATAACCTTCTGTAGGATATAGGATATCTAATTTAGGTCTACAAGTTGTTTAGCCAAGTCTTGGGGCCCTACTGGGAGCTTAATTTAGTACACTTAGCTACAATAACAAGCAAGGATGCTTTTTTTCTTTTCAGTTTTTGTAATTGAAAAAGGGAGGTGGTTTGGCAGGAGGACTGTTGTACATGTAGGTGTGGTGTTTGCGGTAACATATGCGGTCAGAATAATAGATTGTGAGACAAAAGGTAACATGGTTGTTATCATGTTAGGATTGAAGTAAAGGTGAGAGAGGTCAGGAAATGACAGAAAATGGCAATAACTGGAAAACACTCAGAAGTGATGAATGAACTTTGAAACTGAAATATTTTGTGAAATGAACTCCCAAGGTGGTGTGCAGGCTCATTAAGACCAAGTCTGCAGCATCCAACTGTTACAAAAGAACAGCTCAAGAAAAAAGTAATGTGTATTGTGTAAACCCTTAGACAAAAGAATGAGTATTCATTACAGTATTACTATAGGCTTAACAGGAATTAATCACTATTTTGTTTTGGTATTGATCCTAGTAAAAGTGAGGTCCTGGACATGCACTTTGCCCCCCCCCCCCAACCTTCACTAATACCCATAGTTAAACTTGGCAAATGAAACTGCATAGTGGAAGATGGCCCTCTAGTAGAGGGCCCCCATTTACATCTTCATTTGCCAGGTCAGAGACTTAACCCTGTTGCCTTTTTCCTTTTTCATGGATTTTTCAAACGTCAATTTTCTTCTTGTTATTGATCCTAGCTAAGAAATGAGGAATGTTCCAATTTAATGTACGTACTAGTACCTTGTAGTAAAAGTACAGAAGATCATGGACTTGTTACATGTACTACAATAACAGGATTAATATAGCACACCTACAGTAGCTGTTTCCTCAGAGGAAGTTGACAGTTGTACTTAAAGGCAATAGGCAGTCGCCCCAAAATTTTCTTTGAAAAATCAGCAAACTCTTGCAAATCTCCTCATATTGCATTACAAGCACCTCTGAAGACGTTTTGAACATAACTATTACAAACAATAGGTAAAGCAAGGCGAAATTTTCCTTGAATTCCACAATTTACTAACAAAAATATTATCACATGATCAAAATAGGCCATTCATGAACTAGGGTGACAGGATACACTCACTCTGTTTGGGGTGACTGCCTACTGCCTTTAACTTTTGTTATGAGTTACCATTTTTACTGGATACAATGGGAGGGACTACATAGGCCTACTCATACCATGGAAGTACTACCTTGGGGTAGTACTTCCATGCTCTGACTGTATGAGTCAGAAAGCATGAAGGAAATGAGATATAGATAATGTGGTGTGAAGTCAATGCCTCCCTGGCTGGCATTCCATTTGGCCATTAACAGGAAGAGACATTTTTGAGTTTCAGAGTCTTATCTCATCACATTCCATCCTCTTGCTGATAATGACAGAATGAAAAGCCTTTAACAGAAATGGTGAGGGTAGGAGATAGGAAATTCCTCTCATGACATGAACCTTCTTTAAATGGGTCTGTTTTGAAAAGGAGAAAGGACTCAGAGGAGACCTTATATTATCTCATTTAAGAATAAAATACAAAAGTATCTTAATTCTTTCAAAAGGAAAATGATGAGTATTTGGTAAGTCATTGGACTGTTGATTTGAAAATATAGTCAACTTTCTCTGTATTTGCACATAGTACTACAATACTTGCTGCAACTTTGGGTAGACGCTACTTCCTAGTTTGATAAATTAGAGTCAGACGATGAAATTGGGCTGGTAGTAGCCTTAAGGTTATACCAGTTTGAGTGTATGTCTGCTGTTAGTTTTATAAACCAGGAGGCAAAGGTGAGATGTGGTTATCATTTATGCACAATGGTCCAGAAATTTTGGAGGTAGGTAGGTAAAGATTAACGACAAATCAACACATGTGTGCTATATTGTCTTTCGAGTTCTAATACGGTTCAAGTCCTCCCCTTTAGTCGCCTCTTACGACAGGCAGGGAAATACTGTGGGCATATTCTACAACCCCCAGCCCACAGGAGGGGTGGGGTATGGGGGATAGAGCAAGAGAGTACAGGGGGTCTGTGGTGTGATTTGATACTGGATGCATTGGGATACCTTTTAAAGAGTTTTGGGACTACTATTGTGCATTAAAAAATTACTGGACACTTCCTGTGATAAAGCTTAATTTTTGTGATCTTCTGTCATGTTGGCTCTTCATTGTGTTTCATTCAGGTAGCATGTCCACACAAATGCTACCAGAGTGAAAACAAAATTTTCCCATTTTCACCCACAATTTTGTAGAGAGAAATTTTGCCAAATTATTTTAATGATAATTTTGTTACTTGAAACTTCCTTTCAAACAGAGTAAAAATCTTTCTTTTTTTGCTGCTAAAATCATGTAACAGTTACTGAATTTACAGACCCATATCATTCCAAAAATTGCAGTTCAATGATGCTTTGCTATCACCAGCCTAAAAGTTTATTTTGGCACTGCAGTGCATGCAGTTCCACACCACTTCCATCATGGAGGTGCACTCCAGTTTATTTTTGTGATATAATTAAACAGGAAGCCGGAAACAAGTCCATTCAAATGGTTCTCTCAAAGTTTTCAAAAACATGTAAAACATTATGCTCTCACTGAAAACGACCAAGCTCCTTTGGAAAATTCATTGTTTCTAAGACTGATATTTGTGGTGGCTGGTGTCCCTGGAAAGGCTTAAAGAAATACATTATTAAAGTTCATACATTACCTTGGTAGTATTTCCATGATTTTTTTTTTTTTTTTTTCGGTCTCTTTTCGGCATGACACATCCAAAGGTGGATGGAATATTTGATTAAAAACAGTCATTCTCTTTTTGTGATGTGGACATGCTACTTCATGTTACACACCTGCGACGTGTTTGGTTTGTTCATGAGTGATTTCATCATTGTTTTCGACAGAATGTCTTGAACATCTGAATGAGTTTTTCATTCTCTGATACCAAAAATTACCATCTTTGGTGGTAATTTTGGAATAATACCAGGAAAAGTTTCCTACAGCTCAACTACTGCAATATTTTTCCCCTCCCCCCTCCCCGAGCTCATATGGAATTGTTCTTAACGGTCTCTTTTCTCTCTTACAGGATCAGTAACTTTACAGACAACAAAAGAAAGAGGATTGAAATTGAAGCTCCAAAATCACGTGACGGCCCAAAGCCCATCGAATGGCGAGTGGCGACAGTCCATCTAGAACTCCAACTCGATGTCTACCCAGAAACGCTGCACGTTCCAGTTGCGGCAGTTCTTCACAGGATGAGGAACATTTTGGCTTGAAAAATAATTGTTTCAGTTCCAATGAAACCTTGAAAATGATGGAAATTGTAGATAACCCAAAAGGTATCACCTCTGACATACCTGAAGAAAGTGGAGCAAATCATGTATCCTTAGTTGGTAGGACATTTTTATACAATTTGGTAGTTTGCTTATCAATTTCGTATTTTAGTAGCTGTTGCTTTGCAATTGTCTCATTTGTCTAGAGTAGTTAGTTCTTTGTAATACACAAAAAACAACAGCAGAACAACAATAGAAGTATTAAAGGTAAGAAATGGAAAACACAAAAAATCATGGAAATATAGAAAAGTTTAAACTCTTGATCTCAACACAAATTTTGACGTACCTGAAATTTTCGGTGGAGTCCTTTGACCTTCCTCAGCAGATTGACTCAGAACTGGAGTATGTGACCTTTTGAACGTGTGACTCCAATAGTGGGTTGTAGACTCTTGGTAACTTGTAGCCCATACAAGTTTAAAACAAAGAGAAGTAGAATGTGGAAGTTGGACCACCAAAAAATAAACTTGCCACTTAACCTTTTCAGGCAATGGAAAAGACTCAATTAAAAATATGGAAAACTTGCCTCTTTTTGAGAGCTAAATACCTTTATAAATTTTGAATTTTTTTTTTTGTGAAGTAATTGTTAATAGAGAGACTCACAAAAGAGACCATTAGCCCTTCTTATAAGATTTCCTTTAACTTGAATTCATTGTTGGATTTGAATTTGATAGTGTCATTGTGTCTGTCATTTGAATATCTGTTGAAAAAAAGCTTACGCTAATTCCAAATTGTGATAAAAATAGAAATGGTGCGGTACATTTCACATTTCTGTGAAGCTTCCAGCTATTGAAACAATTATGGCTTTATTTATGTGATATCAATGTTGTGATTATTGTTTCTTTCTGATATGTAAGCAAAATCTCTTTGTTCTTGCCATTTTTTGCTGCAGGCATTCACCCTTATCACACCTTGGAGCCTGACTATGGCCCACCTGCTTACTATGATGGCCATCACAGTAACACACTTCCGATGTCTCAAGGTTCCAGCACAGCTGATCAGAGTGCAGAAGAAATTATTCAGGCTGTTGATGACTATCTCAGGGTAAGTTTTGAAGGTGTATGGGGGAGGGGTTCTGAGGAACCAGGAGGTTAGGAAAAATGATTGTGGGATACTTTTGGCATAGATTATCTCATATTCACTGGTTCCTTGACAACCCCTTATAACACACAACCCATTCTACTCTTTACACCCTTCCTTATGCACTTTCCTACCCTTTGCTCTCCCCCTTCCCTCCCCCACCCTCCTTGTTTCACGTAAGTTCACATGTGGTGAAGATGTTTTGCATCTTAGCAGAACAAAGCAATGGAGAGTTAGGTTTTTTCATTCAGCATCCCAGAAAGGTTATGTATCTCAATCTGTGTCTCATTGGACAGTATACAAATCCAAAAAAAAATTTTGTTATTCTGGGGCATCTTTTCACCGTGGAAAGTGTGATAATGAAACGTTGGTTTCAGCAGAATGTGATGTTAGTAACTCCTGAATGTCAGATAATAACTGAAGATGTATAGAATGAATGAATACTCTCCCTCAAATGGTAAGAAATTTGATCCTGCTTGAGGGACAGAGCAATCCATTTCACACAGGTCATCCTGACAACACCTTTGAAGTGGTAAGACAAGCTTAACACAAAATTTTGCAAAGTTAGATGGCATTGTGTAAAACATAAACGATCACAATGAGCTCATGGGAACAGGAAAAAATTGTTTGCAGAGTATTTCATGGCTTCAAGCAGTATATTTTTGGATGTTTTTGTCATGTTCTTCTCACTTTTCAAGGATAGTCCTTTTGCCTGATTGTATTGCACCCACAGTAGGCAATCTGAGAGAAGTAGTATCATTGATGAATCTGATATTTCAAGTTAAACTTAGAAGCCATCCATCTGTAGAAACAGTAGTTAACTTCCTTTTCACTGTCAAGGTACACTTTTATTTTTGTCTGGCTTTCAGAGCGAACATTTAACACCGGAGTCGGGTAACCATAGCAACAGATCGAGCGCCTCACTGTCAGATCCTGAGGGTGCTGGAAATTTGAACGAACTCCGGGAAGGTCAAACAAGACAAGGTTAATCTCTCAGTGTGAAGTGTTTTGTCTTAATACTTATCACTTGCAATTAAGAGCAAAGCTTATTAAGTGCAAGGCTAATTGATTTCTGTGCGTGATAACAGTATGACAAAATTCAGCAGGCCAGAGCACCGGGGTGTTTCTCTACTCACCATTTGAGGATGTTACCACAGATTGCTTAAACCATTTGTTGTGTTGTCAATGATTGTGTAAGAGGTAGTTTCTTGAGGCAGGGGGAGGGGGGGGGGAGGAGGGACACATCTAAGAAATAATATTAATCCAAGTTGCAAAAAAGAAATTCTTGACAGGGTATTTTTACACACTGTGTGAAGCTCATTTGACACTTTCAGTGGTGATCCTATGAAAACCTGAAAATAATATGAGTTTTGTAAAATTGTCCTCCAAATCAATGTTTAACTTTACATTTCATGATCAGGGAGTACCTTATATAGAATGTTTTCTCAGTGGGTTTAAAATTTTGCAAAGGAATTTTGCTTGATGAAAAAGCTTGTGTAGTATTGATTTTTTGTGAATGAAATACATGTATACTTTTTCCAGTACCGTGGTAGAATTTGAAAAGTTCACATAAATAATTTGTGTAAAGAACTCTTTTAGGTTTATCAGATTTCACAGAAAACTCTGCTTCAAATTGCTTAGAGGTTTTTGATTCCTTGCCGAAGGCAGGCAAGGAATCTATGCGATGGTGATGTCGTGTGTGTGTGTGTGTGTATGTATGTATGTGTGTATGTGTGTGTGTGTGTGTGTGTGTGTGTATGTGACGCCTAGCTTGTAAACACGATATCTCAAGGTAGCAATGACCGACACTTTTCATATTTGGTATATAGATTCGTCATGTTGAGAGGAAGAACCCTATTGTTTTTGGTGAAGGTCAAAGGTCATTTGAGGTCACCAGAGGTCAAAAACCAAAAACTTTGTAAACACGATATCTCAAGTTAGCAATGACCGACGCTTTTCATATTTGGTATATAGATTTGTCATGTCAAGAGGGAGAACCCTATTGTTTTTGGTAGAGGTCAAAGGTCATCCGAGGTCACCAGAGGTAAAACTGCGAAAACCTCCTAAACGGCTTGTAAACACGATATCTCAAGATAGCAATAACTGACACTTTTCATATTTGGTATGTAGATTTGTCATGTTGAGAGGAAGAACCCTATTGTTTTTGGTAGAGGTCAAAGGTCATCTGAGGTCACCAGAGGTTAAACTGCGAAAAAGCTCGTAAACACGATATCTCAAGATAGCAAAGGCTGACACTTTTCATATTTGGTATACAGATTTGTCATGTCAAGAGGAAGAAGCCTATTGATTTTGGTAGAGGTCAAAGGTCATCTTAGGTCACCAGAGGTTAATCTGTGAAAACCTTGTAAACGGCTTGTAAACACGATATCTCAAGATAGCAATGACCGACACTTTTCATATTTGGTATGTAGATTTGTCATGTTGAGAGGAAGAACCCTATTGTTTTGGTAGAGGTCAAAGGTCATCCGAGGTCACCAGAGGTTAAATGGTGAAAACCTCGTAAACAGATATCTCAAGATAGCAAAGGCTGACACTTTTCATATTTGGTATACAGATTTGTCATGTCAAGAGGAAGAACCCTATTGTTTTTGGTAGAGGTCAAAGGTCATCTTAGGTCACCAGAGGTTAAACTGCGAAAACCTCGTAAATGGCTTGTAAACACGATATCTCAAGTTAGCAATGACTAACACTTTTTCATATTTTGTATACAGATTTGTCATGTCGATCAGAAGACCCCTATTGTTTTTGGTGGAGGTCAAAGGTCATTTGAGGCCACCGCAGGTTAAAAGCCGAAAAGGCTCGTAATCACGCTATCTCAAGATAGGAATGACCGACACTTTTCATATTTGGTATATGGATTCATCACGTTGAGAGGAAGAACCCTATTATTTTTGGTGAAGGTCAGAGGTCATTTGAGGTCACCATAGGTAAAAGGCCGAAAAGCTCGTAATCACTATATCTCAAGATAGGAGTGACCAACACTTTTCATATTTGGTATATAGATATGTCATATTGAGAGAAAGAACCCTATTGTTTTTGGTGGAGGTCAAAGGTCATTCGAGGTCACCAGATGTCAAAGACTGAAAACCTTGAAATTGGGATATGTCAAGATAGGAATGGCGGATATAGATTTGTCATGTTGAGAGGAAGAATGCTATTGTTTTTGGTAGAGGTCAAAGGTCATCTGAGGTCACCAGAGGTTGAACTACAGAAACCTTGTCAATGGCTTGTAATCACGATATCTGAAGATAGCAATGAAAGCCACTTTTCATATTTGGTATGTAAATTTGCCATGTTGAGAGGAAAAACCCTATCATTTTTGGTGGAGGTCAAGGTCGTCTGGGGTTACCAGAGGTCAAAAAACAAAATTTCCCAAGAATTCCCAAGATTGTCATCTGGGGTCACTGGGATCAAAAGCAACATTTCCCAAGAATTCTCAAGATTGTCATCCGGGGTCACTATAGGTTAAAAAGCAAAGTTTCCCAAGAATTCCCAAGATCGTTATCTGGGGTTATCAGAGGTCAAAAAGCAAAATTTCCCAAGAATTCCCAAGATCGTAATCTGAGGTCACCAAGGGTAAAAAAGCAAAATTTCGCAAGAATTTCCAAGATTGTTATATGGGATCACCAGAGGTCAAAAAGCAAAATTTCTCAAGAATTCCCAAGATAGTCATCAGGGGTCACCAGAGGTCAAAAAGCGAAATTGACCAAGAATTTTCAAGATCCAAGATCCATTGGAGTTGAATTCCTTTCAAGACACTTTCGTTTTTCTTTTTTGTTATATTTGGTGGGGTTCAAACTTCATGTGAGGTCAGCAGAGGTGAAATTGTTAAAATATCGTAAAATGATGTAGTCAAGGAAGATAAATTTGAGGGATAAACCTCAGTACAACAAAGCATCCCCATTCGGCAAGGAATCACTAAGCCCTTAGGCTTTCTGGTTATTAATTTATACCAAAATTTGTTGAATCATTTTTTTAAAAAAAAATTGGTATCTTTACATGTTATGCATTACAGAGTTGCTAGGTTTGTGTTAATGAACTGTGCATGACACCAAGCCTTCTGCATTTTATTATAGACAGACAGAGTTTTGTCAAATTATGTTGGCGCCATGTGAGATCTTCCAAATACTTTTTCTGTTGATGAGAAATTAAAAACACACATGTACTTACATATACAGTTCTGAAATTTGAGAAAAGTTGTTTAGCTACCGGAACAGGCAAGAATAATAAAGCAATCCGCATCTAATGATGTGTTGTAATTCACGCAAGAAGTGGTACGGAAAAACCATCTTTCTTTTTGATTTACTGTTTCTTTGTAACCAAAAAACAAGGAACCCAATCAACGAATCATAATTATTATGTCTGCCAACTTTAGTTCATCTCTGCGGATGAAATGATAAGCCGATGAAGACAACTTGGAGAGGCAGATAATTGGCTCTGGGTAGCCAGGGATTGTCTGGCAGTTTTCAAAACTGCTGATGGAATGCAGATTTTTCAATAGTTTATCGCATTTATTTGGTTTTATATTGCACTGGTGATATGTATATTACTTTATGGAATATATTTCGTTAATAAAGCATTATGGACAAAGCGTAAAATAGAAGTTTATTTGATGGTCCTTTTACGTCACTGAAAAACTTGTTGAAAGATTTATGATCTGTTGTAGGGTTAAGAAATACATGTGGAAGACCCTTTCATTATATTTTGTGAGTTCATGTTCGATTTGTCATTCTGTGATACTTTGCTAAGTATTGGTTTCTTGTGTTTTTATTTATTGCAAGTATTTCTCCTTCTGCACAGTTTGGTAATGTAATATTTCAGGGGTGAAACATGTTAACTTTGATTCCTCTACCTGTAATAAATAAGTCCAAATTAACTACAAGGTGCTTTTGCAAAGAAATGATGTTTCATCTTTAGTATTTTATGTTCATTTTTAAATTAAGTTTGTCTATTTATTTATGAGATCAGTATTATGATTTGTTACAGAACCCATACAGATGGCAACTTTGCCCTCCCTACCAGTTATACCAGAAGCAAATAATGCCACTCATAGCCATTCTGTTTCAAGCCTGTACCCATCGGGTACGATGGCAAGCACTGCCAGTGGTTACCTTAGGGTGGATGGTAGCCTGGGTTCCTGCAGGAGTCCCATCTACGAGACAGTCTCTTCAAATGAAGGTGAGCAGGAAACCATGTTTGGCAGTGGAACACCTCGCAGGGTAGTAAGAAATTCTAATGTCAACAATGGTGGTGGTAAGTTCTTGGCGTTGTTTAGCATGCGCCTAGAGTGGAACCAAGAACTAACACCATGTCAGTCATTAACCCATTGCCATTGTAATCATTGTCATGGCTTCAGCATGAGTAGCTAGCAGTACACTGTGTGAAAGTGTGTAGGCACAGTTGCAAGCCATCCTAAATCAGGGAAAACCTGGTGAAGAAATAGTCTAGGAATTTGAGGGAAATGGCTGAATCAGGAAAACAGAAGGGAATTTAATTTTCTATGAAGAGAAAATGGTCAGTCTGTGGTATTTTGGCACACACCCAAACAACATATTCAGGATGTAAAGATGTGTCAAACTGGAAATATGTCAAAATTAGATACTTCACAGTTTTGAAATTCCATTGGAAAGAACTCAGGAAAGCTTTTCCTCACAAAGTCCTAAGAACCCTGACAGGTACCTGCGACCTGCTATTTGTAGAGTTGTACCAAGACTTCTAAAGTGATGAAAAACACAGAACTGAGGAAACGACTTGATTGTGACTTGTAGGATGGCTGTCTCGGCCAAATTTGTCCAGGTCAAATGAAGGGGGGGGGGTGGATGGGGATGGGCTCCCCTTTGACAGTTGTTTTGCAATACGAATCATCCTTAACAATGTCAATACTGCTTGCTATGTGGCCATATTTTCCCCTTGGGTCCCCACAAGAGCTCCCCTTTAAGAAATCCTGGATCTCCCACTGTAGTCTATGGTTTTACCTCTTTATTTATAACAGAAGTTGGGATACTACAATGTACTGTACAAACATAAACAATATGGCACATCTCTTCCATCCATAGCTTTACAGTCTTGCATAGTGGTATTTGGCATTGTTTGATCAACATATCCATTTATAGTGGTGGTACAGCTGCATTGGAAGATTGCTAGTATGGTCAGGTTTTCAAGATTTCACATAGGTTCCCAAACATTCACTAGTTTGAGAAGAGAATGGAATTATACTCCTTGTGTTTAAAACTGACACAGAGACTGTTACTGGGAAAGAAATTCAGAGAGCTTAGGGTAGTAAGCTTATTAGAGGTGAATATGCACAGCCATGGAGGGACAGCTACAAAATGGTAGTTTCATAGCTTCTGTAAGGGGCTTTATTTGTGGTGAAAAGAGGGTATTGTGTGCTTCTGGGCCATGGGGATCATGTTGGGCATTCAGGGGCACAAATTTAAATTATGCCCTTAATTTTGTTTCACAACTTTATTTTAAAGAAATTGTTCCTCATGAATCAGGCAAGTCCCCCCTCTGAAGCATAATCTGTGCCCCCACCATACTGGAACAACTGGCTGCAGGGCCTGGGGCACTTGCCACCACTCTTCCACAGGTTCCCAACCCTCTGGCAGTCACTCAGAGTATTTTTTTTCCTGATGTAACAACTTATCTTTTATCACAAATCAGGGAGTTGTCTAACAGAAGAAATTCATTTCTCAAAGAGGGTTAGCTAGTTTTAACATAATTTTTCAGAGGCGTATCATAAATCCCTTGTTTCCTTTATAATTCACAGCTGTCTTTAAACATAGCCTTGAAAATAAGTGGGTGCTTAACCTTCATCATTTTCAAATTAATTATAGGATTAGAATGGTAATTCCTTTTAATTCTTTAGTGAAATTGATTCTTTGTTGAACTTTTCAGTATTTAAACCTCTCTTGGATTTGAAGTATTAATTCAATGGCTTGCAGGGTCTAGTGCTGGTTATATGGGGCTTGTTCTTTTAACACCAGAAAAGCTGTGAACATAGTGATAATTAATCTGAGAAATATTCACAGTGTATAACAGTTAACAATTAACCAGTACTAGGTTAAGATGCATCAGAGACTAGAAAAGAGGAAACAAATTCCAAGTCTTTATGAAGTTGTTTATAAAGTACAACAGATTAATAGTGTGAGTACAATATCATAAGTGCAAACTGTGTGTATTGTATCTTGTTATGAGTGTGAGTATAAGGACATGAGTTCAAACAGTGTGTATTGTATCTGGGTATCTGGATATGACTGTGAGGACAGTTTCATGAGTACACAAACTGTATACTGTATCTGGTTGTGACTGAGTACTGTGTCATGAATACAGACTGTGTATTGCGCTGGTCGTGAGTGAGTACAGTGTCTTGAGTACAAATTGTGTATTGTATCTGGTCATTAGTGTGCAAACTGTGTATTGTATCTGGTCATGAGTGTGAGTACAATGTCATAAGTACAAACTGTGAATATTGTATCTGGTTATGTCTGTGAGTACCAAGGCATATCTTTCTTTTCTTTATGAAGCGAGAACAAAATTTTGCGTTTAAGCTTTACTTTAAAAATTCTGTGAGTAGGAGTATGAGCAAAAGCCCATTCTTCTGAGCACTGTTACAGTCAAATATTCCATAGTGTAAATATTGCTATGCACTCACTATTTATTGTGGGGTAATCGCTGGGTTCCCAGCCAACCTGGAAGACAGGAGAACATGGAAATTGAGTCACCCTTTTTCCAGTCAGGGAATAGTCAAGGAATTTGAAAAAAAAAATTACTCAAATCAGGGAAAAGTCAAGGAATTTGATTGAGCTGATGAAGGAAGGGACTGTCTGCTACATTTTGTTTCATGTCAAAAAAGACAGTAAACTACAAAAGGTGCAAATAACTATTCTGGAATGTTTAAACTTCTATGGGAAAAACTTGGAAGATTCAGGAAATAATCGGGGAACTTTTTCTGCAAAACATTAAATGATGGCTGGGGAAATAAGCTAACAAGTAACCTGTCATAGATGGCATTGTTTTATCAAATTTTTGATAAATGTTTTATGGAAGTAGTGAGTTAAACAAAGCAGGATTCTCAAAATGTAATGGTCATGTGAGACACAGAAAATAAGTTCCATTTTTAAATTTAACTGTTTCATTTTTTTTTTTTTTTTTTGCTTTTAGCAGTAGTTTCCTATTGTCAACTTTGATACTTTTTTTGGTGATGTGGAATATTTAGTTTCATCACATAAGTGTGTAATCCCTTCCATTCTTCAGAGCTCTATACTCTCTGTTACAGAAGGAAATTTTGCTTATTTTGGTGTATTCATGTTTCAAAAAATTAAAAAGAATCAGCTTGCAGCAAACCTTGTCCATCCTTATCATTTATATATCGTCATAAAGGTAGATCTTGGAACGAAAGGTTATTCTGCTTATCATGTACATACTAACCAAGCTACTGAATACAATTATAAAATCAGATATGAAACCATAAAAGTACCTAAAATCCTTAATTTAATGTGTTTATATTTCAAATTGCAGAAAGGAAGCTTTAATAAGGCCTGATGAATGCAGGTAGAATGTTTAAGACCAGTGTTTTTATTAATTGATAGCTTACACTAATTAAAAGCTAGCTTTATCATCATATTCTGCTAATTAATGTGTTTCTAAAAGCTGTGCATAGCCACTTCAGTGAAGAAGTTTACAGTGTAGGTGGTAGTTATATGCCACTTGCATGAGTTAAGAAAGGTAAGAACATCCTTGCAATCTTAGAGATGATACTCTATAACCCTTTCTTGAAACCACTTTGAATCAGGGATGTAGCTACAGTGGGTGGTGCTGGGCGGTGACACCCAGCACTCGATATTCCCGCCCGGCACTCCAGGCAAACACACGTCTTCCCGCCCACCACAAATCTGCCTACCAAGACCTAAAACTAGCCCTAAAGTAAAATGAGGGAAAAATGAAAAATTAATGGCAAAATTTGGTAGATGCCATGGGGTGGGGTGAGGTGCTTTCCCCAGATAGGACAATTACCCGGCACTCAAATTTGGCTAGCTACATCCCTGCTTTGAATGTGTATTTGTTTTTTATTGGATGTGATCCATTACCCCATATCCCCCACTGATTATTTACCACTCATTCCTGCTGTTCCTTCATCCTTCAGGGAGCACTGGCTGTAGCAGTTGCGCACAGTTACGCAGTCTAGGCCTTGGTGGAACTGGGAGTTCCTCAACATACAAACCAACACGTAGTTACAATCTTCCAGACAATTCTACGTTAGCAACCAATGCTGCCCTCAATTCAATGGACAACTTGAGAATGCATGACAGGTAACTTTTTTTAGTCCAACTGAAATTTCATGAGATGTTTACTTGTGACGGACCAAGATTTTTGGGTTTAATGCCTGTCAGTTGTCAGTGTCGTTAAATTGTCATACATGAAGTTAGAAGTAAGGTGACTGGCTGTTAAAAGGATATTATGTTTCAGTGTAGATGTTTCAAGAGCTTTTCTCTGCCTGCTGTTTTCCAGCATTCATGCCAAATGCCTCTGTCTGTTGTGGGATGAAATCAGAAGTTAGAATCAGAGGTTTGCATGTAGAGAACAATTGATCATTGCAATTCCTTTGTCATTAAGTTTTGTGGATGGAGTATTTCAAAGAAAAGGACAGATTCTCGGCTGAAGTGCTAGTACTGTGTAGCCACTGAGACATGTACATCTAAGACATGGAGTGGTTGTTATTTGCCTTTGATTGATGAAGTGGTCTATAGCCAGAAATGCTGATTCAGATGTACATGATGTATAACTGTGATTTAATAAGGATTGTACCAAGAAAGAGATGTTGGTGGTTATTTCTTCAGTTTCTTTTTCATTGCAGGATACATGATGGATGTTCTGTCTCACCCACCACAGTTCCTGTTTTTATGTGCAATGATAAAGATCGCACCACCACCCAGGTGGTGTACCCCCACATCCACCAGTCTAAGGATGATCTCAAGGACAGGCCATCTTGGCGTTGCTTAGCTGTAGGGTTTCTTGTCTTTGCACTTTTGTTGTTTGCTGTCATAGCATTCCTGACAGGTAGGTGGCTTGACATGATCTTAAAGTAAATGAGGAAGCACCCTTCAACCCCCAACCCCCACACATTTTTTTAAAGCATAAAAAAATGTAATAAAGTAGATGATTAAGGCATGAGTACATATTCAGAGGCAGTTCTTTTTTAACAAAGGGGCAGGGTGGATTTTAACTATTACACAGTGCCTGCATGTTATGTTTATGTAAAGGTAGGAGTGCCCTGTACCAGTGCAATCCTACCTTAGTAAGCCTGCATGGCAAAGTCAGCTTTATTCTCCTCATAAAGTGACTGCACTGGATTGTTTCCATGTCTGCAAAACATAATCTAGATGCAGTTTCTGTAAGTCAGTACACATCCTAACATTTGGATCAGAACTTTTTCAAACCTAAAACAATAGGGGAAGGCTGGAGCCAAAGAGGGGTACAATAAGCTACCATTGTTGTCAGATGGTATAGCTAGGTTATGCACATGAACAGTTGATAGGATGCATGTTATCAGATTTGGATATAATAACATACATTATCACCTGTTAACACAGGTATTAACAGTATAATTTGTGTCATTGATGGATGTAAGTAACCCCCTAAATTATTGGTCAAATGGTTTCATTATATTTAAAGTTTAAAATTAAAGATATGACTTTATTGAAAAGTCCTGTCATATTGTGCTTGATTTTCATTTACTTGCAGTTCTTGTGATGACCAGAGCACCTGTACCCATGGAGTCTTTCAATCCTTCCAAACCTTCAAGTTCCAAACCATCTGAGCTGGATGAAAACAGACCAGATATCAAGGTCCCAGTTACTAAGCCTGGTAGAGGTAGGCTTTCTATCATTTCTTTAATTTACAAAAAGCAAAAGAAAAAGAATGGATTGATTACAAATTTGTTTTATGATTGCTTTGTGTCGGTCTTCAGAAATTGCAGTGTGAATCAAAGTAAATGTTGCCCAGTTAGAGGAATATCACTGCTAAGGGAATTATTTTAATCCATTTGCATTCAGGCTGGAGAAAGCAATTGGGACCAGGACCAGACAAAGGCCATATCATGAAAGGTCATGAGGTTAGAGCACAAGGTTAATAGAAACTAAAAAAGATGCAACAGTGTTGTACTTGATGCACTACCTTGCACCCTCAGTCACTCCAGAGGTCTAGGGGTCATATCTCCTGCACATTCTGACTACTGATTTTAGTTGCCCTTTCAGGGTCTCCCTAAAGGGGGTTCTCAAGCTCTGGATCTGATGATCCTGTGTACCTGTACATTCAAACCAGCAACTTGAACCACTTTGCAGTAGTCAAATATCAAATGTGAATCCTGGTCTGCACCGTGCAGTGGTTTCTGCATCCTTAATGGGAAATAGGACTTGCAAGAATGAAATGGAATAGCTGTTTCTGTCAGACATAGAGTTAAATGAAAGATGGAAACCAGTGGACCTAATTTTCCTTTTTTCTTTCTGTCCAGGTGTACAAACAACTACACAGCCAAATAGTCTTGTCACTTATGGTGCCTCTGGGCCGGCTGCTCCAGTATTCATCGGTCCTGGAACAGTCGCAAATAAGACCATCACCCCCGGGGAGTTTTGGTACCTCCACTTTGAATGTAGTGATGTCCAAATCACAACTTATAACCTGACCATCAACAAACATTCCAGTCTAGTGGTTTATGGCAAACGTGGTCGGTTACCCTCACATAGCAGGTTTGACTTTGTCCAAGCTTATACCCTTAATGGTCACAGGGGTAGGCGAGATCTAGATGAAGTAAACTTGGGCCTTGGAAAAGAAGAGCAGAGAAGGGAAATCAGATCAAGTACAGGAAGTCAGAGAATTTGGACCTTCACAGAGGAGTTTGTAGCTGGTGAATGGTTTCTGGGTATCTTTAATGATGGTGATGATGCTGAAGAGGTCCAGATGGCATCCCTAGATAACAGTGAGTTGATTAAGGTGCCATATTATGTGTGGTGCAGTCAGACTTGGCAAGTAGTATAGTCTGTTTGACAGATAAGGAGGAGTATTACTTTGAAATGGAAGACAACAGTCCTGTACAGTGATGTAGCTAGCCAAATTTGAGTGCCGGGTAATTGTCTGATCTGGGGAAAGTACCTCACCCCCACCCCATAGCATCTACCCCATTTTTCAGCCATTAATTTTTCATTTTTCCCTCGTTTTACTTTAGGGGGTAAATTAAGAGCTAATTTTAGGTCTCGGTAGGCAGATTTGTGGTGGGCGGGGAGACGTGTGTTTGCCTGGAGTGCCGGGCGGGAATATCGAGTGCTGGGTGTCACCGCCCAGTGCCGCCCACCGTAAATGCATCCCTGGTCCTGTAGATAGTTTTACCTCTTGTTTAAAATCAGTTGTTTGCTAATATTCATGTCATAATCATTATTTTGAGAAACTTGAAAATGTGAAGCTTAGAGAAAAGGAATGAAGAGGAAAGGATTTCTGGTATGCCTTCACTGGTACTTTTCATTTTCCTCTTGCCCAGATATATTTACTCATACATGACGGAAGCAGGAGTTTTCTTGAGGGGGGGGGAGGAATGGGGGTAAGTTGAACAAATGATGGTGTGGCATAGTAACCACATTACATCTGAGAGTTTACTATCATTTAATATCAAGGGGGAAGGGGAGTAGCAGGGGGTGGGGAGTGGAGGTAGGAGTTCTAGTGGATTCTCAGTGTAGAGAGTAAATTGTTTTCTTTTCTTTTCTTGCCTTATGTGTTTTTTTTTTCTTTTTTTTTTTGTAGATGAATGGAGCTGTCCAAATGACTGTAGTGGGAATGGGTTCTGTAACAAAGGTCAATGTTCCTGTAACCCAACCTATAGTGGACCTGATTGCTCAGAAGGTAGGAACCAGTTCAAAAGATTTTGAGATTTTATCCATTTCCATGGAACTCTCTTACCTATTGTTAAGAGATCGTTTTTATGGAGGAATCTACAAGTAATGTTTGAGTTTGCACTTATTCTTAGTAAAGAATAAGTGCAAACTTAATCTTTTCCTTTGTGTTCTTTGAGGAAGTAATTGGCTTTCCCTGGTGGGGTGGTATTGTTAGGATTGATGTGCCAGCTGTGTAATTACGTCTCATCACTGTGATGTGAATTATGCTTTAAAGTATGACCACTACATATTGTTAATTTTATTAATGAATATGGACTTTGAAGAATCATAATCCAGGCTTAATATTTTGGATTGTTAATTGTAGGATTGTGTCCAGTGCTCTGTAACAACAGGGGAGACTACGTTCTTGGTCGTTGTGTTTGCCATGCTGGTTGGAAAGGTGTAGAGTGTAACATCGCTTGGAATGAATGTCTTACCCCTGACTGTAGTGGTCACGGGATGTGTGCCCAGGGGGAATGTTTGTGTGAACCGGGGTACACAGGAGAAGATTGTAGTGAAGGTAAGGGATATTAGTTATAGTTTGTTTATACCATTATTTGTGTGGTAAAAAATCCCTGTTTAGAGTGTCACCCTCCAGGGTGAGAACAAAGGACAGAATGCTGGATTTTTTCGAGCAGCTGACATTTTGCATTTGAAATGAAGATCAAGGGGATTTTATTTTTATTTTGGGGCACATGAGAGACAGTTCTTCAGTTTTGGGTATGTCTGTTTAAATGACTCATATATTAGAAGAATCAGTTCATGGATTGGTCAGAGGCCAGTCTGGTAGTTCGTCATGAACACAGATATTTCATGTTCTATGCTGTTAAAGTCGTTGGAAGGAGAAACAGAAGTTTTGTTTTAAGAGTATTCAATGCAAATATTGTGCATCATGTTGAAACGTTTGGACCATCTGCCAAGTTAAATAAACTTAGAGAATTGTGAGAATACTATTGCAAATTCAACCAAACTTATATTATTTCATTTGTATTTAAGTGTTTTCTCAAAATTAATATTGAAATTTAACAGTGCAGTGTGATTACACAGAACACAGTAAAATGTAATATCACTTTATTTTACAAAGAAGGGCAAAAAGCTATCACCAAAAAAAAAGGTTTGTGCAAGGTAAAGTATGGATTGGAATGACTCCTTGAAGCAAAAAGTAAAAAAAGAATAAAATTTTTGTGTTTTGTGCCCCAATAAATTTTCTTCTCTGATATGAATTCCCCTAACAGAGGCTGTTATAGAGACTACAGTTTGTGCCAATCATTCAGACTGCTTTAGGAATGCTGAGTGTATCCTTGGTGTCTGTCAATGCCAGGAGGGCTGGACAGGGGCTAACTGCCAAGAACAGACCTGTGTGTCCTCATGTTCCCCTCACGGGGAATGTGTTGACAGCAAGTGTGTCTGTGATGAGGGCTGGAACGGAAAATTCTGCAGACTTGGTAAGTTAAAGTAATCATGTTACATACAGGGATTAAAATGGGCAAAAAAAGTTTTTAGAGGGTGGTGAAATGTTATGAATGAGGTTAGAGGCACCTCAGGCTAACATAATCATAATTAGAACACATTTTTGCACAGAAATATTTGAAAACAAATGGATTTTACGTTCTGTATTTTCCTAATTTTGCAATGAGGTGAAGAATTTGAGTCTTCTAAAACCAGGTTGTTGATTGACAGAATTTTAGTCACTCAGTCATATGACCTAAAAGGAGGTGCTTTTTCTGTTTTGTTTGAGTTTCAAACTCACTTGGCATGACCAAAATGCAAGTTGATGTGCCTAATTTTCTTTTCCTTTTCAATTCCAGATGGGTGTCCACAGGGTTGCAGTGGTCATGGTGTTTGCCAGTCTATTGATGACCTTTGGCAGTGTGTTTGTGAGAATGGTTTCAAAGGCAAGGGATGTCAAATTACTATGGAATTGGTTTGCAATGATGGACAAGACAATGATGAAGGTGAGGAAATTTTGTACCCATTTGCAGGTAGGGGACGGGGAAGGGAGAGGTTAGGGGAGGGGTAGGGGAGAGAGGGGTTAGGTATCAGGAGTATGGGACAAGGGTACTTCCAGTGGTCTTCACGGAGGAGATTGCCCATTCTCAGGGACAAAGCCAGTGGTAGGGGACATTTTCCCCATGTTAGAATCCCCATGGTGTATCCCAAATGAGATGATAGAAGATCACGCCCCTGCTAAATGGCAATATGTAACCCTGCCCCATTCTTGCCACGATAGATGCCTGTATGCACATTTTGCGCAAAGGTTATTCACAAGTGATTCATGTACGTTATCCCTTTGAAGAAAAAAAAGGTAAAAATTGCTTTGAATAACTTGTATTTTTTCAGCAAGTAGAAGGTAAGTCAAAAGGTTGATCTGTCTTTCAGCCTGGTTGTCACAGTGTCACTTGTATTCATGATGGTAACTGTGGTAGTTAATCCTTTGAAGAATAGAGATATGGTCTGTCCACAAAGAATCATGTTATGATAGTCATGAGTCATACATTGCCAGAAATAGGTCAAGTGGAAGAACAAACTTATGTGACAATAAAAACATTTACCTTTACTCCTGTCTTGTAGAAAGCTGAGAGAAAAATAGCAATTGTGAAGCTTAAGAAAGACAGAAAAGGATTATGTAGAGAAGTTGTTGTAACAGGACAGATGGAAAGTCAGCTCTGCACTGCAGGGCAAAATCTGCAATGCAGCAACCTGGATTCTCTCTTTCAGTCATCAGAAACATAAATACTCACGTGTAGAGAGACATGTGTAATTAGACTTTGGTGTACCCTCTGAAATATGTTTTTACCCTGTGGCCTTGGCTGTTGGAACTTTTGAAAGGAAAGTTATGAGATTCCAGTGAACTGGGATGTGTGGGAATACAGAGCTGGAAATTCTCATAATAACTTCAAAACTTTGTGAAAATAGTAATGTCCTTTCTAATAGAAAATGCAATGATTATATTAGATAGTCATGGCCATTGAAAAATTCCCTCTCCCCCTCCCCTACAAAAGGTTCATACCTTAGAAACATGCCACATGACAAAAGCCTTGCATGTAACATATCAGTGTACCCTGTGCATGTATTATCATGTGGTGTGATATGACTTGTGGTGTAAACTTAGCACCTTGGGGAGGGGTAAGGGTAGGGGTAGAGGTATTGAATTATGTAGCTTCAAATGTTAGGGTCTAATTTTTCTTTTGCTGGATGTGACTGTAAAGAAGGAAGCTGGAGGGGCAAAAAGATTTTCTGCCATTTATATAGAAGTAATCCCTGCTTTTGATTATTTCCAAAAAGGCAGTGGTTTGGGGATTCATCTTCAGTCGTCTTGTACTTTCAGTTGCATTAAGAAGAATGCAGGAACATTTTTGCTTCTAGATCAAAATTGTGAGGTACAACTGTGAAAATTCGATTTCAAGAGCAAAACAGATAAAAGCTGTGTGGACGGATATGACGTAATATAAAAAGAACGGTTTAAGCTAAAGGTTACTTTGCTGTTGTACTCAGAGAAACAAAGAAAATAAATAATTGCTCATCACTATGAGGAGATGGAATTTTCTGCTAATATCTTGAGGACGACACATAGGGATTGAATGAAAATTTGACAAGAATTCCTACATTTAGTTCTTTTAATATATATTAAGATGGAATTTTTCCTTAAACTCTTTCCTTGAAGCATCACTTTTGCTTTAAATTTCTTCTTTTTCATGTCCACAGATCAGTTAATAGATTGTGCCGACCCAGATTGCTGTGCCTCAGCAGAAGTTTGTTTGGGACAGTCGATATGTCGGACATTACCAGATCCAGCATCTTTGATGTCATCATATACTCTACCTTCTCAACCCTTCTTTGAACATTACAGAAGCTGGTTAGAACCAGATGGCATTCAGTTTCAAGCACTGTTTCATCCAGATGACCAGAGGTAAGGAATGCTATTAGAATAATGCATTGATTACACTGCAACAATGCAAAGGCCTTTACACACAAGTGTCATCATCAATGGGGGTGAGGGGGGGGGAGGAGGGTAGGCAGTAGGCAGGTCAAAAGGGGTACATGGGAACATCTTGAAGTTGAGCTGACTTTTCCTTAGCTCCTCTGAATATTTAAAGGCCTTAGGATCAGGAGAGTTGAAAAACAAGCCTAACAGGTAAGAGAGAGGTCATTTAAAGTCAAGTTTTACAATTACTTCATGAATAAACTCTATAACTTTGTTACAAACTGTCGATTTACATTTTCTAGGACTGAGGAATAATGGGGTGGAGTTTGGAAGTGAAATTGAAATGATGGTGTCTATATATTTCGTTTCTCTACAGTCGTGCATCGATAGTAAGGGGAAGGGTAACAACTAAAGAGAGTTCACCAGTGCCAAATGTCAGAGTTCATATTGTTAACCAGTTGACCGTGGGTTACACCTTCACAAGGGCTGATGGATGGTAGGTACTCCTTGTGTTGAGAGGTACAGGTAAAACAAGGTAATTAACCTTAATCAGTTCTGGTGGAGGTGTGTTTACTGCACTCTGTTCCCCCTAAGTATGTTGGGTGTCTCAGTATGTGTTGTAAGCTTTAAGCATAAGCTTCTGCAAAGGATTCTGTTTATGTTTCGTGGATGTCTTTGAAAAATTAAGAAGGGAATAATAAGCAGTCCCAACCTTATTCTGAAATGTTTACCTTACAGATCTCTGCTTTCTTGTCTCACAAGTATCTTTCGTAATGTTCCAGAACATCTAAATTCTTTATCTTACAAATCTCTGCTTACTTCTCTTGCAAGTACTTTTCGGAATGTTCCAGGAGCTAATTATCAGATACTAAAGATAAACCAAGGGCATAACTTATACAACTTAATAACAAACATCTTTTCACATGTTTCAAAAGAACCGCATGAGTCAATGGGATACTGGTGTATACTAATTGAAATTGGGGTGAGAGCACTTTCTCCCTTAAAGTCTGCTGGTTTTGGACTTAAGCATGTTCAGCTAATGGATAATATTTGAAAAAGATATCGCACAAATCAAGAAAATGTAAGGACTTGAGGTCACAAAATAAAAAGAATATGATTGTTAGTCATTTGGCTGGAGATGCAGTAAACTTCATCAGTAGTGTGTCTACCTGCTCCCTCTTTACAGAACACATATTTTGATGGAAAATTGTACAGGTCCTTGAAGCATTTATTCGAAAGGACTCTGAATTGAGAACCTGTTCTCAGTTAAAGATAATTTTTGCCATTTTCAGGTTTGACCTTCTTGTTGTTGGTGGAGGGGTGGTGATGCTAGAATTTCAGCAATCCGGTATGGAAATTTCACCTGTTGGAGTCTTTGTACCAGTCAATCAGGTTGCTATTACTGATGACATCATTGTGTCAGGTGACACTGAAAGTGAGGTAGAGGACTGTACAGAAGACACTCGACAACCTCCCGACTTTTCTATTGTACCTCATCCAGAGGTCTTGCAAACCACAAACTCACACCCAGGAATTATCCTAGATCAGCAGGTAAGGGCTTGTAACTCTTTCAGTGATGCCAGATTGGCATTTCAAATTCCATAGTGCTGAATGTGGAGTTTGTGGAAATTTCTTGGCTTGCATTATCTTAAATTCTATGTTAATCAGCATTTTGGCATTATTTTACCACTTTCACATTTTATTCCATATTGTCTTAGAGTATATGATATTTCCCCCCTCAGAAAACTATTTGGCATTATCTTTGTTTGAACAACTATACTTGCAGTACAAGCTAACAAATAAACTTGGTACTAAAATTATGTATTTCAAAACACAGTCATGTGTTTTGAGCAATCGCTGGCTGTTTAAAATATCAGTCAACATATTTCCATGTGGTATTATATACTCTTACTGGAAGCCAAATTTGGCCGTCATCTCACAAAAAATCGGAAAACTCTTCACTGAATCATGATGATTTGCAGAAGGAAGGCCAGACTTGTCCTCATTTGTGGTATATTCTTTAAACCTATATTTCTTCATGTATAGCAGTAAAATAGAATATAAAATTATGAAATGAATTCTTCTTAGGTCATTCAAGCATGTTTTCAGTATATTTTGATAAGGAAGTAATCTATAATTTAAATTTCTGTTATATAAATCACCCTTCATTTCCTCCTGTGTTCATATATCACCCCTGAGGCCTACTTACCCACATTAAGTGGGCAAAGTGGATCGCATAGTGGAAAGGAGCCCTCACTACAGAGTACCCTATATATCCCTCTGCTTTCTGTTTTTCAGACTTGAACACAATACACTGTACTAGTTTTAAACTATGGATCAAAAATGTTGTTAGCATACTTTGAGGACAGACCTTGAACATCTGTGTAAACCATTAATATCCCGTGGTAACACCCTGGTTCAATTTTTCGCACCCCTGTAGTGTTCACTCGCCTTTTAACACTTCTGTCCCACACTTGTTAGCCTTTTGACATGTTGTTGTCAAAACACTTGTCAGTTGGAACCTCTGAAGGGGATGGTTTGGTTGAGTTCTCTTGTAGGATGATGATATTGCAGTCTTCAGTTTACATCTGGAATAATGTGATGGTGAAATTTGATAAGGTAGAAGCATGTGGTATATGACTGGTTAAAATGACTGTTACTACAGAGATACGTCAGAAATAGTGACGTGTAAGCAAGAGGCATAGTGAAATATATTAGCAAACTTGGAAAAGAAACCTTTTTAGAGGTGGATTTAGTCACACACTGGACTTAGCTGTGGTATTTTTTGTGGTATTTTAAAGGTATTTGTCCAGAACTAGGAATGCAAGTGACCTGTAGCTGGTCTTACTGTCAATCAGGTACACTGTAAACAGAAGGAAAGTTTGGTATTCAGTGGTTTTTGTAGGTCCTCTGCTCTACATTCAGTCATGGATGAAACTGACAATTGTTTCTTGTAGAGGTCCTTAGGAAAATGGTTGGAAAACTTGTTTGACCACAGTTTGTATTAAACTGACAGTAAGATAAAAGATAAGTTAACCTCTTAGTCAAGGACAGTGTGATTGTGTGTCTAGTTGAGAGGTGACTATAAAGGCAGTTAAGGAAGTAGCAGATAGGTGTGAACTTTTTGAAATGGAGTCATTCGTCAGCTAAAATGATGGACAATTTAGTCTAATAGCTGGCAGGCATTTAATGCTGTCATCTACCTCTGTTAGTCAAGTATAAGTTTCCAGCTAAGCATTTTATTATTCAATTTCTTTATAGAATCAACTTTTCGCACTTGAACGAGTTCATTTAAAGGTCTCTCTAGTTTGGGAGTGAAAAAGTTCATTTAAATGTCTTTGCAGTTTGGAAGTTGTAACAAATAAGACCTTGTCAGTGGGGAGGGCAACTTTTAAATCCTGAAAGGATAGAAGTAGTGGGGTGATTGGTCAGGTCTACTCACATTTAAAGGCTCTACAGTCTCACCCCAGACAGTTAAAATTCTCTTTACTTAGTTTACTTCTAGCCTCTCCTTTAATTTAAACAAAAACACCTGTCTAGTACACCTCCAATACAAAGCTTTAGTAACTTGCACTGAGGTTTTAATGCTCAGGGTTACATTCACACAATACTGAGTGTGAGCTTAATTGGGAAACAGAACTGACTGCACGAATCATCATTGACTAACCCGAGTGAAGCTACTGTTTGAATTCATGTCAATCAAAGTGCAATCACCAATTGTTTTTAGAGATTTGATAATATTTCTAAATATGTTGGGGATGATGCTATAGCCACTTTAAGGTTTCAGAGATTTCACACAACTTTGGAATTTGATGTTCATGAACTTCAGGGTTGAAACTATGTGTAGAGATGATTCCATACTCCATTTAATTGCATTTGTGACTTAATGTTTGTTTATATTGGTCAAATGTTACAGTAGTAGGCGTGTATTGGTAATTTTTTCTGTTAAGAAAGTTTTGGGGCTTTATTGAAAATCTTTAAGGACCCTTCCACCATGCTAACACATGCAGTTTGGATTTTACCGATGTAGGAACCTTCTGCCATACTCTTGACCAAGAATTGCAATTTTGAACTGGAGTCTAGTATCTGCCCAGGCAGTGCAGTTTATTCGTACCCTCTGTGAATGAATATGAATTTGTACTGTTCAAGCTTATGCCTACTGGATTTTCTGTGTTTGATTGTTTTTGCTCCTTAGAATTTGTAAGAAAAATACATCTGTATGGCCTATACATTTATGATGCAACCCCAAGGCTATGGAAGGAACTTCTAAATCACCTAACTGTAACAACTTTCTTCTTACGTCATTGTTCATCAAATTATTTTTTGTTTTTGTTTTTTTAATTGTAATATGGACCAGACTCAAAATGAAAACTTCCTTCTGGTTCCTCTTTCCTTTACATTTCACTTACATTCACTTACCTTGTTGTGCATCATGTATTAAGTTTGTATTCATTTGTACTCTTATTTGTCTGTATGAAATTTAAACTTATTCTTTGCAAAAGGAGAGAAATAAAGTGAAACTGAAACTTCAGCTGTTGAGCTTATTCTAAGTGCAAAAAGCATTCTACATCTTGAACAGGTGGATTGTAACAGTCCTAAATTTGGTATTTACAATTTGTCAATATCTGTCATTTTATTGTGTTGAAATATGTATAGCTGTAACACCTGTTGGTGGTAATACATTTTAGTCTTTGTCATTACTCTGGATCTCTGAAAAATTGAAGTTGAAAAATATAATGCAAGGGAAGGTCCTTAGGAATGGTAAGCCAGGAAATTTGAAATGCTAGGGAACTTGAGCTTTGGGGTAGGACAGTTCACTTGTAGTTATAATGCGGGACTGTTTATGGGTAATTTTCGTTATTAGGAAAAATGTTGAATCAGTGAGAATCCCCCGCCCACACTGAGAACAATGGAAGAGTTTAGGAAGTATTTCCTGATCTTCAGAGCGAGTCCTTTGAGTGATTAGTGTGGAATATTTGCCATATGGTCTGTAAAATGGAAAAATTTAAACCTACTTACTGTGCTTGATATGATATTACAATGTGTGCCCAACAAGAGCAAAATGTTTGTCTTGAAGATGACTACCTTGGTTATAATGAAGTGTTGAAAGAATCTTGCATTTTATTCCCTCAAGAGTGTGGAACCCTGTATCAGACATAGAAAGTATTCATTGATAATGCAAGACCTCACTTTAGAGCAATTTGCTGATATTTTTATGAAAATATATGTTTTAAATTTCAATAATCTGACTTCATTTCAGAGTGTTTTCGAAGAGATAAAGCTACAACCGTCTAAAGCATCCTTACTATACTTCAGTCATCGTACCCCTGGAGTGGGGCATTACATTAACCTGACCCTAGCAGAACACCCGGACCTTCACAGAATACATCTGATACATGTGCAGGTGGATATCAGTGGTGTCAGGTGGTCAAAGGTTACGGAGCCAGAGCCACACCTCTCCATTGCTTTTATATGGGATAAGAAAAATGCTTATGGCAAGCCAGTGTATGGGAAGGCTAGGGCTAAAGGTAATGTTGTGTAAAGTACTGTTATTGTTTCATTGTCTTTTGTCATTTGATATATTCAGAATTGGACTTCTGATGTCCTTAACTTTCAGAGACTTGATAGAAGTAATAATTTGTTTACATTATTCTTTGAAAAGGGACAATTTTTCATCATTTCAGATGTGAATTTAGGAAACAATTCAAAAGTGATCAATGACATATGATTTACTCTAATTGAAGTGTGGAAGAAAAAGCAGTGAATTTACCTAAATATTCACTAAGTAGACTATAAAAGAAAACACTGAAAAAATGTTCCAGCTTATTAGTTTCCAAAGAGCACAGTCAAGAACATAAAAGAAGTACCTGAAGTTTAATGTTTTAGCTATGTTTTCCGTAAAGATTATGGTAATGGACATCTGAACAGATATCTTGAAATGTAGTGTTATTTTGCACATGTGTGCTTCACAGTGAATTTTAAAAACTGTAAACAGTCCCTTACAGCAGCCAGTGAGTGAAACTACAGCCTTTCATGCCTTCTGCAAGTTTGAAGATTTTGAGAATCACCAGGAAATTTAGAAGAGACATACCATCATATTCCTAGAGATTTGCGTGAACTTTGATGATATTGTGTCTTCATATCAAGCCTTTCATCTGTACATTAAAGATACCATAGAGAGGCAAAAAAAAGAATGGCACCAGACTTTGTGCAAAGCATGCTGCTTCTATCAATATGTCACATTTCAAATTTGTGAGAGCATTCTTAATTGTCAAGTTTTTTTTTTTTTTGTCTCCTTCAGTGTCAGTTGGATATGAGTATTACAGTTGTAACCAGATTGCCTGGTCCGTGCAAGCCGTGACGTTACAAGGCCAGGACTGGAGCACCGCTAATATGGGAGGCTGGTTCTTCCCCATGCAGCATACATACAATCCTACTACAGGTAAATTACTTTTCATGCTGTTTCTTTAGGTATATAGTTGTGCTGTTTGTAAGACATAGAGATAAAGCCATGGGGAGGGGGACTGAGAAGGGGAACATGGAAGGGAAAGATACAACTTGCAGAGGGGGATGGATGATGGTGCTCAACATAATATATACATACATGAATACTACACATTCATATGCTGGATACAGGGGTATTATCTGGGAAGGGTTGGGGAAAGATAGAGTCAGTAGAGGGGGGGGGGATGGGGGTACTGTTCCTGAACATCCAATGTACAAATAAACTCCACACTTAACAAAGGTTTTTAAAAAGTTTGCAAGTATTTCTTCCAGTGCTTCTTCGTTTGACCTCGCTTAGTTCAATGTGTTTATACATGGGTCAGCTTTATATTTGTTAACCCTGTAATTGGTAGACACACCTTTGTAGAAGTCAGAGAGTTTTCACAGAAGCCAGTCGTAAACAGAAATCTCCTGACTGTCAGCAGAAAAAGCATTATTTAGCACTGCTCAATACATGTGGCCCCTTCATTATTCAGCTCTACTTGGGGTGAAATTGTTTCAAAAAGTCGGCCATCATATGGTCAGGATATTTGCATATTCAAGTAGTCACATGGGTATGCAAAATGTCAAAGCTTACATACTGTTCCCCTCACCTGATGCCAAACAGCTGGATGATTCTTCTTTCCTCTCAGAGACAAGATGTCATACCAAGAAATTAGTCCTTATATTGTAATTTAAAAAATCAAATCCCATGCCATGTTTGTCTCCAGTGGAGCCAATTTAGCAAGGTCATTCTAATAGCATGTGTGTGAGTGATGGTGGCTCTTTGCGAACAGCTGTGGGGCTGAGAGAAAGGACAAACAAAATGAGTTGAGGAGCTGTCAGTCTGTGTAAAATATTAATTTTTCACTTTGTTACATTTTTTTTTTCTGAAGACTTAGCTTTTTTCCGTTTTTTTTCTAAAAAGTAATTCCCATGTGAGAAATCATGCCTGAGCTTTCTCATCTTCCTTGTTATGTGATCTGCTCAGCTTTAGATGTATTGCACACATGATTCAAGGCAATAGTTGTAAGCTGTAATGCCTGTCCATGGAGAAAACTACCTTTCCTGCTAAGAGTAAAGCATTGTCCATCAAATGAGATGTGTTGAGTAAGTCTTGATGTGGAGATGATTTAAACTTGCTACACTGGAACTTGCATTTTGTCAAGAATCCAAGCTGGTTATCTGCCAAAGTTTGAAATTTTGTGGAAGTGTAATTAACAATATATTATTAGTTTAAAGATTTTGTGTACCCTCGATTGTTGTTCCTGTTTGTAGATACTCAGCATTGGGAGATATTTCATTTGACAGTCAAATATTTTAAAGAAGTTCAGTACAGGTATAGTTTGTGGTGCATGGTTGGAGAAACATAGCCAGAGGGGGTATTCCCCGTGTCAGAGACTTACCCTGTTTGCCCACATTAGATAAAAGAATATAGTGTAATTGTTCAGAGTTAAAGTTTCCACTTGCAAAATTGCCCTTCAAGATGAGAACATGTCCCATTCTTTCCCCCTCCATTGCCACACCCATTGACTTTTCACACAGTTAATTATTGGAAAATCTGGTCATGTCCTTCCCAATGTTGAGATACTGACAGTATGACCATTTTACCAAAAGTATGACATTTTGAATCACATTTTAGGTGTCCTTCTTATGGGAGATGGAACCCGAATAGATTACAGTGCTAGACCACCCCTTATCCACACTCTTATGGGAACTGGTCGCCCCAGGACTGTAGCCTGTCCTCAGTGTGATGGAAGGGCCCGCAACAGTCGGCTGTTGGCCCCCACAGCTATAGCAAGTGGACCAGATGGAAGTGTATTTGTTGGAGATGCAGAATTAGTCATGAGAATTGGACCTGATGGCAACTCCAGTGTTCTTGTTCATTTGAGGTATGTTTCAAGTTTGATGAAGTTTAAACAGCTTATATATATATGTAGTCATGATTGAACTTTACAATATTCTATGTTTAAAATGTTTGATGAACTTACTAACACAAGGTGTAGGTTCACAAATGACTCAAGAAGTTCAGCAACCACTGCTTACTTAACAGTTTGTACTACAGCAACAAATTTCATGTACCAAACTTGTGATATACACTAAGCAAGTGAGTGTCATAGTCTGAATCAAATATGTACATAACACAAGCTAGCTAAGCCAAGTTCAGTGCCAGCTAATTTAGCTACCAGATAGATTGTATAAAGTGGATTGTCTAAAATCAGGAATCTAGGGACCAGGGTGAGTGCCTTCTATGGAATTCCTTCTGAACAGTATAAGCCTTCTGGAATTATTATTTTTTTTTGGGGGGGGGGGGGACAGGTACCTTTATCATTTTTTCCCATAGGAACAGTTGGCCTGTCCATATTAGGGTTTTTGATTCAGTTCTGTGCAGATTGACAAACTGCAAGTTGACACTGAGTAGTTGAGTGGCAATGGGAGCTCTGAATGCCCCTGACCAGTACCCACCGGCATAGCTATAACCCTACATAGCACAGTGCTGATGGTGTGGTTGGAAATGGTACAGTATTTACCATCATAGGAATGGCATTGAGCTGTTATAAAATATTACATGTGATAGCAAATTATGTTTTGCTCTTCATATGTTGCATACTTTTTATTCTCACAAAAAACCTCCTCCCTACTGTATGCAGGTGGAATTGAACTAAGGAAAATTGTATACTGGTCACAATCTTCAAAAGAACTTGTCAAGTACTGGTCACGATGAGATGGAAGGGCCAGTTGGAAATTTGTAAATAATTTTTTGTGCTGGTCAGTAAATGGAATTGTGGGTTGAGGCCTATTCGTTGACCCTGGTTGGCAGAAGTCTGGTTTGTCACGTGTTACAAAACAAAAGCCCATATTTTCTACTTGCTGAATATTTTTGCACAGATCTGCTATAAATAACCCCTATGTCAACTGTGCAGACAATGAAAGGCTTATTGCAACATGACTTTGTGCAGGTTTTTGTGTGTGATGTTTCTTTAATTGACTTTATTTCATATCTGCTTATTTTCAACAGATACACACCTACAAATAAGTATTACCTGGCCGTCAATGGCTTGGAGAACAAACTTTACTTAGCTGAACCCCAAGCGAGACGAATATTTGAGATCCATATTCCTACAAATATGTCCAACCAGACCACGATGGAGGTCCTAGCAGGTAGCGGCCTACCATGTTCACTCGTAGAACAGGATAGGTGTGGTGACAATGGACCTGCACTCAGTGCCAAGCTGTACTCTCCCAGAGGTAACTGCCAGTCAGTGTTTGCATGAGGCACCCTATGGTGGGTTAGGTTAGGTTAGATGAGGTTTAACGTCCCAGTTTCCAACCAATTGGTTCAAGTCGAGACGACCACAGCCTTTTTTCCAGTTGTGGCTCACTGGCTTGTGGGATTTCTACAACATAGATTTGGACATTCTTGTAGGGCTAAAAAAAAATCAGGAATGTGGGAAGCTCCTTGAATGGAAATTTTGGTATTTGGAGGGAAATATGAGTAGTGGGAGAGAAATTTGGCTAGCTTTGTACAAGAACACATGAACAGATTGTGGGAAATTCAACTTGCCAGTAAATAGACTTTTTCTAACCCTGCATACTTGTATGGCAATTCTCGTAGTAATCCTCTTTAATTTAGTTTGTTGAAGCAATAAAGACCTGAGAGGTGTTAGTTTGCTAGTGGATGTTGAGTTCTTAGTCCCATTTTATCTTAAGGATGTTTAAAGTTGAATATTGTCCCCTCTTTTTGTTGCCAAGAAATGCTCCTTTTCTAAGGCATCTTGGTCTACATGATAATGCTTAAAGATAGAAAAAAGGAAGCAAAAGGCCTTTTCTTTTCAGAGAACTGTCTTTGTACATCAGTTGAATGAGTTTCAGGAGTTAATCTGTCAATGAGGTGATGAGTCCTCTGCACTGCTCCCTGACATCCATAGTGACACAGTTGTTCTTGATATTTCTCTTTTACAGGAATTGCTGTCAGTAAAGATGGCAAAATATTCTTTATTGATGGTAGCATCATTAGGGTAATTGATAGAGACAACAGAATAACCAGCTTTCTTGGGGTACCTGGTGTTGTGGCCCCTTTTAGACGACCTAGATGTGGATCCCAGACTCCCATTAGTAAGGTAAAAGTTTCAAGTTTATTTTTCACCTCAGAATGCTAACAATTAATATGAATGTGCAACACATTCTAAGGCTTTTACTAAGTCTGGCCCACCTCAAAAAAGAAGAAACATACTATAGAAGTAAGAAAAAAAAACGAGCAGAACAAGTGAATATTAAACGTAACAGAAGCAGTTTAAACCCATCCTTAAATGTTTGGAGTGTCGAGAAGAAGCTGATTTTACTTGACTTTAAAATAATAAAGGGAAGTGCAATGCTTAATGTGATCATGAAGAGAGTTCCACAGAACAACTCCCGAGTTGTCCTTCTTGCTTAAACTGCCAGCATGTTGAATAGTTAGGATGTTGTTGTTGTTGTTGTGCAGTAATGTGTATTCATCTGAATGTTTCAGGCGGGGTCAATAGACGGTTGTATGTTGCCATTATGGCAACTTGTTTTTTTGGTAGGGACTTAAAGTAGAAAGTTGCCTGTGATACAGAAAAATAGAAAACGGTATTAGTTTAGGAGGAAAAGTGGAAACCATGTGAAAGACCAATAAAATGAACAAAGAAATCATGGAAAATATCATTAATACAGTTGTTGAGGTAGCTCTTAAAATAAAATGTGTCCAAACATTGTTTTAATGTTTTCATCTGAATTATTCATGAGGCCTAAGGACAGTTATACAGAAGAAAACAAAAGAGAAGTTGAAATCAGAGCATTTGAGGAAAAAACTCTCCACAACCTATTAGACAATGGAAAACGTGCAGTTAGACAATGGAAAAGAACACGAAATTTGACTTTCCAGAACATGGAAAATTTGCAAGCCTAGTAGAGGGCCTCTGATAAGTAGTTACAGAACAAGTCCATCACCTTGAAAGTATTCAACATAGTTTAATATTTCTGTACTCTATTTCCTTTGCAGCTGAGTCTTCAGTACCCCACTGAGCTAGCAATAAGTCCATTAGATGATGCCCTCTATGTAGTGGACGATGATGTCATTCTTCGCATCACCTTGGGTGGTATGGCGTCAGTGTTTGCAGGCATCCCTTCTTCTTGCTTCTTCTCCTCCATGAATTTGGACCACCTCTCAGATGTTCGCAGAGCAAATGAAGACGTTCTCCTATCCCCAGCTGCAATTGCATTTTCTCCTAGCGGGGATCTCTACGTGGCAGAGACAGATTATAGCACAGTTCACAGGGTGCGGATGATAACTCCAGAAGGGTTCATATCTACAGTGGTCGGGGGCAATACACCATGTGACTGTCAACTGGAAGACTGTGAATGCTTCGGTGGCGACGAAGGCTCCGTTGTCCATGCAAAGATCCAGTCCCCGATTGCTCTTACTGTTTCTTACATGGGAGATCTCATTTTCATCGATCAGGGTAACCTTCGAATTCGTACGCTTACCAACAAGTACCCTCGACTTCACCGACGAAGATACGTTTATGAGATCCCATCTCCGTATGGTGATGAAATATTTTTCTTTGACCACATGGGCTTCCACTTTAAAACCAAACATATCCTTTTAGATGAGTCTGTTTTCGTCTTTAATTACACTGATACTCACGATAGTCTTGTTGGCTTTCAAGACAGCTCTGGCTTTGCTATCAGCATCTTTCGCAATGGCACTAAAGAACCGCTTATGTTGGAACTTGGAAAGAATGGCACACTGGTAAATCTGTTAGTGAATGAGGAAGGTTTACTTACAGATCTTGGAAACCTACCAGAGGTTGGCTTTGTTCAGCTTCAATACAAAGATGGTCTCCTGACAAGAAAGTTTGAAAGAAATCTTCTGAGGAATGCATATGGGTGAGTAAAATGTTTTCATGCAGTGAGACAGATTTGTGTTAAAAAAGGGATGGGAGCTGGATGGGAGGGGCATGAAGGGTGCTTGAAGCCAAAGTTGATACGTGAAAGTGTTAAAGTCAGTGGGAACATCTCCAGAAAGTTTGGGTAAGGATGTTTCCTTTCATTCCCTCATGGACTTCTGACTGTCACTCCATTGTGTAGATACAGTTCCCAAAAGTGGAAATAGTCATTAAATATCAAGTTAATAATGGTCCTTCAACCTACCCTAAAAGAAGGGTTAATTTGATTGTATATGGAAATACTTTAGCTGTTACTGCATTTGTATAATTTTTTATGTAGTTTTGAAATGTATTTCAAGGAAAGTTGGACAACAGTGTATTTTGATTTTAATGTTAGATTACAGCCAAGGGAAAAGTATGATTTTTCAATGTTTTTCATGAATTTTGTTTCAGGTACGATAAACAGGGTAATTTCCAGGAAGCTCACTGGTCATCGGGAGATGTATGCAACCTGAGTTCAGAGGTTAATAAATCTGTTTCAATTAGTACCTACCGATCACGGGATAGATCTGAAACAGTCAGTCTTGTATTTAAAGACAAAGATAGATTGGAAGAGATGGTCTCTCAAGGTGAGAAAGTTTTGCCTTATCATTCATTTTTATAGTAGTGCTTCATAACATCGTATTATTTATCCTTGCTTTCTTTTCTGTGCTGCTTTTGTATTTATGTCCTCTGTGTTGCTTTTGCTTGATGATATCTATGAAGTTTTTAGTAGTTTAAATAAAAGATGTCCTGAGATAAATTAGTGGTCATCGTCACCTTCCAGGTAGTTGTGAATTATTGGTGAAATGTTTTTACAATTGTGTCAATTTTCTGAAAGAAAATAAGAAGAGGAAGGGGATTTAGGGCAAGGAGACTGAAGAGAGTGGAAAGCAAAGGAGAAAATGCATAGAGCAGAAGCCATATGTTTGGTAACTTCTTTTTGTGAAGAAAAAAGATACTGAATTACTGGAACTGCTATTTTCTTCACAGGGGACTTGTCAGAAAGTGCCTACCTTTACAACAATGGTTCATGCCAGGTGCGATACTCTGATGGGAGTGTCGTTACTGTGGATACTGAAACAAATCCATTGTTGGAAAGGGTATCTGGAGAGATTTACCATCGTAGGAAGATTGTTCTTCCTGATAACAGTGCTCAGACTGCAGATTGGCGGTACTCAGTGCGAAGGGGAGGCCGAGATAGGGATAGGATTCTGGTGGTCAAAAGAAAGCTAAAGGTATTGATCTTCAGTGGTGTTTGCTTGTTTTGCAACATAAAATGTCTTTTAAGGTAAAAAACACAGACCCTTAAAGAGCCCTACTAAGAAAGCCCCCCCTCCTACAAAAAATAAAGGTGATCAGGGAAAAAAAAATGAAAAATGATTGTTATCTGTACAAACTTGGTTGATTTTAAAAAATATGAGAGTGCTTAATTGTCAATATTTAAGAAAGATTTTTGAAAGAAGTATAAAATTCAGTGGAAAGTGCTCAAAATTTGATGTGTGGGTATACTCTTGTCCTAACACTAAGTTTTGATCGATATCATTGACAAGAACATCTAGAGAAACAATGATTATTTCAATTGGTTGATTGTTATCCTCTCTGTGCATCACAGGTCAACAGTCAGTCCGTTTTAAGTCTTGATTACAACCGTTACACTGACCAAGAATCCTTGCTTGACCAAAATGATGGCCTTCTACTGTCCATATCTCATAATACTGGAGAGAAAGTCAAACAGTGGACTGCTATTGGTTCATGGCAAGCAACTAAGATGTCATATGACAACCAGGGAAGGCAAACTGCTTGGCAGAGAGGGGTGCTGGTGGAAAGATATGAATATGACGGTGAGGGGAGAATGGCAGCAATAAGATTTGGAATCAACGGTTCTTGGACTTTTGACTACCATCAAACTAACCAGGTATCCAACCACTTCCTTTTTGACATGTTTGTTTTGTTTTGTTTTCATTTCTTTTGTTGTCATGGTTGTTATTTTCAACTGTAATACGACTGTGGGTCCGATAGCTTTTAACTGCTACCCCTACTCTTTATTCCAATACCTTCGTGCTGTAACCCCTTCCTCTCCTGTAAATGTTGGTGGACCAAGGAGGGTTTGGGGATCTCAAAAGTGTGAGACTTTTTGATTCCTTGCCGAAGGCAGGCAAGGAATCTATGCGATGGTGATGTCGTGTGTGTGTATGTGTGTGTATGTGACGCCTAGCTTGTAAACACGATATCTCAAGATAGCAATGACCGACACTTTTCATATTTGGTATATAGATTTATCATGTTGAGAGGAAGAACCCTATCGTTTATGGTGGCGGTCAAAGGTCATTTGAGGTCGCCAGAGGTCAAATACCGAAAACTTTGTAAACACGATATCTCAAGTAAGCAATGACTGACACTTTTCATATTTGGTATACAGATTTGTCATGTCAAGAAGAAGAAGCCTATTGTTTTTGGTAGAGGTCAAAGGTCATCTGAGGTCACTGGAGGTTAATCTGCAAAAACCTTGTAAACAGCTTGTAAACACGATATCTCGAGATAGCAATGACCGACACTTATCATATTTGGTATATAGATTTGTCATGTTGAGAGGAAGAATCCTATTGTTTTTGGTAGAGGTAAAAGGTCATCTGAGGTCACAGAGGTTAAACTGCAAAAAACCTCGTAAACACGATATCTCAAGATAGCAAAGGCCGACACTTTTCATATGTGGTATACAGATTTGTCATGTCAAGAGGAAGAAGCCTATTGTTTTTGGTAGAGGTCAAAGGTCATCTGAGGTCACCAGAGGTTAAACTGCGAAAACCTTGTAAATGGCTTGTAAACACGATATCTCAAGTTAGCAATGACCGACACTTTTTCATATTTTGTATACAGATTTGTCATGTCGAGGGGAAGACCCCTGTTGTTTTTGGTGGAGTTCAAAGGTCATTTGAGGCCACCGCAGGTTAAAAGCCGAAAAGGCTGGTAACCACGCTTTCTCAATATAGGAATGACCAACACTTTTCATATTTGGTATATAGATTCATCAAGTTGAGAGGAAGAACCCTATTATTTTTGGTGAAGGTCAGAGGTCATTTGAGGTCACCATAGGTAAAAGGCCGAAAAGCTCGTAATCACTTTATCTCAAGATAGGAGTGACCAACAGTCCAACACTTTTCATATTTGGTATATAGATATGTCATATTGAGAGAAAGAACCCTATTGTTTTTGGTGGAGGTCAAAGGTCATTTGAGGTCACCAGAGGTCAAAGACCGAAATCCTTGAAATTGGGATATGTCAAGATAAGAATGGCGGATATAGATTTGTCATGTTGAGAGGAAGAATGCTATTGTTTTTGGTAGAGGTCAAAGGTCATCTGAGGTCACCAGAGGTTGAACTACAGAAACCTTGTAAATGGCTTGTAATCACAATATCTCACGATAGCAGTGACAGCCACTTTTCATATTTGGTATATAAATTTGCCATGTTGAGAGGGAAAACCCTATCAATTTTGGTGGAGGTCAAGGTCATGGGGTTACCAGAGGTCAAAAAACAAAATTTCCCAAGAATTTCCAAGATCGTCATCTTGGGTCACTGGGATCAAAAGCAACATTTCCCAAGAATTCTCAAGATTGTCATCCAGGTTCACTATAGGTTAAAAAGCAAAGTTTCCCAAGAATTCCCAAGATCATCATATGGGGTCATCAGAGGTCAAAAAGCAAAATTTCCCAAGAATTCCTAAGATCGTAATCTGAGGTCACCAAGGGTCAAAAAGCAAAATTTCCCAAGAATTTCCAAGATTGTTATATGGGCTCACCAGAGGTGAAAAAGCAAAATTTCCCAAGATAGTCATCAGGGGTCACCAGAGGTCAAAAAACAAAATTGCCCAAGAATTTTCAAGATCCAAGATCCATTGGAGTTGAATTCCTTTCAAGACACTTTCGTTTTTCTTTTTTGTTATATTTGGTGGGGTTCAAAGTTCATGTGAGGTCAGCAGAGGTGAAATTGTTAAAATATCGTAAAATGATGTAGTCAAGGAAGATAAATCTGAGGGATGAACCTCAGTACAACAAAGCATCCCCATTCGGCAAGGAATCACTAAGCCCTTAGGCTTTCTGGTTATATTGGATACTCTTGTAGTCAGCAGCATGTGTATAAAGATATCATAAATGTAAATCTGTTTTCTCTCCAAAAATCAACAAAAGCATTCCATTTTTGTCTTTTTCTTACTAGCCTGAGAGAATTACTTTGCCTGGTGACACACTGTATAGAATCAGTTATACCACAGATGGACAAATGGGAGGCATCATCATGCCAAGTGGGGATACCCATTTTCTCAACTCTCATACTTCCCTCGGGATATCTCGAAAGGTGTACTCCTTTGAAGGACGGGACCCTTGGTTCATTGAGGATTCTTTGTTTGGTGGATTGCCTTCTGTGAGTTACTATCCGGGAACAGGTAGAAGGGTCAGCAAACATTATGACAGCAGGGGTCGCCTTATGACCATCATTTTCGACAAGTCCGTCATCAACCTCAATTATCATCGATCGACTGGTCAGCTTAAACTGGTGGAACTACAGGAAGGGGACTTTGAGAATGTCTTACGTCTGAAAAGCACTGGCCCAGTCCTCAAGCAGCAGACAGTGGCTTCTACAGGGTTTGGTGGCTTCCTCAATGCCAAGTTTGATTACAGTTTTAACAGCAACTTTCAGACAACTTCTATCTCGGCTGTCTTTAATTGGACATTGCTGTCATCCCACGAGAAGACATACGATCTACAAATGGGACGGGTCACCAGGGTGGGTGGTTTCAGTGTCAGCTACCCAGACATGTCTAGCCATGCATTATCTGATACAGTGTTCACCGTCCAGCACTCAGTTGGGGAATACATACTTCTCCAATCCATCCGGTATTTTATCCAAAATCGTAACATTCTGTCGCTATCATTTGGCTACGATTTCTCCATAAACATCTACCACATGAATGTGTACAATCCAGACAAAGCTTTACAATTTACCTACAAGCATGACAAGAGAGGTTTTCTCAACAGAGTTCTCCTCAATGACACAGATGGCCAGGACTTGTACAGATACACCTACTCTCCCAACGGAAATCTGCTGACCATTGAGAATACTCGTCAAGGAATCACCACCACCCTGGAATATGACCACAGGGATTGCGTCACAAGGGTAGGGGATGTTGAATACAGACATGATGCAGATGGAATCTTATCACAGCGAGGAGAGGCTGCGTTTGATTATAATTCTCGAGGACTTTTAGTCCATGCTTACAAACCCAGGGCATATGATATCAGGTATAAGTATGATGGGCTTGGACGACGAATCTGGAAGAAAGACCACACAGGCCAACAGGTGCAATTCTTTTATGCAGATCCTGACAACAAATGGATGGTCACCCATATTTACAACAAAAATCTCAGAGAATTATGGACTTTGGATTATGATCTGAGAGGGGCATTGCTGAGTATCCGCAGAAACTTAAGGAGGTGGTATGTTGTTACTGATCATCTTGGATCAATTCTCCAAGTTTGTAGTGAGGATGGAGAAGTTTTGAAGGAGTTAGTTTATGACCCTTGGGGCAATGTTTTGGAGGACTCCTCGCCAAATTTGAAGATATACTTAGGATACCGAGGTGGCCTGCAAGACCCACTTACTAAACTAGTCCACTTGAAAGGAAGGGATTATGATCCCATGAGTGGAAGATGGACGTCTCCAGATGTATCCTTCTATGATGACCTGGGTCAGACCAGGAAACTGAGAAAGTTCAACCTTTATACATTCCAAGCAAACAATCCAATGAACAGAGATTTGGAGCCTTCTTACATGACAGGTAAAATAATATTTTAAGAAGTTATTAGCTCAACAAGTTGACCTATTGTCATGGCAATAAGTATGTCTGTCTGTCTCTGTCCGTCAACATTGGTTAAAAGGCTGCTGTCTGCAGGTTCTTTGACCAGCCCTTGTCAAAATTGGTTATGTCATAACAGTGTCTTAGCCAGGTCACTTCTCCAATGCCACATTCTGAATGGATGGCCAGGGGAAAGGTCTAAAAGGGAGGGCATGTCCCTCTCCCCTATGAAAAAAATTGTTCAGTGGGAGGTGCCAACAGTAGATGGCAAATGGTGCAGTATTTGACCCAACTTAACCTTGTCAATGAGGTGGGAAGTACAATTTGTAATGACTGATTCTTTGCAAGACTGAATCGAAGTGATAAAAAAAAAATGCACAAGAAATTACTCTTCAGATATTTTTTGTGCAACATTCTTTTGGGTTGTGCGACATGTGTTGCACATATACAGGCTGGCTGAATCACTGGGTCATTCATAACACATTTCAGGGCTTGATAATTATGGTAACAAGTAGGTCAAAGGTCAGTTGGGGTCATGAATGGTCAAACATTGAAATCACACAAAAGCCTCAGTTCCCAGGGGTTGTGTCTGAATCTTATTATATTTGGCCTTACTATTATATAGATGTCAGGTCATCACAGTTACACTATGGAAGTATGTCAAAGGTCACGTTGGGAAAAGTTAAACAGTGGAATCTTGTACAAGCTGTCATATTGTAGGGGTTGTTTCTGGATCTTATTGAATTTGGCTAGTGTTCAGTAGATGACAGGGCATCATAGTTGTACTTAGGAAGTAGGTAAAGCACTATTTGGGGTCAAACAGTGAAATAATGCAAATGCTTTCAACTCGTATGGCCTAGGTTCTCAAGTAGTCTCACAGGCCATTTGTGGCCCATGACGCGCACAAAAGTGGCCCGCAGAAGATTGGAGCAGCCAGGAAGTTTTTAAGGTGTCTGTAGCATGTGGTACGGGTTCAAGTGCTTACTACACTTACAATTATACACTTGTGGTTGGCCCTCTGCCTGAAACACTTGAGAACCCTGTCCTAAGGGATGTGTCTGAATCTTACCTGTTTGGTCGTAGTGTTATTAAGTAGATGATGGGCACACCTTGGTTGTCCTTTGCGTTGATGCCATTTGGGGTCATAAGATGTCAAAATGGTTAAATTCATGCCAAAGCTTCTCCTTTAGAGTGGTTTGGTTTTTTTGTGATTTAATGTTTATTGGAATCATTAGTTGATGCCTGACAAATTAGGCTAATAAAAAAAGCTGTGAACATTGACATCTCTAGCAGTGAAAGTATTTGATCATGACTGCCCAAGGAACATCTCCTAGTGCATCTTATTCAACATGTATATACACCCCTTGATGGGTTTTAGATTCTTGGGTTTAGATCCTTAATTAACCTATAATATTACAGTAACTGTATAAGAGGGAAATCACAGTAGAGCTACTGCATCTTTAATGCTCTTGTTTTTAGTTTGTATTGCAGAGTAGCCTAGTTGTTAGAATAAGTGAGATCTTTATCATGAAATTAGTTAAAACCCTCTAGTTCATGTTTAAGAACAGGCTACTTATTTTGGCATTTGGGTAACAGTTACACCATCACCTTTTAATATGTATGTAGCACCATGCTTGATGAATTATCTCTGGCTGTGGGTGTGGGTGTGATACTAAAACTTGAATGCTATGCATATTCATTTGTGGGAGTGGTTAAATATGAATATTCCAGCATGCCAGCAATAAACCCCCCACTACTTAGCAACACGGTAGAAATACTCATTGCCTTTCCTTTTCTTCCATTAGATATGGATAGCTGGCTGGAAATCTTTGGCTACAACATAAATGCTCTGCTGCCCTCTGTAGGAGAACAGGGTCAACTCTCAGAGTTTACATGGTCAGAGGGTGATGTTACTTATTGGCAAAAGGTGAGTTTCCTGTAATTGATCACAAGAGAGTAAGGTTGACTATACAGGAATGAGAAGTATAGAGGCTTTTCACAGACAGTACATCAATCATACCTGTGCTAAAAGGCTAGTGAAAAACCTCTAGGAGAGCTGTTCATTATAAATGGAAATTATGAAACCTCTCTCTCTGTAATTGATCACAGGAGAAAGGGGTTTACTATACAGGAATGAGGAATTTTTAACAAATCACTTCATCTCACATCTTGTTTGTTGGACATGTTGACTGCCAGCATTGAATGTATTGCAGTTGTACCTATAGCCCCGCTGCACACACATACTGCCATCACACCTTCTGTTCTTATGGCATGACTGGTAGCAGGGTTTTGTACATGTACTTATGTCAATTGAAAGACCTCTACAGGAGAGCTATTCAGTATGAACCAGAAACTCTCCTTTTCCCATCCCTTTGATCACTGTCATGAAGCGTTGTGTAGAAGGCATTCCTTGTGTAATGTTTACTGTAATTGTTACTACCAGAAGTGAGTTGATGCTGTCCCTCTTTGTGTACATGTGTAAGCAGTGCTACAGCCAAGTCATGAGGGGGGTGGGAGGGGGTTAGCATTTGAAGCAATGGGGTTTACCAATCAGGAGGTTAAAGTTAATCCAGGCTGGATCATAATGAAAAGGGTCCTATTACAAATTACCGAAGAAAAGAGATTCCAAATTTTAACTACAACGTAGGAACCTATTGATGTAAAGTTGTAATCCAGCCCTTGCAAGTTTCTCCCACAATGACTGCTTTAAGCTCTGAATTGTGTCTGAAATACTCTAGATTCTTTGAATGGCTATCTTTTGCAAGCAACAGTACATATTTCTTAAAATGGCAAGCTATTCCTGATAAATTTTTCTACATCTCGGGCCTCCAAGTATGGTTTTGTTTTACAAAGCTAAGGGGCCACAGATGTGAAAGGAAACTGTGGCTTATAAATTATCACTGAAGTCAATGGATTATGAAATTGCCATCTTACTTTGACCTGGCCAGGGATTGAACCTCAAACCTCCTGCTTGCAAAGTTCTTTGTTCATTTGGCCACAGCACTGGTTTAAATTGACAAATAAGTCAGGTGCAGTCCTACTAATTTTTACTTTGTAATTTTTCTTTGACAGGAGTCTGGCTCAGTAATATCTCAGGCAAAGTGGAATGTCAATGCTATCAGGGATCAGTTTTACATCTTACCAAGCAAACATCTCTCAAACCCTCCTTTCACCAATGCACAGAAAACATTCAAAAACATTCCCTCCCTACTGGGGAGTGGTATTGAGATGTATATGCCCAGGGGAAGGATCCACACCGATGTGACCAGCCCATACGTCAGTGGACTGGAGCTAAGTCTGGCTAGGGTCATTAATGGCTCGTTGGTTGGGCTCCAGTGGCAAAACAGCAGGAAAGGGAAGGATTTCCAATACTTTTACAAGACGGAACTGAATAAATTCTCCAATGATATCAATGTGTTTGGATTATCTGACAGCAATACCTCAAGTTCTGTAGCATCAATTGACACCAACGTGACATTTCAAAAGTTTGATGAACCTAAAAAATATATCAAGATGGTGGTCTCAAATTCTGTGTCAGTGTGGACCATATTCTATGGCCTTAATGGGAATCAAATGGCTGAAATTGTACTACAAGAAGCCCATGCATGGGCCACCCAACAAGCATGGGCCAAGGAGAAATGGGCCATATCAAATGGTCGGAGAGGGTCTAGACATTGGACCAGCAGTGAAAGGACTAAGATATTAGAAGGTGGTTCTTTGTCAAACTATGAAGCATTGTATACCTTAGACCCTAGGGACCATCCTGCTGTTGCATTCGATGGAAATAACATTAGACTTGTGAGAAAGCAAGAGGGAAGGAGGAACTGATACAACAAAACTGCTTGAATTTTTTATTTTCATTGTTTTAAATGGATTCAGTGACAAACTTTACTGCTGCAATTAGTTCCAAAGGACTTACATCTTGTTAGCTTTCTTGTGATTAGCATACAGTTTTGTTCATGTGGTCACCTTGTTGGCACTAGCTTGCAAGATCCCCAGCTGTGTTGGTGTTTGTAAGTGCTGAGACCAAGTCCGACGAGCACAGAAGGCTTAAAAATTGATCTTCAGAACGATCAAAAATTGAGCATGATATACGCTTATCCATGTATTGAATGTGATGTACATTTTCAGTCCATTCAAAGACATTTTGACTGTTTATCCACTTTTTTGTCTTAAGTAGAGAAGTCAAGTTGCTTAAGAAATGAAGTTCAGAATCTTGTGACATGAAAATGCTTTTCATGTACAGGTCACTGTGATCACTGAAGTCAATGGAACTCTGCATAAAACTATGACTATTCATCACATTAGTTGTTAATACCTGGGACAATTTTTTCTGTATTGTGTTTTCAGTACTGCAGAATGATGCAGTACGAGATTATGTTAACTTATGTTCGTATCCTAGGTTAGGTTAGCAACGCAGAACTGACGCTTCGTAGCATAAAAAACTGTACTCTCGAAGTCGAAGCATGCTTTGAAGCATAACAGGTTTGGCCCAACTGGTTGGTTAATACATACAAAATTCATGTAAAATTGAGGAAAACAGGCTGGTCCTGATGATGTGTGTACTTACATGTTTCTTTTAAATGAGCTGTATTATTTTATGCATTTGTGTGAATTAGTTTCCATCTTTAAAAAAGAAAAACTGGTGTCTTTTCATGGTCCACCAATAATGAATTTAGTCAAAGCAATATTACGAAGCTATCTTTTTACTACATTTATCCGTTGTACAGTTTTGTTGTGAATAACACTTTTTTACACGATGCATTTTGAAAGCTTACTACAAATCATGCCTCTGCTATGTTATAAATTCTCCTCTGTATGGAGTACTTGTAAGTAACATCTCATTTTTGTCACGCTTCTAATATTTTGCCAAAATTGTATATATAAAACACTTATTTAAATCATGTGCATAAATTTGTAAATAGGAAAAAGATTTGTACATTTAAGATGGTTTTATAAATGTAAATGGATTTAGGGCAAGTGATACTTATCTTGCAGTCAGGGTTTTTATGACACATGCCAAGATAATGGACTATTGAATTGTGCTGACAATCCTGTAAATATATATATGTATTCTTAAAGTGTTTTCAATATGCAAACGTAATTTAGGTTTTATTATTTGATAAAACTTAAAGGAAGAGCATTTCAGGTGGCTTGGGAGATTGGCCAAGCATAAACAGCTCAACAGGTTCTGGGGGCTGACATAAAATAGGCAATTTTTTTTCTTTGTAAAAACAGCTGGACAAATGTTGTTTAGGCTTTTAATTTTGTGGCAAGTCTCTTAACTTGTGACAGTACCATGGGGAAAGCCTTTGGGAAGCTGCTTATATTAATATAGACTTAACACAGTGGCTTGAGGTAGTAACAGTTAGATGAGGTTTAATGCCCCAGTTTCCAACCAATTGGTTCAGGTAGTAACAGAAACTCACTTTGCATGTCGTACATTCATATGGTTTCCAGTACTAGTTGTTGAACTGAAACATGTCATGAGATAATCTGATGAGAGAATGGATACATAACACCTTTTGGGCCTATAAAGTTAGTAGATGCTGTTAAATTTCAAATGTGCCAAAGGAATTGATTTTAAGGAATGTTATTTCAAGGAAGGTAGGATTGTGGAGGTAATCAAAATTTAGTTTATATTTTAATGTATGTTTATGACTTGGGCTGTGAGTATGGTATATTTGAATGATTGCCACATGTAGTGATTTAGATTCACTGTGGATTTTAATTGTACATTACTGACTATCCGTCCTGTCATGTGTGAACTTTTTACTCATGAACCATGAGCCATGGGGTGGGGAGAGAGGTAAAAGGGGAGTTCAGGGCTGAAGTCAGGATGGCAAGCTCTGGGGGTCCAAATAGGTGATACTGATAAAATACCCTCATTTGGAATGAGGCAATCCAGGATTAATGGAGTCCGAAATTGGCTTAAGACTCTTGGACTTCTGACTGGCTAAAGCTGTGAGGGGATGGGGGGTTGAAAATAATTCAAGTGACATTCAAGTTACATTTGGTTGCCAGTAACATCAGTGAAAACTGTTTAATGGAAAAATGTGCCATATTTTGTAAGTGGGATTAGTACGTAATCTTTTTAATGTGCAAATCATGTGTTGTGACAGAAAAAAGGTAATCTCTTTAAAGCTGGTGGAGTAGAAAAATTAATGATTATGTTTATACATCTCTGCCAGAGGTATTAATGCTGTTTGTATCAAGATGAACATTATTACTGGTAATGGACAATGCATTTTGCAGTTTTAAAATGAACCATTAAAATGAAAAGACATTTTGAAGTGGATTATCTGTATAGTAAAATACTATTTATATTTTCCAGTACCATTCAAACATATTCCTATTATGGTGTACGTATATGGTTTGCTCTTAATCACCTGCATAACAGATTTTTGTGTATTTACTTTTGTCTTGCTCTAAGCTGGTGCTTTAGTGACTGGGGGTTTTCAATAAGGTTGCAAAATAACTTTATCCTTAATTTTACTTTACGTTCATTTGACTGACTTGCTTTTTATTCGTTCTATCTTTTCTTTTGTCAAACAGCATTATTTCTTAAATATACGACTTGAAAAGTTATAAACTAGAAGTTGCATCTACTTTGTTATTATTTGCTCTAAGTATGAACTGTTTAAGTAGTCCTTTTTTAGGTATTTATGCATGAAAGATAAGACAGATGTACATCACTTCATCTACAGCCCAGGGGGGGGGGGGGGGAGGTGGAGGGTGGGCGGTAGCTAGCTATAACAGTGACATGCATCCTTCTATCCACAGGTGCCTAATACCACTATCCAAATTGCCTTAAACTACTTTAAACTCAATGAACACCCTTTGAATAAACTTATAATTTAAGAAGATAGTAAGCACATAGGCCAGCTGCAGGGACCCATGGTTTCCCGAGTTTGCAAAAAAGTAAATGGGTTGCACTGGTTTGACCCTTTGCAACAGTTAAAAAATTGAGGCCATCTTTGCTTGTAGGTCTTAGTGACCCTTTAACAGTAAATTTTTTCCTCATACTCCTACCAGTGGTGGAATAGTCTTGTCATTGATCTACACACCTCCTAGCAGGTAGTTATGAGAGCTGATGAATTGCCAAAGCAGGTTTTTCGGATTCTGAAAAAATAGTTGTCATCATGAAATATGACAATTCACATCGTTTTCTTACTGATTGGAAACGATTCCTGTGCTGGTGTAAGACTGAGTAGGAACACATGCCTATATTGCAGCTGTGTCTCTCGGAAGAGTGAGTCAGTACCGTGGAATCGGTCTAAGAATCCAATCGCTCCGTAATTGTAGTTGAATCTGCAAGGTGAAAAACCATTTGTTTTGGGCTTTATGTCCCAGTTCTCGAATCTTTAGATGTTCTAATTCTAATATGTTGTAAAGTTGGTATTACATTCCTTACAGAGTCCTTATTTTCAATGTTCTTAAAATCCTCAACTGTATGTGCAATAATGACTCATGGACCAGACCCATAGCCAGACAAGGTACTGATGGAGCCAAATATTTTTAGGGGGGAGGGGATGAGAGATACTAAAATGCATTAAGGCAGTGGTAAATTTTAATTTTCTAGGGTCGCATCCCCCTGTCCAAGTGCTTGACATAAACTCCAGAAAAATCCTCTTTTTCTCAAAGATAACTAATGGTAAACTTGGAAGTTACTTTGAACTGATGTTGTGTAGTTCAATGGATTTGTATAATTTTACCAACAGCTGTATTTACAAGAGTTAGAAGCAAATGATCCTAATTCCCTGATATCAAATTAATTTTGAAAAACTTACTTGAGGTGATGAAAGTCGTGTGCTTCTGGTGATGGCAACAAGGGCAGATGGTAACCAGAATGGTGTATCTGAGAAACTGTCATCGCAAACCCGAGACACAGCCATAGGGTAGTGATGTGTGACCCCATTATGACCGGACCCATTACTACAGGGAGGAAGTTGGCCAGAATGTGTTCCACTGGGTGTGCATAAATGGCTACAGATGCTACGGGAGCAGTCCATTCATGGTGCAGCTTGTGAATGTGTTTATAGAGAAGGGGGTGATGCATCAGCCTGCGATGATAGAGGACTTAAATAGATCAGATGAAAGATCAGATCAGATGAAAGGAAGAGAACTCCCAAGTTCCTCTTTCCAAGTACTAAAATTCTCCCGACTACAACGGTTTACTTCATGCCCTTCCTTCAGTTTAAAAAAAAAAAAAAAAGAAGAAAAAAAAAAACAATTTGCCTCTTCCACCTTGTACCTGGCGCCACCCCTGAGAGGGCTTTGTCGTGGGTAAACAGACCTTGAGGTAATTTTGTAAGACTTATTGTAGCCTAGACCATCCTGGGTGGCACAAGCCGGGGGGCGGTAGGGCAGGTGGTCATGGCCCCAGTCGGGGAAGGCTTTCCCAACCGTCAGGGAAATTTTCCAATTTCGTGGGGGAATCTTGATGGAAAGTCAGTCGCCCCGACCATCTGCTTGATTTTGCTCTTAGAGAGGGCATATTCTTCAATACAAATGCAAAATTTTTACCAAATTTCTTCTGTAAAACCCAAATTTTCCATAAAATGTTTTAATAGAAGCCAAATCATTTTTGGCTTGAGAAGCGTGCCAAAAATTTTATGTTCGACATCCTTTCGGCAACTCATCGCCTTTGTCGGGGCTTCTGGTTGCTGCCCCTTTCCCCGCCGGAAGCTTGCCCCCTCCCCCGTCGGGCAAATCCTGGCGCGTCACCCCTGTAAACCATAGACCTCTATGACAAGTGTTACAACCAACTGAACGTGGTAAAGCAAATCCTAAAAGGAACTAAAACACAGCTGTATATCTTTTCAAGCATTTGAAAAGCCTTCTTCAAACTGACCAAGAGGTCATGCCTGCGTATTGTACTCAAGAGGAGCCCTAACCAGTTTTACATGTGAAAACGACCTGTTCACTACAACATCGTCCGTTGATCTAAACTTATACTTTATGTAAGAATTCTTTCAGCCCTTTTAGAAGCCTCATTAAGAGGTATTCTGAGAAGAATCTACGAATACCCTCAAGATTTCTTTCTCCGCAGACATTCTCGAAAATCTGGCCAGCCAGCCAGACTACACTAGAATGAGAATTCCTGGCGCCCGTATTTTTACATTTGTCATCATTGAAGAGGACCTGTCAATCATACAACCATTTATAAGTAGCTCGCCAAAAATGAATATAACATTGATTTACTGTACATCGATTCATGGGAAACGTAGTATCGCACACAAAGTTAAAGGAGAATTTGTCACAACTTAACAACCATAATTGATAGATATGGAATGATATGCAACTTAAAATAAGGAACCTGATTCTTTTTTTGTCAAGAAATAGTATGTTTCTAATAGGGAGAAATCCACTGTCTTTCAGAGTTTGAATAATTTGTTCACCAAAACTTTCCAACTTCAAATGACGCCACATTCATTAATATACCAACGCGAAATATATATGGAAGAAAGGGTATTAAATTTATTGGTGAGACTAAATGGTTTAATAATGATAATAGCTATTTTTCTCGTGCCATCTTAATGCTCAGTATTTCCAGTACCTGCACCAGTAGTTATGTGTTTACAGAAGGCCCATAACCAGACTTGGAGAGCGGGCGGGGGGGGGGGGGAGGGGACCAACCTAAGGGGGCGCTAAGTGTAAGTTATTGCACAGGGGCCTGACTATGCTCGCAGAGTCAAGCCAAGGAGCAGGAAGACCTGGCCCCCAAATGCCCCCTCCCCTTCAGTGGCATAGCCAGGATTAATTGAGCAGGGGGCACTTGGGGCACGAACCTTTCCTAGGGGGGAGCACAATTTCTGAATTCTCTCCCTCTCTATAGGGCTTATGTACAGAACTGTGCATTCCAAAATTTTCCACTGGGGGTACCCGGGTGGCACGGCTTTGTCGTGGGGGCACGTTCCCCCTCATGCCCCCCCCCCGTAGCTACGCCACTGCTCCCCATGGTTACAAGCCTGGTTCACAGGGAGGTATCCAAGCGTCAAAGAACTATTTGATTTCTATATAACACAATCAGTCACTGCCGAATTCCTAGTAGATACCCGGGTAGAACCGTTAGTGAACAGATCTGAATTAAACTTATTTTTCATGTGATCCCGAGAGAGAACGATATAGGTCAATTATGTAGTGTGGAGGTGATCTTATTTCAGTATACCATACCGGTGCATGTAGTAAAATCCAATCTCCTGTACGAAAAGGAACACCAGCCAATCACGAAACTTTACTCGAAACGAAGGCATCTCTTTGGGTTCAAAGCTGCATCCCCTCATTTTGACAACATAGTACATGGCATAGAAGAAGGGCACGTTGACGAAGACCTGGTTGAAACAGACCACTGCAATACACTTGAGGAGCTTTCTTGTTGGGACCTAGAGAAAAGAGTAAGAAAATATTACACTAGCTATCCTTTACACCAATCCACGCGTTATGTTTCTCAGGTAAATCGGGTAACTAACAAACCACGACAATTAACAGACATAATTTAATACTAAAACTTGCATAATTAAGTAGTAAATGAAACTAAAGAAAAACATGAAGTAAGAGCATTTTTTTCCCGCCAGGGTGCATTGCCAAATATCTTTTATACTTATAGGCTAGTTAACATGTACATGAAGGCTATCTAAATCCTCTAATATCTTTCTAACAAAAATTCATCCAAGCACAATCCACATTTTGCCTTGAACACTACTCACTCTTTTCTGTTTCTTGCATAGAATCTTATGTAACCTTACTGCTTTAAGTACATAGACACAAATTACACAGATTCAGGGTTCCATGAATCTTAAAGGACCATAAAGTTCCATACTTTTTCATGACATTATGCATTTTCTTGGGTTTAATAACAATCTGGGAAAAATACCGGCGGTTTCTACCCGCATTTTAAAAGGAGTTATACAATCTGTACAAAATTACAATTTTCCGCAACTTTTTCATAGTTTACAAAGTACTATGAATTTTTCATGACTGGAAAGTGGAAATTAAACTTTAAGGCTTTTCTAAGTTGCGTAGTCTTAGCAGGTTTGACACTGCTCCTTGTTTGTTCAGTGGACTATCTTTTCTACTTTTTCTCTTTACGGATTTACTTCAGTGTCTAGTTGTTGCTGTTCCAGCATTTATAAAATTTGAGTTCTACAATTATTCACATCCCATGAATTTCTATTTAATGCTTTTTTATTTTAATTGCAAATTGAATAAAATGCCTTCAGTATCAACGTTGTATGTAAATTCCGTTTTAAATAAAAGAAGCCATCTTTACATATGGTATTTACTATTTAATGTAATCTAAAGAGCAAAAAATATCAAACGACGGCGTGGTTGCAATTTATTAGTATGTCGGAGTTAATGCTTTGTATATAATCGTTAAAACTAATTTTAAAGACAAGAGCGGCGATGTGTTCTCAATATTGGGAGGGGGGGGGGAGGGGCATGACAGCATTTTCAAATAATTTACTGTGTGTGAAAAATCAAAGTCAATGGGGGATTTCTCAAATATTGGGGGGACATGCCCCCTCCCCCAAATCGCCGCCCATGTTTAAAGATGTAGTGTTAACTTCGCCCTTACTAGTATTCGTTCCTCTCTGTGAAACATAAGGACCTTAACTGGATTACGGTGATATCTAACGTTTGTACATTTTCTTCTCAACAAGCAAAATATATTTCCTCTTTTTACAGCTCGACCTACGTAGGACGAGCTGGATGCTTTGTCTAAAAAATATTTTTCTGATGATTTAATTGCGGAGTGACAAATCCCTGTCGGATAAAGTGAACACTGTGGTTCTCAATACTTTAGTACTTCGTGCGAAATTAAAATTACAATGTGTTTACAGTAACATATTTAGTCAGTTGGACAAGATTGGGTCAATCAAGTTTTATAAAAGGCAGGTACGTTTTATCCACAGTTGTAGGCTAAGGTGGCCACATTTTGGGGATTTAAATCAGGGACGCTTCTCGACCAGGCACCGTGTAAGGAAAATATGCATCGTTAGTGTGCAATTGGCTACTAAAGTAAATGTGTGTGATCACAGCAGTAATAGAAAGTGAGTGATGTTCTTGATTTTTCAATCTCTACGATTGTAGATACCTGTTATTTGTTAGCTTGTAACGTACGTCGGTACTTGGGCGCGGGGGAGTCAATCCATATTGAAATGTGGGGGACATAGGCGGGAATACGGGAGGACACGGGTGGCTCCCCCACTTTTTTCCAGAGTTAAAAAAATATAAAAAAAATGAGCGAAAGGAAGCGAGAACAGAGAAATAAGAGAAGTTTTAATAGCCTATCATGATTAAAATTTTTCAATGTTAAATGAAGGAAAACATTAATGTCAAAAACCATTGCAATACTAGGAAGATTCTTTCGGCGCGCTTCGCCCCCACCTCTAGAGAAAACTGACTGATATACAATTGAAAATTTTGTCTGGCGCCTTAAAATTTCTTTGCTCCTACGCGCCACACTATTGTGACTTGAAGCTCAGTCCGTCACAAAATGCACCATGGTCTTTGTAAACAGTCCCAAACCCTACCCATGTGAAGGGAGTCGCAAAAAAAAAAAAAAAGAAAAAAAACGGCATGCTTCCCATACTCCTTATATAAATCGATGTCTCATTAGTACTGCTGTACTGCTGTGCGCGTAGGAAAACTTAGTGGAATTGCCTCATTATTACTCTCTGTGGGGCAGCTTGAGTAAATTACTGTTTCCAATATCCTCGCTATACACCTCTGGCTGTTTACTTTCCTCATCAACTACCACCATCCTCAGCAAATTGATTGACGGTTACTATCGTAATTTGCATCATCGTCATAAGGAAGCCATTTCATTAGCATTTCTAACTGTACCTGGGGGTAATAGGAGTTTCTCAGGAAATGGTCCAGAATGGCCGCAAAAGCCGTCAAATTTAAGAAAAATTTCTCGGGGAGAACCCTCAGTCCCCAGCCTCCGGCTTCGCCCCTTCGGAGCTTACGGTTAAAGGCTTCGCCGACCACAACTTCCCAAGCTGCAGTGGTCAAGTGGTTAGAGCATCCGACTTGCAGCCGGGAGGTCTAGGGTTCAAATCCTGGCCGGGTCATACCAAAGACTTTAAAAATGGAACCTACTGCCTTTGTGCTTGGTGCTCAGCATAAGCAATGGAGTAGGGAAAACAAGCCAGTGAGCCACAACTGGAAAAAAGGCCGTGGTCGTCTCGACTTGAACCAATTGGTTGGAAACTGGGACGTTAAACCTCATCTAACCTAACCTAACCTAACCTAACCTAACCTAACCCAAGATGCAGCCTTCAAAATTAAAATTGCTTCCCTGGCACTTTAACTGCCGATGCCCTTGATCATGTCCATGTCCATGTAAAACTGCTCATAAAACATTTCATTGACTCTTTAAAGTATCACATAGTCTATAACCCTCAAAATCGACACTAACTTATTTTTCACACTAACAATGTTGAGAGTTACCTTCATAGCTAGTGTCGAATATGTACGCCTCTTTTGACGTACATACTCTAATACTCAAGTTTGCGGAAGTTGGTATTACGAGTGCAGCCGATATAGGTGCAGGAGTAATACACGTCCGCCAAGCGGGCAAACTTTGAGGAGGACTTGTCCAAGACCATCGACAAAATGAAACATGACAGAAAGAACCATAGAGCAGGATATAGATTCCTATACCCTGCTCTATGGAAAGAACAGGCACCCGGGGAAATAAGAAAAAATTTTATGCAACGAAAATACTGCATTTAAAACTAAAAGAAAAACAACAGGCTACAAATAAAAGTCTCAAACTCTGTCTCAACGCTGTTTTTTAGGCGGGCTTCGCGCGCACCCGTTTTATATTGTTTCGGGATTCGGGGTTACTTCCTGTGGAAAATCTTTCTTCTCATGGCTTCGCACAAACTCTTTTATTATCATTGAAATCATCAATGTCCCCATGGCCATACGCAGAGGAGGGGAATTTCCCCTCTCAAGAAGCTTTCAAAGCAAAATTTCAATCACCAATTTGTGTAAACTTAACGACTCTTTAAAGATTGTTTAGATGTAAGTTGTTAGGCACGGAAAGTGCCACATCAGGTTACGTAATAAGGGACAGGCACTTATAGGGGCAAGAGCCCTCTATCTCCTTGTGGACACTTTTCTTAGCTTTCCTATTACTCATATCGCCAAAAAGTCTGAAAATGCGATTTTTTTCAGCGCGCTTCGCGCGCACGCACTCGGAATACTACATCTCCCATTCTTAAAATTATTGTTCCAAAGCCCCGGGTAACCCTCAAAATAATCCATTCTCCCTCCTTCCTCAAGCCCTTTGCATTCTCGATCCTATCTGACTGTTACCGTGTAAGAATATAATTGAAAAAAGTCCAATTGTGATTTTGGTGGTCTGTTAAGTGCCCACCTTATGTCATTTGAAGTTGAAGCTAAAATGCATCATTTTAATGCCTACAATTTGTAAATACCCGAGAGCTTCCGGGGACTTCGCCCCCTGGACCCCGCCAGGGGCCCTCAGGCGGGTTGCCTGGCCCCCACGCAGTAAGGGAAAGCGCTTCGCGCTCCCGCGGCGCCTTTGGCACCGTTTGACAGTCTACCCAGCTTCTCCCCCACTTTCAGACATCAAACCCCGCCCCTGTGGGGGCATACATGACTTAGCAAAAACCAAGTCCTTAGGTTTTGAAGGGGGTCTTACCATAGGCCCTTCCCTGTTCCCCTCTTATGATGACTGACGTTGCCCTATTCTAATAAGGATTAGGATTGCAAAGTTAACAGGACCATCATAGATGATCTGCCAGTTGATATACTCGGAGTAGGGAATTACTTCAAGATGTTATTTTCATCATGTCCCAAAATAGCCGTAACCACGCTCAGCAACGTGGATCAATGTCAGAGAGCATGGACCCCAACCAGGTCCGTAGCTAGGGTCATGTGTTTGGGGGTGTGAAGGTCTCAAATTCCGACTGGCTGGACGTTTTTTTCAACTGAGTGACTGCGTGTAAATTGCACTTTGTTTTATGTGCTCTTTGCTCTGTGCTTTGTATATAAGCCGTGGGAATCCTTCCTTTGTCACTACATAAAGGTGTCGTCCTGGGGGCGGTCTAAGGGGAGGTGGGGCCCTCCCCTGTGAGAAATTTTTGTTAATTTAAGGTTGTTTAGATGCAAAATGGTGCTATCTTTGGGATATTTTTGCAGCTGCTCGTATATGGCTGGAAAATGTCCATAATTTGGTGAATTCTAATTTTTGGTTAGGTGAAAGAAGGGAGTATGTTGTCTAAGAGAAGAATACGTTGTCAACAAACTTCCCGAAGACCCCCTTTTGGCTACTTTACTGCCTTCTATTCTGGCAAAGTTTTTACCCAAAAACACCTGGGTGGAGTTTACAGAAAATTTCTTGGACTATTACGAAAATTTTCCTTTCCTTCATTGTGCATTATAAAAGGGCATCAGTAAGGCTGGCAAATGCCCGTATAGGGTCTCCTGGAAGCTCTGGATCAATTACATAAAATGGGACAATGCCGTAATGCTTATTATCCAGGGGCGGATTTAGGGGGGGGGGCCCAGGGGGCCCGCCCCCCCCTTCCAAAAATTTTTGAAGTTTTTTTTTCAACTTCATAAAACAAATGACTAGGCCGTATTCCAATTAAATAGGCGTTTGTGATTCAAATTTGTTCATTATTTAAATTTCCACCTCAGAAAATAAGTCTTACGTTAATAATTCTGTTACTGACCTCCCCCTGATAACATTTTGGCTTATATTGGTCACAGTAACTTTTTCCGGGTATTGCAAGGGGTTACCCATGAGCGCTGTATTGGATTGTTAACTTCAGTCCATTACCGGCCCGGCCCGCAGCATTGGGAAAACTGCTTCTACTTTCAAAGGAATTTCAGAGGAATATTTTCAACAACCTCAGGCTTTTAACTATAACTTGCTGCAACATTAGCGTCTTCTTTAAGCTTTGTAATTTACTTTAATGAAATGAACTTCGAATTTAGGGTAATATAAGGGAAAAGAAGACTTCAATTCGAGAAATTGCCATCCTAATATGTGGACAACAAAGGCTACTCTCCTCTTTCATCCAACCAAAATTTAAATTTCACTAAATTATGAGCATTTTCCAGCCATATATGATCGGTTTCAAAAGTATACTAAAGACATCACCATTTTGCATCTAAGCAATCTGAAATTAACAAAAATTTTCTCAAAGGACCCCTTAGACCCCTTCCCTAGGACAGCGATCACTCATCCCATACTTTACCCCTATCAAAGTACCCCTTACACCACCCTTGGTGCACCGCTTCCCCATTATATCCCTCTTCCAGATCAGACTTTTATACAAACCACTATGAGCTGGGCCCCCCCCCTTTTGCCAAATCCTGGAAGCAAAATTTGTCTTAAAAAATGACGTATTTTTAGGAACTAAAATAAACAAAAATCGGCATCAGTGAGGGGGTACCATCGTGCCCTCCCCTTTGAAAATTTTTGAAAACTTAGGTGCCCTTACATGTAATCTGGTGACACATATGCTACTTTTTGAAGTAAAATGTGTGTTAAAAAATTAACGTATTTTTTAGGAACTAAAAGAAAAAACAGGCATCAGTGAGGGGGCCATGGTCCAATGGGGTGTCCCCCTCCCCCTGGAAAATTTTCGAAAATAAGGTGTCCTTACATGCTATCTTGTGCCACTTATGCTACCTTTTGAATTTAAATTTGTGTTAAAATTGACGTATTTTTATAGAAACTAAAACACACAAAGATCGGTATCAGTGAGGGGGTACCATAGCCCAGTGGGTGCTCCCCTCCCCTCTAAAAAATTTTGAAAAATAAGGTGCCCTTACATGCATTCTGGTGCCACATATGCTACTTTTAGAAGTAAAATTTGTGTTAAAATATTTACGTATTTTTAGGAACTAAAAGAAAAAAAAACAGGCATCAGTGAGGGGAGCCATGGTCCAACGGGGTGTCCCCCTCTTCTTGGAATTTTTTAAAAATTAGATGTCCTTTCATGCTATCTGGTGCCACATATGCTACCTTTTGAAGTAAAATTTGTGTTAAAAATTATTTTTATTTTTAGGAACTAAAAGGGAAAAAAGGCATCAATGAGGGGGCATGGCCCAATGGCCCCCCAAATACGCCACTGAACGCCAAGCACTTTACATTTATCGTACTTTCACTAATTTTGAATGAAAATCCAGACGAACAGTTTCCAGCAATGGGGAATCGGCGAAAGGGAGAGAATAGTTGCAGTAAGGTGATGTTAGAACTTCCTGATAGGTATAGCAAAAGGTGTGAAGGACTAGCAAGCGCGTTTTAGAATGTTTTTCGTGGTAAGTGTATTAATTCAATCACCATTTATACCGATAATGGCTTCCCGCGAAGCGCTCGGTAAAAATTTTTGAAAAATGTATAACGGCAACAACGTACTTTCAACCTTCCACATCATGCTGCAAATTAGATTGAATGATCCCACATTGACGCGAGGCCCCTACAGATGTTTGGAGATGTGTCTCTGTTTTCGGAAAGTGTTGTGATTAGAATAGTTCCATGTATAATTACCTTTTTAATGGTCATGAGATGGAGTGAAAACCGTGACGCCTGCGCGCGAAGCGCGCCGAAATTTTTTCATATAACAAGATTTCCCTGACAATTCTGCATTCCGAATCTGCATTGAGACACTTAAAATTGCCCAACAAACCTACATGCCACTCAAAAAGCCAGTCAAATAGAGCCACGACACTACTCTTTTACGAAATGTGGGGGAGGACATTTGATATTGTGTCCCCCAACCATCGAAATGTGGGGGGACGTGTCTCCCCCCCCCCCCGATTGACGCCCATGCTCGGGCGCTACTATATATACATATACATATACATATACATATACATATACATATATATATATATATATATATATATATATATATACATATACATATACATATACATATACATATACATATATATATATATATATATATATATATATATATATATATATATATATCACAACCATGTTGATCTAATACTAGGCCTATAGTACTAGCTAGCTGGCCGTTCAACTCCCGTCAGAAAGGTACACAGTAGGCTACACAATCAACAAAATATTATTTTATACAACATTATAACTAATATCATGGAATATTTCAAATTTCAAGGACACTTTTTCAAATCGGGGACATTTTCAGGGACACTTGTTCATCGGGGTCAGGACACCGGATTCCGGGACTGTTCCCGAAAATCGGGGACGTTTGGTCACCTTATTGTAGGCCTATACGGGACACTTTTATGGGGTGAGCTATGCAAATTTAATTGAATAAGTGTACCCCGTCATCCTTATTCAGGAATGGTTCCCATCAATCATGTGACAATGTTGTTGTTACTTATTTGTTAAATTTATGCAGAATAACTCCTTGGTTTACTTTTAATATTCGATGTTTTTATACAGAAACATAATGAAAGATACTTGTGAGTAAAATAAGGGGCGATTTGTAAGAATTAGAAGATTTTTGAAAATGAACTTGGGGCGACTGTTATCTCCATTTAAGAAAAATCTCTGTTGAGGGACAAAATTGCCCGAGTTTTTCTTTTTCAATAACTTGCCAGAGGAATGGATTTTGCCCTTACTTGGGGTTAAGCCCGGTTCGTACGCCATATAAAAATCAATGAAATGGTGTGGTTTTCCTGACAACAAATAGTGTTAGGAGAGGAAATAGAAACAAGAGAGAAACATCATAAAAACAAATTCACCATTCCCTTTTCTACAAATAGGCCTATTGAATACAGAACACTTACTCCTACCCCGGATAACACTACTTGTGACGAAGGACATTCTGTTCAAGCAAAATGGTCAAGTGCTTGTGCTCAGTGGCGTAGCCAGATATTTTTTTTGGGGGGTGGGGGGCAAAAGCAAAAAATTTCAGATTATTATCTTGAAGTAATGATGTACTATCTAAGCGTAGCGCCACTATCATCTGGCGTGTAGTGCGCGGAAAAAGTTAGATTAAAATATCTCCGAGATTGCCTTAAGCCTCATTCACACGATACGACAAAATCGCGTGCGATTTTGGCTGCGTGCGACTTGTCGTATGCAACCTTGTCGTTGCGTGTGAATGAATGTTTTTAGTCGAATGAAAATTATCGCACGCAACAAAGTCGCGTGCGATTTTCTGAAAAAGTTGTGCGCGATCTTGTCGTTGCGTGTGAATGGATTTTTGATTAACCCTTTATTGAACTTATTGCATGCGATTTTTGGGCAGCTAGTAGCTAAACAAAATGACAGACGTCGGTCAAAGTGGGAGTGGAGTGAAGAAAAAATGGGACGAAAAAAGATATGAGATCAATAACTAACTAATGTTACATTGAAAGTGTGTTCATGCTGACTTATAATGTGGTAAAAAGCTAGTCGTTTCTCATTCCCCTGGGGATAAACCACTCGCGTAGTGTGCAAGCATATGTGTATGCACTGCGGAGGCGAGTGCCTCTTGAACCTGATGAAAGTAGGAAAGAGAGGAGTAGTAATTTTGACAAAGACCGTGTTATGACAAGTTTCAAAGCTCTAATTTAGAATCAGTGCCCACAAGTGAAGGGCGGGCATTGATTAGTACCACATTTGAATTGGTTGAATTGGTTATTCACTGTAAAGCAATGGTTTTTGAACCAGTTCACCCTTTTCAATATGAGCCAGGCTTTAACATTTATTTCTCTTTTTCGAAATGTAACAAAAAGCATCGCTAAAATTGATTTTGACTAAAGTTCACATCAGTTGCAAGTCCAGGACCTTAAAAAGAGGAAGGGGTTCAACGTGTAAGGGCGGAGTCTTTCTTGCCAGCGTAGAAGGCTCGAAATTTCAACAGGAAGTGCACTTAGGCCCTTTTCAGGAAATGTGGGAAAAGTCTAAGCAAAAAATTAATTTTCATAAGTGAAAGAGGAACTAAATCTACGCAATTCGGTAAAATTCAATTCAAACCGGACGTGTACGTATTACTCGAGGTATTAGCAAATGAAGTTGTTACGTTTGTGACCCAAAGTGAGCTTGAAACAAGTAAACATGGGCGTGGATCATGGAGGGACGGGGGCGCGTCCCCTTCACTTTTTTGGAAGGGGGGACATCTCCAAAAAGTCCCCCACTTTTTCAATAACAGGCCTATAACATAGATTATGAATTGACACTACATTTTAAAAGCTAAATTGCCCCCAAATATGGCACCATTTGCCATATAGACACCTTCAAATTCCTTTTTCTTCAATATGGAGGGGGACACCCCCTCCCCTAAGACCCCTCCCCCGGGACGGCGATTCACAAATGGTGAAAAGTTCCCCCTCCCCCACCTTTGGAAATGGATCCGCGCCCTTGCAAGTAAAGTTTATATAATTTCCTCACATTGATAAGGAATGCTATGTTTCCTTAATTTTTTCAGTCTGCTCTGTTGACCTTGAAGTTAAATGGGATAGGACTTTTCCATGTGGAATGTAAAGTTTGTAATTTTCCCATGCCTTGCATGCAATCACATTCCGATAACATAGGATTGTTGAGGAGAAAATTGGTTGTAAAGTTTAAAGAAAAACAAAAGACTGCTCATTAATGTGGGGCTATACCCATATCTACACTCGCTCATACGACGACTTTTTCGTCCTCCATTGTATCACATTGAATAAAATCGCGCACCTTTGTCGTATCGTTTGATCGCAGAAATGGTGAACTTGGAACGATCTCTTGAAATACTTACAAAGTCGCGCACAACAAAAGACAAGTCGTTCACACGCAACAACTTTGTGGGCCACGAATTTTGCTTAACTTGGCGCGACAAGTCGTGCGCGACAAAAGGTTGCGTGAAAATCCATTCACACGAAACGATTTGTTGCACGCGATGGTTGCGTACGACAGATCGCGTGAAAAAATCGTATCGTGTGAATGAGGCCTTAATGACACTTCCAGGCCTTGTCAGTAACCATTTCGATGCTTTTATTTATTTCCGACAGAGGCCTTCGGAGGCTTTGTGGGGGGACCTCCCCCTGTCCCCCTCTAGCTACGTCACTGCTTGTGCTCACTTTTTTAATCAATTTTGTATTATCATGCACGTACCGGCACATTCTGGTCAGGTTGCACTTTGTATCGAAGAACGAATTCAGGTTTGCCTGTCACGTCGACCAATAAGAAGAGAGCTGCCACCAGCCAGTAGATCAAAAATCCAACCACTGAGGTTCCTTTTACGACAGAAAATAAAAAAAGAAATTGGTACGACAGGTCAAAGAAACATATGACAGGATATTTAAAAAAACAATATTGAATATCAAATTTACGTGAGCTTTTTAGGAAGCTCAATTGACATTAAAATTATTAAAGTTTCGATAGGATGTGCCCACATCGTCATGAATATCATACTCTACAACATGCCGAAATCCACCATAGAAATATATGCAAAATACATGATTATAATAAGATGGATGGACAGAAATATTGGTAGGCCCGTAGCCAGACAGGGTACTGAAGAGGGCGAACATAGCTTGCAGGTGGCGAAGCATTTTTCGGGGGGGGGGGGAGGCAAGGTGTGTTAAAATGTATTAAGGCAATTGTAATTTAAAATTTTCTAAGAGACGAAAAATTTTCCAGGGGGGATTTTTCTAGGCAGCGTGCCCCTGCCCACCCCCTTTGGTTACGGACTTGCATCTTGGTCCAACTGTACTCAGTGGCGTGTGCAGGATTTCGGAGGTGTAGGGGGACAACTTTAATTCCCCCGACTGATAGTGGTGTAACCATGGAATTACTACCTCGGAGTATTTCTATGTCACAAGTGCACCGAAGGTGCACGGCGAGAGCGAAGCGCGAGTCTGCACACGTGGGGTCCAGGGGCTCGTAAGGGACCCTGGTGAGGTCCAGGGACGGATCCGCAGTGGGGTGTAAGGGGGAAGCCCTCGGAAGTTCTTGCAATATAAGATAATGAGACTACCGAAAATTGTTTCCAGAGGCTCTATGGATCAGGTTTCATTTTGTTTTGGATTTTGTGAAATTCGATGTTTAATGACGGACAGCACAGGTTAATTAGTAACCAGTAAGTGAACTCAGAACACGTATCCATCTAATGAGCAATTCTATTCTTGGTGCATTTTATTTTGCCCGATTAAGAGTTGGTTTCTCGTAAAAAGTGGATATACAAGGCAGGGCCATTTACACGCTTTAGCAGAAGCTCTATTTCGGGTGCATTAATCTAATTAATGGCACAAGGAAACCCCCATAGTTTCGGCGGCATTAGGGTTCAATTCAAAGACTGCGAGGGGCACTGACGTAGGCGAAGTGAATTTTTTCCGCTAAAGGAGAAGAAGGTACTCTACAAATTAATCTCCTTGTACCTCATCGACTGGGTCATTCAGTTCTCAACTGAGACACATTTTGCGCGTATTCCTTACAGCGAATGGTCCGACCGAACTCCTTATATAGTGGCAGGTTCAGGAATTTGTCACAGTGGCAGAGGGGTGATTCCTAAAGAGGGGCTGTACGGGGCAAGGCCGACCTCTGCCCGACTGAGGTTAGGAATGAGGTCACAAAATATGGCATTTCACACGCCCCAGATTTCAGGAACCCTACTCTACAACACAACTGACTGGAATGTCTCGTTTGTCCATAAGAGAACCCAACAAAAATGGCAAAAATAGTATCGGACGCCGAGTTTGCAATTGAAGCTCGGATCATTTTGGACTTTGTAATCAATCATGCAGCACTGACATTCCGTTAAGTCTACCTGAATTTAAAGGTGATTGTTTTGAATATGTCGAAATTGTAAGTAACCCATTTAATAGAGTAAAGAGAGGTGTAGCTTGCGGGTCAGACAACATTCCTTGGTGGGTTTTTAACAACTTTTCAGATGAATTGGCACCTATGTATAGGCGTATGAAGCAGGGGACAGGGGACTAAAGCACCCCAGTCAATAATGTGGTGAGGGAGGAAATATGCTCCCGCCCCCTCAAATCAAGGACAAAAACCCCTTATTTGTTCCCTCTGTACAAATGTCAAAAAATTGCAGTAATTATCCTTAAAATTTGCTCAAAACATTGCACCAAATTGCACCTGAAGACCCTTAAATGTTCAAAATACGCCCCCTCCCCGTTGACCCCTCTCCCGGGACGGCGGTCCAAAACAAAGTCCAGCTCACCCAGTCAGTCAAGAACAGCTTCCTACGCCTATGCACCAGAGTATACATTTCTTTCAAGAAAGTGTGCGAAATAGTCAAATACCTGCAGTTGTTTGGAAAACTGCTTTAACGACCCGTCCCGAAAATGAAGAATCATACTGTAATTCAGTAATGCGACTGACTTTCGACCAATTGATTTTATGAGCAAGTATTGCTTTTAATAGTATGCAAAAGCTCCTTTTCACTCACTTAATGGAATTATGTAAAGCAATCTGGGGGACGAGTTTATTGTGTATTGATGTTGTACTTCTATTAATTTATGGTATTGTTACACATTTAAATTGTAAAGAAACAACTAGGCTTATAGCAAAGGTTCTTTTTCTCGATTTTTCAAGTGCAATTTGACAGTCTTACCAAATCAATTACTAAATCAAATACTGAATTATCTTTCACATTTTATCAAAGAAAAATGGCTTGTTCATAGTTAGCACAGTTTCTTTCAGGATAAGTCTAGCGTATAGACAAATTAAATTGAATAAAGGATTATCGGGAGTATCTGAAATGAAGGTTGGTGTACCTCAGGGTGGCCCGTTATCTGCTATTTTATTTTACTATATATGCTGTACTGTTGAAACTGACCAACTAAGTTATCAATATTCTGTAAATGACAGTTTCAACATGTGATCGTAAGAATTTAGGAACCAAAAAGTCAATGGAAATGTGTTTTGCGAACAAAAATATAAAACATGATGGTCTCATTTTATCAAGATGGCAACCTGTTTTTATTGATGGTTCTGAGATGGCTAGAACTACCAAAACTGAATATTTAGGAGTATATTTTGATGATGGTTTAACCTCATCTTGCCATGTATCCAAGGTATTAAAAGGGGATATGGTATTCCCACAACCAGGGAATTGCTAGCAACTCTCTGCCATAGCTCTAGACTTCTAAATCCAGTTGATAACTGCACTTTGACATTCATTCAAACAATACAGTTTCACTCTGGTTGGTCTACAGGGGGGCATATTTCTGTCTGAAGTTGGGGGGAGGCAAAATGCATATGATGTTCAGGTGAACATGAAACTGTGCAGCGTAGCGTGCACCGCGAGGGCGAAGCGAGAAGCCCCAAATGGGTGGGGTCCAGGGGCCCGCCTTAGGGCCCCTGGTGGGGGTGCAGGGACAAAGTCCCGGTGGGAGTCCAGGGGGCGAAGCCCCCGGAAGCTCCTGGGTTTAAGTACTTCAGACGCCTCAGGAAAACGGTTTCGAACGGAAATTTTCCAGCGTAATACTCCTGGATTTTAGTACATTTAGACTGGAAAAAAGGGCTAGTTTCAGCACAAAGTTAATATTATCAATGTGCTTCACTGGATTAAAGGTTTGCAAGGGCTGCAATGTGTTTTAATGTAAAAAAAGAGGAGACAAAGATCAATAGCAGGGCCGCAGCCTGGGCGAAATCTCTAGGGGGCAGTTCATGACACTATCTAAGCGGAGCACCAAGTGGTATGCCTACAGATAGTTAACACCCAGGCGGACTTTTACTTTTTCACATGCTCTGGGTGCCATCGCGAAGAGGGGATGACGGGAGGGGAATGAGGGGAGGGGCACATGTAAAGTCTGGCTAAGGTTCAAGCTATCGTTGGCAAAGCTATGATATTATTCATATTTTATGGCTGCGCGGAATGCAGGAGGTGCTGTCTAAGAGGAGGGGACGACGTCGTATACTCTTTGAGAAATTTTTGTCTTTGTGAGGTGTCTTGGATACAAAATGGTGCTTTCTTTCTAAAGCTTCGTAAAGCGTTGAATTGATTATATGTTTAGTAAACTCATTGTTGATTGATTTTTTGCTATCCCGTTAGGGTGTACTTGAAGGAGATATTGCCAAAGGGGAGGGATTACACCTCTACTCTTGAGAAATTTTTCTTGTTCTAACCTCTCCTAGATCCAAAATGGTGTTATCTTTGGTGAAGCTCTGGACTCAGAACATGATGAAAACTTCTAATTATTTATTGAATTCTTCCTAGCGCTCTCAGTGCGACACAGGGACAGCCACCATTAGTTGGTGCGTAGCCATAGCGTAGGCCTTGCAAGAAAAATGGGAGGGGAAAATGACACATTTTTGACCATAAAAGTTGCATCTAAGCATTTTTTACTTTTGAATTTCATGCTTTAGAAACAAATTTAGATTTCAAGAAGGAAAGTTAGATTTTAGTTAAAGGGGAAATGCAGTCACCCCAATTTGAATTAGTGCACCCTGGCATCGTATTTTATCAATGGCTCTGGAAAATCATGTTATAATATGTTTTTCACTGCATTAGTTGTGAAATTTGCGTATGGACTAACTCCTTGGTTTACCCTGAATATGCAATATTTATGTTCTAACATATCATGAACTGATGAAAGTTACTTGAAGTGAAATAGGGGATATTTGTGAGATTTAGCTGTCGTTCAAAATAAGTTTGCGGCGACTGCTTATGCCCTTAAAAAAGTTACTTTATAAGGTCATTGACTTTAGCTGATAATTGAAGGAAATCATTGGCTATTTTTTCTTCAGCGAAGGCTTTTTCAACTAGAGGCGCGCGGCACCATTTCAGATGGCGCGAGTCGGGCCGGCTGGTTGCATGACAAATGGAACGAGCGACGGAACGTACACTATTATTCAGACATTCACACTCTCAACCTGTCAACTGGGCGCACTTACGAGTATCCCAGTAGCTACAGTTACTGTAGGTAACAGGTGGGGAAGCCTGTTACGTCCCATTTTGTAACAATTGACCAAAATGTAACAACTTGGTCCAAAATGTAACAATTTTCTGCCCAAAATGTAATAACTTTTCAGGTTGGTCCAAAATGTAACAACTTTCTGCCCAAAATGTAACAACGTGGAGGTTCACATCAGACGGTATTGAAAAATCTCCAACATGACTGTCATATTTTTTTTAAAGTGCCATAAATTAACCAAACAAGGTCGGATCGGAATGGGAAAAGCATCATTCAATTTCTCATGACATACTCCACTCCTGGAATATATTTTGGGGTGTCTTCTGTGTCGCAATGAAAATCAAAATAGCCGCCATACGTCAGTTTAGGCTAAAACTTGCTCCGTTGAACTCAGTGTGGTCTAAAAGATCTAGAAAGTCTATTTCCTGCCCACTTGAGTGCTTCGGGGGACGTTATAAAAATCCAGAACGGCCGAAAAAATAACTTAACCTGCTGTAACTCGGCCAAAGAAGGTCGGATCGGCATGGGAGTTGCACAAGTCGAATTCTCGTGCCTTATTTTACTCTGACTACCAATTTCTGGGTGTCTCCTGTGGAGCATAAAAAATCCAAGACGGCGGATAAAATGACGGACCCGAAAATTTTGGGTGGAAACAGGGTAATTGGATCCGTAGGCCTAAAGTCCAAATCTGCGGTCCCTGTGATAAAATTCGCAAGTCTTCGATTTGACATGCCCCGATCCGTTTGTTTCGTATGTCAAATAAACAGTGCTCCAAAACGCTATTTTCAGGCCGATTTGAGGCTCGGAAAGACTTAAAATCGTGGTATTGTCCTTTTTCTTCAATTTCTCTCGAGGAACTATCAGGGTCATACCCAAGTGAGACATATATGACGCAATACGATGGTATTTATAATATATCCGATACTATACATCACGATATTGCTCTTGAACGGTTGCAAGCTCGTTCAGTACGGTATTGCTGGCACACCATTAAAGTGGTTCGATTCTTATTTCAAAGGACGCACTCAGTCCGTGAATATAGGTGGAATTCTGTCTGACCCACGTAGTCTGGAAAAAAATATGACAGTCATGTTGGAGATTTTTCAATACCGTCTGATGTGAACCTCCACGTTGTTACATTTTGGGCAGAAAGTTGTTACATTTTGGACCAAGTTTGAAAGTTGTTACATTTTGGGCAGAAAATTGTTACATTTTGGACCAACCTGAAAAGTTGTTACATTTTGGGTAGAAAATTGTTACATTTTGGACCAAGTTGTTACATTTTGGTCAATTGTTACAAAATGGGACGTAACAAAGCCCCTGTAATGCAAGCCTCACAGTTGCAAGCTTCACTACAGCGACGGTACACGGAAATTTAAATGCAAAACACTACCGTATACAACTTATTGTGAGCGCTGTGATCAGGCACGTAGCCACGGGTGCACGTGCCCCTCAAAAATTTTTCAATAAAAGGTCTTGCACTGAAGGAGGGAAAATGTATTACGAGACCAGCCTGTTTGGAATTCAAATAAAGGAAGAAATATGGAAAAAAGCGCACTATTTTGCAGATAGAGTCCTTAAAATAGGCAAAAATTTTCAAAGGGGATATGGACACCCCCTCCCCTTAGATCCCTCCCCAGGCAGCGAAAGTCAAACATCGATGTGCGCCCCCTCCCAAATTGGTTACTCTCGCTACGGGCCTGGTTCTGATAAACATCGTTTCGATATACTTACTCCCACAGGACGAACGGTCACCAGGTTGGATGGTGGCACTCCTTTTATTTTTATTCAATCAAGTGGCACTTCACTGAATATAGTTAAGAATGCCTGCTTAAACAGTGTTTACCGTGGTGTATTCAAGCGGTGAACGAGGAAGATGGTTTATTTGTCAGGCAGCGAAACATATAAACACGCGTCCATGGCGGGGTTGGGGTTTTCCCCAGGAATTTTTTTTGGGGGGGGGAGGGAGCCCTTAAATGCAATTTTCCAGGTTTGGGGGCCTTGAAATCATATTTTGGACAGTGAAATTTTCAGCATTTCTATATATTTTCTCAAGTAGGCAAACATTCATTTACGGTTTGGAAATCTCCGCAGGCTACGGACCTGAATAGTTATCCGAGACGACCAAAAATTGGCTTGCTTAAATGACTATCAACTCTAAATGGTTCTTTTTAAAGAACATACAAAGAGTACAGATATTCCACCTACAAGCATCCGTGACTATCCAGTGACTAGGTTTTGTTAGCTTGTCATTGGCAAAAAATACAAAGCTGCGATCTGAATTCTCACGCTCTCCCCTTACCTGAGAACACTGAAAAAATCGAAACTTACTAAAAGAATGGACAGACGGAGGAGGTGTGGCAGGGGTGGTGCTAGGATTTTCTGACGGGGCGGTGGAAAGCTGCCCGATTGGGGGAAAACAACCTGAATGGTGCAGGGAGGATTGTAATTGGGTGGGGGGTGACGGGGAGCAGGAGATGAAAAAAAACATACAATACCATGTACTAAATATGTCACAGGATATTTGGCACAAACAAAAGTTTGCACATACCGTACCGAGTTTTGTGCTTATGCTTTTTACAGTTGGTAGAAATGTATCGTGCTCTAGGTAAGACGGGAGGTTGCAGTATTTAGATACCACGGAAAAGGGACAGAAATTATACAGCGAAAATTTTGAAAAGAATAAGCCCTTTTGGAGAATACAACAGGTTAAATCGTCCCGAAAACTGACCGCCGTAGAGGTTAGCTCACCTGTACCTTTCCCACCATGGCTCCCGGGTTAAAATAAAAAAAAAGTGTCCGCAAGGGTGGGGCGGGCATCGCCCTCTGCCCCTTCCTCATGCAAACCTCCTCGGTGGTTTAAAATTGATCAAAATCACTGACAGTGATAAGAATGCATGTCAAACCGTGACATTCGACAAGTCGAACCTTGAAAACAAGGAACTACCATTCTCAGTGACTCATTCAAAAAACACATTAAGTCCGTCAAGGCAGAAAATCTCTTGAGAAGGTGTGGCCGTCCAATCCTGGTGGTGACGTATGCAGCAGCAGCAGCGTCTCATTGATTACGTTCTCTACTTGAGATGGAAAAAGGCAACAAGCAACATTTCAGCTGGGGATTCATATTGACAATATTTGAATAAGATACCAAAGATCATTAGTGTGTTTTCCTGCAATAGATGTCTAGTCCCTCAGAAGGTGTCCCTATATTTGTATTATGCACTTGTGAACCCTCATTTTTTGTAATCTAGTAATCTTATTGGGGAGTCAGTGCCGTAGTACTCGAGACCGGTCTCGCTCGAGTCACGGTTTTAAGGACTCGGACTCGGAAGGCAAGGGCTCGGTCTCGTACGGTCCGGACTCGTGACTCGGCTCTAAATTTCCCTTGACCGGGCTCGAGACCGGCAGAATTTGGGAATTACTTTTATGCAATTAATCCGTCGTCACATAGCTTTACCTTGTCCTCTGCAGTATAACACACGGTATTTACGTCTTTGCGTTATGCGCTGTACAGTGTAAATGATATTATAAGAAGTCCTACGATAGAAACGTACATGGGAGTCCTTAATTATTTCGCTGGTGGCCCACATGTTTAATTGGGAAGATCTCACGGGTCACAGCCCGACGCGTATCCTTGACTTTGCCTTTAGGCCTTATTTTGAAATGGTTAGCGTTTCACCTGAATATGTGGTGTCTAGGGTCCATCGAAAGGCTAGTTCAGAGCAGCACCGAATGGAATAAAAGGGGCGTGGACATAAACCTAAACATTTATCTGCGCTATCTGTAAATGACATTGAATGCACACTGAATTGATGATCACAGGTATAACAATTTGACCATTGGGCCCAATCCAGGCCCGACAGAACTGATAAGAAATGAAATAATGTCAGATTAAGTGGCGCATATCATTTTTTGAAAAGTGTATGGCTGCAGGAGAAGGTGGTTTTGTCGTGAATTTATCTGAACGTCACTATCTGTTGGCTCGTATATAGCGTAACAAGAATATTTTCCCCCAAAAAACCTCCTATAGATTGCCATGAGTGGCAAGTTACCAGGCTGCAAAAGTTGTACCTCTATACCGTACCTATCATCTGTATTCTGAAATATCTGTATTATTACAAACGCGCAGTTTAAATAGGAAAAGGCAAATAAGAGGAAAGAAAATAATATTTGGCAAAGGGTCAAAGGGCTTATGATCTTCTGAGATTTCGTACGTTAATATCAACTGGCCTGCCAGTTTCCCCTCACCACCACTGGACTTCATACGTCAAACTGTATGGCCTGTCGATATGACTGAAGCCTGAGTGAGCATGTGAGTGGGTGGGTGGGGGAATATTGGATTATTAGTAGGGCAGATAAATGCATTTTTTGGTAAAATCGTTCACTTGCAAGAGGAAAGAAGCACCAAAATTTGCATACAAGCTCTTAAGGGATTGCTTTTTTGAAACAAAACCCGTTAGCCACTCAGAATTCAAAATGGCTGCCGATTTTTCAAAATGGCCACCATTTTCCGTTTGTAAATACTACTTTAAGACACAATTTTGTACAGAAAATATTCCTAAAAATATTTTTGAGACATCTAATCTTAAAATTTGATCATAATTTTGATAAAACTTCCAATATTAATTTTTGGGACTGTTTTGGCCGGACTCAGGTCAGTCGAGATGGCGGAAAAGCAAAATGGCCGCCAAAATGAATGAAATATTTCCAAAAATTGTCTAAAAAACAATGTAAATTTCCACAATCCCAATCCATAATGATGTAAATTAACATATTACAATTAACTTTTACAATCCTTGGCACAAGAGTACTTGCCTGCCAATATGGCGGAAAATCGCCGAAAGAGTAAAAAAAAATAAAGTAAAAACTCCTCCCCCCCCCCATATAAAAAAATTTAAAAAAATACAAAAAATTCAAAAAAATAATTTAAATTATACTTCAATTGAAAATCCTAAATATCGTTATTCAAAGTTGCCAACAAAATTCAAAGTATGGTTTCTGATAGGTAATTCAAGACCTCAGCCGAACCAAGATGGCGGAAACAACAAAATGGCCGCCAATATAACGATCATAATGTATAAAAATAATGAGAAATAATCATTAAAATACCTTTGACAAAGTTGCTCTTAACATCTGGCCATATTTCATAACAAATAATCTAAAATGATTTTTAAAATGTTTCTTTTGGATTCAGGTCAACCAATATGGCGGAAAAGCAAAATGGCTGCCAATGCAATAATTATGTCAATATATTATAATAAGAAAAATAATTATCAAAAAATACTTTATAAACAGGTAAACCTAATCTGTGCCCATATTCTATTGTAAATATTCTTAAAGTATTTTTTGTGGAGATTCTGGTAGGATCCGGGTCAACCAAGATGATGGAAATAGCAAAATGGCCGCTAATGTTAAAATTTCAATAAATGAAAATAGGGAAAATAATCCTTAAAAAGTATATTTGTCACAATTGTTCTGTATATTTGGCCATATTTTGAGCCAAATACATCAAACATATTTTTCAAAATATTTTTGTTGGAATTCCAGTCAACCAAGATGGCGGAGGAAGCAAAATGACCGCCACTAGTATAATTACAATATTTTATATTAGTAAGGAAAATAATTCGTAAAAAAATATTTTTAACAAATTTAAACCTAAATTCTGGCCATAATCACATATTCAGAAAGTATTTTTTCTGGACATGTTTTACAGGTTCCAGGTCAACCAAGATGGCCAAAATAGCAAAATGGCCGCCCATATAATTATCTTAATTATAATTATCTTTATTGTATGAGTTGCCATTTTGTTATTTCCGCCATCTTGGTTGATCTGAATTCCAACAAAAATGTTCTAAAACTGTTGTTATATTATTTGGCGTAAAGTATGGCCATATATTAAGAGCAAGTGTGAGAAACGTATTTTTCATAAATATTTTTATCATTATTTCAATGTACTGTAATTATGTAATAATTATATGGACGGCCATTTTGTTAGTTTTGCCACCTTGGTTTACCTGGAACCTGTAAAATATATCCAGAAAAATGCTTTCTGAATATTTATGATTATGGCCAGAATTTAGGTTTACATGTGGTAAAAATATTTTTTACAGATTATTTTCCTTATTAATATAAAATATTGTAATTATACCACTTGGCGGCAAGTTTGCTCCTTCCGCCATCTTGGTTGACTTGAATTCCTGCAAAAATATTTTGAAAATATGTTTGATATATTTGGCTCAAAATGTGGCTAAATATAAAGGGCAACTGTCACAAATATATTTTCTAAGGATTGTTTTCTGTATTATTATAATTTAAAGAAATTTTAACATTAGCGGCCATTTTGCTGTTTCCGCCATCTTGATTGACTCAGATCCTGCAAAAATGTCCAGAAAAATACTTTTTGAATATTTACAATAGAATATGGGTACAGATTAGTTTTACCTGTGGTAAAGTATTTTTTAATAGTTATTTTTCCTATTATTATAATATATTGACATAATTTTTGCATTGGCGGGCCATTTTGCTTTTTCCGCCATATTGTTGACCTGAGGTTTTTGCATTTTTTAGTCATTATTTTCTTATTTTTTGATGGAATTTTTACTGTATTGTTTTTCTCCTTCGGTGCTTTTCTGCCATATTGGCTGTCAAGTACTCTTAGGCCAAGGATTGTAAAATTCAGTCTTAATTATAAAACATTAATTTACATCATTATGACTGGGGATTGTGAAAATTTACAATGTTTTTAGCCAAGTTTTTGAAATATTGTTCAGTTTGGTGGCCATTTTACTTTCCCAACATCTTGGTTGACCTGAATCCTGCCAAAACAAGGTTTCTACCTTTTAAATTTGAGTTTTCTGTAGTATAAAACCTATTATTTGACACCAGAATTATTCAAATCAACCTGGGAAGTGAAAATCTATGGCAAACAATATTATTCTTGGGCCAAAATGGCGGCCATTTTCATATTCACGTGGCTAATGGTATTTTCAAAAGACAGACCCAAAAGGTACAATCTATCAAGTTTTGGTGCTTCTTTCCGGAAGTGAATGATTTTTCCACTTATCTGCGCTACCATATGGTACGGTTTGCACACAGTGATGTAGCAGAGGGATTACGAGCTGAGATTCAAGGTGGGTTTGAAGTTAGAGAATTCCTACTGTCGTATTCCATACAGGTCATCTATGGACGTAGTCCATACAGGTCAATTTATGGACTTCAATTTAACCAAGATGAAGCCAGTCACCTCACTTCTAGCTCACCCCTTTTGCTTCCAAAACTGATGTGTTTGTCCGGTTGTCGGCACAATTGTTTTGTTGGCAAAATTTTTATCCCAAATGTACCCCTTCACAAGCGTTCGGTTTCAGTCACCTTGAGGAGCGCAAAACGGTTGCAGAAATGAGGCACATTCGAAATGAAGACGCTCTCACGCAAAGATTACCAAAGGTACATCTGCCGGTGCAGGCCATGTTGGGTCCGAACATTTACAAAAAGGTGTCGATATATTTCCTTTCAAATTTAATGAGCAGAGCAATGAACGCAAGAAAATTTTGACAGTTTGCAACAATTTTTTTAATAGAAATTATTAAAAGATCGATCGTTTAAAAATGATAACCTCCCTACCTCCAGTCACAGATTTGGTGACACCGATTTTCCCAACAGACCTGTTCTTCAATTCCTGCCTTTCCGCCAGTACAAAGTAAGAAAGGAAACAAAAGTGCCATGTTCGGCATACATGCAGTAACACCACATGACCAATAAAAGGGCAATCGCGCACTGTCATGCAGGCCCAGGACCTATATCACAACACAAAGGGCGGGATTCAGTGGTGTGTGAAAGATGGGGGAGCAAACCAGGGCGGAATACCAAACCTGGCCGAAGGCGCCGCGAGAGTGCGAAGCGCACCTTTGAAGACGTGAGGTCCAGGGGCCCGCCCTTGGGCCCTGGTGGGACGGCACCCTGGTGGTGGTCCAGGAGCAACGCCCCCAGAAGCCCTGAGGTACTAAAAGAATTAAAACCATTATAATGACGCATTTGGGTATCTTAAAACTCATCGGATGTGCACTATAAATAGATCAGAAGAATCACATTTTGACCTTCTTTATAATTGTCTCCATCAAAATTACAGAGGTCATTTTGAAGGGGGTTTGGCGCTTGTGGGTGGTTACTATGATGATAGAAGAATTGGTACGAGTATGGAACATGCAAGACGTTCTATAAGAAGTAATCACGAACTAATATTTAAAACGTGGTGCACGCAAAGCACGCCGAAGAAAACCGCATTTTATTGCAGTCTTGTTTTTCTTTATTTTTTTAATGCAATATTATCCATTACATTAAAGACTCTCCTACTTCTCCTAGCCAGGCTATTCTCTATTCCCTGTTTCTTATTTTGTCCATGGTCTGAGACAAGGGACCCCTCAAGTTTTTCACTACTTGTGAAAAATAAGATAATTTCGAAAAGCATAAATTTGTAAGGACGATAAACGGTTGAGGGTGATGGTGTATAATACTTTTCAAAATGAATGAAATGTTATGGGTAACTCCTACAGAGACATGACCATGGGCTTTCACAGTGAAAGATGCCAGAGAAGCAATTTTCATTGGAGCCTGCACCTTCGTAAGGTTTGTCCAGGGAAGCGTTTAAATGCGAGTACGAGTGCCGAAGGCGAGAAGCCGGAGGGTGGGGTCCTCTCGAGGATTCTTTTTTAAATTTGATTGCATTTGCGGCCATTTTGGACCATTTCTAGAGAAAGACCCGAGTCCCCAGGTATAATTTAAAATGCTAACAGAATACTTTCCTTGTCGTGGTTGCAAATTTCATACAGTGACCTTCGGTCAAGTGTATGAGGATGGTGAAAGTTGGTGTGGAAAGTGAACAGCAGGAGGTTGTAAGGGTTTTGAAATAGTAATTTACTCAAGCACAGGTCCTGCAGGAAGTAATAAGGAGACAATTCCACCTACAAAGGCTCTACCATGGGGTACGGGCAGCAGTATTAACGATGCTCCATTGAGCTCACGCGAAGCATGCCGAAAAATTTATTGAGAATCACAGTTCCCTATACAGGGGTAGGTTTCTGAATTGTGCATGCAAGAACCATGCATGGTGGGTGTGATGACGTACGTTTAATACTCTGAGTAACCCTTATTTCAGGGCTTCATGTCATAAAAGTTTGACTGGGAGCAAACGACCATGTTTTGGAAGAAATTTTAATTCAGGTACCTAATGAACCTTTCAATAACAATTGCTCCTTGCCTCCACACCTTTGAGCTCCGCCACTGCATTAGTTAGTACTCATTGCGGGTGCGCGCGAAGCGCGCCGAGGAAAAAATTGGCATTGTCTGATATTTGAAAATTAATGTTTTTTCTTCATTTTACATTGCAAAATTGACCATAATGTTAAAATTCCCTCGTTATTTCTTTTTCTTTTGTTCATTTTTTAAATTATTTTTATTCATTTTTAAGATCTAGAAAAAAGTGGGAGCAAATGGCCGCTCTTGCCCCCTGTAATCCAGCCTATGATAACACACAACGACATTGTATAAAAGGCAGTGTAAAAATTGATCATTCGTAAATTCCTGTTTCGCAGTGTACACTTTTCCGTAGGGGGACTCGGACTCAAATGCCAGTGACTCGGACTCGGACTCGGAAGGTGGGGACTCAGCTAGAGCATAGTTGGGAGTAATGCAAATTTTGTGCTCTGATCTTAACCAATCTTGGCCTTATTCAGAGAAAACGAATTGATTACACTTATCTCCTATTTTTCTGTATTAATCATACAGTACCTATCTTTAAGAATTTGCAATTTTGACCATATAATAATATCACATTTACAAGTACAGACTTGTTTTCAATGGTGGTGGTGTTTGAGAGTGGAATTGGCTTGGTGGTTGCGTGTACTGCCTTGCATACTAGGTGTCCGGATCAAACCCCGGTGCAGGGGCACAAATCACGGGGGGCAAGGGGGCCTTTGCCCCCTCAAGTGAAAAAGTGGGGGGCTGAACCCTTATTTGGTCCCCCCAAAATGTGAATAGCAATACTCATTTTTTTCGCTTCTTGGTCACTTTTGACATCCCTTTGATAACAACACATGACAACCAGGCGCGGCGCCACAGGGGGGCAGGGCAGGCATTTGCCCCCTATGGTTTTTCAACCCCCAAAATAAAATCGTCTGAAAAACGTTTTAAGACACATGATTTTGTAGGGGGTGGGGTGAGGTGTTACATTATGTCACCCATCTATCACAATATTAGGTAAATTGTTCGTTACAAAATACCTGAAACTTGCAATCCCCGCACGGATAACGTTTTCTGTTTTCTCCATTGTTTACGTGAATGCAGGTTAAGTATTACATAAACACTAAGGCCATTATACATAACGCGCAAACAAAAAGAGCATAGGAACCCAGAGTAAACCTAAAACAATACATTAGTATACCCTAAAGCCAAGTTATTGTGAGACCTTACACATATGGTGTCACAAAAAAGTTTTCCCTCTCTTGGAGAAAAGGTGCATATCATTGCAAGTTACACCAAAAAATACAGACAGCTAATTTGTGCATCAGGGGATACGCCTGATCCATGAATCTCTGTCTAACCAAAACCCCAACCCTACCCGTAGCTCGGAATATATTTTCGTCCGGGGGAATCTTCGGTCTTTAGTGAACCTTCGACCAAGTGAACCTTTCGTCTATGGGTATTCCCCCCTGTCCAGATTATGTAATGTTTGGCAATCTCAAACATTTACTGTCTCTCCATTCCCAGCATGTGACCATTTAAAATTTAGAACGTGAACATATATATATTGAGGGTTATCATGAGTCAATCACTTAACGAACATTTTGACAATAAAAATATAAAAAAACATTTGATGAAATGAATTAAACTTTGAAGTAATATTATATGTCTCCCTTATTGCATACGCGTAGGAAGCGAAGGGCTAGGGGCTAAAGCCCCAGTCAAAAATCTGGGGGGCAGAAGCATACTTCTGCCCCCAATATTCAAGGTCAAGAACCCCTTATTTGTCTCTTCAGTAAAAACTGTGAAAATTTTGCAGCAATTTTCCTTAAAATTTGCCCAAAATGTTGCACCAAATTGCATCTCAAATACCCAAAAATTTTCCAAAGGGGAGGGAAACACCCCCAGGACATCCGAAACAAGGTTCATCCCCCAGTCTCGAAAAGTTACCTACTCCTATGCAGTTATTGTGCTTTATTTTGGTGTTGTCTCGACTGAGTAATCCATAGAAAACGAATTTTAAATAGTAGGTGCATGGCCGTTTACAACACAATCTTTACCGTATGAAGAAATCTTGAGTCAATCAGAAAAAGAGCAAAGAAAAACAGGGCGATGCCACATGGGGCAAGGGGAAACCGCCTCCTTTCATTTGCAAGTACAGGAGAAAGAGAGAAGGAAAAGAACAGGAAAAAAGAAAAGGACAAAACGAAAGAGAAGAAGGGGAAGCAAAGGAGAAAGAAGAAAGGAGGAGGGTGGGGTAGGCATATATTTGATCCATATAATTAGCCCAGAGCTTCCAGGAGGCCCTATTCCGGTGTCTGCCAGCCTTTAGATACCTTGTATAATGCATATATGAAGCAACGAAAATATTCGTAATAGTTCGTGTTTCTATCGACTCAACGCACGTATTTTTGAGTGAAAACATACCCATACATAAAAGGGGGTGACTTCAGGAGGTTTGTTGACTACATACCCTTCTCTTAGACAACAAAGGCTACTCTCCTCTTTCACTAAACCAAAACTTAAAATTCAATAAAATTATTAACACTTTTCAGCCATATATGATAGCTCAAAAAATTCTAAAGACATCACCATTTTGCACCTAAGCAATCTTAAATTGATAAAAATTCCTCAAAAAGGAGGGGACACCCCTCCCCTTAGACCCCTCCCCAGAAAGGCATCTTTCCCCCAAGCAAAAATTAAAATTCAATAAATTATGGACACTTTCTTACATATATGATCAGTTCAAAACTATACCAAAGATATCACCATTTTGCATCTAAGCAATCTTAAATTAATAAAAAAATTTTCAAAGGGGAGGGGACACCCCTCCCCAGAAAAGCATGTTTCCCAAAACAAAAATTAAAATTACTAAATTATAAACTTTCCAGCCATATATGATCAGTTCAAAATATGTACCAAAGACATCATTTTGAATCTGAGCAACCTTAAATTAACAAAAAATTTCCCAATGGGGAGGGGGCACCCCTCCCCTTAGACACCTTCCCCAGGACGGCGATCACTCATCTCACGCTTTGCCCCCCCCCCCATCGAAATACCCTGGCGCCGCCCCTGATGACAACAGTACAATTATAGGCTATAACTGACATGGTATTTGAATGTCTGTTGACCAAGGCCGTATGGAATATCATCTGAAGCTGAAACCCGGCACAGACGAATCAATTATCAGTCGAAAACACTTAAGACATGTCTTAGTTATACCTTCACTTCGTTTCCTAATCTAGGCCAGAGCGATCTATTTCTGCATTTTGTGCCCCGGTTCGTGAAGCACATCAGTAGTATTAATTAACTTTGTGCCCTAACTAACCCTTTTGACAAACTTCTAAAACCCAGGAGTCTTTACACTAAAAAACTTCCGTTCGAAATAATCTTTCTGCAGCTTCTGAAATACTAAAACCCAGGAGCTTCCGGGGGCTTCGTCCCGTGGACCCCACCGGGGATTTGCCCCTGGACCCCACCAGGGGCCCTAAGGCGGGCCCTGGACCCCACCCACGAGGGCTTCGCGCTCGCGGTGCACGCTACGCGTGCACAGTTTCAAATCCACGCGTACACCATATTCGTTTTCGCCACCCCCCACTCTCAAACCGCCCCTGCCCCGGTGCAACCACTTGGAAATTTTCTGGGGACTAAAATTACTTGTTCAGCATGGCCTGTTCTCAGTGATACTGAGGGGGTTTAAATTGGTGCCATTGGGTATCTGATTGCCTGTTTCAGGTAGTTGTCCGACTCAGGATGTTGTCCGATTCAGGAAGTTGTCCGCTTAGCTCGGTTCAGCTGTCAAGCAGTGGTGCAGAGCAAGGAACCTCTATCCCTCCCAGCCTTTGGGAAAGCGACTAAAGACTGGGGATTCACTCGGATGGGGACGTTTAAATGGCGGTCCCTGGGATCAGGATTTGAAGCGATTGGTACACGCCTGCCTCGTTAACCTCTGAGCACTAGTTCGAAAAGAGAAGGCGAATCTCGCCGGTGTTCATCCACGCTCATTCTGGTATAGGGTCCTCGATAAGCCAATTGGCTTCCTGACCCTCAAAAGTTAAACTTAATGGTTTGTTGCCGACTATTTTTTGAAATGTCCTACAAGTTGAATAATCATTATCACAACCATTCTGTCTGTCTACTATCCGCCAAAAGTTCAGGAAACTAAAAGTACCTGGTGCACGTTTTGAAACACCCCAAATCTCACTGTTAAGAATCTGCCTGCTCTTGACAAAAAGCTTTTAGATTTATTCAAAGTGATAAACTTGGTTCCCTGATGTTGTTCTCATCAGTGCCTCTTCCATTTTTAGCGCCTTCTCTACAGTGCTTAAACATCACATTTCCCTAAAATATGTTTTCCTCCTTAATTTCATGAAAGAATCTTGTCAAATAAACTTTCCATTTCAGTTTCTCCATACTTTATGTATTGCATTCGCCTTACATGCCAATTAATTGTATTTAAACTTGACAAATAATTGAAAAGAAACGAAAAAGTTGCGTGTGATGGTGGTGGTGGTGGTGGTGGTGGTGATGGTGATGGTGCTGGTGCTGGTGATGGTGATGGTGACGACGACGACGACGACGATGAAATCATAGAGCTACTTCGTTGTAGCTCCATGACGAAAGGAAGGAAAACGTTACGAGCATTGCGATAGTCGCTGACTTTCGAATACAAGGAAGCTGGGAGAGCCGCTTTTGAAATATTATGCCATAGACACCACGTTTAACAATATTTCCATACTTTGGTTTGTGATCTTATGTGCCCTTCAGCCCCTTCGCCTTCCCCTTTTCGAGATATCGCAGATCCGCTCGCTCATGTAACAAGTTAGGTGATCACGCATCCTGGCACTATACGACGTAAAACAACGGTTCACCTTGACTGCGGTATCACGTGGAGCTAACCAAAAATGATCACCATTCTATCATACACAACATTCGCAGCCACTGCATTCAATGCCATCAGACGGAGGGGATGGCCGATTTATACTTCAAAATTTTCACGCGCTATAAAGGTATAAGTACCATATGTGACCTTCCCGAGCAGGGCCGTAGCTAGGGTCATATGTTTGGGGGGTTTGAAGGTCTCAAATTCCAACTGGCTGGATGTTTTTCCAACTGAATGTAATGGTCGTGGGTAAATTGCACCATTTTCATGCGCCCTGTGTTTTATACACAGCAGTGGGGATCCTTCCTTTGTCACTACATAAAGGTGCCGTCCTGGGGAGGGGTTTAAGGCGAGTCCCCTTTGAGAAATTTTTGTTAAGTTGAGGTTGCTTAGATGCAAAATCGTGCTATTTTTGGGATATTTTTGGAACTGATCATATATGGCTGGAAAAAGTCCATAATTTAGTGAATTCTAACTTTTGGTTAGGTGAAAGCAGAGAGTATGTTGTTTAAGAAAAGAACACGTTGTCAACAAACCTCCTGAAGCCTCCCCCCTCTTTTCACTACTTTACTGCCTTCTATTCAGGCAAAGCTCTTACGCAAAAATACGTTCATGTATAGTCAATAGAAACTTTCTTGGACTATTACGAAAATTTTCCTTTCCTTCATTTTGTATTATAAAAGGGCATCTAAGGCTGGCAGATACCTGCATAGGGCCTCCTGGAAGCTCTGGATTAATTACATAAAGTGGGGGCAATTACATAATGCTTAGTACCTGATATCCAAATGATAATATAGAGTATGACGTCAAGCATTTTACATCTATTGTATTTTTACTAAGTTTGAACAAAAATCCAGACGAATAGCTTCCAGCCGTATGGGGAATGGGCGGGGGGGGGGGGAGTAGGCTATAGGTGCAGGAAGGTGATATTAGACCTCCCTGATAGGTATAGCAAAAGGGGTGAAGGAATAACAAGTGCGTTTCAGAATGTACACCTATTTATGCTAGAAAAATTCACTGGTACGTTTGTGCTTGTAATGTTTGTAAGTGATACCACCTGGATTGTGAGGACTGCGAGTAAAGCGCGCCGAAGTTTGGGAGTGTACTTCAATGCAAAATGAAAAACCTGCATGCAGGCTCAGCCATGGGTAGTGCTTTGATTTGCCGACATGGGGGCCATGCAGGGGCCCTAACTGGGGCCATCTACTCTAAACCCCGACAGATGCAATGGGTTGCCGAACTCGACATATATGGCGCACGAAGCGCGCCGAAAAATTTTGGGTTATATTGAAAAAGATTTCACATTTTTGTTTTCATTAAGGAAAGTTGAAAAAGTTTGGTTTTTTATTGAAGAATCTGCCCTACTTAAGAGTAAAACCATGAAATTTGTTGGGGCGACTGCATGGTCGTCGTTGGGATTACATTCTTTATCTTAACCATTAAGGCTCCCCTACGAAACTGAAAAATATTTTTTCTTACAAAATATGTCTGCCACGATGGCAAGGATGAAGAAAGAATCTTCCAAAAGTTAGGAGAAAGAGGATAGAACTTCGCAACGATGCATTACCTCTATAATCAGGCCTACACGGAAAAACAATATATGTGGAAATGTTCAATTAATCAAATATGTTTGAAACGGCGGGCGTTACCACTAGATAGAACTACAGATGAAAGAGCGCGTAGCGCGCGAAAATCTTTTGAAGTTATAGAAAGAATCATTACAGAACTTACTAGCTAAGTGCATGATAAATAGCTATTTGGAACATTTTCTGAGCATATCTATGTCTTCACCAATATTAGTCTATATAAAATTTTGCGCAATTTTGGGGTGCTAGGAAGGGGCTAGAGCCCCCTAGCCCCCGTAGAACCGCGCCTGGTATAATTACATTAATAATGGTCATGAGATGGAGTACAAATTGTGACGCATGCGCGCGAAGCGCGCAGAAACTTTTCATAAAATAAGATTTCCATGACAAAACCTGCATTCAGCATCTGCATCGAGACACTTTTAATTGCCCAACAAACCAACATGCCTCTCAAAAAGCAAGTCTTTTATCTGGAAATTCGTAAACAGCTTTCAACTTCTGCTGCTGTGCTTCTCCGATAGTTGCTATCGGAAGATATTGATAATAAGAACAACACTGAGGTAAGGCTTGAAGCCTTGATTTTTGATAGTTTGAGAAGAATTTGCGAAAAGTTTGATAGCTTGAGAAACATTTGTGATAGAAAATGATTACAATAGATCCATCACATACATACATACACAAATATTCGATGAAAAAGGGCAGTTTTGATTCGATTTTACGTGGGGAAAATAACGTTTGGTATTATTCTCACTTGATCTAGTTGGAAAATCAGGGCCGTAGACTGCGGGGGCAAGGGGGGCTACTGCCCCCCTTGAGATTTCCAAACCGAAAATAAATGTTGGTCTATACTTGCAAAAATGCTGAAATTCTGAAAATTTTACCATCTACATTATGATTTTACGGTCCCCAAAGCCTGGGAAATCGCATCTAAGGGCCCCTTTCTTTCAAAATTTTCCCGGGGAGGTCCCCGGACTCCAGCCGTGGATGCATTGTTATGCGGGTTTTCCTCCTGACGAATGAACTAGCTTCCTATGAAAAAAACACAGCGCTTGAATACTCTAGGAAATACGCTGACTAAAGGTGAGTTAACCTAACATTACCTTTAATTATTAGCTACACTCAATGGGCTGGAAAAGAAACTTTTAAAGGTCATAATCAGTCGCCGCAAACTTATTTTGAAACAACAGCTCAATCTCACAAACATCTTACTTCACTTCAAGTATCTTTCCTGATATGTTAGAACATAAATATTGTATTATTCAAGGTAAACCAATGAGACCGTAGACAGCGGAAGGCAGGGACAGACTCCCTGAGATTTCCAAAGCGTTAATGAAAGCTGGCCTAGTTGAGAAAAAACTGAAAGGCTGAAAATTTTATGGTCTAAATTATGATTTCAAGGCTCAAAGTTCTAGAAAATTGCATATAAGAGTTCCTATTTTGCCCGAATTTTCCCAGGGAGGTCCTCTTTTCTTGCCTTGCCTTCTGGCCTACGCTACAGCTACGTGCCAACTGATGGTAGGTCTCCCAGTGATGCACAAAGAGAGCTAGGAAGAAGTCCGCACCGGGTACCAGCCTTGTAAGCTGGGGTGACATGTCACAGCCGAAATATCCAGTAAAATTTCGGATTAAATTATCAGTTTTGGATCTAGGAAAACTTAGAACAAGAAAAATTTCTCATAAAGTAGAGGTGTCACCCTCCGAGGTAACATCCCCTCCAATTACACCCTACCCAACACGGAAAGAAATCACCAAATAATGAGGATTTCTAAACATATAATCAAGTCAACGCTTGACGAAACTTCACCAAAGATAGCAACATTTGGCATCCAGGCCACCTCACAAAGACAAAAATTTCTCAAAGAGTATAGAGTCTCATTCACTTCTCTTAGTCACAGCACCTCTTGACTTACGCCCAACTAAAAAATAGGAAGACTATCACTAAAGTAATGACAATTTGTAAACATATACTCAGTTCAAACCTTTGCCACCTATAGCATAATTTTGCACCTAAGCCAGGACTTACTTGTACCCCTCCTCTCAGCACCCTCCCCCAGGATGGCACTGCACGCACAGGTGAAAAAAGAAGGGTCCGCCCTAGGTGTCAACTATCTGTAAACACGTCACTTGGTGTTCCACATAGTGTCATGAACTGCCCCCTAGATGTTTCGCTCAGGCTACTGCCCTGAAAACGGTATACAAAGTTGACATAGGCTCAGTCGGAAAAATGTGCTAGACTGAGATATCAGAAATTCCAACCGGTGTTTCAGATTTTCCGACTTTCGTCGCTCTGACGAACTCCTCCCCCCCCCCCCCGGTCGCAACGGCCCTGATGCCTAGCTCTTCCGGGTCAATCATGGGCACAGCTCAAACTTTCGTAGCTTTATAGCGCTATACTGAAGTATGAATCGGCCTTTATTCTAGGAGATGGGAACATCGTTGTCAAGGTAACAGGAGCTGCATGTCAATAAATCTTCCTGTTCTCCCGCTAATCGAATCCTCAACTTTCATAGTTTTAACAAGACTATTTCAGTAGCGCCGCCAGTATTTAAAAAGTGAGAGGAAACGTGGAAGGCACGCAGAAATGTTGGGGAGGGCAAAAGTTGCGTGCGCTCGCTGTTTCTGTAAAATTTATGTATACCTTTGTGCCGTAGTAGACGAGGGGGGAAATGTAAATGGGGAGGGGAGGGGGTAAAGGCATTGACCAGGGGATGGGACCACGAAGGGTGTTCGATGATGTCGATGGTCGATTAGTGCGCAACAGGCTTAAGGGATCGTCCTTTTTCCGTGAACAATTCACGTACAACTAGCCATGGACGGCGATCATGGGGGTCAGGGGGACATGTCCCACTCAATGCTTTTAGTGGGGGACATAATGTCAAATGTCCCCCCCAATATTTAGAGGTATACAGAAAAAATAAATGTTGTAACACACATTTTCGACGGAAATAATTGTGACATTAGCCTATTCATGGCAGCTTGGGAGAAATTCAGATCAGAAATAAGTGATCTGTGTCCTCTAGAATGCACCAAATCGCCTGATTCTCAGGGGTTTCGCCCCTGGACCCCAGCAGGGGATTTATAGTGGTCCCCTGTACCAGTGGAGTATTTAGGGGGCCTTTGGGCCATGGCCCCCCTAACTGATGCAGTGTCCTCCACTGACTTAATTTTTGTCCGGGTGCTCCAAAGGTTAAAGGTTAATAGAAATCGCTGTCTATAAAGAGAGGGGGTGCTCTCTTTGAAAAATGTTTGCTAAAATAGATGATAAATTCAATTATGGCCTTCTTTGATGACAAAGTACATTTATGATTATCATTACTCAATGATCACAAAGTTATAGCTGTTTGCTCTGTTTTAAGGTTTTGAATTGGTACTGTGATTTCTGTCCGGGTAGCTCAACTTTTTGTCTGGGTGGTACATTTTTGTCCAGGTGCTGAGCACCCTCTGCAAATTTTGTCCGGGTGCAGCACCCTAACAAAGCAGCTAGTGGAGAACACTGTCAGATGCTTTTTTAGTTCCTAAAAATACGTAAATTTTTTAACACAAATTTTGCTTCAAAAGGTAGCATATGTGGGCACCAGATTGCATGCAAGGACACCTAATTTTTCAAAAATTTTCGGGGGGAGGGGGCAAATTCTCCTTAGAACCCTCCCCCAGAACGGTGATCACACAACATACTGCATGGCCCCCTGTGGGAGAAATCCTGGCTACGTCACTGCCCTGTACCCCTGGCCGGAGGCCCAAAGTGTTCATCCAAACAAGTGTTCCCCCAATAATTTTAACAGATCGCCGCCCCTGCAAATAACCCTTTCAAATAAGTTACACTCAACGAGATGACCAAACATAATGAGCTACCAAAGTAATTTGAAATTAATGGCGGATAATGGGAGTCTTGTTAGACTCTCTTCACCGTCTAGCTGCCATCAGATTTTTGTCTAATTGCCTACATGTGAATGAGGTGAATACTGGTAAACATAGAAGAAAAACTCACAGAAAGATGGAACTGATATTAGTTTACAGCTGGCTTTTCTCGATCCTTAACGAAAATAGTAGGCCCAAAACGTGGTACAAAAAACGTCGTTTCACAGGTTGCTTTATACGTGCTTGGAAACGGACACGACTAAAAGACTCCTTTACCAGTTTACTCTTAACCAAACTGAGTGCACTTTAGCATTGTGAAGAAGCAACGCGAGCTTGTAAGCTTTTTTCTGTTTTGTTACGTCTGTAACGTGTATCCCCTCTAGAATGTAGGGGTATTATCCAATGACAATTCATGTAAACGTTTATGCAAATTTAAGACCAGATCTGACAAAGCAGAAAATGTAGAAGCCAGAATAGTAGATCAGGCCAGAAAAGAATTACTTATTGACAGTATAATTAAAGCTAAGTAGAGGCACTTAGGAATACCGAGTCCCGTAGCCGGACATTGTTTGGTTTGAGGGGGAGGGGGCAGAAAAGTCACTGTCCCCAGGGCGAAAATAATTATTGGGGTGAGAAATATGTTAAAATGAAAGTACGCAACAGTAATTTCCAATTTTGTAGGGAGCAGAATCTTGAACCACTCTACTTCCTGAAGGTTGATATGTACGCTTAAAAAGTTTCATCTTAAATTTCGTTCTGGTATAGGCCCCTATTTGAGGGTATTTTAAGCATCCTCATGAAAATTACATTGATTTTTTAATTGTGTCAGTGGTTCTCGATATACAAGTTGTGACCTCACATTAATCTACACGACTTTGCTTTTCTGTAAACTTATCAACTAAGTTTCTTCTCCACCTCACGCTTTCGAATGAATCGAATGAAACTGTCACCAGAAGGCAAATACTTACGTACTCTTTTACATGTCACTGACAACCTTTTGCAGTAACTCTTCCTTCAGATTTAATACGAATCAGCCCATGTGTGTGTTGGAAGGGGGGGGGGGGGTCCCATGATCGCAATATGGTAGACATGTCACAGTCTTGTGATACATACCGGTGACTTTTCGCTTTGGGGCCGGGGTGGCACCAGGTGGCGGTGGGGTCCATGCCCCACCGTCGGGAAGGCTTCCCGCCGGTCGGGGAATTTTCTCAATCCGAAGGGGAGCCTTAGATGGTACGATGAAGTATTTAGTCCCCGACGGCAACCAGTTTCCCCGACGGGGTATGTGTTTTTGCTTTCAAATGGGGCAATTTCTTAAATAGGAACACAAAATTTTCAGTGCCCTTCGCGCGCTGCAGATTTACTTCAATTTCTTTCATTGCCCCGTTTCCTATAGCTAAATAGTACAAACCATTTCCATCTTTCTAAATAACACATTGGTAGAGTACACTCACACGTAGAGGACAGTAATTTGGTCCCATATTGCATGGACTCACTAATGTGCCCTTGTGTCTGTCGTGCGGTACTGTAAGCGACCCGCGAACGGAAGTTTGTCTGTTTTATCAGGCAGTCGGGGTGGATTCGATCTATCTCAATCTATCTCAATCTAGGTCAATCTATTTTTGCTCTAAATGAGTACAAAGTGTTTGTTTGTATGTCTATGTGTGTGTGTGTGTGTGTAGGCCTAACCAAAATTTCACAATTCAGATTCCGAAAAAAGTATATACGGATATTATGCAAAACCTATCCTGCAATGGTATAGTAGGGTACAATGATCTTCTTCAAATCCCCTATACTCCCCCTCCCTTCGACATCGGATCTGTCGGGGCTTCCTGTCGCTGCCCCCTCCTCGTCGGGAAGCCTGGCCCCTGTCGGGCAAACCCTATTTGGGGCCACTTTAAGAAAGAAAAAAAAACTTACCAAAAACGAAAAGATTAAATTCACCATACTGATGGTATAAGCTACTGTACAATGTTACCCAACCATTGTATGAAGTTTGCCAGATAAGCTGAAAGTACGCTGTCACCGATGAGCGAAACGCCGCCAAGATTACACCAACATAAAAGAGCTTGTTCAATGCTGAAAAATACTGTTTCTTTTCGAAGTTCTGCCAGATGAAGAAAGGAAAGAAAATGTACGCCTATACGACGACAAATGAATCAACCTCATGCTATGAAATATTAGTCAAGTTTCTCCCTGCATTCCTCACTTAAGTTTTGTGTAACTTCGGGGTTGTATCTCCTTGGGGCAGGTCCAGGTTCGGGCCCGTAGCCAAACAAGAAATAAAGAGATAGGAATGAATAACGTCTACGGGAGGGGGAATTATTTCTTCAGGTGGGTAGATTTTTTAAAATGTATTTAGGCAAAAGTAATTTTTGTTCTCAAAAAATTAATACAGGCGAAGATTTTTGAGGGAGGAACCTTGCACCCCCATGACCACGGGCCTGTTCAGATTTTCGCCCGCAATGGCTTATATCTCGGAGTTTTCTCAGAAGCATACGTTACTTACAAGAAACTTCTGTTCATTGTCATGTTTCTATAATTTTACAACACACATTATTGCATTTCACATCAGGCAAGCAAAGAAGTTACCTTGCTAAAATTAAACAATTCATAATCTCACTGAAACTTCCGTTGTGACATGATTAAAAGAACCATATTATTTCATTTGTTCAACTTACTAATACATGCAATACAAAACACAATTGCCTTGTCATCTCAAGCTCAAAAACTTAGGCTATTCAGCACTTAACAAATAATCATATAAAAGTGCATAAAACCATTACACAAATGACTAAAACAGTGACTGGAATTAGCGAGTTAAGAAAAAAAGGTGAAATCGATTGTGTCGAAGAAAAATACACATCGAAAATAAATAAGGCTAAAAATATGAGTAAACCGGGCAAAAATAATATTAATGCTAAGGCAAGTGGTATAAGAATAAACGAACTGGGATTTTTTCTGCTGGAGAATACTAAACTGACTCTCAGGACTGAAACTCAGGTATTTAAATTACATTTGCAATCACGATGAATTTATAATTCCCTAGGACTACGCCATCTTACTTCCCATTGCTAGATATGGAAGCTTATAAAGATATCCCTGGCCTACCCGGTATTTCAGAAGTTCCCTGGGGCTGGACAAAATTCCTATTTCCCCCACTGACTCCCCCGTTTAACGATTTTTCTCAAATAATTGATACGTCGACCGAGTACCAGAGTTGAGGGGACAGGCCCTCCCCTCCCCAGTGAAAGATATACCGATCGATTACTTCTTTCACTCAACCCGCCTGAAATATACTGCCACTAAGCTGATGCATAAGAAACGATCCTACATGTAGGCCTACAGCTGTTGGATCATTGCTGGCACGCGGTTGCTTGTGGTCGGGTCTGTGCACGGTATATGCGGCAATCCCCGACGAAAAGATGCAACAAGGCTTCTGTGGACTGACCATTGAGGCGGTAATGTTCGACAGATTGGAGTTAGACAGGACCCTTCAGTTTAACAAACTCACTGATGGTCAAAGCATCTGCTCGAAGAAGGGGTTCAGCTTAGAACCTTCATGACACCATCATCCAAACTGAAAAGTCGAAAACCCGTTACACAGAAAATGACAACTAAAAACTGACACAAAACTGAAGATAAACATATAAGATAACCTTACCGCGAAGGTCTGGATGAACCCGTCCACAACCATTATGATGTTCCTGTGGTATTGGGCTGATCTAATGAACACACAAGCACAACAAAGGAAATATGCGTATACCAATGGATGCACCGTTAACAGCCAGAAAGGTGAGGCAGCTTGCCGTTTTAAAATAGCATACACATGTAAAAATATTTACAAGAGCTTCACATAACTATTTTATAGAAATAAAATAATAGATTTCTTCAACTGTAAGCCTGCAACCATCGTAGTTAGCTTTTGTTGACATTCAATTAATACCTTAATGAGTTCAAAGGTTGTCCTTAAAGGACCAATTGTTTTACTCAAACCGTTGTTATCAGTATCATCCCACTAGAACAAATCGTCCCTAACTTTAGTTGCTACGATACGTTCATAGGGCAAAAATGTCACCTGAAAGGGCTGACACCTAATATCAACCTTGTTCTTGAAGTACAATAAACTTTAGACTTAACTTTAATTTTTTTTTACGCTCAGCTGAGCTAAAACAAACGAAAACCTATTTTGACCAAGAATATACAACTCGAGGGGAGAAAATGTAAGGCGAATAGGAAAGCTGCAGCCTAATTGAGGTACAATGCACTCCTTTCTATAATTGCATGTGTTCTATCATATTTAGCCCAATTTAAACTAGGCCTATTAGTCGTTCGACCATACGTATCAAAATATAATTTCATTTAATTACCTGCGTAAAACAATGATGCAGGGCATTCACCGTCCCCATACGATTCAAACTACGAGAGCGCCGCAGAGGCAACGCCAGGTGCTTGTGTGTGTTCGGTAGGGCCCGACAGGGGGCCATGACCCTATCGGGGAAATGTCCAACTTTGTGAGGGAACCTTGATTAGTATGATAAGTACCGGTATGTAATCCTCGACGGAGACCGCAGTCAACCCGATGGCTTACTCTTTTTTGCTCTCAAGGAAGGGAGTTTCTTTAACAAAAACCAACAATTTTCAAATTTGCTTTATAGTAACCCCCAAATTTCAAATTTTCTGCAATAATAATCCAAAATTCTCAAATTTTCTTTAGTATGATGAGAACCGTAATTTTTCCTCAATAAAAACCAAACATTTCCAACTTTTCTGCAATAATAATCTAAAATTCTCAAATTTTCTTTAGTATGATGAGAACCGTAATTTTTCCTCAGTAAAAACCAAACATTTCCAACTTTTCTTCAAGGAAAACCAAAAGTTTTCATGGTGCTCTGGGCGCCGAAAAATTTGGGTTCGCCATCTTTACGGCAGCTTGTTAAATTTGTCGGGGCTTCGGGTTGCTGCCCTCGTTGGGTAGATCATGGTACCACCCCTGAAGCGAGACGATAACAAATACAATTTAATACTACAACAGCTATCTACCCTAGCAGATATGTAAATCAAAAGTCTACGAAACACCCCTCCACCAAAGGCATATGAGTCGGGGGTCTGAGGGCTGCATGACCCTCCCCAGGACGCGGGAAACCTATTTTTCAGTCAGATATTTTGGAATATCGGACACTTTTCTTGGGTATTAAAGATTTTTTTCGAGCAAAAACGACTCAGCCCCCAGAAAGATGTCTAGTATGCCTTCCACAGTAACGCAGAGTCCTGGTTTGCCCCTAAATGTGATTTTATCATAACAATTTTTTATTTAATATGGACGGTTTTTGAATTGTAAATATCGAAAGTTTGTAAAACAAAAAATTCTAGACACATTTCCGACAATCTATGCGAAAATTTCGTGGACACAATACGCGCCAACCGATGGTGTGTACAAAGTCACATGGTGGCCCTGCGAGATGATTGTTGCTCTCATCAATGGAACCCTGGGTACAGACCGCCTTCCAATTCCCGAAAAGAATCAAACAGGATTAAAAATCTTCTTTCAAAGTCTCCATAAAAACAATGGCCCAGACTTCTTTAGTGGCCGTTGAGTCTAACAACTCTCCTGTTAGAGAAATCTCTGTGGGAGGGGAGGAAACGCTGGTCGTGTTCCTAAGACCATGTCATGCTGTGGATGTTCCATGTCGCAGCCTTATCTGACTCAGACCCTAGTTCAAAAGAACGACATACCCCCCCCCCCCTCCATCCCACACACACCTTTACCCCTGCACACCTACTGAAAGGGCCTTGACATTCATAAAAACATAGCAAGATGTAAATACAAGTAACACAAAATCAGCTATCAAAAGAATAACAATCTATTGATAGCCTCGTTCTTATCTCAAGTTAATTACATCTTCTTTATATGAGCTTTGGATCTGTCACTGATTTGACCTTTGGACTCCCCGAGCTATCGATAGATCTATGCCACTGTACTTCTGCCAGTAATGTGACATCTGTTTCGACATTATCAGGATCTTTAGCAAAGCTAAATTTGAGCTATAAACAATAGCAGCAATTTGCAGGCATTTATGTGTCCTAAATTTTCTACTTTCACATACAAATAATTCGTAAATATGGTGTTGGATATGACAATCAGGACCGTCAGGGTGAGTATTGTCTATTGTGTGTTCACCAGTGTTGAATTGTACAATAGCCTACTGCTGCTTGCAACCAGCCCATTAGCGCGATCAAACTTGCATCTCTTAATAAAGTTTAAAACTCTGTGGTAAATGTAATTTGGCTAAGCTAAGAAGAATAAAAAATAAAACATTGGGCCTGCCACGAATATAGGCCTATTCTTTCAGATTAGCTTGCATCAGCGTGGAATGTAGGACTACTATCATAGATATACAGTATTATATAAAGCTCAAAACATCAGACGTGCAGTACGGAGTTGCTTCATTGACGGTAACTGTGTCGATTTTTACTTAAATTGTGCATGGATCTAAACTCCACAAATGGCGGGCAAGTGGGTCTTTGTACACATGCTGATAAATCGGATGTCCAAGTTTGCGATAAAAACTTACACCTACTTTGTGTACCTGGGCCGTTTATTTCACCCTAGAACACCATACTAGACCAGGGAGTTGTTGTTTGGATCCAATAACCAGGGAGCTGTAAGGGATAACAAATCCCTGACTAGACCCTGCTAAAGGCATCCATTCCCGTTATCCTCTATATTAAAGGGGCTTATTGAGTTGGTTCACAAAATTCATGATTTTTTCACACCAGTTGAAATTTACTCGCAACTTGATGCTAAATGGTCAAACTAAGAGATTCTGAACATCCGATTCACAACTGAAATGGCAATGATAGAGTTATTAATGATTGAAATCATTCATTACAAATTTGTGACCAGACACTTTTTACCATTATGTAGTAATCATTATGCAATACCCGTCTACAAAAACTAAAATTTCTCACATTTTCGGTAACTGTAGGAAGTGAAACATGAGTAATGAGGCTTATTAGAAGCATTGTCATGCAATGATTTCCTTCAAACTTGTCACAAAAATAATAGATGTCAACTCAATGAGCCCCTTTAAAATCGATGATGGTGCTCCCACTAAAAGAGCTCTCTTGTTTTTTTCAGTTTCTGTTTGAGAAGGATTTTCGTGGAACAGTGAAGAAAGTGGTCGTCGTAGTAGCGTTACTTATCGCATTTCGCCATACCTTGGCATGGCAGCTGGGTGACATTTGGAGAGCATCGGCTAACCTCTCGGAAACACTTTATACCAAGTATTATGTCTTGTTTGGAAGCGACGTTTTCAATGTTGGGGTATGGGGTGAGTATTCTGTACAAGTTGTGGTGATTTCCCCCTCCCCCCCCCCTCCTACAAAAAAATCATGTTTTTCTCCATTCTTCTTCTTGGCAAAACCCAAGACTTGAGTAAAGGCTTAATCGCTCCTATCGACGAATCAACTGATCACTAAATGAAGTATTAACAGAAATAGAGCCCAGATAGGCACATCCTCATGACAGAGATCTCTCTGACGTTGATATGAGCATGAAATTGCCAATGACTAGAACTTCATTGATTTTCTTCTAAAATATAACATTTCACTTAATTTTATCAACAGTGTATGGAGTTGAACTATTTTTTTTTTCTGCAGGTAATCCCAAACTTTTCACATAGGCACGTGAGCATAGACGTACGAGGCGGGAGACAGGGGCAAAAATATCTGAAGACGAAAATTCGGGCAGAAAACGACAAAAATTCGGGCACAGAATAGATGAAATTCCGGCAAAGATGAAGTAAAAGTGAAAAGATTGCCTGAATTTTCTACTGAGTTCCCAAATTTTTGATCGAATGCCCGAAAATGCAAAAAATTTCGCGCGCTTCGCGCGCATGTAGTGGTTTAGAGTCTATTTTATGCACCTGAACTGCAACGAAGTTCGGGCAACTTTGTGAGATTCGGGCAAAAAATTTTCTGCCCCTCAAATTAGAAGAGTCCCGTACGCCTATGCATGTGAGAAATAGATATCATTACTGGCTCAATATCCAGTCATCGCTAAAACTCTTTCGCATATTTGTTGTTTTTTCTCTTTAAGACTGCACAAAAGTGTTTTCATTTTTGTACGTTTTAGGGATGTTTGCTGCCACCACGCTTGCTTTCTGGGCCGTAGCCTTGGTTTTTTTGATTGTTGACGTAACTGGAAGACCAACTTTCATTAAGAAATACAAAGTACAACCGGAGGAAAACGATCCGGTATGTTCTTTCAAAATATGTACTACTGTTAAATAATTAAGATTAAAAGAATAAAAACGATAGATATGAAAAAATAGAAACTGTAGTCAACGTGTACTTGGCAAAGAAAACTTGAATGAATGATTAAGGGGAAATGTCCTCGTCCCGGGCACATAAAATTTTTCCAAGTTCACAGCTACCCCCTCCAATTAACAAACACACACACACACACACGAACACGCACACACAGACAAACACAACCGTCTTGGAACCTCCCAGACACAAGGGTTTGAAAGTTTAATTCCTTAAGGTAAATGCCGTAGAAGATAACATTTTCTTTAAGTTTACTGTCAGTGGATGGGATTGAACGTTTCTTACATTTTTTGCAAGTTCTGTTTCCCATACTTGTGTGTGTGTGCGTGTGTATGTGACTATGTGTGATTTTAATACTCAAGTCTACATCCTCTTGTTATCTGAATACTGTCAGTCTGCTTGTGGAGTTCTAAGCCATCTGTACAATGTATGCTATGGTATATCTCAAATTTCACTTATCTGCATTTGTCATTGTCCAATAAGAGCAGCTTATAATTTGAAGGCATAATTTGACTTAGAACACTTTTACATCAGAGTGAAAGAAGTAATTGTGAATTCTGGTTGCTGCAAACTTAAACTGTAATTGGAGTAATGAGTGCCACCTTCTTAATCTGTTTGATGGAACCAATGCAGGGGTGACACCAGATAAGGGGCAGGGGAAAGGTTTATACATACTTCACTCACTGCAACCTGTGAGTTGTTAGGTCTGAATCGTAATTATGGGGAATAGGTACAGCTGGCTCTAACACAAACGTAAGCATTGTAAACGTACATTTTCTGTAGATGCATTATTGGAAAAATACCCCAGCATGAGTTAGATTACATAAAACTGCATCTAGAACTGCAGTTTTCCGAGGGCACATAGCCCAGCTGATCCATTGGATTTTTGCCTTGGGAATTATTCATTTCCATCATTGATAAAAGAAAATAACGTTTATTAATCGGGATGGGTCAAATACCCATGCACACTTTTTCAAAATATACTAAGTTAGGGAAATTTTTGGCTTAAATATTATGACCACTCTTCAGAGGAAGGGGATAGAGCTGAAAAAAGAGCATTTTTTGTACTTGTGAAAAGATGGAAAAGGTATGACCTTTATCACAGAACTGGGCACATTAGTATGTAGCCCAAAATGCATTATTACGCCCACTCCTAACGTTATAGCCCTGAATACACTAATGTATTGGGGAATTTTTCTTTCTTTGCAATATTTAGATACCAACCGACAAGCTTCTTAAGTGTCTGGCTGTGGTTCTATACAACCAGTTTGTTATTGGTCTATCCTTCCTATACGTCTTGCATCACTTGTTCAGACGTCGTGGCTGTAGCTTCGACCCAGGAGATCTGCCGACTTTTAAAAGATTCCTCTTGGAAGCGCTTGTATTCCTCATAATCGAGGAAATTGGATTCTACTATGGTCACAGGCAGGAAAACTTTTCTAGTTACTTTCCAGTTGTCTGATTGTTGTTATTTCTGATGACTGAAAGAAACTTTCAATTGAGGAAACTGAACAATATTTTTAGCCAAAAACTTTGGTTTTTCATTCTGAAGATTTAGTTGTTTGTTTCTTTTACATGAAGTGAATTTTCATAAAATTCTCGGGAACAATAACTCACACTTTGCTTACATGTGTGAGGGCATGAGTCTTACATAGAGTGACCTTAAAGGGAATAAGCAGTCACCCCAACTTATTCTGAAACAAAAGCCAAATTTTACGAATATCATCTCATTTCCCATACATGTATTTTCATGGTGTTACAGTGTATAAATGTTAGATACGTAAGATAAACAAAGGAGTGAATCTGCATGAATTTCACAATTCAGTGAGAAAAGTATTGTCACTTGATGCTCACGAGCCATTCACGAAATAGGGTACCAGGGTACACTAATTCAAAGTGGGAGTGTGGGGTAGAGGACTGCATTTTCCCTTTAACTTCAAACATTGCCAAAACTTATAGTAGCAATGAAAAAACTACTTGGCATTATCCCCTGGTGGCACCTTTTTCCACTGGTATCCAACTGGTACCCAAGTATCTAAACAAAGACACAGGTCCACTTTTTCTAGATTTCTACTTTGGAAGCAAGGTGGGTCTTAAGCCCCAAATTTGAGAGACACATTCCAAGGCATCCCCTACTATGAAATTCCCAACCAAGCTGCAGGCCCCAAGCAGAGTATTGCTGTTACAATCATCTCACTTTGTACTTACTTTTCTATTCTTGTCCTCAGACTGCTTCACCATCCTACCCTCTACAAACATTTCCACAAAATTCACCATGAATGGACTGCACCTATTGCTGCAGTCACCATCTACTGCCATCCTCTCGAACACGTCCTGGCAAACTTGATTCCTGCTATGATGGGACCACTAGTAATGGGGTCCCATTTTGCTGTCATGCTGTTGTGGGGTGTCTCGGCCCAGACCACTGCTATGATCCATCACTGTGGGTATCACCTTCCTCTGATGTCCTCACCTGAAGCACATGACTTTCATCACTTAAAGTGAGTTGCTTTACAAGTCTTTTTGTCTAAGTGATTTACATAAAAGTTAAGAGTTATTTCCTACCAAACACATTGTGTCTGAAGGGGTACACATTTGTTCAGCATGCAATCCACTGGGGAAATCTGCTTTCACAATCTGTATTAACTCTCACAGTACTACAACCATGTGTAACTATAGCTATGGTGTCATTACCGGTGTTGTGGCCGAGTGGATAAAGGCGGTGGCATTTGAAGTGATGATGCTTAGCAAACGGGAGTTTCGGGGTTTGATTCCCCGCCGGGTCAAAGTAAGGTGGGTTTTTCAACCAAGAGCAATCTAAGGTTTGCCCATCTGAACTGGCCTTTCAAAAGAAACCAAATTTGATCTAAATTGTTGAGTTGGTAAGCCACCCAACATGAAGTTGTAATTCATAAGCCATAGGCTTCTCCTACTTTCATGGTCACTTAGCGTTGTAAAACAACTGCCCTTCAAGGCCTGAATTATTTATTTATTTATTTATTTATTTATTTGTTTATTTGTTTTTTGTTTGTTTGTTTATTTGTTTTTTGTTTGTTTGTTTGTTTATTTATTATCTACATAAAATATGCAGAAGAATTTGCATACTTTGCTTAAAAACAAAAATCTTTTTTTTTTTTTTTAAATTTCATTAAAAACAACTAAAAACCCTTCACTATAGATTCAACCAGAAGCTTAGAACTATTGATTATTTTTTTTCCACTGGGGTAAATCTACTTTCACATTCGGTATTTACAACCATAACACTGAAAGTAACTATAACTGCGTAATTCCCGTGATTGTGACATTGTCTACATCACATGAAGAGAAAATGCATCCATTTTGCTTGCAAGCAAAAATTTCAAGTCTTAACAAGCATTTACAATCCTTCATTATAGGTTCAACCAGAACTTTGGAGTGCTTGGTATTCTCGACCGTCTTCATGGAACTGATACACTGTTTCGGAATTCCAAACAACAGTACCGACACTTTCTGCTATTAAGCCTGACACCTCTTACAACACTCGTACCTGACAATCCATGAGCAGGGATATTTGATGAGGTGGTAGACCTGCAATAGCACCACCACCCTCATGCCCCCTACCCTCTTTGACTCATCCACCTACTACCTTTGGTGATGTGTAATATGATAAATTTAAGTCACAGAAAAAACTGAAATATGTTACAGAAAGTAATAACTACATTTTCATCAGTTTTAAAATGATATCACATGTAGCTGTCTTCACCACATTACATATCATAATTTGACAAGCTGAGTCAGAATTTTCCTGTAAATAAAATTTTCTCTTCTGAAATTTCTGGACCTACCACTGTATACTTGTAGATATCTACCTCTTGAGAAATTAAATGAAACTGGGGTATTGAAATAACCTCCAAAGTACTTAAGCAGGGTATTTTGCTACTGAAATCAGAAATGCATTACAGATTTGTAAAAATATGAAGTATCCCTTCAAATTTCAATTTATTTTGAATAGTACTTTACAATGCCTGCACCAGGAGAGTTTTCGTACAAATGACATAGCTTCTGCAGTACTGATATGAATTCAATGCTTTAAAAAGTTACCACAAATCTCTTTTTCCCTAAAGTTCTTCACTAAAACAATGCTAATTGTCTTTAATACAAAAACTTTTGTGCACATTGCTTCCATGTAAGAACTGTCATCACATCCACATTGCAGTTTCATAAATAAACTTACAAAAGTGCTATAGTTGTCTACCTGTTCTGCCCTTTGCAAAAAGAATTATGCTTGATTTTAAGTTTGATTTACCATGCAACAGGCATCTATAAATTAAACCTAAATATGAATGTAAGTCTTTGTGCAACAGGATCCTAAACATGTAAGTATTGCAATTATGTAAGTTTAGGTCACATAAGTATTGTTGTCGCATGACATGTAGTTGTATGAGTAATGAGGTTATGTAAATGTTGTAATTACATAAGTGTTGTACTCATGTAAGCGTTGTCAGGTAACGTAAGTGTTGTGGTCATGTATTACATATATGTAACACTGTCCATGGAAGCATTGTAATGCAAGTCTTGACCATATACGTATTGTAGTTATATATTCCATTAGCCATTCAAGTATTACAGATGCATAACAGCTACATTTATATCTAATTTGCATAAATCTTCACATGATATACTTCACTTCTAATACATGAATGTTTGCCAAAATATAACCACTTTTTGATTCATGATTTCTATTGCAGGTCAAATGTCCTCATCACAAACAGTTGAAATTTCATAACTTCACTTCTAGCCCCTCCTTCAGATTCAAAAGTAATTGCCTTTGGACCTCACAGACAAAGGTCTGCAGTTTGATTGCTCAAGGCCATACTCTGCTGACTTACACTACTATAAGTGATCTGCACAAATCATTGACCAATCAAAATAGCCTGTATATGTCAAGCAAAGTACAGTCACCAATTATAAAATCTGGTTGTGCCAAACCTGAAATGCATTTTGGGTGATGAGTGTCTGACTCTAAATTTGTTTGATTAAAGCCAAACCTAAAATGCATTTTGGGTGATGAGTGTCTGACTTTATATTTGTTTGACTAAAACTTCTCCCAATATTTTCATGTCTACAAAACAAGGCATTTGTCACATTACCTTTCTGGCACTTTTATGTCCTTTTAATGTGCCAGCAATATGTATTACAATGTGTAATATGCTCCAAAGTTCATTGACCTTCTTTCTTTGTGTCATCTTTCTCGCTTGCTATCAACAACTGATCTTAAAAGATTTCAACACAACAAAAATCCTGTTTCACTTCCTCTAATTTATAATTCATATCAGTCACACCTACAAAGTGTTGCAAGCAGCTCCCTGAATGTTAGTAGCAGGCACGGCTCTGCTGTCAAGGATCTTCTGTCTTTCGTCAGTAGTATTCAAAAACATGATACATCACAATGAATAATCACAGCTGAAGTGTATCACATAATTCCTTGCACAGTGACATGACATCTTCATCAGACTTCAAGCCTATATGTTAGCGAAACAAGAAACCAGGAAAACGTCATGGAGTTTGTATGCACAAGTTTATTAAAGCACAGTCATGAAAAGTCCTGGAATTTAAACACAGGGTAATTTTACCTCATGAAAGTGAACCTAAAAACAAATGCCTTGTCCACCAAAGTCTAAAATTTGTTTATAAACATTGCAAGAAAAATATGTTATGATAATCCATTAGCGTAATGCAGGGGTGGGGAACCTTTGGTCTGTGGGCTACATGCAGCCCGTGAAACCATTTTATTAGGCCCACAAGACAATTCAAAAATGAAATTTCTTACAGTCATGAAACCAGAAAGCCAAAAGGCTTAGTGATTCCTTGCCAAAAGGGGGGTGCTTTGTTACACTGAGGTTCATCCATGAAATTTATACTTCTCTACTTCATCATTTTTTATGACGTGGTCACAATTTCACCCCTGCTCACGTCAGCTCATGTCACATGACCTTTGAACCGAAACTTGAATAACCAAAAAAATGAAAAAAAAAAAAAAACGTATTAGGAGGGATTTGTCTGTGCTTCCTCCCTTGTAATAACATGTTTTGAAAGTTTCAGTTTTTGACCTCTGGTGACCTCGAATGGCTCGTGACCTCCATGAAAAACGGTTCGGTTTCTCCTTGCACCATAACTCATCCACATATTTAGTATGAAATCTATCCATGCTTCCTCCCTGGAGATATTGTGTAAACAAGGTTTTCAAACTTTGAGCCCTGGTGACCCCAGATGACCTTTGACATCCACCAAAAACAATAGGGTTCTTTCTCACACCACAAGGTATCCACATACTTAATATGAAATCTATCCAAGTTTCCTACCTTGTAATGTAGTATAAACAAGGTTTCAGAGTTTGACCTCTGGCGACCCCAGACGACCTTTGACCTCTGCCAAAAATAATAGAGTTCTTCCTCTCACCATACCACATCCACATACTTAATATGAAATCTATCTAAGCTTCCTACCTTTAAATATTGTATAAACCAGTTTTTAAGACTTTGAGCCCTGGTGACCCCAGATGACCTTTGACCTCCACCAAAAACAATAGGGTTCTTCCTCTCACGATAACACATCCACATACTTAATATAAAATCTATTCATGTTCCCTACCTTGAGGTATCATGTAAACAATCTTTTCAGACTTTGATTCCTGGTGACCCCAGATGACCTTTGACCTGACGTCCACCAAAAACAACAGGCTTCTTCCTCTCACCATAACACATCCACATACTTAGTATGAAATCAATCCAAGCTTTCTACCTTGAGATATTGTGTAAACAAGGTTTTCAGACTTTGACCCTTGGTGACCCCAGACGACCTTTGACCTCTCCAAAAACGATAGGGTTCTTCATCTCAACATGACAAATCTACATACCAACTATGAAAAGTATCGGTCATTCCTTTCTTGAGATATCGCGATTACAACAAGTGTCACAAACACACATACACACACACACACATACAAGTCGATTTTACATACAATCCGAGGACCTCATTGTTATTTCCTTTGTGTTTACTTCCTTAACCCTAACCTTGACAATAGACTCTATTGTTCAAACTTTCGAGGACTTGACAAATCTATTGAATTTCCTTCAGAGGACCTGAAATCCATTGTTCAGGTCCTCAGTCTGATAGGAAGACAAGTTCACACACACACACACACGACATCACCATCGCATAGATTCCTTGCCTGCCTTCGGCAAGGAATCAATAATCAGTAATTCAGCAATTAACTTTTTTTTCCATTAGATGAATATTTTGCTTAAAGGCAGCTGGCAGTCACCCCAAAAATTGCTTTGAAAAATCAGCAAACTCTTAAAAATGTTCTTTTATTTGCCTTACAGTACTGCTGAAGTTGTTTTTGAACCTAACTATTACAATCAAAAGGTAAAGAAAGAAGTTATTCTCCATGAATTTAACATTTTAGAAACAAAAATATTGTCACATGATCAAAACAAGCCATTCACGAATTATGAAGGGGTATACTAATTCTGATTTGGGTAAATAAATTTTCCCTTTAAATGCTTAATACCCTGTACATAATACTACTGTAAGAACAGGAGCCAACTTTTACACACACACACACACACATGCACACACACACACACACACACACCCACTTTGTAGCATGTACTGGGAGATGACCGGCATTTGAGAACTTTTGTTTTTGGCCCATGAACCATTCTGTTAACATCAAAATGGCCCTTGGTAGGAAAAAGGTTCCCCACACCTGGTGAAATCAGCTGAACTTTATCATACAGTCTCTCACAATAAAAGTTGGTTACATTACACATTGCAGTCCTTCCAAAGCCATGGAAAAGCCTGGCAATGCTTGTTTACAATATGTGCAGAAATCACAAGAATTAAGATTGTAATTTATTTAATATTTCCAGAAGGAGCCATCATTTCCTTACAATGAAAGGATGAGAGTGCAATGTGCAGGCTTCAAGAGATTCCAAGAGGTGGGGGGCAACTTTCAATTTCCCCTAAATTGCCCCCTTTTCCCCCAAATCTTTCAATTTTTCTCACATCCTTGAATGAGAATCAGAGACCCCCTCCTTCTCAAACAACACTGGCATGATAAAGTAAAAAGATACAAATATAAACTGGACGGACAGTTTCCATGCTTTTTTGGAGTGACACGGTTAAGACACTTTCCATGAAAGTTCCATGAAAAGTGAAGGTTTTCAAACATAGATAACACAGGGCAACTTACATCTTGTCAAATAGGAGGATGACGTAGAAAGTGAGAGTGATGGTAATTGTTAAAGAAATTGAATCTCCTAGTAAAACAAGCACAGCTGACTCTTCTACCTCCTAATGGGACATATCACCCTATGCAAAATATTGAAAATGGCTCCATCCATCATGAATACATGGCGGGAAATTTACCAATAACATGAAACTGTTTTATGAATCCATGATACTGTTTAAAGAAATTGCGACTAACAGCTTTCACCTATCTAAAACACTGCAATTGTAAACATTTTTACACAAGAGCCCAAACATTCATTAATTGATGCCAACCGCATCAAGAGAATAGGCATCCTATACTAACTACAGGGTATGAGAGATGGAAGTGTATGGAAGTATGACATTCATACACTATCTCATTTTTCAATGAGGTGTCAAACTTTCCAGAAGTATGCCACAGAATGACATTAAGGTAGGCAAGCTTTCAAGAAGTGACCCTGACTTCTCCATGACTAAAATAAAGGAGCAAAATGTAAAGCCGGCTAGATACCACTCACAGTCTGCTTTTCCTCCCACTGGAAACAGGCTTGCCATTATACTGTTGCCCAGCCAATGAAATTGCTTGTTCACAGGAATGATGCTCCTTTGGGCAGACCAGGTTAATTAGCCAACTTTGCTTGCTTTTGCTCTTCTGCTCCAGTCTGTAGGTCAGAGCTACTTCGAATCAAAGATTTACTTCTTTCAAGTCATTCAGGGGCATACTTGATGAAAGCTTAACTATTACAAATTACTTTTGGGAAAGCCTTTCTTCTGCTCTGTATTGAAAAGCCTAAGTTCCTAATGTTTTCAGCACACAAAACAAAAAATATGTCAATAACTCACCTTGTGATGTTAAGGTACTTTCTTCTTGCTGTGTCCATCCTGCATCTAGAAGACAGGATGCTATCCATCTATGTATCTTTGAACATTCATTGAGACCTTAAAATGATTATGTAAAATTGTGAAGGCATATTAAAGTATCATCCACAATGCTTCATATAATTACAGGTGCATTTGATTTACCAATATTAAAGAACTTAAAGTTACTTTTTTTTTTGCAAATTAAAGTAGTTGCTGGTAATATTTCTTGACTACATAACAAAAACAATATTTACTGAACATTACTGGTATCATTGTCATATCATGTGTAGCATATGTATTAACTTCAGGCCAAATTAGCAATACTACTTCCTTTCCAGCAAAAAATTCAGCATTCATACTAAGCAAGACATAACCAATCTGTCTGGATACTTTCAGGTGAATTGTCATTCTTGATGAAACAAAAGTATTCCAGTAGCACAGTAATCTGTTAAATATGAGACAAGTTGTACTACCACTTGTAAATGGGAAGGGGGTGGGGTGGGGTGTGTGGAATGGTCGTACTTAACTTGCTTCATTTTCTTCCTTCAGATTGTCATGGTAAATGTATCAATTCACTGCTCACATCCCTGCCCTCCCCCCATACTCAACCCCACTTATCACCCAAGCAAATATAATGCATGGTCATACTTAAGGATAGAAACATCACAAGTACCTGCACATACAAGATGCCATTCATTCAATTCATAGCAACTTACACTGAATAAGCAAGCACGAAACATTCTTCAATGAGTCGTCAATAACAAGGTCGTCATGAATCAACAGCCACAACCTCTCCCCTATCCTTGTTACACCAGATCTTACAGTTCCTTCTATTTCTGGAGAAATTATGAACAAAAAAATGTTGTTTATAATTCTCATGAGAGGAAATACCTTTTAATCAAGGCCTGTGTTTGAAACATCTTATCGAAATTCCTTTTAGTTGTTTGGTACATTAGAATGAGTGGTTTACCAGTGCAGTGTAAGCTATGATTAAAACTCATATGAGAGAGGCACAGTGTTATGATGTGGAGGGTGTCCAAACTTATTTTAATGGGTCAAACCCCCTTAGATCTCTGTGTTTCATACACTGACCACTCAGCCCCTGGCTTGACCTGCACTTATTCTTTAAAATATTCGGTTTTTATACAGCACTTTATCACCGAAGTATCAAAGCGCTTCACAAATATTACCTCTGGTCAGCAGTAACCAATCCTAGAGACAATCCCTCTAGGAGGCTGCAGCTTAATTAGTGCCAAATGATGCATGTTACCTCACAGGTACCCATTTAACTCCTGTGTGGAGAGAAGTAATTGAGGTTTAGCATCTTGCCCAAGGTCACAATGTAATGAACCCGGCAGGACATGAACAAGCAGTCATAGCATCACAAGTCTGCCACCTTAACCAATAGGCCACCACACTCTCACACTAAGATCCTTGTGCTTGTTTCTTAAGTGTAATTCAGCTGTGTCATGCTTTCCATGAACTTAGTTACTCTCTTGACTTCAAAAAAATACACACATGGATAGATACACTGCAGTATCTGTACCCCTGGGAACCCAGGACATGAATGGAGAAAAGTTTCTCAGAATGAATGCCATTGTTAAAGTGCTTACATGACAGGGTGTGCTCTTTTATCCACAACTTGAATTCAACTATCAATTCAGGTCAATCTCCAGACCATACACGTTATATATTTAAAATTTTTTCCTTCCTAGATAGCAGGGAATGAACTCTAAAACACATATTTCATATACATGGTGCACTGTATCTCAATGATATTGATTCTGTGAAATGGGGGGGGGGGGAAGGGGAAGGAGAAGGGGAAGGGGGTTATACAAACACATACAACAACATACCAGCTGGCATGAGTGCATTCAGAGTTCCTGATGCTTGGTATAGCAAAGGTAATGCAAAGCGTAGCACACGACCAAAACACTTATGCATGATAAAAATGTTGAAAAATTCCTGTCCTGGAAAAAGATGAATGTCATCAGACCAATGTTAAATTCTAGGACCACAGGGAAAGACATTACCAAAGTTAATAACATAATGCTCTCTTGTTTTTGAAGTCTGCTACCACAAACAATGAAGCACTACTGTAAACTTACCTTTATCAACTGATAGCAATCTCAAGATGGCCACCACGACAAGGGCAAAGTGTAAATTCAACAGATTGCTATCTTCATCTAGTAATTGAGAAAGGAAATTACGAAAACAATGGCATCTTTTCCATTGAAATTATGCTGGTAAATCATAAGTTTACATTTCCCAATGGGATATGTATTATTCACAATATTCAGACCACAAATATCTTAAAATAGAATAATTGGGAAATTCAATTAATTTCCTAGGGATGCTATAGAGATCATGTATGTGGAATGATTCACCAACTGGTGCTATGGCCAACTGGATGAAGGTGATGCCTAGGCTTGGGCAGGTCACCTGACTCTTCTTTAGGGTCATGACTCTGGGATGAGAGTGGAGTATTGACTCCACTATACCTGGAATGGTAACTCCCAGGTAATATTCAATACTATCAAAAAGTATGCACAAAATCATACTTTGCAGTTAAAATTTCTGTTCTGTAGCAGGTTTTTTATGAAGTATTATACCAAAACTGGCTTCTAGTCTTTCTCTTCACTCAATCACAAGTTTCCTCTTTGGGTGACCATCAGGGATCTTAGACATTGGGACTTCAGCACCTCATCCATTGAGATAACTGTAGTGTAGGCCTACTGGTAGGCTAGTAATCAAATGCAGATTAAATACAGCTTGTGAAAAATTTTCCTGTGTCAGGTATGTCACTGAAGGAGTTGCATGACTAATACTGCAGCTGTATATTGGAGTGTCCCAAGCCTAGCAGTGGCATTTGAAGCAATAATAGCATATAGATTTGGGATTTGATTGCTGAATATGTCCAAGTAAGGCTGGATTTTCATCCAAGAGCAATTTATAATATTTCCAATGGAAAAGACTGACCATTCAAGAAAGAGGATTCCAAAATTGGTCTAAAAGGTTAACCTGATCAGACACTCCACATAAAAGTGTAACTTAAAAGCCACATTGCTGAATGACTGTCCATAAAGGGTGACATTTTGTAATCACAGATTGCATTGTCTCTGACCTTTGACATTTTCAGTATTACACCTAAACAACACCATTTATACACAAATTACGAATGTGGACAAAGATGCAGTAGCCAAGAAATTTTGATTCAGAAGATGCAAAAACTGTGGCAATGTCTCACCTGAAGTAAAAACAGCTGTGCTCAATATTTTGATCAAGTCCCTGAATTCTTTATATTTTGCTACTGATGAACGGTCTTCTAGAGTCACATTCAAAAAGATATTGCACAAGGTGAGTAGACTTGACTGTTGAAAGAAATACAAGTTACAAATACATTACTTTACACCATATAGCAAGCAAAGCCATAAATGGAAAGGGGCCACAGTTCACCAATAAATTCACTTGTGGGCTGGAAGAACACCATCAGTCCACCAATCTTGGGTAAACTACTATAAAATTTGCTTTGTGAGTATCAGTGTTGATACTAGGGTCTCACAATTTATGGGGAAAGTCCCCCCTTCAAAAATGTTTGGACAGGATTTCTGGTTCAGAGGGGGATCTTAATAAGTTGCAACACAAAAATTTCCCCAACCAATTTTCACAACAGGTGCAGGATATTCCTACAGGCAATTTTAAAAAAACTTGCGGGATTGTTGAGAAAAGTGAGGGAATCGAGCAAACCCGCTACCTAATGTGAACACTGGTGAATGTGAGATGACTTTGTAGTAACTTACTTGCTCCCTATTTGTGAATGTCCAACACAAAATGACACTATGTTTAAACTTATTTTGAAATCCTTCTTCGCTTAGTGCCTTAACTTTCTGTTACTAAACCTCACCCTTTTCTTTACAAATACGTTAGCATGGCAATTTCTTTTACTATAAAACTTGTTTTTATCTTTTTAGAACTAACTCTCCCAAGTATTAAGATTAATATCTCCTGAAGATTACAAAGAAATAAATTCTCTGTAAAGATTTTGAAAACATCTTGAGGCTTTAATCTGAATGAAGCACTTTGGAATCAAATGAACTATCTATCCAGGCGCAGATCCAAGGGGGGGCTTTCCCGGTCTCAGCCCCCCCTTTTTCGCCACATCAACAATAACAAATATGCAAAAATTAGCATAATGTTAATCTAGGAGAATACTGAAGGGGGCTTTCAGCCCCCCCCCCCCTTTTGGAAACTTCTGGATCCACGCCTGCTATCCATGATCTTAATATAAGCGACAACCATCAAATGAAATGATAGATGGTGTTCGAGTTTTTTGTTTCAAATATAATAATTCAGCTCATGCTCTAATACGATGCAAAAAAGGCAAGTAATTTTTTAAGATGGGATGAAGTACACCTATATTGATTAGTGGAAAAAGACATTTTGAGTGTCGTTAAACAGTGGCATTAAATGACCTATGGGTGACTTTTATACTTAAATTTTTTGCATACTCAATTAAAAATGTCACTTACAGGTTTGTGCAACCAACTTGTAGCTATGGGAGATGAGACTTTTTGGAAGTTTTAAAAAATTACCTCAAATTACTCAGGAACTTGGGAGAGCATAAACAGCTCATATATCCCCACCCAAGGATTACTGTTTCACAATTTCACCAATTAAATGATTCACAAGAAGAAGATAATCTTTAAGCAGAAGGTAGACAGACAGATGTGTGTAGCATGATACCAAAGTCTATACCATTTTACCTGGAATGAGCAAACACAGACTGGCAAAACTTAAGGTATCAACTAGTAGTAGTAGGAGAGTTTGGTATATCTCTTCAACTTTTATCTAAAACCTATACACAGTAAATATTCCAACCAAATATATGTACCAGATGTAATCAGAACATGCACTCCAAATAGACTGTTCCCCTATGAACCAGTCTTTACTAACTGCCCCACCCCCACCTCCCCCCCCCCCTTCGACTTCAAATCCATACAATATTCCTCATAAAAAGTGCATGACAGCAGTCACTGACTACTTGGCTTGACATCTTCTTACTTCAGTGTCTTGTTTCTTCTCTGATGTATGTCTGTTGGTCAGTAAATGTTCAGCATAGGTGACCAATAGCCCCATCCCATCATTTCTAAGGACCACCTCTCTTGGTCCTTTTTCTGCTGTTAGGTGACACAGACCAGGCAAGAACAGCTTTAGAAGGTCCTCTCTAACAACATGCTGGAAAACAACCTCTGGAAGAGCTATTTGCTTGGAATCATTCCTTGTTCCTGTATTTTCCAAGGACAACTTCCTATTGATAAGAAAGGAACATTTTGTTACAGTTGAATTTCAATTGACACAGATTATGTAACAGGAGAGAAACTTAAACAATTATTAGTCCAGTCACTTTCAATAGGCATCACCCATTATTCACTCATTTTGACAAACATATAAAATTTATAATGGGAGGAAGAGGAGAAGGTGGTCAAGGATCCATGAACATTATTTTTTAAAGTGTCATAAATGGGTGTGATTGTTTGCAGTAAAATCATGCTTGCACTTTCAAAATATGCCCTGAGAGGGGGGGGGGGGAGGGGTCTGAAGAAAGTATGTTTGGTGCTTTTGTGAAAATGTTGAAAAAAAAAAATGAATGACCCTCAAGACAATTCCATATCTCAACATCAAAAAGGTTTCTTTTCACACGTCTATGTAATGCCTCCTTATTGTCACACTTAAAAGTACAATCTTCAAAGTATAACTAATAGTCAGTGCAGGTGACATTTGGTGAAACATTTTCAAATAAGCATAATGATGACAGTAGACTGCAGCTATAAAAAAGTCTTGAAAAAATATCCAGTTTTCCATGATAGCTCTGCTTGTGAGAATCCAGTCATGAAAAATGATGGGTCTACAACCATGTGTTAACCTTAAATATTTTTTTGTGAGTGCATTCACCATACTCACTTAATCTTGACAATCCACTTGTCAAGGTCAGATGTTTGGTTCCAAAGTCATTCCAAAAAATCTAATTTCCAGTTTACCAGATGTTGATGCATTTGCAGAGCAGAATATTTTCACTCCTTTTAAACAAAGATTTACATGTACAATATTATAGCTAATTCAAGCTAGGCACCAATTTTCCAAGACATGAGGTCCTCAGAGTAAGAAATCCACTGCTTTATAGCCCATGAATAGGATGTTCAAACTTGCAAAGTTTTAAAGGTTCTCTAATCTCACCCCAGACAGTAACAATTCTCCCTACTTCCTAACTCCTAACCCCTCCTCCAATTTAAACCAAACTTTCTGTCTAGTACACCTCCAAGACAGAGCCACAGCAGCCTGCACTGAGTTTAAATTGCCCAAGGCAATATTGTCAAACAAGTATGTGTAGGCTTAACTGGGAACACAACTGACTGTACAAGTCATTGTTGACCAACCAGAGTGGAGCTGTATTGTTTGAACTAATGTCAATCAAAGTGCAATTATCAACTGTATTTAGAACTCTAGGGCTATTCCTTCATATGTTTGGGAAAAGAGTTGCTAGTAACTTCTGGTTTGGGGGGATGTCATATCCCCTTTAAACAATGCAACATTCATTCCTCCAGTAATGTGTGAAATTTTTGAGAGCAAAGCTTATTTACCGCCACAGTTTATTGCTGAGACTAAACAGTTCAACGATATTCTGTCTGTGCCAAGTTGTTACAATGCAATCAAACTATGCTTCTTTAAATTAACAAAGTAGTGACTTATTGCTACTTGAATGCTGCAGAAAAGACTTACCCAACACCAAGAAGAAAAGGTAAAATTTCAATGACATCTGTTTTTAACATTGCAGTTTCTTCTGCAAGCCACATAAACAGGGCCCTCACACAGCATATTATGACCGGATCATCAATCTGTGAATTAAGAGGGGAAAAGTAGAAAAACAAAAAATAGTTCAGTGCACCTCAGGACAACAACTGTGTACTGAAAAAGTTTGGAAGGATCTGCAGTGAGACAATGAGCCATTTTCTTTTGAACTTAATGACTTAGTGACATAGTTATTCACATGTTCAAAGTGAATTCTGTCATCAGTCACAGAATGAACTGTACACAGAATTTAAAAAACATTTCACGATATGCACTTTTTTTGGGGGGTTTGCCACTCGGAATAGAAAACCAACTTTTGAGAAATCCTCAGCCATATTCACTACTCCTCATGTCTCAGCCAAAAACCTCACAAAGACTGTTAAATTTTCCACCAAACTTTTGCTGCTTTAGTAGGAGCTGTGATCTTTACAACTAGAAACTTAACATGTTAAATTAGCTTTCACTGTAACTGACATTTGTATTGCTGTTACTGATTACACTTATGAAGAATCCACAGTCTTCAGTCTGTCATTACCACATTTTAAGTTGCTCACTGGACTACTGTTTTCACTCTCATGTGGTGAATGGGCGACCACTAATTTCAAACCGTGCAAATTTAATGGGTGAGTTGAGCTACCTCTACCACACAATTCAGTCTCTTACTCCTGTCAGGGTACACCACTACTGTTGAATGGGGGAGGTAAAACAGTTACAAATAAAACCCACACAAAACCATTTCATTTTTCATGATACAATCAAGGAGCAGTAGATCAGAAGTGTCAAGGTACTGAGGCAGGCCCCTAACCAGTGGATGACTGAGGGGGGTAAGTGACCCCTTGCCAGAGAGAGGTCTACTCAAGCCAACTCTATGACATACATTTACTTCAAACTCTGTAAACTGCTGAACCAGCTCTCATCAGAGAATCCCTGATTATTCAAAAATTCTTAACCGAAACCTCGCCTTTGACAAGACCCCAGCCGCTGAATGGCATTCACAATTGTAAATTTTTCCAAATGTTACAGTTTCTACCTTTGAGTTCTGGTTGTATAGAAAAGTGACCCTCCCAGTAAGACAACCTGGGGATGGGCCTACAAGGCACCTTGCTTCCAGTGTCTCAGCTTGCTACTTGTAGTGCTCAGATAAAGCCTTTTGATAAGTTCAGGGATTACTTTTTCACTGTTTTCACAAAGTAGACACCCCCCCCCCTAAGTTAGTTAACACTGTTTACATTTTCAACCTCACCTGTTCTGGTGTAACTGATTTCAGATGATAGATGGCAGCTCCAAAAGCTGCTGTGAGTACATTGTGAAGTTGATATATCTCATCTTGTTGAAGGCCAATCTCTGTGTTACAAATCATTATCTGGGTGCACTGCTCTAATATCATGAAACAGCTACAGAGTACTGCTGCTTTAGACAGTTGCTGTAACCATAAAGAATAGGTAGGGAATAAGCAAAGAGCATGAAATGTATAGATATTTGAATTGTAATTTCAAATAGTTGTTTGATGAGGACTAAGGACAACTATTTCTATTGATGCACTGCAAGCACTAAACAGCATAATAGCAAAAAAGACCCTGACCTTAGTATTTGAAATTATCTGCTAAATCTCTCAAATCTCCTAATTCTCTTAAAATTACTTTTAACAACATTTCAGGACATAAAATATTCCATATTTATGTTAAACAAAAAATTTTCAGGCAACAATTTAACTAAGAACTAGTCTGATGAATGTTGATAAAAGTCTCTCAAAGAGAAACATTGCATTTAAGGTCCACAAAACTTTGATATATTTATAAACATGATTTAATTAAAAATATAGAGTTATAGGCAAATCTAACAGGAGAATAATTTTTTTAAGCCAAGCTTAGAAAGTAATGCATCATTCACAATTCATGAAATGCATAATACTTTTTGGAAGAAAAGCCATTGCCAGAGTTTATTGGAGAGACTTACCCTTGTAATAATGGTAAAAATTATTTTCCATCTTTTCCACATTAATGCAATGAAAACACAATATTTTCTTTAAGTACCGACAAAGAACATCATCACATATAAAAAACTTTTTACATACAGAAAGCTCTTGTAAAGTATTAAACTTTTTCTGCGACTCTATAAATTTTTTTTTGCTCTATTAGTGAGTAACAACCTAAGTTCCATTACTCATATTTAGAAAGAATACATAAACTTAACAAATAATGGTACTACAGAAAGTTAAAATATTTCCTGCTACCTACACCTTTGAAACGATATTTTATAAAAACAAAAAATTAAACATTCACCTTTTCTGGGGACATTGTTTCTAGAATCATGCGAACTTCTATCCCTGCCAGATTGACCAAGAGGAGGAATGACTTCCTGTGACCCTCACTATGTGTTGGTACCCAGGATGCACCATAATGGTGTAACATGGTTGCCGCCAACTGAAGACACCCATCCCTCTGTTCTTCCCCTATATGATATAAAACATTTGCTTGTTAACTCATTTGTAAATCCTTCATATTAAATATGCGGTATGCTCCTAATTTTGTCCTTGTTGGCATGCCTAACATGATGTAACAGATAGGCTCAATATTATTACACATCACCAACAAAAGTGTAGTTATTTGATAGAGTATAAACTGTAGAAAACCATGGAAATGTATATGTCACATTCTTAATTTGGCAGTGCAATGGCAAACAAGAGCCCAATGGGCACTGTGGTTCCTTGCTGAATGTAATGAAACTGAGCCAACTACTGAATGAACCAGTATTTCTGTTGATTCACAAAATCTGCTCTGTAGACAATGCACATCTTGTGTTAACACATTCAAGCATAAATAAATTGTTCTGAAGAAATACAGCCTACAGGCACTTCAGGGGATATCAACACAGACAGTATACAGTTACAATTTGTTTTATTCAATTAAGCAATCACAATTCATGCACGCTCAATGGTATCTGATCCAAATGATCAGTAACTTGGTTCTCTTTATAAAACTAACAACCCATAGTAGCATTTAATTAATCAACTCTAATTTCCAATTCCTGCAAGCTCACATGTCCTAATCTAAGGACAAATGTTGTCTGTCTAGTGAACTTTCACAACAGTCCTCTGCTTTGTGGGCAGAGAATCTTCTGCAATATTAAAAAGTAGTACCTGATGCACGTTTTCATAATGGCAGGATTATGGATTAAAATCATAATACTATAATTTCAATTAAAATTGAGATACTTGGCATCTCTGAAAGATGTCCCACATCTTTCAGTCAATGATACAGTTTTGTGCTTATATTTTTTGACTTTAGGAATTCTTGGGAATTTGCTTTTTGGCATCTGGTGATTTCAACTCTGACATCCAACAAATCTCATATGGGTTTTCTGCTAGATTTAATGCAACACCTCAAAGCAAAAATCTATTCAAGCCTCCTACACTGAGATATAGAGTTGAAAAGGTTTGCAGAGTTTGACCTCCAGTGACCCCAGATGACCTTTGGTCTCCACCAAAATTTTTTCCCCACCATAAGGCATCCACTAAGTATGAAATATATTCAAGCTTCCTACCTTGAGATATTGTGCTAACAACAAGGTTATCAGTTTTTGACCCTTGGTGACCCCAGATGACCTTTGACCTCCACCCAAAACTGTATGGCACAGCTTCTCACTATGGTGGATCTATATACCAAGTATGAAATCTCAAGATTTTTTCCTTGAGATATTGCGTTAACAAGGTTTTCAGTATTTGACTCTCAGTGACCCCAAATGACCTTTGACCTCCACCAAAAATGACAGGACTCATCTTCTCACCATAAGTCATCCACATACCAAGTATGAAATCTATCCAAGCTTCCTACCTTGAGATATTGTTTTAACAACAAGTTTTCAGTGTTTGACTGCTGGTGACCCCAGATGACCTTTGACCTCCACCAAAAGCTACAGCATTCATCTTCTCTCCATAATGCATCTACATACCAAGTATGAAATTTATCCAAGCTTCCTACCTTGAGATATCGTGCAAACAAGGTTTTCGGTCTTTGACCCCTGGTGACCCCACATGACGTTTGACCTCCACCAAAAACAATAGGGCACACCTTCTCACTATGACAGATCCATATACCAAGTTTCAGCGTAGTCCAACTTTCCCTTGTTGAGTTACAGCGTACCGAAGCAAGTGTCACACACACACACACACACACACAAGTCGATTTTACATACAATCCGAGGACCTCATTGTTATTTCCTTTGTGTTTACTTCCTTAACCCTAACCTTGACAATAGACTCTCTATTGTTCAAACTTTCGAGGACTTCACAAATCTATTGAATTTCCTTCAGAGGACCTGAAATCCATTGTTCAGGTCCTCAGTCTGATAGGAAGACAAGTTCACACATACACACACACACACACGCCAAGCTGACTACATAGGTTCCTTTTGCTAACCCAAGGAACCAAAAATTACTCCTGCACCTACAGAGGTGATTCACTGGGGGAAGCCCACTAGACCAAAGGTTCACGAGATCAAAGATTTCCTAGACCGAAGATCCCCTTGGATGAAAATCTACGTCCGGTTAGAAGTAGATTAGATACAGAATAGGTTTAGGATTAGACTTAGGATTGCCTCGGGTAGGATTAGGGTTTGGGTAAGGATTATGGTTAGGATTAGGATTAAGTTACAGAGTTAGGATCTTCGGTCTTGTCAGGGAGTTGTTAGGAAGGAGATCCAACGACCAAATCTGTCAGACAATATGTACTTGAAAATGATTTAATTCTTTTCAGGCACTGCCATTTGATTGACAGGTCTCTTTGTTCCTATTGTTAAGTCTCTGTTAACTAAACCCTTTTAATGATGATCTCTCCCTTTCTTTTCCAAGTAATCCCGTGACAAAGGCCATTGACTTTACATGCTTTGAAGTAAGGTTTGTTTCCGCCAATGAACAAAATTTAATTAGGATTTTCAGTTAAACGACTGGTAACAAACGTTTAAACGATTTACTTCAATTGTGCCCCCATGATTTTAATACGTCACCTGCTGGAAATATCGTTCAAGCCTATACATTGCTCTAAGTTTTTATCAAATTTCCCCCTCATTAAGAAACATATTTGAAAAGTAAGTCGCAAAGAAATTCTTAGCTGACTTTAAATGAAATGATATTTAGTGTGACGAATAACGATGAATGGTTAAAATTTTACCTTTTTGCATGACGGCTGGCAACGCAAAGTTTATGAGTTCAACGTAAGGGGTGTGTGTTCTCAAGGTCATTTTGACAATGCCTCACTAATCCTAGTTGATCTAGGTATTGAGATAGGAAGAAAGGCAAGATTACTGTCGGAAACGAACATTGCTTCAAAGAGTCTATAGAACATTGTATCTCCTTCCTAACACTTCCCTGGTCTAGTGAACCTTCCATCTACTGAACCCTGACAATTTCACCAATGTCACATGGTCCCGCATCTCTTTGGTCGGAGGACATTTTGCCCATCAAGCATTCATTGTGTCACAGCAGTATCCAAGGTTATGCCCTGCACATGCACTGAAATACTATTACTGCGAATGTGATGTGCCCAGCAGGAAACGGCAACCCTAAACACGTGGCATCGCATGAAGCACCTCTATACTGGCTGCACATACTATACTACTAACATCTCCAAACTTTTGTGCAAGAACTCCACAATGATTTGGTTGGAATACAGTTTGCATGTCATTAAAATGCATATATTAAAAGAACACCAGCAATTAACAAGTCATGAATATTCAAAGGAAGTATGAATACTATACACTTCACACAACAAGGTAACTGGGGTTTTAGTGTGTTTCCATGAAGAAGTTCCCTTACTTACTGTGTAAAAGTAGAAGGGCCACAGAACAATATTACAGTACTGTTTAACTCTGCCTTGCAATATATGTTCAAATGTAAGAACAAATCAACATTCAATAAAACAACTTCGACAGAGCTGATGAATAAAATGTAATTGGATGCAAGGAATTAGAATATGTATAAGTTTGATATATGCACAAATTAATACCAGCTGTGATGGTCAACTCTTGATGCAACACACTCTACCATCGATACATAACACAAGATGAATTATTCTATCACGAGAGTTTCCACAGTAAATTTTTAAGTGTGAAACTGAAAATCTGCAAGCTGACCAGATTCACACTCCTTAAAAATCATTGTCAAACTTGAACAGACAGACTCGCAAGCGTGGTCCAGGGATGTTAAAGTCTATCTTACCTAATTTGTTCTGAAGGACACATGACAATGTGGAATACAGATTTGCTGCCCATTCTGGTAAGCTATTGTCAGGAACCTGATGAAAAAGTTGTGAGAGCAGATGAGTAAATAGAGGAATTTGAGAGAGATTCCAGAGAAAGTTAAGGTCTGTTGCCTTGGTATGTAAAAATGGCACTACACAAAGTTTTTTATGTACACTCTAATCTAGTCAGGTACTCTCTATTGTTGCTAAGTCCATGACTCCAGTAATTAGTTCAATAAGAAGTTCTTGGGATATTGCACAAAGTGATTTTTTAACCAGAAAGCCCAAAGGCTTAGTGATTCCTTGCCGATTGGGGATGCTTTGTTGCACTGAGCCTTATCCCTCAAATTCATCTTTCTTGACTACATCATTTTATGATGTTTTAACAACTTGACCTCTGCTGACCTCACATGACCTCTGAACACCACCAAATATAACAAAAAAGGAAAAAGGAAGTGTCTTGAAAGGGATTCAACTCCAATGAATCTTGGATCTTGTAAATTCTTGACAAATTTTGCTTTTTGACCTCTGGTTATCCCAGATGACGATCTTGGTAATTCTTCAGAAATTTTGCTTTTTGACCTCTGGTGACCTCATTCAACAATCTTGGGAATTGTTGGAAAATTTTGCTTTTTGACCTCTGGTAACCCCAGATTACCTTTGACCTCCACCAAAAACAATAGGGTTCTTCCCTACATCATGAAAAATCTATACACTAAATATCAAAAGTGTCCTTCATTCCTATCTTGAGATATTGTTTTTACAAGCTTTTCAGTTTTTTAGCTCCTGTGACCCCAAATGACCTTTAACCTTCACCAACAACAACAGGGTTCTTTCTCTCAACATGGCAAATCTATATACCAAATATGAAAAGTGGCTGTCATTGCTATCTTGAGATATAGTAATTACAAGCCATTTACATGATTTTCGCAGTTTAACCTCTGGTGACCTCAGATGACCTTCCACCTCTACCAAAAACAATAGCATTCTTCCTCTCAACATGACAAATCCATATCAGCCATTCCTATCTTGACATATCACGATTTCAAGGTTTTCGGTCTTTGACCTCTGATGACCTCAAATGACCTTTGACCTCCACCAAATACAATAGGGTTCTTCCTCCCAACATGACAAATCTATATGCCAAATATGAAAAGTGTCTGTCATTCCTATCTTGAGATATCGTGATTACGAGCTTTTCAGCTTTTTACCTCCGGTGACCTCAAATGACCTTTGACCTTCACCAAACACAATAGGGTTCTTCCTCTCAACATGACAAGTCTATATACCAAATATGAGACGTGTCGGTCATTGCTATCTTGAGATATCGTGTTTACAAGCTGTTTAGAAGGTTTTTGCAGTTTTATCTCCGGTGACCTCGGATGACCTTTGACCTCTACCAAAAACAATAGGGTTCTTCCTCTTGACATGACAAATCTATATACCAAATATGAAAAGTGTTGGTCATTGTTAACTTGAGATATTGTGTTTACAAAGTTTTTAGTTTTTGACCTCTGGTGACCTCAAATGACCTTTGACCTCCACCAAAAACAATAGGGTTCTTCCTCTCAACATGACAAATCTATATACCAAATATGAAAAGTGTCGGTCATTGCTAACTTGAGATATCGTGTTTACAAGCTAGGCGTCACATACACACACACATACACACACACATACGCACAGTTGTGCTTTACATACTGTTTGAGGACCTCATTGTTTTCTGTATTGTGTTTGCTTCCTTAACCCTAACTTTAACAATACACTCGCTATTGTTAAACTTCTGAGGACATGGGAAATCTATTGTATTTCCTTCTAAGGACCTGAAATCCATTGTTTAGGTCCTCAATCTGAATGGAAAGTAAGTGCGCACATACACACATACACATACACACACACACACACGACATCACCATCGCATAGATTCCTTGCCTGCCTTCGGCAAGGAATCAAAAACCAAAAAAAAAAATTGAAAGAACTTAAAAACCTGACAAACAAATTTTCATGGGCAGAGTTCCATGTAAACAGACAGGCTAAAGGAAGGACTTTGTACATTAATATCCTCGATATATTTCTCATTCAAGTTTAGAAGAACAAGCAATCTGATTGACTAAATATGCTATTCAGACAGCTAATACTACTATACTTACCCATGAGGCAACAGATAACAGAGAATTCAAAACTCCACACATCTTAAACTTTTCTTCATCCTAAATTTAAACAAGAGAGACACATACTACAAAGAGAGCATTCTGAGGAACTGACACGTTACTCTTCATCACCTTCTCTGTTTTTTTTTGCAAACTATTTTCCTCAAAACATTTCTTACATTGCAATATTTCTAATTTGTAGTTATTCTTCTACTTGGAAACCCTACCATGGCTTTTTCACATTATAAAGTCAAAAAACATTATGGTAAAAAGTTTGAAGTCATAAGTTACGGTACTTTTTTCTTTATGCATTCTCACCTTGGATTTTTCTTTTACTTCACTTTAGTACTTGCAGATAGCTGTTTATGTGCCACCACTGTTGGCTGGGGCGAGGGTGGGGTTGGTTGTTTCATTTTTGTGGCATTAATATATATTCCCTTGCCTCTATCATTAACATTTTTATTCCTTTTTTATGTTTGTGTACTTTGTAAACTATTTTTCAAGAGAGTGCTTAAATTTCCTTATGGAGAAAGAAAGTATGACCTACATTCATGATAGGTTAGCATTGTAAAATAAAAGAACATCTATAACTGCCCAAAAAAGTAAATTACTACAGCTCCATAAATTGTCTGAAAAGGGTTGCTATACGACTTCCATCCAACTGTCTTCTTCAATGCCCAAGAGCTTCAAAAAATAGTGTTCTTCTTAAAAGTACATTTTTCCTACTTTTTTCTTATGAAAGAAGAAACAGCTTTCCCTACCTGAAATTCTTTAAAGTCTGAAGCTAATTTCTGCAACAAATCATTCAAAGAATCCGACTGAGAAGTCCACAATTCTTCGGCATTGTGATGAAGGAGAAAACACAGGAGGGTGTGACTTTTGTCATAACCTGTTAAAAGAGGGAAATAGTTCCAATCATATAAAGTAACTGTGACTTAACTCATCTTTGTTTGATCCACATTATCTTATCACTGGCTAGGGTATGTTCTTTTAAAAAAAAAACAATGTTTACCTCAGTTTGCTTTTTTTTATTTAAGGGGGGAGGGGGGGGGGACTTCTGACTTGGGGTACATTGTTATGAATATGCACAGCTGCTCTAAACTGTTATTTTCAAAGGCATGCAATTCAGCAGCTTATCACATTCGGGGTAAGCTAAAAATGTATCATCAAAATGCAAACTGATAATTTTGTACAGCCTGTGAATGACATTATTAATATCCAAGTATCCCTTCATGAAAAAGTTGCTTCATCCCTTCAAAAAAACATCAACTTCATACCCATAAGTTTATCCTTCACAACAGTAACAAGTGATTCAGTAGCCTGGTAACACAGATGGCTTCTACCTGCTTCTGTACTTGCCAATCCTTGCAGAGTTTCATAAGCATCCATAACCATTCCTTGCTGTACATCTGTAAGGCTGGACACTTGCCTACAGGTGGAGGAGAACAAAGAATCAACAATTTCATAGTAAGGACAGAGTATTGTTAGTGGCTCTCTAATCTGACCCAGACAGAAAAACTCTTCTTTCTAGGTTTACTTTTAGCCTCTCCTCCAATTTAAACAAAAGATACCTGTCTAGTACACCTCCAAAACAGAGGCACAGTACCTAGTCTGCACTGAGTTTAATTTGCTTGAGGTCATATACAGTGACACACAGTGACTGTGTGTGAGCTTAATTGGGAACACAACCACAACTGACTGCAGTGTACAAGTCATCCTTGACCAACCATGGGAAGCTATATTGTATGAATGAATGTCAATCAAAAGGCAGTCATAGTCTGTACTTAGATTTCTAGGGCTATTCTTAAATATGTCTGGGTAGGGAGTTGTTAGCAACTCCCTGGTTTTAGGGGATGTGATATCCCCTTTAAATGTGTTATCAATGTATTTCTACTTGAACTTTTCTATAACACTAATTGCAAGAGGGTATGGCATGATACTTAGGTGCAAAGTACACACAGAGGCTTCAGATGGGAGAATTAATCATGACCTAAAGAGTTAAAGACATTAAACCATCACCTTTAGAAACCACCTTTGTGGATTGATTGCCTCACCAAACAAAAGTTTTTTTTTTACACAAACTCCAGTGTAAAGTCAAATGACATAAGTCCCAGGGAAAAATTAGGAAGAATTCATTGGCAGATAAACTGCTTCAATTTTAAATTAGTCTCTACATTCATACAATTGGAACATTGATTTATGGTTGTTAACTAATGTTTACAATCACCATAGCAACATCAATCAAAGTAATTAGGTACGGATACTTTGAGACTCAATTGAGGCTTAAAATTCTTAGTTCTTTGTACATTACACATAACTACTCTACCTTTTATCAATTATTATTAGTATTATCTGTGATTAATCCTCCAAGTGAATCTTGAACAAAACATAAAAGTTTATAAAACAATAATACTGTGTACCTGGGAAGCAGAATGACATTTGCTAGGATGGGGACCTTGTTGAGCATCTCTGGATGGTTTGTTAATCTAGGATCAGTACTGAAGCAGGCCAGAAGGGTCAATGCAACAGAATGGAACATGTGCTCATCACAGTCTTCTGGGGCTGTTTCTAATTGAAAGGGAAAAACAAACAGAATCAGTTTCGTAAGAGTATGCAATATAGTATTTGTATACACCCACTCCACTTATAAATGTTTTAATAAATTTCATGGCATTGTATCTCAGGTTTTCAACTAAATCAGCTGATTGTTAGACTGTAATCCACTTTGAGGAAAATGTGTTTTGAGGGAAGAAGAGTTTTACCGAGATGGTAAACTGGAAAATTAAGTGAATGACTTACTATCAGGGGTGGGTCCAGGATTTTACATGGGAGGGGGCTAAGCTAACTTTGCGAGAGCAAAGTTCGAACCTACAAGCAACAAATGTGAAAAGCCTCAATGAAGAAGTGACTGTTGGAGAAAATTCTGAAATAAGACACTCACAAATCTTATTTCCTGGCATCTGGCAATCAAGATAAGTATACATAAACAGCTTTGGAATCATTTTCAAAAGAAAAAATAGTGGCCGGAGGGGGGCGGGGGGGGAGGGGAGGGGGGAGGTTTGGAGCCAGAAAATGCACCCTCTGGATCTGTAACTGACTACAGGTTCATATCAGGCACAGAAATTTGTGTACAGTAGCTATGAGTAAAATCTTCAAGCCTGCTAAATGTAGGAGAAATAAGCTATGCAAAATGCCTACCTTGTGTGTTGTGTTACTTAAGCTACTTTATCACATCTATGGGCCTTTTTTTTTTAAATTGTTGTCTTTTGTGGCCATTTACCCAAGTGTCAAACTTGTGTGCTGGATCTGAGCATTTGGCTAATGTCTGTTTACTGTTGCATGTGCCCCAGGCTTTAACACAAGAGCTATTTGCTGAGAAAACAGAGTGGAGTAAATTAATCTCTTTGTACTGTACAGCAAGCTTACATACCTCAAAAGGAGACAATGTTACTACAACTCTTGTGCACATGTGAAAATTAACTGAGTGAAGTGAAACAAGTACTTAAGCATTTTGCTGAGCTATTTATGTGTGCAACAGGTTTAATATCTCCAGGGTAGAGTGCACTCTCAAGTTACTGTAGGTCAAGTACTCAAGTTCTTTATAAAAAGATTCACAATTCAACAAAAGACAAATTTCATGATCTTCAAAGTGGCATGACCTAGACAATTCAAGAAGACACTTTCCTTTAGTCCCTCTGTGAAAAGTGTAGGTAACTTGAACAATGGGCAAGCAAATGCACACTGTACTCCCTTACATCACCACAACTTGCATTACACAAAAACAGATATTAAGAACCAGTCAAGTCATATTGTATTACACTTCAAGCTTTTTAAAGCACTGTTAATTCACTGGTTATGGTGGAGAATAACTTACAAGGTGCACTTAGATCTGACAGAAGGTGGAAAACATGATTGGTTTTCGGGAAGCTAGTCAAATTTATCACTTTTTTTTTAAAGTTTTCATGTGCAACATACTAAAATTTTCCTCCAATTGCCAACATTACTGTCCAAATATCACAATTCTCCAACAAGAAGCTTCCCAGAGTCAGGATTTTTCTACCCATGGGAGGAAGAAACTGATCAATGATTTTTGTGCCCATGGAGAGGAAAATGTTCTGTATAACTTGAAACTCACCTGTATTTAGTAAGCGATTAACAAACTTAAAACCAACAGCTTCAAATATTCTATGACGATCTTCTGACTTCATATTCTCTGCTTTTACTAATTTTGTTATCTGAAAAAAATCAAGCAAACATTCTATTTAAATGTGTTTACTGTGTTTACAACAAACTATATTATGCAAAGTACTTAAATGACCACCTACAGGGCTCAGATTTCTTAAGTAGAAGAAAACTGTTTTTAATCTGGGTCTGGGAAAACTTATGTAACAGTAGAAACTCAACAAATCTTTGGGACTGCTACTTTGCATCCATCACTCACATTCAATGAAACCCTGTATTGTCCTTTACCACCTGGTGCTAGCTTAACAACTATTAAATGGTGAAATTATTCATATTTTAACTGGTTATGGAGTAACTGGGATGAAAGATGTAATTTTTTTTTGGGGGGGGGAGGGGGATGAGGTATTTTCCAAGTTATGCTCTAATAAATTCCAATATTAACAGCCTGACTGTAATCAACTCTTCTGTAAAGCTTTAGATATAGTATTTTGCTTAAACAGCTTGGTTTGGGCTCTTTACTTTGGGTCTGCCACTAATATCGCTATGGTGCAACCTTGTATTGTACCATATGATGCCCCAATCATTTCAATTCCATCTCATCACATGGTTTGCATTCCAAGATTCCATGAGAGCATGCTGTGATACCAAGTTTAACAGCAACTACATGCAGGGACTCAAATACAAGGGAATCTCAATGTCAATAATAAAGGTTGGCTTGGTGGTTTGAATGTACTGCCTTGCATACTTGAGGCCTCCTGATCAAATCCCAGTAGAACCCATTGGATACTTTCTGGGGGATAAATTTGCTTGTTTGCAGAGGCAGTTGAAATTGGTGAATTAAAACTGGGTATTAACTTTAATGTTTCAGGAAGTTGTCCAATTCAGGCAGTCCACTTTGCTCTGTTCTGCTGTTGAGCAGTGGTGGAACAAAGGAATACTCCACCCCTCCCAGCCTTCAGTGTTTGCAAAATGGTTACAGCTATATGTTCTGAAATCTCCATGCTCTAACACCTCTATGTTCTAGTATATGCACTCAGACATGTGACTGTAAGTGATGGATCCACATTTTCATCTTCATTTCAGAAAAAAAGTTGATATAAATGGCTTCTATTCTTTAGTCCTATCCCTGCATGACCCTAACCTAACTCTAAACCTTCTCACCCTAACCCCTATGGTGACAGGAACAGCAAGATGTCAGAATACAGACAAGTCACTCACATTACTGCATGGTGCGATTATGAGAATGGAGTTAGGACAGGAGAGATTTTATTTAGTATTTTGCATAAAATGAGTAAGTAGCAAAATTCTGGGTATCAATGGCCACTATGAGGCCAGGCTAGGAAAGTACAGAACAATTCTAGGGATGATTAAGTTTGTAGAGCTTCAATTAAATGCAGTTACTTCAAGTGTCCTTCTCAAAATGTTATTGGTTGTTTTAACTTTGTAAGTTTTTAAAAATTGTCTCGGATGAGTTAACTTGAGAACAACACTTCATCTACAACAAAAATTTGAAATGAAATTTTGCAGCACCCCTAAATTTGTAATAAAAAAAGCCCATCTGGGCCTTGTAGTGGTCATGATCCCAGTCTGGGCCTGATGAGTTACAATTAATATCCTTACCAGAAGTAGTGCAGCAAACATCTCTGTGTCTGATCTTTGAGCTCGCAGTACTTTCAAACATCTTTCAAATGCTGCCCTTTCTGCACCTTCTGGAAGTTTCCTTCCAGCTGGTCTTTTGCCTGCACCCTCCATTGGTCTCAGAGCTTGTACCAATTTTGAATTATTACTGAGTGAACCTGTATAATGTTAAAACAAGGATATTTACATTTGGCCATGTTATGTACAGGAAGTTAAGTCTACTTGTATATACCACATTTCAAGGTAAGCATTAAAGTGGTTGTAAAGTGGTTACGTCTGCACCAAGCAGTTGAAGTGGATGAAAATGGTGAAAAGACAGAAAATCAAAACTAAAATTTAGGCCTTAGGTTCTTGATCTCAGTCCCAGTTCCTTCCCCAAAGAAATGCATTAAATGCAACTAAGCTCCATTATAATGAAATTTTCCTGATGAAGAAGCATCTTTCTACATGTACTGTAAGTAAAATCGATATATTATCCATGATTTTCAGTCTTCAGACCGATTAGAGGAGTTTCATGTGACTTCAGTACATTTGTCCCTGACTTTGTGCAAAGTACAGCACATGCACGATATAAGGTGACACAATGGACACTTGACAGGCAGTGTCCACCCATTAGAGAGTTGTGCTATGCAACGACATCCGTGAAACATGTCTATATACACTGGAAACCAACTAATGATATTCTGTCATTTAGAAAAGAAAAAAAACCAACAAGAAAATAAACCACTCATTTTCTATCAGTGAAGCAAAAAAACAAGAAAAAAAAAAAGGTAACAGAAGGTCATGCACACATGAGACCTGAACTGAGATGAAACATAATGATCTGTTGTATACAACTGATGGAAGGGATGACAAAAAGATACTGTACTATGTGGACAAAAGACTGCACTCCAATTTTGGAAAAAATGCAAAATAGCACCACCTTAATTGAAACCAGGGAAAGCCCAAAGGGTCAGTGATTCCTTGACGAGCTGAAATGCTTTGTCGCACTAAGGTTTATTCCTCAAAGTTACCCTACTTGAGATACCATAAAGTGGGGATACTTGACACAGTTTCAGAAGTTTGTTTATGTAGCACAAAAAAATGCAGGCTTAACCTGGGTCAGCTTTACACATGATTTACTGGTTTGCCATAGGTATTTGTTGGGCAATTCTTTTGATTCTTTTTTAACTTTGCTACATATTTTTTTTTTTATTTTCTTATAACCATCTCAAGTTGAAGTTATCCTGAGGTCAGGACTGGGGAGTAGCCAGGAATTTGTCAAGGGGGAGGGGGCAAAACCCATAGACAGACTCTCAGTGCTTCACACTTCCATGGGTTGGCGCAAAGCGCAAGAAAATTTTGGCCCAAAATGCCTCCCACATTGCTGGAAATGGCACTTCCCAGGCTTATTTACCATATTTACCACATATAAAACAGGGAAAACACTGTGACTAGCAATATTGTAAAAATAAACATTAAAAAATACCAAAAATATGCTCAAGGGGGGAGGGGGAGGAAGCTGCCTCCTTCGCCCCCCCCCCCCTTGGCTACGCACCTGGGTCAGGAATACTTAAAACAGGCACATGATCTCAACTCATGGAGTGGGATAATATGTTTCAAGCTGTCTCTAGCATAGAATGAAAGAGTCTCAATTGTTTTTATAAAAGACTTAAAATAAGCAAGAGCAAGGATGGAACTATGTTTGAAAAATATCTTCCCATCTTTAACTGTGTCCTCAAGTGGTGATACTTGAGAGTGTCAGAAGTTTTTACTGTATTGTAACTAAAACTATAGGTTTGATCTGGGTAACTGTATTCATTTGTAACTTGGGAATTTATTGTTTTATTTACTTAAAAAGTTTTTCAAGTTACCCAGGTGTACTGGACTTTCCATATAGCTGGGTGCTACCAAAACATTCCAGTGGAATAAATAAGTAACAATAGTCCCACTCTTTAAAGGGGATACTGTATGGCATCCCCCCCCCCCCCCCCAACCAGAGCATTGCTAGCAACTCCCTGCCTAAACATATAGCCCAAGAGTTCTTAATACAGTTGATGACAGGACTTTGATTGTGGTAACTCCATGGATTGACATTCATTCAAGCAATATACTGTAGCTCCACTCTGGCTGGTCAAGGATGACTTGTACAGCCAGTTGGGTTCCCAATTAAGCTCACACACAGTGTGTGTCAAGGTATATGGCCTCGAGCAAATTAAACTCAGTGCAGGCTATGTACAGTGGCTCTGTCTTGGAGGTGTACTAGACTGGTGCTTTCTGTTTAAAATGGAGGAAGGGCTAAAAGTAAACTTTCGTAGTAGGGAGAATTTTACTGTGTGGGGTGAGATTTGAGAGCCTCTACATCTTACATAGTCTACTAGTTTAGTCACCAGTCAAGTAGCTGCCTACCTGATAGAGCTGCCGAGTTTTTCCATAGTCCCTTCGGCACAAAATTTAGGATTTGTTAAAGCTGCCTCTAATGAATATATATAAGTACATCCACTATTTGAGACAGGCATTAATTGAACATTTATTGAACAAATATAACCTTGTACAAAAAGCAATGATGTCAACAAGGTAAAATAAAAAGACTGGAAATAGGGTAATTCACTAATGAATCTAAAATGGCTGAAACATTCTCAAGTTACCCAGGCATCTTAAGTATCCCTACTTACCAAGTTTTACAATGTTTTCAAAATTTGACATAGTTGGTGACCTCACAAGTCTGTTGACCAGACCTTTGCCAAAAACAATGGGATTCTTGTAACATCATGGGTCATCAACCTGCTGCATATTAGATCACTCTCAGGTATCAATCACGTTTTCACAGTTTGATCTCCTTTGACCTCAAATGACCTTTGATGCCCACCGAAAACAATTGAATTGGGCATTCACATGCCAACTATGAGATCTGTCAAAATTACCCTTTCTGATCTATTGTATTTATGAGGTTTTCACATATGACCTCTAGTGAACCCAAACAAACTTTCACCTCCACCAAAACAAAATAGTTCTTGTAAATTTTAGTAAGCTTTTGACTTTTGATTTGATTTAATCGCACTTAAAACATGTAAAAAGACAGTACAATCATGATAAAAGCCACATACAAGACATAAACAAACAGTACAAAAAGTAGAAAGCTACAATGTGATGAAAAGTAGTACAAACTAAAACAACAAAACTATTTTCAACATACAAAATCATAAAAGCATAAAAACATAAAAGTGAAAAAGTAAAAAGTAGGCCTATAGAAAAGTATGTGGCATCAAAGTATGAAATACTGTACCTCAGTTTACAAGTTTTCATAGTTTCACTGCCAGTGACCTCAGACGACCTTTGAATTTTACCAACAATAACAAGGGAATTTTTCTAACTCACAGCCCCATTCCAACTGTGAGAAGTATTTATGATTCCTAACTTGAGATGGTGTTTCAGAGGTTTTCAGTTTTTGACCTCTCATGATCTCAAAAGGCTCACATGACCTCTGACCTCCACCAAAACAATAGGATTCTTCACTTCAATTAAAAAAAAATCTACATCTCAAGTATGATAAGTATTAAACAGAAGATAACAACAAAAATAAGTGCTTGTATGGGATTTTCAAACCCGGACTGTATGATTGGAAAACAAAGCTCTTTCCACTACATCATCAACATACACCTTAATAGTGAGCTGCTTTTAATTATAACATGGACATAAGTCATAACATCCTTCACACAAGTCCATTCTTAGGAAATTATAATTGGAATTACTTATGAATGTATACTGGTGAAAAGATATATATGTTGTTCTCTGCAATTTTATCCTTGCAAAACATTTGGTATAATAAACATTCAGCCCTTCCTTTTCAATGGCCACACAGCAACACAATTTAGGTACAGCCCACTGTCTAGTCTTGAGACATCATGTTTACAAGCAGACTGCACTAGCCTACTTAACATACTGTATTATATACTAGGGTCAATATGTAGCACTGCATTAATGTATGGGCCTAGGCTAAGTACTGGAAGATAAAGTTGTGATTTGCACTTCACTTTCCCTTATGAAACAGAATGTTAGACTACTAATAAAAACATTAACACTGTGATTTCAAGTGTTACCAACTTAACATAACATAACATAACATAACAGGTTAAAGGGCAAAGGAGGGCTAAGGCCCCATTAGATGCCCTGAAGTCTATACAACCTTAACTGAAAACAAAGAACCAACCAGCACCAAACCAGCCCAGCACAATTAGATTCTACCAAACTTATGGAAGAACTTGTCAATGTTAACCTTGAAGCAGTGCACAGATGTGGAGTTAACTACCCACTTTACTATCATAAAACTACCAACAAGTCAACCCAGGGATGTTATGGCACTGGCCGTTTTGACCAAATACTTCAGCAGATAGCAGGGACGTTTTGGTAAATGAGGAACTTTTTGACTGGAAGCGTTATGACATTAGGCCTACAACTGTTTATTGGCCATTCAAAGCTACAAACTAGTCCTCAACCCACATATGCTATTGCTAGTGTAGGTCTGATGTTATAGGCCAAAAGTTAGGCCTTGGTCCTAAACCTTTTCTGTGGTGTTGGGCAATAGGCCTAGGCCTAGGCTGTTCTGTCAAGCAACTCACTTCAAATGGCTAGGCCTAACGTTAGGCACTCCTATTCCCAACTCCTTCACTTGCGTTACAACGGAGGATCAAGACAACAGCCAAAACAGTAATTCAATAAACATAACCACGAAGAATCCCATTAGATAAATAAAAGCTATAGCTGTTCCGATCTTGTAGTAATCCATTCGCGAAGTTACTGCAGGACGATCCTTAATTTCTTTATCACATCGTCGGTGGATCGTTTCGCGTAACTCTCTATTCAGGAGTATGAACGATGAATGCTCAGGCCCTATAGCACTGTGAGCAGTTGCACGAAAGTTTTGTTCAGTGCATGTTTCGTGCTGTAATAAGGGTAACTCTTTTGAAGGTCGTGCTAGAGAAAAGACCCAAGGGAAAGATGAACTTCTCCGTCAGGGTGACTATGACTAGTTTTACGGCGCTCTCTAGTTTGCATGGCTGACCTAACGAAGATGTGTACTACGTTACTGGTTAATAAACAAATTAATGGAAAGAACGGCAGGAACCACGCAGACGCAGCGTAGAAGCATAAGGCAAAACGGACATCAAGAGGAAACCAGATCAACAGCAGAGATAACGACAAAACAGTGCATGCTAGTCGAGACTTATTATGTATGATTGTTTGACATTACATTGTCTGCTACGGAGGTATTCGTTTAGGTCCAGGGTAAAGCACTGTGGCGAAAAATTCCTGCCTCTGACAAGCCCAGCCTAGGCCCTAACTTAGGCTAGCTTATCTGGCTGTGTATTGGCTAATTCCAGGCCTAGTAGTAGGCCTAGTCTAGTAGTAGTAGTATAGTGTGTTGACCGTCGAACGCGCACTTAAGAACCCTACCATTGCAAGCTTTTTGTATGATATGTTATGCTAGATGCGCAGTCGATAGGCCAGCGCAGTCGACGGTCACCCCATTATACTAGTAACGCACAGGCGTTCAAAACATGACGTATATATAGTAAGTAATCATGAGTCGATCGGTATCATGAGTCGATCACTGCATTCTAAATGCCAGTACAGCGTGCAGGCGCGATGTGATTGCAATGTATGGATGACCTGCAATGCATTTTCTCCAAACAGTATCAAAAAGAATGATTTGCCTTATTATTTTTGATGTTAAAAGCAAAAATGTTTCTCATGGCCAAATTTTCAAGTTTCGGCACAAGTATGAAATAGAAATTTGCAAAAATTACCAAAAATGGTGACCAAAGTGTCTTTGATGAAGTCTGATTAAAAATTTTGATAGAAAAGACATTTTTCTCTAAGATTATTTGCATAACTGTTCTTGAATGTGGTAATTTACAGGATTTTATTTGCTTGTTTTTTGTAGCGATTGACTCAAGATTCCTTCATAAGCATTGTTACATGTACTCCCACCTACATTTCAAAATTCATTTTCTACGGATTACGCGATCCGAACAACACCAAAATATAGCACAATGAGGAAGACATATAACAAAATATTACTGCAAAGTTTTATTGATTTTTGTAAATGTTTTAATATTTTATGGTCACAATGTTGGTTAGGTGATCGACTCATGATACGCCCAGTATACTACACACAGGCCTGTTTATATATCAGTTGACCCTATATAGCTAACAAGGTAGGACATTTCTCAGAACAAAGCACAAATCTTGGCCTATTTTTACCATGAACCTCAAAAGACTTTGTTAATCAGGTCATCTGTTCCAGCAGAACAGCCAGTAGCCTACCTCTTCAGAAACAACTTTGTGCATAAGATTAATTCCAAACAGTAAAAAAATGTGAGAAAATGAAAATTGAGACTCATCAGGTCAGGTCGCACTTCACTGCCAGTGATACGTATGTAACGTGCGCTGTTGCATTTCACTGCCTGCAGTACAGATGCATCTTTCGCTGTGATTGGCTAGAGTAAGACCAGACATTCAGTATCATTACTATCAAGTATATAGCACGGAAAGCAAAATGGGAGACATGTAGTTGATGTTATAGCTGACTGTAAACTACTTTGCAAAGTTATGTAAGTGTATTCATCTTAACTTTTGACAGATGTATACATAAAGAGTTTTGATAACAGTTAGGTTTGGTGGTATGATGGCTTTTGTAGAAACCAGATTGGACATGGAGTTTGCCTACAGTGATTGGGGAAGGGTGTAAGGGAAGGGGCTTTGAAGGTCTACTCTGGGAAGTAACTGCAGAATACCCCGGCCACTTTGAAAGAAAATTTGGAGTGGAGTCGGGTCTTAGTGGCCGTTTGATGGTTTTTTGAGAACAAGTCAACGTACATCCTCCATATACTTTTGCCCACTCTGGTATGGGTATAGGTAGCAGAAACTTCTTGATAAATATATCAAACTTTTTTAAAAAAATGTACTTCAAAAAATGTGGCATAAAATTGCATCTAAGGATCTTCAAATATTCAAAATATTCCTAAAAGGGGAGGGGGACACCAGTCACACCCTGCAAGTGAATTTGCCAGCAGAACATCTGTGAGGAGATGCAGTCCTAGAAGTTGGACACAATACATTAATGTTGATACCTTGCATATATGGGGTACAAAGTGAGATGAAACTTGTGCAAGGCAGCAGAATCTAGTGCTTACATATATTGTCAGGAACTGTTGTGTTGCAACAGACCATTAGTCAACTGGTCTATGTCTTGTCTGTTGAAGTCTAAAACTGTTGAACAATGACGAGGTGAAATCTTGATATTAAGATTACAAACATCTTCATTACTTTTTTTTTATTTTGAAAGCTTGAAAAAGAAATCATTTAAAATATGAGCAACTTTGATGAAAAGAGTGGCATAGTCCCTTGCAGGACACCATGGGGTCAGTGGTACCAGACAATGGAAGACGTGGTAGTGGAAGTCAGTGTTCCTGAAGGCACTACATCAAAAGAAATCAAAGTAGATTTCAAACCGAAGCAATTGACATGCAAGGTCAGGAATGAGGAAATTAAGGTATGTCAAAACAGGTTGAAGTATGTGGCAAGTGGGTACACTTCTTAAAAGTGAATGATTGTGCTCAAAACATTTCAAGGTGAAATTGAACACTGCACCAGCTTTTGCAACATCAGTGTGGAAAGCAATAAGACATAGCATTATGGATTAAAGGTGTCACAGATCAATGTCAAAGACAGATCTGCATTTGATAAGAGTGGTGCTGAGGATATTTAAAAGGGACACATTACGTTAGTTTGCTGTTTACAGAATGTTAGAGACTGCTCATTGCAGGTTCTTCACATAGGGCATAAGAACAATTTGAATTTTGCAGTGTGGGCTGCCTTAAAATGATTTGCCAGTCAGGCTTGGTTGCCTTTAGAAATGGTGAAGTGAAGTAACATGTATAAACAGTAGTCTATTTGACAGCTTTGAGCTCTTGTTTTAAAATGGTAGAGAAGAGGAAAACAATTGTCATATCATTTGGAAAAGTTTTACCCTCCTCAACATCTTTTTAAGGCAGTTTTGGCTGCTGTGAGTGTGGCTCACCAGTCAGCCCCAGGGCTGTATATTTTTTTCTTCCAAACAAGTGGTTAGAGCATCCAACTTGCAGCCGGAAGGTCTGGGGTTCGACTCTTGGCTGGGTCATATCGAAGACTTTAAAAATGGAACCTACTGCCATTGTGCTTGGTGCTCAATGTAAGCAATGGAGTAGGGAAAACAAGCCACTGAGCCACAACTGAAAAAAAGACCGTGGCCAGCCTGACTTAAACTAGTTGCTTAGAAACCGAGCCATAAAACCTCATCTGACTATTGACTCTAACTCCAAACCATACACTATTACTCTGTGTGAATTAAGAGTTGAAACAGATGTCTTTCCTGTAAACTAATATTGTGACTTAGCTTTCTTACTGTTTTAGTCCATCATAAGATGCATGGATCTGCCTGTGTGTGGTACAAAATATTTAGGGAGGGGGGATATGGTGAAATTGCCAAATAGATTTCTCAGCACAAGACTGTTAGAAGTAGTGGCATGGGAGGGGGGGCTTGGCAGGTGTAAGCTACCCCACCTACTGGACAACACACAGTGAGAAATATGTTACGACGTGCAAATTTCAATCCCCATGAAATGAAGGCCTCCCCCCTCCATTCCATGAAAAGTTTTGTGCCTATGCCACTGTTGAGGAGGGAATGTTTTTTCATAACTAGCTGCCACATGCAGTGTGTACCCATCTTCAGCCAGTTCAGCTTTAGCTGTCAGTGCTCACCATCAGTATTGGTTAATATCTCCCTGAACCTTCTTGTTGAAAAGAGGATTTGTTAGTATGTATTTATGAGAGAATACTTTTGGACCAAGCAATGCTATCAACATCTAATTAACAGGAGTTTTTTTGTCTTTTTCGTCTTCTTTTTCTCTCCTCTCATGTCTGTCAGGGTGAACTCTATGGAAGTGTTATTGTTGATGACTGTGTCTGGAGTCTAGGTGAGAAAACAAGATGATGTACAGTAGACTGTTGCATGCTGTCAATATTTCTTGTTGTTTAAAGGCAATAGGCAGTGTCCCAAAAATTTCTTTGAAAAATCAGCAAACTTTTGCAAATCTCCTCTTACTTACCTTTACAAGTACAGTACCTCTGAAAATATTTTGAACATAACTTTTACAAATAAAGATGAAGCAAGGAATTAATCTCCATGAATTTAACAATTCAATAACAAAAATATTGTGACATGGTAAAAAAAGCCATTCATGAATTAGGATGACAGGGTATACTAATTCTGATTGGTGTGACTGCATTTCCCTTTAAGATTGGAGTAGTCACCCCAATCTTAATACTCTGGACCATCAGCTTAATCTTTCAGATGGTCTCGTATTCCCTTACAATTATCTTTTATGACATTCAGAGCATAAATATTGTATTAATGAATTTCACAACTTGATACAATCACATGATTAAAAGAAATCACACAGTAATAAGCATTGTGGGTATGGTAATTCAAATTGGGGTGATCGCATTTAATTTAACCCTTATATACCGTAATTATTTGTTATCATGTTAAATCAAGAACGCATTATCTTTTTTTTGGTTTCGATGATAAGAGAAACCTATGCATTCATGATGGCGTGTGTGTGTATGTATGTATGTATGGGTGTGCGTGTGTGTGTGTGTGTATGTGTGTGTGCACTTGTATTGATATCCAGCCGAGGACCTTGACCAGAATACACACCTACCACCTGAGGACATTTTTTCCACCTGAGGACCTAAACCCAGGTCCTCGGGTAAATTTAGTTCCATTGCATTCTACACACGTTTTCCATTATCTAGGTATACTAGGTAAGGGCAGAGTCCTCTACTGGCTATGAATTTGAAACAGGTGTGTGAAAATTTCAGAGGTCCTCAGGTGTGTAGGATACAACTGGTGGACTTATATTATATTGCCAATATAGTGGACTTAGGAGATATATGTGGCTTCCCAGTTGGTGTGTATAGCGCCCTCTAGAGGGTAGTAATACAATGCATGTGTTCATTTGTCAATCTCATAGTTGTATGTGCTGGTCCGCAGGTGAATATGCATACATGACAACGTGCGCAGGTCCTCGGTTTGTGATGAATACCAGTATGTGTGTGTGTATGTATGTGTGTGTGTATGTGTGTGTGTTTGTGACACTTTGCTCGTTAACACGATATCTCAAGAAGGGAAACTCTGACAGTTCTCAAACTTGGTACATAGATGCCCCATATTGAGAGGAAGAACCCTATTGTTTTTGGTGGGGGTCAAAGGTCACCTGGGGTCACCGGGGGTCAAACTCTGAAAACCTTGTTAACACAATATCTTGAGATAGGAAGCTTGGATGAATTTCATACTTTGTATGTAGATGCGTTATGGTATGAGGAAGAACCCTGTCATTTTTGGTGGAGGTGAAAGGTCATCTGGGGTCACCGGGGGTCAAACCTTGAAAACTTTGTTAACACGATATCTCAAGGAGGGAAGCTCTGACAGTTCTCAAACTTGGTACATAGATGCCCCATATTGAGAGGAAGAACCCTATTGTTTTTGGTGGGGGTCAAAGGTCACCTGGGGTCACCGGGGGTCAAACTCTGAAAACATTGTTAACACAATATCTTGAGGTAGGAAGCTTGGATGAATTTCATACTTTGTTTGTAGATGCGTTATGGTATGAGGAAGAACCCTATCATTTTTGGTGGAGGTGAAAGGTCATCTGGGGTCACACCCTGAAAACTTTGTTAACACAATATCTCAAGAAGGGAAGCTCTGACAGTTCTCAAACATGGTACATAGATGCCCCATATTGAGAGGAAGAACCCTATTGTTTTTTGGTGGGGGTCAAAGGTCACCTGGGGTCACTGGAGGTCAAACTCTGAAAACCTTGTTAACACAATATCTTGAGGTAGGAAGCTTGGATGAATTTCATACTTTATATGTAGATGCGTTATGGTATGAGGAAAAACCCTATCATTTTTGGTGGAGGTGAAAGGTCATCTGGGGTCACCGGGGGTCATACCCTGAAAACTTTGTTAACACGATATCTCAAGAAGGGAAGCTCTGACAGTACTCAAACTTGGTACATAGATGCCCTATATTAAGAGGAAGAACCCTTTCGTTTTTGGCGGGGGTCAAAGGTCACCTGGGGTCACAGGGGGTCAAACTTTGAAAACCTTGTTAACACAATATCTCGAGGTAGGAAGCCTGGATGAATTTCATACTTTGTACGTAGATGCGTTATGGTAAGAGGAAGAACCCTATAATTTTTGGTGGAGGTGAAAGGTCATCTGGGGTCACCCGGGATCAAACCCTGAAAATCTTGTTAACACAATATCTTGAGTTACAAAGCTTGCATGAATTTCATACTTTGTATGTAAATGGGTTATGGTAAGAGGAAGAGCCCTATTTCTTTTGGTGGAGGTCAAAGGTCATTTGGGGTCACCAGGGGTCAGACCCTGAAAACCTTGTTAACCTGCTATCTCCAGGTAGGAAGCTTAGATAAATTTCATACTTTGTTTGTAGATGCCTTATAGGTAGAGAAAGAACCCTATTATTTTTGGTGGGGTTCAAAGGCCATCTGGGGTCACCGGGGGTGAAACCCTGAAAACCTGGTTAACACAATATCTCCAGGTAGGAAGCTTGAATAGATTTCATACTTGGTAAATTGATGTGTTATAGTGAGAAGATGTACCCCATAGTTTTTGGTGGAGTTGAAAGGTCATCTAGGGTCACTAGGGGTCAAACACTGAAAACCTTGTTAACAGTTTCTCAAGGGAGAAAGCTTGGATAGATTTTATACTTAGTATGTGGATGTGTTATGGTGAAAAGATGGACCCTATTGTTTTTAATGGAGGTCAAAGGTCATCTAGGGTCACCAGAAGTAAAAAAAGCAAAATTTCCCAAGAATTCCCAAGACTAAATAGGAATACAAAACTGTATTTTTCCAACATGTTAAGATAGCATTTGACCGTTGACTGAAAGATATGGGACATCATATGGCTTTATATGGAATAGAACATATATCATCGAAACCTCAATGCATTTTTGCATTCTGGTTTTATACAGAACTAGGCAGAATTAATGCTATGAGGATACCTTGGAAGCCTTCATTTCTTAGGCTGATATGATATGTGGTTATCACTTTGTTCAGTGTACATGATACATTCTAATAATGAATTAGAGGGGAGCGGAGAACAGTTGAATATCTCCAATATCTCTGTACTAATAATGCTTCATAGACTTTGGAATTGTGTGGTTGGCTGAATGAAAAGCATTCAAGAATGAGGAAACTATAGAAGAATGGCAAACTTATCCATTAAAGAGTCAAAAAAGGATGTTTTATTCAATTTATTTTGTAGAGGATCGAAAAACTGTGAGAATCATGCTTGTGAAATCGAGGCGGTCTGCTGACAATTGCTGGCCTTCCCTCTTTGTCGACCAGTACAAGGCTGATCCATTTACTTTTGACCAGATGGAAAAGAAGATGACTTTAGAGAGGTTTCAAACTGAGGTATGTAGATAAGCTATGGTGGCTGTAAGAAAAGTGTTTTGTAGTTTGCTTTCAATGAAAGGTGGAAAAAATGGCAAAACTGGAAAGCTCATGCTTGAGTAATTCAGTTTGCTATTTGGAAGGAGCTTTGTTCATTGCAATATGTAACAAATTGTAAAAGGAAGACACACTTCCCAAAAATAAACATTTTTCCCAACCCAACTTACTATGGCATTGTTGAAAGACTTTTCCTATCCCCCTTAGGCTCTCAGAGAGTGTTGGGGAGGAGGCCCTTAGCTATGTATTTACCAGCATTAAGTTTGTATAATAAAATATGAGAGGTAGAGGAGCCAGGAAGACTGTAGCATTCCCAGTAATTTTCAGTTACGTTTTTTCTTCAAAATTTAATATTATTTGTTGTAGAATGGGCAAAAATTACCTTAGAAGATGCCCAAATTTGGGAGCTGAAAGGTTCACCCCCTCTTCCTACCACCCAAATCTTAGAACCCTCTGCCTCAGATTCTGTCACTCGCACAGCTGTACAGTGTAGAAAGAATTACCAGTGTTTTCAGTATTTGAAGGTACTTTTTTAAGTTTTTTGACAACTTGAAAGTTCTGCATGATTATCGGTAAAGGCTTCGGGGCACTTGTATTTAGGTCAGCTGCATTGAGAAACTTTCTAATGAGCATGAGAATACACACTGAGGTGTAGAGGCTGCACTGATTTCATATAAGCTTTTTCTGATATATTGCCATCCCTGTCATTGAGTTGCATATTCTTACCATCATTATGGAATTTCATTCATCGATGGTTAAATTGCCTGCACCATTTCTTCTTTATTGTCATCGTCATCTTCCTTCCTTCCCTCAGAATCCTGGCTTTGATTTCAGTGGTGCAGATATTACTGGTAGCTACTCAGGAGGTGGGCCCCAGTGGAAAGACTGATGATAGTAGGTAAAAATTATTTGTAAATTGGGTTTGTTGTTTTTTTAACATTTTCCAGTGGGTGTTGATCTGTTGAAACCTGAATTAGTTGTACTGTGGGCCTACCTCTAATCATCTACTAGGAACTTTTATTGTGGATGCAAGTTTTTGTTACCGTTTAACAAGTGTGGGCATTGCCGTCACACTGGCCTGTGACCTGAAGGGTGCTTCAAGCATGCTATTTGAGATGTATTTTGTTTAAATACTAACTATTGGTCAAAGTTTCAATTTTTTCTAGAGTGTACTTCAAACTGTGGAAAGAAAGAGCTTTTTTGCCTGTAATCATTTCTTTGTTTCTGTGACAGTACGTTGATGACTATGTTTGTTCCTGAACAAGATCTCATCAGATGTGGGAAGGATGAAGTGAACATTCACAGGACTGAACTGCCAGCCTGTTTCAGAATGTGTATCTCAGCAAGATGAATATAATGAGCTGTTCTTGTAAGCTTTCTGATTGCATTTGAATCTGTGATAGCTCAAGACATAAATCTGACGCAGCTTCTCAAGGAGGATTGTTCTTTACCTGCAAAAGCTTTGTACATGTAGCTTGTATGTGAAGAAGTGTTTCTTGGATACGTCTGTGCCATAGCAAAGCTGTTGAATGTTTTAAGCAGACCTGCAAAGCTGTTTAATGTTTAAGGTAGACCTGCTTAGCCTCACAGATTTTGAGTCTCAAGAAACTTAGTGTCTCATGGAAGTCCCCTTTATCTCACTGAAGAATGAAGATCAGCTGATAAATAATAAAACATGCAGTGTAAAGTGTATAGGAAATACATGGCTAAGAGTTCATTTCCTGATATACTGGCTTCAAAAAATGTGGAAATTTTCACACTTCAAGTGGACAAAGTATGTCTTCTCATGGACTTCAGAACTTTATGACAGCTTACCTGCAAAGATAAAGAAATGAGTTTAGGTTACTAAACAGCCAATAGGTCAGGCTTTATAGGCATATACTTTTTGTCCAAACTGGGGTATCAAAGGTCAATAATCTTACACCTGAAAACTCCCCAGACAAATCCCACCCTGACAATTTCCCTTTGGACAATTTCCCCAGGAAATCCCCCCCTCCCCGGTGAGTACCCCACACACAAATTTCCTACCTGAAAGTTTGGAACTGTTCTTGGTGGAAATTGTTGGGAAGGAGGGAGTGTGGGAATTATCATTGGGCAATTGTGGGGGGGGGGGGGGAGGGCTGTCTAGGATTGGACCTACTTCCTTATTTGTAGTGAACCTCCAAAGAAGACCAATTTATCATCATGGCTTGTAAGAGATGAAGCAGGGAGTTGTTTCTTACTGCTGGAAAAATTTTTTGTCTTGCAAATTTACACTAGGAGATGAAGGTAGTTGTAACATTTGTAGTGAATTTTTTTGTGGAAAATGCAGAGAATTACCCCAAACCAAAGTTAACCTAGTGTGTGTCGATGATATGAAACATTTGGATGTGTTAGAAATGCAACTAGCAACTGGACAACTGGAAAGAAAGTTTTGGTTGAAGAAAGGGTTGGCAACCCTGAACTTATGAAAGCACTGCCTTGGAAAAAATGAACAATTTACCCAAGTTGAGGTCCACCTTAAATCCAAATTAGTGGAGTTCAGTAACCTCACCCCATTGATATAATACGTCAGTTAGTCTGTACAGGCCATATGTATATGAGGTATGTTAAATATTGTTTGGATAACTGTTTAGTTTCTAATTAAGGACTAGATGCTTAATAGGGGAAGAATCAGTCTTTGTACCAGGTTTCTTGAGTCAGTGTTTATGGTGAAATTATTTCTAAGAAGTTTGTTAGTTGATTTGATACAATCTGAAGTGTTAAAATATTACTGAAAACCCTAAGTTGGCAGTTTCTTTGTTGACTTATCACGTGCCATGTTGGTATGTTAACTTATTCAAAATAGTTGTTTTATGGAAGAAACAACTGCCACAATTATTAGATTAGCAGAAGTATGACTTAATATTAAGTTTTACAGAGTTGTTAATGAACAGTAAAGCTTCATTTGGATTATATCTAAGCACTGACCATATCGCAATGTAGCAAATGGTGAAACCATGCTGGTACAGGGGTATGTTAATTTATCCAAAATAATTGTTTTATGGAAGAAAAAGTTGCCACAGTTTTTATTAGAAGAATGACTTATTATTAAATTTTACAGAGTTGCAAATGAACAGTAATGCTTCATTTGGATTATATCTATTATCTATACACTGACTATATCAAAGTTTAGCAAATGTTGACATCTGGGAGACTTTTATCTTTACAAAGAGATCATTGGAGTAAGGGGCCTTTGTGCTATATCAAGGAATGTTACAATGAAATGAAAAGAAAACAAGATAGTTCTTTGTCTTCTTGTCAAACAAGAAGATTATACAGCTTTATTATTACTTCAGGTCTTACTACTTCAGTGGACTGATGTTACATCAATTTTCTTTCAATTTATTGTGTATGAGCAGTTTACATACAACCCTTAAAGTATGTCTACTTGCCAAGAAGGTCTCCCTTCAATAACATGGGCTTGGACATAAATTATTCAATTGATACAACTAGTAAGCAGTACTTGTTCAAAATAAGGTCTCCCTTTTGAGAAACAGGCTACATCCACACAGAACATTCTTATCATTGCATTTGCATGTATAGTCTTTTCACTGGTACTATATGTAAACAGAAAAAGATGAGATTTACTCAGATGCACCATTCACTTACAAGGTAGCAGTACTTGCCAAACTTTGACACAAGGGTATTACATTTTAATGCACCATTATATTAGTAGTCTACTGACTTAACTGTTTTTGGTGACTTTAATGCTTCCCATGCTCAGTCAGCAATGACAAACACTGTGAGGCAAGTCACAGATACAGGTATCATGTAAACTTACACGTTTGCAAGAGCCTTTGCCATGTCCATTTAATGACCTAGCCTTGCTTTACGTCTCTGTTCCCAGGATCCCCAATCTAGGCAGTTTGGGCCCTGGGAAATACAAAACTGAACATTAAATCTAGCAATCTAGTGTATTCAGTACCTCAAAATGATACCCTGCTTTGAATTTTCTGCACATTAACAAGGTTAGCAAAACTTTAAAATGTACCTCAAGTCTAGAATTACAATAATATATATTTTAGAGGTTGGAAAATGAATCTCATTTGAAGAAGCTGATGGGGCAATAATTTGTGATGCCCTTGCACAACTTGTTTGTTTCCTTTTGAAAGTGATAATGTTTATATATGACCTTGAAAAGTTAACTGTTTTCTTGCATAGCATGTTCCACAGAGAGGGCTTGTGTACTGTAGCCAAGTCACCCTGTAACTGTAAGACAGTCTAGAATTACAAGAATATATATATTTTTAGAGGTTGGAAAGTGAATCTCATTTGAAGAAGCTGATGGGGCAATAATTTGCGATGTCCTTGTACAACTTGCTTGTTTCCTTTTGAAAGTGATATTTATATATGACCTTGAAAAGTTTACTGTTTTCTTGCATAGCATGTTCCACGGAGAGGGCTTGTTTAGCCAAGTCGCCCTGTAACTGTAAGACAGTTATCACATTTTGCTCAAAGTGCAGTAGCTTAAAAAAAAAAAAAATACAAAGAAAAACAAAGATGGTAATTTGAATGACAGTACAAGAATGACATCACAAATTATTGTGCAATCAACCATTTTAAATGGAGTGAATAGGCTTCAATATTTTATATCTCATCTAAGGAATGTCCTGTGAAGATGATTGTTGGGCCATCTGGATTCACTTTTCAAGCTTTGTAACATATATTTTAGACTTACAGGTGCATATTAAGAGGTAGCAAAAGGAGGTTTGTTGGAACCAGTCAAAACTCCAATAGCTACATCCATAAAGCACCCATTTATATGTGATTGTATACACCTGGTAACAGCATAAGATGTGTTGGTTTAAAGAATGAATTCACTTTTGATTGAAAACAGTAAAAGGTGTATAGCTTAGCAGAATAAGTTATCAAAGGTCTTGTTCTCGGGGGGTAAAGCCTCTTTGAATTTACGTAGCATGCTAGCATATACAGAGAGGTGAAAAAAGTTTAAATATCAGGCCTGGTCTCCTCATAAACAAAGAACACATTTGCTTTTAACTCCATGCTCATATTAAGAACTGATCACATAGCAATTAGACAAGATGACTTCTATGGTTTGGAATACTTTTATGTATCTCTGCAAAGTGCTAAGAAGTAAAATACATCACACATCCAAATACCTCCTTGTGAGGAGGGTCTGACAATAATTCAAAAATCTTCTCTCCCAGAGAAAATGTTCCACTTTTCTCACTACAGATAAATTAAAACAGCATGTAAATAAGCATGTGATGACCATGTATTCCACATCTGATCACTCTCTTTGAAGAAGGTTTGGTGATGACATCATATAAATAAAACTTTTATCTCAAACAAGGTTTTCTTGATGAGTTCTTTTTTCTCATCAGAATCATCAAATGGAAACAATTTCATTGCTCTTCTGCATGAGCAGTCTTCTTTATAACTTATTCCCAGAATTCTAGAGTTCTTTTATTTCATCATGAACTAAATGCACCATTGCTCTTGTTATTTGCCCTTATTTCCCACAATGCTTCACTTTTTCCATAACATGGAGAAAATGTTTTTGTTGGTTCTTGCTATAACTGTGATCAAGTCCCCACTCTAGGAGGGTCTGAAGCATAGACCAACAGACAGGTTCCTCATATCCTGAGAGAATTATGTCAGTAAGGATGTTTGTAATAACCAGAGCAGCTTCCACAGGATCCGGGTAGACAGGGACCTGTGGGTCATAAGAAGGAAAATGTTACCAGGGAAGCGATGTTGTATTCGGCATCATTTCTCATATTTTCTGTTTTGAACTCATCATACTGCATTATGATAACACCATAAATTTTAAAGATTGAACTCATGTGCATCAATATGGGAGCAACAGAAATCATTCACAATTCAAAATGTCATAGGTTGCCAAGTACAAGTTGCATGTGAATGCCAAACTCTTGTCCAAAGAATGTCAAATCGCATATCACAAATATGAATGAGAGGTAAAAGTAAACAGTAAATGGTAATGTTTGCATTTTTATTGCATCTTTACCTAGTATCAATCCTAATCAAAGCAACAGTTCATTTTATCCCTGCTCAACAGTAAATTATCCCAGTCCCTCCATTGAGGCAGAAGCTATGACAATTACCCCACACCTAGTCAAGTACCCATTTGACCCCTGGGTGGAAAGAGGCAATCAAGATAAACCATCTTGCCCAAGGATACAACAATGGCTCAGGCAGGACTTTAACCAGCAATCTTTGGATCACAAGTCCTAAACTTAGTCCAGTCCACCATACTCTTGTAAAACACTGATATATTTTAACAAAAAGGACAAAAAACCCTGGTATTTATTCAGTTTTGTTGTATATATATATACCTTTGCATTGAATTTTACATTCACTTTCAAATTAAAAACTGAAAATACCAAATTTTTTTCCTGCTAAATTTACCCAAAATTGGGATTGAAAAATGTCAGTTAGCAACCCTTGGAGGGTCAGATGTCACATACGCTGAAGTTGGTCATCCCCTCATGTTTAAAGCAGCTTGCAAAACCTTCACACAGAAAATGTGGGTGCATATTGTAACAGCCCCACTTTGAGAGGCAAGCCTGCTGTCGATGCAAGGTGGCACATACCAAAAATAAAAGGTGCAGTCAATCATATGCATTTTATGAACAGCTGATCAAAACATGTAACACTTTTGCATTTGCTGGATTCACTCTGAATACAGCAACATTGTAATTGGCTTACAAAAGCAGGCATCAATCAGGCACCACCAAAGCATTAGAAAGAGTTGCACACAAGTTGCCATACAATGGAAGAATGCAAATCTTGGACTTACCATGCTCATCTGTTTCTGCTCTTCTCTGATCCTGATTTCAGCTTCTAAAAGCATTTCCATGGTAACACTAACATGGTGGTATCTTTCAAAGACTGGCAACTTTTCCCATGATCCCTCACCACCTTTACTCATGAAACTACCGTTTTTTCTGGCAGCCAAACTATTGCCAAGCACCTGATCACCTTTGTTACAATCGCCAGCATCCCCCACCATCCTCAGGTTTGCAAGTTCTGTTGATTTTGTTTCAATTTGTGCATCGTGTGATGTGACAACACCACCTTCAGCTGGAGATTCTAAGTATCCTCTGTTTCCTGAAAGATTCATGTCAACAGGTCCATTGTTGACGACCTGACTTTTGCCCCCATCACCCCCTGCATCCATTACAGGTACTAGTTTGTCTGTTCTGTTATTGCTAGACTGCTGTAAAGTTCTTTTCCTCTGTTCTATATGCTCCAGCTCTGCCCTGACTTGATACCACCTCAGACCATTGGTACTAATAAGAACCTTCTTACAAATCTCTAGTTCCCTCAGAGCAAGGTTGCACCATTCTCTAGAATCCTTTTTATGCAAGGTAGATTCTCCTTCCACTGATAATGATGAACTGGTAACATCAGTCCCATTTAATGTAACTGTTTCTGAGATGTCTCTAGTCCTCTCAAACTCGCTAACAGATGCATCCACCACTCCATTTTGTTCAGTCTGCACTTTATGGTCAGGAGAAGTTCTTAAGGAACACGTATGTAATGGATGGTCTGATGGAAAGTTCCACCACATATGATAGAGGGCAGCATATACATAGTATGCTTCAATAAGTCCTGCTTGAGGGGTACTTGAAGTATCTGCTGATGACAGCTTGTCTTGCAAACAACCTTAAAATGAAAAAATACAATATAAATTTGATAGATGACTGTGACAAAGCCTTTTAGTAAATCAAATAAGTCTGTAGTATCTATATGCCAACCACAGCAATGTTTGAAACCGACTACAGATGGACTGTGACAATGATGGAGCTTACTTTGTTCAGATGTTGGAAGGTGCTCTTCATAAAACTGCATGGTTTCAACTGAAAGAAAAGACCGTTAGGTATCTCATTTCAAAAGAGACCTCTCAAACCTACCTTGGCCAGTATACTTTAGGACATTACAATCAGGCTAACACAGCTAACCCAGCTCTGTTTTTGAGTTGTGAATCTTTGCTCAAAGTCAAATGATTTGTGTAGAATTTTCAGTACTGTCAAAAACATACACAAAAATAGTTTTCCTGTTCTTGAAGTTTGCATTATTGTTGTTTAGCAAGTTTTAAAGTATGTATCCTACCAAAACTCGGATCTATTTGTCTCTTTCCTTAGTTGGTTACTAGTTTCCCTTCAGTTGAATGATATGGTGTACTATAGGCCTAGTTGTGAACAAATACTGGCAGATTTGTGCAATTTATCAGGGAACATGTGCCTGTGCAGTTATGATGTTCTTGTAATGAAGCAAGCTGGAGTCATGACTGCATTCAGAATCTTAACCCCCTAAGGCCACAGGGACCCAACTCCAAAAATATCAGAGTCATCCAAGTCTGATCACAATACTTGTGGTAAAGCCCAGCAATCCAGCTGTATGAATTCACCCTTAGCTAAGTAAAATTTATTTAACTCATTCAGGGAACTTGAGAAAAAAGGAACAAACAAGCAAACATTTTTGTAACACAGTTAAAGTCAGGAGGAGATGTACCTACTCCCACTGTATATACAAGGCTACTTGAGAATAAAATAAGTGATCTTGTGAAAAATCAGTCTCTGAAAATAGTTTTACCTGAAGGAAAGACTAAGGACAGAATGGTTATCATCAAGTTGACTTCTCCTTGCTGGACACATTCTTGGAGAATTCTTTCAATGTGTTCATGACTTCCTTGGCTGGTTTCTTTCGTGGCTTCTTGTAATAAATGCAGTGAAAGACAGACTGCAACGCTGATGTGAAACTGAAAAAGAAAACAATGGGGAAAAACTTGAAGATCACTTTAAATGCAGACTTTGTCCCTGTGTGTGCATGTGGGTGTGTGTGTGTATGGGTGTAGGGATATGGATGTGTGGGTTTGTGTATGCATGTGTGTATATGTGCATGTTGAATAAAGAACACTTATCTTCAAATACTAAAGCCTAATACATCCACTACATATTGCCATACTGACAGCACACAAACAGGGTTCCAACTCTTTTCAGATAGTCAACACCTTTTCAAAACCAAGATGACCATTTAAATGGCTGAAAAATAAAAAATTACAGTGGGAAGAAAAACCATATACTTGTTTTTATGAATCACCAAGTTTTCCAGACCACATGGCAACTATTCCAGACCAAAAATACAAACTCAAGGATTTTCAAGACCATACAATAATTCCAGATTCTTCCCATTTTCCCTTCTCCCTGGGAACCCTGGTCAAGAAAAAAGAAATAAGTAAGAATAATTTGAAGATCACTTTTTATTTAGAAGCTACTTGATTGTATATTTGTTGACTACAGGATATTGTATTCAAATACAAAGTCTAGGTGAGAAAATTGACTTTGTGGTTAAAAAATACAGGTATATGGTCATACAGTTATCATTTCTTTCTCACCTGGGATGGTACTTTAGCATCAAAATTTGGCAAGAAAAGTTTCAAAATGACTTGTAATACATCTCTCTTAGACACCTGGCCCATGTAGGTGGAATCTCTTTCTTCCCAAATGGAAAGTATCTCTGACAGAAGGGGCTTGCCTCTAAGAGATGGACACCTCCATCTAGTGAACTCATCACAACCTATCAAGAAAAGAAGAATCTTGCATATAAAAGCTAGAACAGTAATTTGGGGAAAAAATATTTCAAATTGTTTTCAAGGTTCAAATACTCTTTTCCAAACTGTCAACTTTACATTAAATAGTATAGTTCAAAAGAAGATTTTCATTGTCCCAAAATACATTTAGTCACATCCATAAACTTTGTGATTGTAGATGATACTGTGAAAAAAAAAAGAAACGGGGTAATTACAAACTGTACCTCCACACATACATGAGCCAATCTGACTGGTCAATTACATGTGCATATTAGTGAGGTATACTTTACATCGCACAGCAGAGTAGTTTACAAGAGACAACAAACAGGAAACACATTGGTATTCTCATATTACAACACAGTATATGTTGACTGCTTGGAAAGGGTTAATAAGTTACTTAAATGTTCAGCAGACTTAAGCCTTAGGTAAAGACAGAATACTATGGGAGGTACTGAAGAGAGTCGGAGGAGGGGCTCAAAAAAAACTTTGCTGGGAGATCTGGATCATTTTAGGTGATGAGATCTGCCTGTAATCTGTTCTAACTTTTGAAATGATTATTTGACTTGTAGCAGAGGTGTGATAATGATTAAGTTTGCTAGTGAGTGAAACCAAACTACATCATGCAGATATCTTCCACGAAGATTAGGATGTAAAGAACAGAATCAAAACTGTTGCTTTACCTTCCAAACCAACTTCTGAAGAATTGAGGGAGTACTTTGGTTCTTTCGAAGGATCAGAACTGGCTGTGAAACCGAGATTATTCTGACTCAGAATGAGTGCTTCATGGATCAGTACAACAAGATGTAGAGCCTAAATATGGAAAAAAAAAAGAAAACATCAAATCTAGCAAAAATAAAACAAGAAAATGGAAGTAATTTCATGGTGGATACTAGTGGGCCTGTTCCATACAAGACGTTATGCAACTACCTACGCAAACCATTAAATGTAACCACAGGTGTTTGCTAAATACTGTTTCAGGCTTTTCAACAGAATGCAAGCTGTATGCTGGGGGTGGGGTGGAGAAGTGAGGGTTTATGAGGGTTCATGTTCACTTTACGAAATGTTCACAATTAATTCCACTGAATTACTCCCTCAGGCACAATTACATCTTTTACCACTGTACATCATACCTTAGGATACCTTAGGAACCTCAGTGGACGCAGGTCTAGTGACCTCTATGTCCGCATCTTCTTAATCTTCATGATCTGGAACTGTAGTAACGATCAAAGAGCTGTGGGTGACTGCCATACTAAACTTACAAAAAGTCTGCCTTGTAGTTGTATAACATCTCATGGCCAGCCCAAGACCTATCCAAAGCCTTCTCAAACTGAAAAACAGTAGTTGCAGAAACTACACTCTCAGGAAGGCTATTCCAAATATCGACAACTCTACAGACAAAACTAAATTTTCTAATGTTGAGCCTACAAAACTCTTTGAGTAACTTCCGACTATGACCACGGGTATGAGTAATTGAACTAAACTTGAGAAAACCTTCAGTAACACCTCTGTCATACACACCTGAAACAATTTTATAAACCTCAATCATATCTCCTCTTAATCTAAGGTACTTGAGAGTTGGCAGCTTAAGTTTCTTTAACCTTTCTGTATAAGTTAAACCCTTCAAGGATGGAATCAACTTAGTTGCCCTCCTCTGAACATTTTCAATAGCATCAATATCACGTTGATAATGAGGCGACCAAACAGCAGCAGCATATTCCAAATGTGGCCTAACAAGGGCCTGAAATAAAAGCTTGAAGCATTGCTCATCCAAAAATGTATAAGTACGTCTGATAAGGCCCATAATACTATTAGCCTTGTTTACTTGGTGCTGAATGTGCTCTGAAAAACCAAGACCACTGTCCACAAGAACACCTATATCCTTCTCACAATCCGACTTTTCCAGGAACACTTCATCCCCACTATCACCATATAAGTGGTAACTCCAAGGGAGATGATAATGGTACCTATTTAGAGAAACAGTTAAAACTTTGCACTTATCAGGATGAAACTTCAAGAGCCACTTGTCTGACCAGCTCTGGAGTTGATCAAGATCATTCTGTAAATTCTCAATATCGTCCATACTTCTAATTTCTTTAAAAATTTTCGTATCATCCGCAAATAAATAGGCCGTACCATTCACACACTGAGGTAAATCATTGATATATAACAAACAAGATAGGACCTAAAACACTACCCTGCGGAATACCACTAGTAACTGCATGCTCACTAGATTCAACTCCATTGACAATAACCTTTTGGCATCTTCCATTTAAAAAATCTTCAATCCATCGCCTAATTTGAATACTAAAGCCATATGCCCTAAGTTTCTCCATAAGTCTTCTGTGTGGCACTTTGTCAAAGGCCTTCATAAAGTCCATATATACAGTATCAACACAACCACCATTGTCTATCACTTTCGTCCACACATCCATAACCTTCATGCATGCAGCATTCCTGTTACAAACGAAAGTGGCCAGCCAACAAAAAGTCCAAAAGGCCAGAAAAAAAAAATATATTCACAGTTAAAATGGGATTTTCTAACCAGTGGTTGACACTCCTATGGTCCACTTCAATCTTGGCTCTAATTTGCTGTGAGAAAGTTTAACTTGGGCAGACCATTACGCTAATGACTGCAGGATAGGTTTAAACCAACTCATCATAATCATCATGGCCAGGGAACATTTTCCAGCAGGGTTGGGGGGGGGGGGTTGGAGGTCCTAAAAGGTGTATTCTCTGAAAGCTCTGGGATATTATGATAATCACTGATTACTCCTTAAAATAACCAATTATATGAAGTTTTTAGATAAACTTTGATTCTTAGAACTTAGAGAGCATTAACTTTTATTGTATTCTCCAAATTAAATTTGAATACATTCTCTACACAGTGAGAAAATACAAAGACAAGCTTTGCAAAATCTAAATTAACAACTTTTATTGAAAGGAAATAAAAAATTATTTATATACAAACCATGACTGACACTTCTCCTGAAATTACTTCCCATGGTTCTGACCAATCATGGTTGAGCATGCACTCATTTGCATATCTAGGAACCAATGACGGTAAAATGTCCTTCTGATTGGTCAAAAGAGCTACTTCAAGAGCTACTCTCAAAGATGACTGGCTACCACTTCTTGACAACAACCTGACAGCATTCCCAGGCTTCTCAATGGCAAGATAACTGAGAAATAAGACAGTTAATGAGCTTTCTGTTTACCATCTTTTTTTTCCTTTGAAACAGTCTTACTACAGATTCGAAGTCAAGAACACGTTAGCTACCAACAACATATATTTAAAGAGTAAAACTTGCAACAAGGCATTTCTTTAATAGATTTACAGAAATATCAAAACATTTATTTTTTTTTCTTCTAAAGTTTATCTACATACCTCCAATCCCCAGAACTTTTTAAAACATTTACATTATTTTACAACAACAGCTTAAGCTGCTTTTACTGTCAAAAAAGTGCATGAAGTATCCAGTAGCATCCACAGACACAAAATATTCATGTGACGACAAGTGCATTGGTTTGACAAATTTCATTTAGTATTTTGAAGTTGCCACCTTTAATGTTTAAGCAGGCAATACTAAAACCTTGGCAGAGTTTTCATTTTTCCCAACTGCCCACTCCTCACTGCCCCAATTACTTTTCTGTCTTCAGAGACCCTTACAAAGAGAGAGGGGAGGTTGAATGACCTACTCCCCCCCCCCCCCCCACACACACACACACACACTCCACCAGGCCACCTTTCTTCTTTTTAACTACTGTTGCTGTATAATAATAGTGCTAAAGCAGATTAACAGTCAACAATCCATAAGTGGCAAATTGCACCGAAAAGTGAAAATCCACATACTTATTCCCCATGAAGGGCAGGTTTGAACAATCCCACAAAATGGCTTGTATGTTAAAAATTTTCAGCTATCTACCATGATTAAAGACATTACTTCCCAGAAATTAAAAGAGCCTGAAATGACTCACCAACGAGCAGCTTGTTCAAAACAATGCTCAGATTCCAACTCAGCAGCCCAGCATTGGTAAATCTCTACAAGAACTGGATCAGTACGAGAAAGTCGGGCTGTTGCAAGAGATATTGCCTCTCTATGCAAAAGAAAGAAAAGAAATTTAACTCTCACTTAAAATTCTCCTCTGCAAAACCCCAGACTAGTCTTCACATACTTCAATATTTTCTTCTATTTCTCTTTCACTAAAGAGACACAGATTTTAGTTTACCTTTAGGAAATAAACCAATATTCATAAGGTGGATTATCAACTGCAAACAAAGCAGCAGATTTTAATATAATCCACTGACAGAAATCTAAAACTTGAAATCTCAACTTGCTTAAAAGCCATTGCGCCATAACATTGAATAAAGTGAAATTTACAGACATACTGCTAACAAATGCTCAACCTTGAATGTATATATGTACATGATTGCATGGAGAGACTACAATGATACCTGCACATGCCCTTAACTGCTACAACAATTGGGACAAACTCGGCAGCTTTGGAATCCATTATAATTTGGGTTGCTATGGTAACGTTTGTACATCACTGTTTATTGTGACTATTGTCAACACTGGTAACTGTATATCTTTCTTACCTAAAGTGTCTGTGATCCTTCAATGTTCTGATGGCAGTGTACACTTGGTGGCAGCAGAGATAGTAACTGGCTGCTCTCTGTGCCTCACCGCTGCCCTCTAACTGCCGGGCAAACGCATGACATGTTTCCAACCAGACTTCATGGCCAGCTGTGGAAAGGAGACCAGACTGAGCACTTACATCCAGTACATGGTTGCAATTGATTATCTCCCACATATACAGTTCATGAATACCTAAATTAAGGTCAAAGGTCAACAAGTAGAGGAAAGAGAGCATCTTTCAGTGTTTCCAGTAAGCAGGGACTTGACAGTATAGTAATGCAGTGTAACAGGTACATGCAGACCTGAAATATTCACAAGATGTAGCTATGCTATCAAGATAATATTCCTCTAGATGTCCACTCTATTTTAAGCAGCTACAAATGATACATTTACATGCGTTTCTCACAGAGTGAAAATTACATGATAACATAAACCATACATCAGGTAATCTTCCCCAAGCCGCAATAATTTTAGCCTTCCATTGTAAATTCCTTACTTGCCTACAACACAAGTTATATGACTACCACAACAGACAGACAGACAGACAGACAGACAGACAGACAGACAGACAGATAGACAGGAAGAAGACTACCAGAATGCTATGAATGAGTTAACATCAAGGCATTAGAACTGACCTTGTGGTGCCATAGCAACTAATTTATCAGTCAGCTGACCCCTGAGAGTTGCTTCCCTAATGGTACGCAAGACCTGACCTTGCCACAAATCTAACCACATCTTAAAGTCATGATTGCCATGCTCTTGGTGGTAGTCACCTGAAAAAAAATGAAATGTATTATTAAAGAAATTATTAACTTTTACATGACAATTCAAAAATCCAGTGAAGACAATGCCCCAGACCTTCACCACATTTGCACCACATTTGAAATAAAAAATTACATGTAACTGCTGATATATCACAGTTGTTATTTCTCTCTTGAACTTTTCCAATCACTCATAAAATTAATGGGTGCACTAAGAAAATATGGTTGAAAATTTCACTAAAAGCAAATATGTTCCAAGTGTGACATTAATTATTCCTCTATGCCAGAGTGAAATCACCGTTTTCTTTCACTGTCTTATGTGATCACTGGATTAAGTTGATTGACACAAATAATTCAGTATTAAATGAACCTACCCTCAGAGGCCAGGGTCTGGAAGGTATCTTTTCTGCTACAAAATAAACCTAGATGAACAGACTCCTCCTGTAATGGACTGACAGCCTCTTCTGATGGACCTGCAAGGAGTATAAATTATCATCATGAAAAGTTTAGAAGACAATCATGGGGAGAAGAAAGCACAGTAACATCCATTGTATGTCAAATATAAGCTCAATTCAAATCTCTGTTTGTCCAATACGTCATTCTAACAAGGTTTTCACCATCTGACTTTTGGTTACCCCAAATGACCTGTGATCTCCCAGAATAAGAATATAGTTTTCCTACTCAATGTAGGGCACCCTCATATCAACTGCGATTCAACACAGTTTTTCTTCTTTCATCCTTTGACCTCTATTGACTCAAATGACCCAAATGACCTATATATATGAGGCACCTACATCCTAGGTACTAGCTTTATCAAATTTCCATTCTTGAGACATTGTGTGACAGGAGCAAGGCAGCTCTAGTGAGCAAACTTATCAGAACCAGCTGTTATTTGTCTAGGGGACCAATTATTACTCTTCACTAATTATCTAAACATAGTCCTATCCTGTATGCTATGTGAAGTGATTGATGAGAATGATTATCTCCCAAAGCACTAGCATAAACGGGTGGTTGTGATTAAAAAGAACATTTTTTTACTGATCATTGAAAAGAAACTTAAACACATGAAATGTTTTCTCTTCCCTATGGCTAGTCTTCAACAATGAAATTTCTTAATGCATAACAAAAAAACCATTAAGCACAAAGTAAGTTAACTAGATTTAAACTGTAACAGAATTGACTTGTAACTGGTTGCATTCTCCTCTTCCACCAATCTTACTACACGAAAATTTTGAAATCAAACCACTTGCAACAAGTCCTTACTCTTGAAACTTTACAATAGTACACCCTTAGTATCAATCACAATAGAGCAATGCAACCAGATATTGGTAATTTATCTTAAGTTGATTTCAGAAATAAAAGTGCTACACCCTTCATTGTTGCCATTAAAGGGAAATACTGCACTTTTGTTGTACAGACAATTTGCATGTGGGTGAAACCATGATCAATAGATACTGAATAACAGGTGATTCAAAAGGAGGTAGCTGTGTACTTTTTTTATTCCGGAAATAAGGTTCTCACAGAAAAAAGTTCACTGCTTTGTATCTTGTGAATAGTTAATTTACCAAGACTTTCAAAATTTCAAATAATGCAACATTCACCACCTTTATAATGCATAATAGTTTGGGTGAGAAAAGCCGTTCCCATAATTTATGCACAAGACTGAAGGGTTTAGTAATCAAAACAAAAAAAGATATCTTCTGATCTTCTGTCTGTACTATGTGGGTGCACAACAACACACTTTGCTTTAAAGCAACCCTAAAATCCTAGCTTATTCAAGCACCTACACAGATGCAATAGAACCATGAATATTCAAAATAATTTTAATCACCTTCATTTCTGCCCCCATATTTTCTTCTGGCAATTTCCATACAATCTGTCACATAAAACTGTTTCCCTCGATTGTCAAGTCTACTGCTGACTGGAAACATGGACTTCCCTTTCTTTCTTTTGCTCTTGTTAACATCTTTAAAATGAAAAACAATGATATAGCTAGTGATTACAAAAACAGTAGGATCATAAGAAATAATGCATTTGTAAGGTGCTTGTATTTATCAAACTTGTTGAGTATTATAATGTCATGAGCACATTGTATCTAGATGTACAGTAATTTCTGCTTATATTTGTTAAAGGGGGGCTGCTTGCAAAAGTAACGTCCTGGACTCACTAGTGATATCTGTAAATGCATCACCTTTCTGATGTGGAAATAAACTGAAACTAAAGTAAAGTGTCTAGTATGTGAGTTCAAGAATGAGTACATGTGTATGCTCTATTTCACAGGTAAGTGCGAAAAATTGCATCATCATCAATGAAAAGCTCAAAATGTGGGAGTATGAGTCATACAAATTAAAGTAAGGGAGCATGCTGACAAAGTGCATCAGTGCATATTTAACCAGCAAAGCCATGAAAATTGTGAGGGCCCTTCATCTATAAGGCAAAAAGCTGGTTGATCAGTGTGTCTCCATATGTACAATGTGCATTCAACTTCAGAAGTTAAATGTCATTTTATCCACTTTTCAAAAGACTAGGAGTAATTTTCACAACAGGAATATGTCATGGTGCATTAAGTGTTTTGTTGTATATTCCTAACTCAAAAACTTGTAGTTTCTCAGCCAATAATTGGGGCAAAAGCAGTCACATGAAATTTGTATTACATGTTGTTGCTTTGTTGGCATATAAAGAGTCAAATCAATGGCTTCAGTCAAGATCATCAGAAATCATTCTCCCTTTCTTTAATTTCTATGGTATGAGTACAGAGTACAAATCCATTCTGACAAGTATGAGTTCCAGAAAGTGTGCCAGAGTGCAAGTATGAGTACATACTCACTACTAGTGTAGTATCTAGTAACTAAATCCTTATCAAATAAGAAGCACATATAACCCTTGGTCAACATAACCTGTTTCAATGATGAACTTGGAAAGTCATGTAAAAACTGGAAAAAGAAGTTGCCTTAGTTTTCCAACTAAGTCAGTTCTGAAGAATAATAAATAAACGATGTAGATACTTCTGGTCTAGTGCGAAGTACAAATGCAACCCCTCCCCAACTGTATTTACACACCAAGTTAAATTATTATATTCAAATACATCCCCCACCCTCAAACAAATTTGTTGTTAAAAACTTTTGAAATAATGGTGACAGATTCTTCAACTATTTGCAACAGGAAATGTTAGTCATGGGAAGCATAGTGATAATCAGTCACGATGACCGACAGTCAGAAGAAATACGTTGTAGTGATGTGTGACTTGAATGAAATAGGATCAATGTTAGCTAAAATCTTACTTTTAGGTGCATCCTCCACAATATCAGTGGCTGTTGCACAATCTCCTCTCATTTCCTCAGTGACTGTTGTAGAATGTTCTCTCACTCCCTCAGTGGCTGTTTTAGAATCTTCTCTTACTCCCTCAATGGCTGTTAATGATTCTGCTTCCATTATCCCTGATTTTATATCCTCAGCTACCTGTCTGTTTTTCCAGAAAGTCGAGAAAAATTGAAACAAGACAAGTTCAAAAGACCAAGCCATACAAAATAACTTATAAACATAGTTTTGTAATTCATTTGTCAAACAAGGAAACAGTAGCAAAACTCCAAAGATAGAAAATGTTTCATTTCTTACTTTATCCATAAATCCATTTTTCATCCAACACACAATGTTTACAGCCAATTTTCTAAGATATCAGGTAACACAAAGAGAAAATAATGTGCTGAGATTTTGCTTCTCAGGGAGCCAATAATTTTAAACAAAAACAGACGCTTTCTTTCTTGTCTATCAGCTGTGTGTCAAATACCAATAACATCATACCATGATAATCTATCTTTCTTTTTACTCTTTACTGCTTTTATCATTGGATTCTTGTAAGATCAACAAAAGAAATTAATTACATCACAGCTTTAAAATGAAATTAATACACTGTATACAAATACTCTTTGTCTTTTAATCTTCTTTATGTAATAGAAAGTACAAATATACTTCACAACAGCATCAGCCTCTTGTGTTTCTTCGACTTTGATTCCAATCCCATCATCCTTTGCAGGTTCCTTCTTTTCTTCAGTTTGCATGAATTCTTGTTTCTTTTTCTCCAATAGTTCTGTTATTGAGATAAGATCTTTTTCAGGAAGCTGGGCAGATGGTACACTGTTAGAGGTAGGTGCTTCTCCTTTCTCACTATGGACATCTAAGGAGGCCTGTGCTTCAGGGGGAAGCTTTGAAAACACAGATGATGTTTTATTGTTCTTTTTCTTTTTCTTGCCGTCTCTGTTTGACTGGTTTAAGTTGTAAAATTTGACATTCATTTCTTTCTTATCTGTAAACAAAGAATAAAGAATTTTTTAACAGTGACATAAAACAAATTTTCTTTACCCTCGGTCATCACAATTACAACAAATCTGGACAGGTACTTTATAAAGTATTGGCATAAACACTCTTCTGTTGCTAAGATTTTTCAACCAAAACCATAAAATAATCTCAAACTCCAAGGAATTCCTTTTCAGTTAGATGTATTTGTGAAATACACCATATGCAAATGAAAGGGTTTGATTCCAACAATAATGCCAAATTCAAAATATGTCAACACTGTAACCCCTCTGACATATCCTGTGTTAATTTGTTGTTGTTGTTTTTGCAAAATATGATATTCGCCTTGGATCTTGACACTGAATTATGAATTTCTTTTGTCATAACTCCAAATCACGAAATATGATTTTCCTTACAACAGAAAAAATAGACATGCACAGCAATGTTTTGGAACCAGACTCTTCAAATACCACATACGCTCTTATATTTACAACTTATATTTACAACTTCAAATGACAAAACAAAGTCCTTACTTTTTAAATGGCACAATCACAGCTGTATCAAAATTTAAAGTTTATTCCAGTGACATGTCTATGTCAACATTAATAAATCATAAATTATGTGCAGATGAATAAATCATCCTCCCATTACTACAGTATTTTGCCTTCTACCCTTTAACTGTGCAAATCCATCATTTTGTAAAATTGCAGAGCGCAAGATACTTGTCCTTCTGTACGTATAAACAGTGAGGAAACAGTAACTCTCAACCCTATTACATACTTTCCTATGTTGCATGGCTGTACCTATTACTCTGATAAAAGGTGTTTTCTCTTCAAATGAAGAAACAGCATTATTCACGCAAAATGTCATATATACAGTGATGGACATAAATTTACCACTGAGATGAGACAGTACGAACATTTCAGACATCCCTTCTTTACTGAAAACATCAAAAAATTGAGTACCATCTAATTTCAAGCAACCAAATGAAAACAGCAGGGTTTATTTTAAGGGAATTTTAGTACTGCACAAAAAAAGAGTAAGATGAGACCCATAGGACTGAAGTCATTGGAGCAAGGAGTTTGAGTGGCTTCAGGCTGATGGACTTTAGATGGACTGAGATGAGTCTGAGAAATCTAGACGATTAACGCTTCCTAGCAAATTATTCTTGGAAATAAAGCATCATGAAGTTATGAAATAATTCTACAGTGTTAATAAATTCACGGTTACTACTGCACAAAATCTGATTTACAACTACACATTTTGAATTTAAAACTGCACATGCACAGAGCGGCCATTTTCCAAATTTTAATACAAAAGAGGATGTGGCCATGGGTTACTACATGTAAAAACATAAGTAAATACATACAGCACACCTACAAAAATGCTGCATACTAAGTATTATCACCTAACGTGTCAAATCTGGGACCCACAGGTGGAAAAAATAAGGAATGTGGGAAGCTCCTTGCAGGGAAATTTTGGTATTTGGAGGGAAATTTGGCTAGTTTTGTGCACACATACATGTAAAAGTTGTGGAAGGTTTGACTTGCTTGGAATTTTTCAGCCCTGCGGGGACCAGTGTTTGCGATAAGGCGCGGGATTGCGTGAATCCCGCTTTTGTCTTTCGAATCCCGCACAAAAATAAATCTTATGCGGGAAAATCCCAGACACTTTTCTGCAGCTGAGATCGTAACTACAGTTATAATACACACATTAAATTGCAATTGTATCTTTACCAAGTGATAACCCCCTCCTTGATTTTGAAAATCCCTCCCAAAGAAATTTCTGGAGAGGGAATTCCCTCCCAGGTTCAATTCCTTAGTGTGAACACTGGTGGGGACCTACTCTAATGGTTCCATAAACAAGCTACACATTGAATAGAATTGACAAGGGTGATATTTTGAAATGAAACATTCAAGAATCTTCTTTGTTACATATGTTTATGTAACATTACAATATATCATGTGTTTTAAATGTTGTTTGTGGTTGTTACATATTTCAGTCCCTGTTGTTTTCCCGCATGTACGTAACTCATACCAAGTAGGCTTGGGTGGTATACTGGTATTCATGTAAGTGCCGGTATTCACAGTACCGGGAATACAAATACCAAAGGCATGTAAGTGCTTTGCTATTACCGGTACTTGATAAAAATTACCAGGTATTCCTTTTCATTAATTTCTTTAGTTTTTTTTTTTTATTCCAAACAAACAAAAAGAATGGACAATTACGCATCTTTTTGTCTATCACAATGTGTCATAATTAAAATGTTGAGCACCCATGAAACTTACTGTACTTCTATTTTTCTTATCAAGACTCAAAATTGCCCCAGTTTTCATGCAACTGACGGACATACAATTACAGGTAGTACACATGGAAATTTGCAAGGGTTGAAGAACTTGGCGCAGTTCCACTGTGAAGTAAAGAGAAGTTCTGTGCTGTCCTTTCCTGACCTTCCCTTTGAACAGTTGGGAGGGTTCCTGTTTTTGAATGTTCAATGGGTTCCAACATTTACAATTTCCAGAACAAAGGGGAGTATATCCACAAATTTACTATTACACAAATGCTTAGCAAAATCTCCTTACAATTAAGTTGGTTGGTAATCAGTAGGGCTCAACCGATGTGGTTTTTCGCTGCCGATCCGATGTCCGATGTTTTTATCACAACATCGGCCGATATCCGATCCGATCCGATATTTTCGCTATCAATGCTTTTTACATCGTTTCACAGCGCGATCAAACATTCCTTATTCCTCGTGAACCATGCCTATGCATGCACATCGGCTAAAACAAATTTCCTTTTTTTTTAAAAAAAAAACGGAAGTTTAGTACTTTTCCCCTCCATGTTTTGCTTTGATACCTTTCATTCACAAAACGATGTTTATATGGCAATTCAATGACCAAATAAAGCTTCGAAAATAAGCAGTCGGCGGACTATCGGTGACTCTTCATTCAAAGCACATAATTCCGTGATTGAACTGACTTTCAACTACTCACAGTAAGCCTACTAATTCCCCTAACAAAATGCAATACCTTTCGTTCTCTGTTCGTGGCCCAAGTCGCTCGAACTAATGAACGTTAAAACTGAAATAAGCCCGCGATATTTCAGTGCATGTACTTGGCCATTTCGCACCATCCTACCATGCTTTACCTACACATAAACAGATTGTGTAGGCTTACACGTGTAAATTTGTTTTGAGTGTTTCATATAGCAGTACGTAATGCATGCATGCATGTACTATATAGCCATACGTAAATATTTGTTCAATGCATGCTAGCTAGAGAGCTTGCTGTGCGCAAAGTTATGCAGCTAGTAGGAGTTTTGGGTATCGGGGTGATGTTGCAGACATCATTTATTACGAAAGCCATAAAAGCACATGGCACTCTTAATTTCACACAAATGAACATGCATGTCTTACATAAAAAGCATCCACCGTAACTACTGCAAACTATGATGTAACAACTGGAAATTTACTCGTACAAGCAGCGATCGAAAAACACCGTTATTTCGCGGACCACGCCCCATGTTCTTGCTATGTACGTCAACATCAATGCATTAGAGAGCAGGTGCGTAGCCTAATGTGTGGGTGTTTGCATACAATTACGGACCTACACATGCACTGGTTTTACTGTGCTTTCATGGTGCATTTCACTTGAACTTCTCTGTACAGAACACGTACATGCCTAAGGTATCCGTGTTTGCGTACATTTCGGCCCTATATCAAACATACAATTAATGACTGTGAATTCCACACTTCGTTTTGTTCATTAATAAATTTCGGTGAATTGAAACTAGAAGTGGGTGGACATGATCGCTAGATATATGTACAGATTTTAAAAGCTTGTGCGCGCATGTTGCGAATATCACAGTGCTTGTCAATAGAGCCAATTTACGCTGTTGAAACGTTGAATTTAGGAGATTAAACTGAAATTGACAGCCCTAGTTGATCACAAGGGCTATTGTCGGTCGTAACAAAATGATTAATCCTATTTATCTGTTCATTTCTTTGTTGTAAGAAATCACTATCGCTGTACGTCCCCCGATGTAAGTTACTTAAATAAAATTTTCGACCCACGGAACATCAGCAAACATCGGCAAACATCGGCAAACATCGGCAAACATCGGCAAGTGCAATTTGCTATATTTCGCCGATCCGATGTTTTACCGATAGTCCTAACATCGGCCCGAGCCGATATCCGATCCGATTATCGGTTGACCCCTAGTAATCAGTACTATTATAATACTGTTTCTGTGTAACAAACAATATCGATACCAAAATTTCACAGTACTGCCCAACCCTAACACCAAGACAAGTTAACATCCAGTCATGGTTGAAGCAGACAAAGGACAGAGTGCTCACATGCAGGACTGTCCTGGATAAGCCCATACGTCTGGCCACCATAAATAAGTAAGGGTCTGCTGCATGTTAGATTAAATCCTGGGAGAAAGAAAAATGGATAGAAAGATAGCAAAAAAGAACAAGCTAACCTTTGGGCGGATGAGAGTGACTGCATTCAGATACTTTCCATTTCATGAGACAGAAGTCTTCCCCACCAGTGAAGAGAACATCAGGGTTTAAATGACTCCATGCTACAGACAACAAACGCCCATGGTGACCACGGAAATTAGCCATACCTTCTCCAGCACTGACATCCCAAACCTGCAAGAATAACTAATCAGCTTTATAAAACAGTACACAGCTTGCTTAAAGTGATACTAATAACCAACAAAAATGAGGGTGTCACCCAGGAATATTCCAACATAATGCTCAGATAGACACTATATGATAGACACCAGACAAATCTCCATATGTCTGAACTATATACATAAGTAATTTATTTCATCCATAAATTTCTCTAAACGTAAACGAATCACTGTCATAGTACTTAACTGTAGACTTTGGTTTCTATTGTTCACATGCATGCAACTTGATATTACCTGGAAATTAATGCATGACATTTACTCTATAACAAACAAAGCTCATTTATTATGTCATGTATTTAACATAAATTAGCTAAACCTGTAACATACGGAATCTTTGTACAGCACTGCCTGATATAGAACAACTATTCTGCTGGATATTCTTCTTTGCAAAAAGTGGAAGCACAAACCTGAGCAGTCCCATCATATGACACAGACACTAGTCTCCCATCTGCTTGAGGGTTCCACTGTAATGAGGTTATTCTAAACATGTGACCCGATAGTGTGCGAAAGGCTGTACTGATTGGAACTGGAGCTGGACGAAAATCATCACCTCCTGAAACACAAGAAATATGTAGCAAACTTCGCATCAAACCCTTTTAGAAAGAAGCAATTGTAGATTTGTGACACCATTTTGATCTAAATACCCAAACTGCGATCATTGTTGGATCCAATCCTTAGTTTGTAACGATGTGAACTTAAATTGGAACAAGGACAAGGACGGTTTTTACTAAGATGACAACATAGTATTAAAGTGTTCATACTCATATAGTCCAGGATTTTTTAGGAACATTTTCAGGTCATGAATTACATTTTCCAGCATGGTTTCATACAAAGGAAATGCCAAATTTTGGAGTAAACTAAGAAAATGTAACGCAAATTTGACATTTTTACCACATTGATTCACCTTTTAAAAAACATTTTGAACAAATTATGTGGGGTATGTTACTCAATTTTCCAGGAAATGCTAAGAAACAGGAAAACTTTAAGGACTTACAGGCCTTGAAAATGGACCAATCAAATTTAAAATCTTTCCAGGTTTTCCAACAAGCAAATGAACCCTGATAGTATCAGAGACATATACTCCCAAAAAATTTTAAATAATCTCTAACTTCTGTCAAACTGCTGACAAGCTCTTACTCACCTATGACTGTAGACAGATCATGAACAAACACCACAGTTTCATTTGACCCTGATGCCAAACAAAACTCCAGATTTGAACTTTGACCTTGGTACTGTTGTACAGGAAACCACTCTAGACAGTTGATGATTTTATGATGAACTTGGATTGTACAGAGTATCAACAGATGAGGGGCAGAAAAGACTTCTATGGAACTGTATGGTAAAAAGAAAAGAAAAAAAAAAGAAAACCTTAAACACAGAACACCCAGTATTTCACAAAAAGAAAAGTCTCTGCATTTTTGGAGACATTTTCCTGAAGAGTTTAATTAAATGCCATGAAAGCTAATAAAGTCTATCAGTAGGTCATCAGGATGCCAAGAGGTGGCTACACACAGATATACTGATACGCACACAGGCAACAGATATGTACACAATGGCCTCTGTTTTAACCTTGCAGAGTACATATTGATATAGGTATATATGGATATATATGTATATATACAGCACACAGCCGGTAATAATTGTCTGAAAATTTGTTATATATTCAAAGTCCCACTCCACACACTGTGTACCAACACTAATAGCTAGTCCTGCAATGGATGCAACTGTAGACACATTTAAGAAGGGCACACACAGATTCTCTTCTCTCTTGAGCTACTAAACATTCCTGCACTTTCCTATTATCCCAAATTATGAGCCTTATCTTATTGCAGAAATGAATAATTCATTTCCCTACATGACTGGGAATGGTGACAGATGACAAATAAGAGACAGAATTATCCAATGTAAGAATGTGTAGATGCTTCCAAATTCCTGCTATCAATTTTCCTGAAATCAGGAATTCATACTTAGATACTTTTGTTTCTTAAGACCCATGAGGTGTCAGAGTACAGTTCCTCAGTAATGCCTGAGAAGGCTGGGGGAAGCACCTAATTTCCATGGTGGTTGGCAAAATGAAGGTGATGGTTAATGTTATGCCACTGATTTATTTTTGGCCTTCCCTTATTCCTCTGACCATGTGAAATCCAATTTTGGACCTGATAAGCCTGTTTTCTGGCTGTGGTATAAATATGCCTTTAGCATAAGCTCTCAATGATTCATATCCCATTTCACCATTTACTGAGGGTTGTTACTGTACTTAATCAGTTGCAAAAGGTAGGTTCTACAGCTCCACCATTCCAAGAATCTATCCAACAATGTTTTTTGTCAGTATCACTTGTATAACTTTCATGCAAAACACAGCTAAAATTATCAGTGTCAATGAAACTAGATAGTCAAAGAGAACTTTGATTGCCAAAATATGCATTCAAAACCAATCACGTTTGTAAGTTTTTTTATATATCAACACATGCTGTCAATTATCAAAAGCAAATGAGATCACTCACCCATCATCATTTCCAATGGCTACAACTTTTCTGTCTGTTCTCCAGCTGACCTCTGACCTCAAAGAAAGCATGTGCTATGTGCAAAAAAGCATGAACACAAAAAAGAAGTTATTGGACACTTTCAAAGGTACCCCAATTAAGGGTGGAGCTAGACAAATTTAAGTGGCAGGCTTAGAGGAAATAGTCTAAAAAGAGCATGTAAAGAGAAGTGTCTGATGGTTTAAAAGGGTGGAGTACACTCTCGAACTATGTGAACAAAAGTTGGGAAAACACCCCAAAATTTGTGAATTTTACTGAAAGTTCTTTCAAAACCAGGAAAAGTCATCACACTGCATTTGGTGGTGACCTTAGCAATGCTGGGGGTACTAGGTTTATTAGCCATGAGTGCCAGTTACACACAGGCAGTCCCTGGTGGCACTGCCCACTGTAGCTACCAACCCTGCTCATGCATACCACCTATAAAGGTGTTTCATGTGACTTCACCATGTTTTCAAAGGTCATCACAGCTTGTTAGCAGAACAAATAATGGTGACAACTCAAACCAAGACCTTAGACACAATTGTGATGTGATGAAAGCTTGACAGTGGAAATGTTCTGCAAACAAAGTGAGGAGCAATGAAGTGATATCAGAGAAAAAGTTCTTTTGGTGACTAAATGTTTCTTCAACAAAGTCATGTCCCATTCAATGTTTGCAATAGATGCCAAATATTTGTTTGAGACTTTTTAAGCTGCCCCTTTACTTTGAAACTCATTATTTTAGGTTAGTTTAAGAGCAAAGAAAGTAAAGAAAGATTTGCCATAGCAAATGTTCTAATCCTACAGGGTGGAGTCAAAATATGAGCACTGGCACGATCTTTTGAAGGGAAACATTGTGTTTAATTTGCACCAACATGGCATACAACAAAAGTAGCTATAATCGTTAAACCATTCAGTCTCACCAATAAACTCGGATAATAGCTTTATTTCTTCAAAATATTATGCATTACAAGAGTAGAGGATGTTGCATCATTTGAAAATTTTCAAGTTTGGGCCAACATATTATTTTAGAGCTACGTATATCTGAATTTTTTCTGCGAGAACTTTATTTCTCAAAAATAAAGCTACCACGCTGCCTTAGTTTGAAGTACCTATCATTCAATATCTATAAATCAGGTTTTTAAAGAAATGTAAAAGTTTTGTAACACAAATGCAATATTTCCCTTTAGCATCATGGTTGCAATGAGGGTTTCACACCTACTGAACTGCCAGATACTGAAAAGTAGGCCAATTCCAAATCACTGGATTACATAGGCAATTCATTACGATACCCTAAGACTCAGTCTGCACTTAAGATGGTTTTAAGCAGAAACATTAGTTTTGATATGTAAAAGAGGAACTAAATCTTAGAATTTTGCTAAAACTTTCATTCAGTTCTTATGCATGACTTTTGAGATATCAGTAGATAAAGTTAGTGTGTTTGCAACTTAATGTAACCCACCGAAAACTTGGAGCAAGAGGAATGCCATCTATTCACATGGATAAGCAATGCTTTGTTTTCTCTATTCTTCAGTTCATTGTTTTGACCTTGAAAAGGATAGGGCCATGTGATGAATAACCTATAGGGCATAAGGAGTTTGTAAAATTCCCTTGCCCCTCACGCATTCACATTACAAAAGCACGAGATTAACGAGAATGTACACTTTCAAGACTAACATAAAGAGTGTCAATTAAGGTGGGGCAATAAGGTCAACTCTGCCCCACTTCTGGTTGGAAAGTTGTCATCTGCTTACATCTCAAGAGCTGCACTTCAGAGTTAAATGCAAATTTCACCAGGATGCTACTTTTAGTTTCTTTTTTAAAATCTCCGAAGTAAATTTGAGCTATAATCCTTCCTTTCAACTCATTCATAATAAGCATTGGCTTAGCATCAACATGTTTATGCTTAGTAAACAATCATTTTTCACTAGATAAATTTGGTCATACTGATAAGAAAGAACTAAGTTTTTCTTTTAATTCTTTGCACCCTCCTACCTGCACTGAGTTTGTGTCTCTTATAATAACATCAATAGATACAGCTTCCTCAGACATGTTGGTAGCATGGTGTTGATAGATCACACCCTCCCCTCCACAACTGAAAAGGCAAATCTTTTCTGCATCCTCAGCATTCAATTCATCTGTTTAAAACAGAAAGGTAGAAGAGGATTTCATACAATTTTGATTTCATAGTAACAACAACAAAATTTTGGAGTATAAACGTTATATACAACTAGTTAAACCCTTATAACACCATGTTGGAATGTCTGACTCTGTCTGCAGGTCCTCTGGGATAATGCCTGACATCACAGATGCTTTAAAAGCAAAACAATATTTGACATGTACAGTACATGTTTTATTGCATGCTACAACATCTTTAAATGAACACAAACTGTCACCCCAGTTCATTTTGAACAACTTTTTACCCTTTTAATACAAATTTGTTTTCAGGGAGTTGGGTCAGAGGGGGGAGGGGGAAGGGGGGCTTTTTCAGATGGTTTAAAAGTTAACACAGCTATGACTGGGTCAGAAGAGGTTATTTTTATTGTTTTCTGGCAATAACTTAGGAGGGAAGGGAGCCATTTTTTGAAAAACCAACATTTCTGGGGTAAATTTTGCCTGATGCATGAGCCAGCCACCTGTTACGCTGTGTACTGCTTGGGCTGGTTATGTTCGTTTCAAAAAGTCGTATACTTATTGTGCTGTTTATGTTTTCTGACCTGTAAATATGAATGCATTACCAAGAGAAAGAATGGGTGTGTAGGCTGTCATTGGCTTCGTGAACTGTAATTTTAAACAATGAGTGTGCCAGCAAGTCTCTGATGATACATCATATAATACAGTACAATGCTACTCATATATTTCAAAAGTCAAAGGAAACAAAGATCCATAATTTACCCTTCAAGGAAACCAAAAAATGCATGACTGCAATAAGGAAAATAAATAACAAAACAAACTTTCATACTTACTTGTCTTGCAACAATGGGGACCAAAGGAAAGAGAGTATACTGTCTTCTTGTGAAAAGTTCCTGACAGGACTGGTGCCTTACTGCGGAAGTAACATGATGAAATTAATCATGCAAGTTTTGACAATCACATCCAGCCTTCACTGTAGTAAAAAACATTGATCCTTAAAAGCTTACAAGATTGACGTACGTGAATTTCAGCACTTACTGCCATGAATTTGTGTCATACTAAATCAGACACAGCTAATTCAAGCATTTTTTAATCAGGTAAGTCTAAACAGTTTTCTCAATCTTTCTTAAAGTTCTACCTACTTATTAATATGTATAATAATGGCACAAAATCAATCTTGGCACATTATTCTACTAATAAAATTTTTAACCCACTCATGAAAACCAAGTTATTAGTCTGTATAAATATGAACATGCTTCCTCCTAACATCCTACTTATACCACATGTGCAGCGGCAAAAACACCCTATGAAGGGAAATGCTGACTTTTTGGAAAATTTTACAGGTTTAACCATACCAACTCATGAATATGCATGACATCATCATCAACAATAAGCCCAATTAACATCAAAGACTGTGAGTCACTTCACGTCTTCACATAAGATAGATTTTTAGTGGATATTACAAAAACTGTCTAGGCTATTTCTCCCTTTGCAGCAATGATTGTGATATTTTAATAGTAATGCAGCAATCACCATTTGTCCTTTTGCAAACTGTGAAGCCAGCCAAGTTTACATAGGTCTTTATAAAATGCACTCTCCATTTGAGATGCAAAATAGGTCATTACTTATAGAAAATTCAAAGTTGAGATGGGAAAAATATAGAAAACACATGTCTTCTTCAGTAAAGGTTGTTTAAAATTCAATACTTGAGGAAGACATTAAAAGTGGCTGCAGATTTTCTCTTGATTTGTGATACCGGTCCTTGTATTAATGTACCATCTTGACTCACCCTGAGATCCCACATTTCACCACAAATCATCATTTATTGTTAGAACTTTCCCCACTTGCCAAAATGTACCCCACTTGATAAAATATTCAGGGACATATGACATGTGTCCAAGCCACAGTTACTTTCTTCCCAGCCTTCAACAGAGCTTTCAATACTTGATTCACAAAATACACATTGTTGAACCTGATTGCTCCAGAAGGCTTTTATTTTATTTGCTCAGTAAATTCCTTACTTAGTAAATGAAAACAAAAGTTTTAGCAGCTTCACAGGTCCAACTTTTGTGTAGAAGCAACACTATGAAAACCATTCAAACCTCACAGGGCTTGGTCATAGCTATAGCCATAATGTCAAACAAAGCAGGTTCCATGTAATAGACTTTATGCATATGACATCACAGAACAAAAAGTGCGCCCCCCGGTGGAGGTAAGCCTGTATCATTGCAACTCCAACAAATGCAGACAGCTGATTTGTGTACCAGTTGGTTAGTTAGTTAGATGAGGTTTCACAGCTCAGTTTCTAACCAATTGGTTTAAGTCGGGCCGGCCATGGCCTTTTTTCCAGTTGTGGCTCACTGGCTTGTTTTCCCTACTCCATTGCTTATGCTGAGCACCAAGCACAATGGCAGTAGGTTCCATTTTTAAAGTCTTTGGTATGACCCGGGCAGGAGTCGAACCCCAGACCTTCTGGCTGCAAATCGGATGCTCTAACCACTTGACCATGCAGTCGGTGTGTACCAGTTGGATACGCACATAATTCTACTACCACTGTGTGCAAAGGCTACGTTGTGCTGGCAGTGTGCTTCTTTGTTTGCCTCCAAAATGACGTCGCGTGACATCAATGCATAAGGTCTATGGCAAGTAAATGGCTGTAAATGCAACACTAGCCTCCTTATGAGTAATATAATATAGTTGGGTGTGAGAAGGTTTAGAAATGTTTGTACATGTCACCTGTACATGCCATTTACTTTATACTTCATTGTGGGAAGCAAATGAAACGAAGTGATGTTAACGCGAACATTATAATTGTAATTATACATAACCAACCATAACACACCTAGCAAATTTCATACGTTTTACCACAAAGTACATGACCTTCAAAAAATCTGCTGAACTGCACTTTACTTGTCTTTCAAAACTGGATTTATAAAACAAGGAGGCAATGTTGGTAACTTACTTGGGGTTGATGGCAACAAAGAGACCCACCCTACCATCATCAGTACCAAATGCTAGCATGCCCTCTCTATCAGGATGCCAGCAAACCTGTAGGGGAAAAAATATCAAGTTACAACGTGCATGTTATACTTTGTGCAACATTTGGTACATAACAAATTCATCGCATTGTAAATGCCACCCTGGAAAATTTCAACAACTACTTTTATAAAAAAATATTACGGCTAAACTTTTCAAGGGGTGACTGTTACCCTAACCACTAAATTAGGTATATGGGGGATATCTTCCTGGGTTTTTTTTTATGTATTTTCTTTGTTGCAAAATCCATGCTATTCCCAGTCTTTACAATATTCATACCACACAAAATGCGTCTTCTCTTGATATCATCGCAACCATTTTTTACTTTTTAAATTCCTGACAAGCTTGGTCAATATAATTGACATGCTTGGATTTTTTAATGTAATTCTAATGATTTTTTCAAGAGGCAATTTGAAAGTATCAAAAAGAAAAGGAAAAACTGTTTCTTACTTAAAGTAAAATATTGTGCCTTTGCTAGGCTGTTTTGCTTTCATTTGCAGACTTTTAAACTACATACTAGGTTTGTATTACCAGGGTTATGAAGGAGCTGAATGCCATGATTTCCCAGGCTGACTCAGATTCCCACACCAATGAGAAAATGATACTTAACATTTTTTCAAGACAAAAGTGGGAGGCCATTTTGAAGACCCACTATTAAAACTTTCTGTTAGAAACTTGGAAAAAAATTATTACCTGTTTTAGGATGTCTCACCAAAAATGTACTTGTTACAGATGTAGAATTTTGATGATGTCATACTAGCACCACTTAATTACTCAAAGTACAGTAGCCCTTAGTACTTACATATTGGGGAGTGGTGACTGCATATTTACACTTCGCTTGACAAAGGACTCAAAACAGCTTGATAAAAAAGAAGGTACAAGGAGCAGTGGTCTTTCTTGAAGCCTTTTGCAATTACTTAAATTCCAAAATCTGTTATGACCTTTTTGAGTTTCTGTTATTTTTTTTGAAAGATAGAAGGATATGAGCAGTAACACCACTTTAATTTGAAACAATAGCTATATCTTATCAATGTCCGGTTATTTCCCTTACAAGTACCTTTCATTATTTAGCACAACGTAAACATTGCATAATCATTCAATGTAAAAACAGAGTTAATGTGAATCAATTTGGCACTTCAGTGACAAAAGTATTGTAACATGATAACATTGAGCCAACTTGAAGTACTGAAGGACACTAGGATAAACTAATTCTTGTTGTAAAGATTCATTTGCCCTTAAAGGGGTCCTCACATATTTTTGACCTTCAGACTAATTCACTTATCCTTGATACTCTACTGTACAAAGTTTGTTTGTGTCAAAACCTGCACGCCCTAGCCCATTTTGCTTATGTTGATCCTGCTGTAGGTTCAGGGATAGTACAGTGTCCACATACTTACTGCAGTTACTTTTGATTTGAGTCCTTGCCACAACGCCATGACCCTTGAGGTGGACCCTCTTGAGTTTGTGTTCCAAATCCTAATCATGTTGTCACCGACCCCAACAGCAATGGTAGCATCATCATGCAGGGAGATCCTTAGCTGGTAAACAAATCCTCCCAGGGTGGCCACTTTCCAGCATGAAGAGCCTTTATCAAGATCCCAAAGTATCATCTGAAAAAGAAATGATCACGATGACTTGAGTAGGGATCATGATGACTTGGGTAGGGGTAAAAACTACTTGTGATGTTAAACGTCAAGAATAAAATGTCACTTCTGTACAATTAGAAAACAATTACACACAGACACTCTCTCTCTCTTGTTCATCAAAAAGTTTAGAACAATAAACTTTCTAGAATGGAAAGAAAACTGAATTTCCGTGGCTTTTGTATTTGTCTAGACATGTAAATGATCCAGGGGCAAGAATATTTGGGCAAGATACACCGGTCTTTCCTTTGGCTTTCCCCCTGAATTCTTTTGCTGAAGCAATTATTATCTCACTTCTTGTACTTAATCTGAAAAGTCTGCCAGCAAAAGCCAATATGGCAATTGACAATTAAATGTTTCTAATCATTTTCAAAACTCTGTCTCTCTCACTACTTCCCCCCCCCCCCTCCCACCCTCTTTCTATGTAAGGTCTTCATCCCCCAGACTTTTTACTATGAATGACTATGAAATTACGTTCACAGTTTATCAAAGAACAGGCTTTGCTATTACTTATCTTGACCTCTTAAAAGATGGTTCAGATAAGTGTTATACATGCTTTTTGCTATTTTAACACCTTTTACAACATTCAAAAAATTCTGTTCAGACCTTGGATAGTGATGGAAACATATGGCAAGCAGCAAAACAATCAAATACTGTTGAATGTCACACCATTATGTACACCACATGTTTATATGTCTTTGCAAGCAATGAGTTGCCTTGATAAACTCTTTTTTTGGCATTTTCCATAGCTGTGAGATTTTCCAAAGCAAGTCCCTTTACCTGTCTATCCATTGAAGATGTCAGAAAATGATTTGTACCAACAGGAAGAATACTAAACACAGGTCGGTTGTGAACTTCAGAAGAATCCTGTCCGAGGGTCATCCACTTCTGTTTGCCACTTCTATCTAAGTCCCACAAAACAATATCTCCTCTGAAATATGACATAAAAAGTAATGTTTCCCTCCACAATGAAAACATTTCACTTAAATAATTTTAGTATCCAAGAAAATATGAGAACAGTTCTTTGCATGTTTTGACTGGCAGGATCACCAAAATACAAAAAGTTTTTATGTTCTGAGGGAATAAACCAGATAACATATAAATCAGTATAGCAATTACCCAAAGGAACTGGACAAGAACTGCTTTGGTCGATTGTTGGGCCACCAGACTGTAACCCATACCCTTCCTTTGGCTGTGCCATCATCACCTCGATATCTTGACCTGCGCCCACTTTGAGCTGGTATCTTAAAGGCTTGTATCATCTTTTCTTCAGATGGAGACCACAATCTGATTGTCTGATCTTTGCCTCCTGACAAGAGAGCATGTCCTTCTCCAGGCTGATGTCCCGCATGGCCAGAGTCAGTATTTTCAAATGGTTGCCATGGTGATGGTGACCAGCAGATAGACTGAACATCATCATCATGACCTCTCAGTCTGTGGAGGATAATGTCCTTCTTGTGGCCCAGTTCCAGAATGAGGATCTGCCCACCATTGTAACTATAGAAAAAATAAAACATTTTACTAACACAAAATGCAATATATCGTACAGTAGCATGCCCCCATGAATACATAATACTATATTAATGAATCACTTTGCTCTCCTTCACAATATCACCAAGAGGAGACAATGGGACAACTTTTTTGATACCTTTCCAGATTGTATGAGGTCTTTTGTCACTTTAATATGAAAGTAGACTAGATGAGGTATCACTGGTGCCAAAAATGTGGTTAATTGAAGTAATTTTATGGAAAGTATGGGCTTAGAAGCTGTCAGACATATATCAAGGTTTGAGAACGAGTGAAAAGGCCTGGTTAAAGGTAAGAAAGTTTTGAGTTCTTAAAGTGAAAATCTTTATGGTCATGATATGGTATTTAATTAAAAGTACCTTGAATGGCCAACTTATCAGCTTTCTTGTGAGGGGTAGCTTGTACCTGGCAAAAACTTCTACCGTACAAGGTTTAAGAGGCTACTTTATGTTGTTGTTGTGTGTGTGGTGGGGGGGGGGGGTGTTACCATATCTGTTGAGATCTCAAGCCATCTAAATTTCAAAACTTATCACGCATTCAATCATTTATAAAGATGAGTTCCTTTTCCATAGCATTGATTATCTTTTCTACAAATATTGCATCTGTATTGAATGGACACAGAGTATGAGAATTCGAGGTTTACCCAACAGCAACATTCATGCCACCACTGTATGCACAAGCAAGGCAAGAGACACCATCTTTCTCTGGCAGCCATTGTCTACTCTCACCATCACTTTGACTCCAAAATACTATGTTTCCTTTGTCATCTCCAGACACTAGGACATCCTTATTGACAGGACTCCAATCCAGACTTGTGGCTTTACCCTGAAAATAAATAACAGACCCATTGTTCATCTTGGGATTGTTACAGACTTTCTTATAATTTGCATTTCACAAAGGTGAGGTTACTTTTAAAAAATCCATAGGCTTTCCTACACCTAAAAGTAATCATTTCAAAACCTACGGTAGTAGCTCTAGAATATTATCAGCAGTCATGTTCAAGGAATACCGAACTAAGCAGGATAACCGTCGACAGAACATTACGGTCTGTTGATACAAATGTCCTAGAGCAAGCTTGTACTAGCTGATGGTGACTGACCGACTGATATACTGTAGCAAATCTAACAGTCAGTTTGAAAATTCACCATTGAAAGAGTACGGGAACTTATTTTTGTCATCAGATCACAGGTTTATTAACTGATGAGTGTTATCAGCAAGTTAATTGTTTGTCTGAAAACCAATAGACCATGTTTTCGAATGCCAAATAAGCTAATGCCTACTGTAATTTGGGAACATTAGGGTTGATAAATGACCATATAGGCCTTTGTTCAGCTGGTTTAAAGTATAGCCATCTTCTGCCTCTGCCCAAAGAACTAGCAGGGTTCATGCCATGAGATATATGCCAGTTTTGAGAGGAGCATTACTTGCTATAAATTACATCAAAATGGGAGGTGAGCCTTAAAACATTGGCACTACTTGCACTGGCAGACTGATAGAACTAGAAGTTTGTTCCACTACTGCATACTGTACTTCTTGGGAAATGAGAGTATTTCTACTTCACTGAGGTTGCATATTGAAAATTATGAATACTTTTTCTCTGGGGAGGCCATGTCAACAGGTCACTGGTGTTAGGCGTTATTCGTTGGGTATGTCTCTGTGTGCATGGGTCATTTTGCACATTTAAGGTACAGCAGAAGTGGATCTCCTATTTCATGTTGGCTAACATAAGTTTTGCAGGAGTTTGGTTATTGTTCCTTCAGATTTACCATAGTTATGCTTCAGTGTTCCTTTGACTTTGCTGTAGCTGATTACAATGCTTCTTGGTGTAAAGGTCCCGGGTGAAAGAGGCATAATTATATGCTTCTGCTTCTGCTCTTATACTGGCAAGGCTCAAACCATGATCATGTAAGCCAGGGGTGTGAGTGGGGGTTGGGGTTGCTTATCAAAAAAGAGATGTTCCTTAAAAGTGTTTACACTGGTTGCATGGGCAGTCCCTTATGGTAGTTTGTTCCACTCGCTTCTTGTTCTTACACTGATACTGTACAACATGAAGGGTGATAAAAAAAATAATGGACCGTGTTCTTTCTCCGGAGGCCCTGCCTGCCTGTTAGAGTGAGATATCGGACCTTGGGTACGTCAATAAGATCATGGGTTATTTTATACATTAGGGTTAGTCTAGATCAGTGGTTCTCAAAGTGGTCCCTACCGCCCAGTGGGCGTTGGGAAGCCTCAGGCGGGTGCTACAGAATACATGGAGAATAGGGGGCACTGGCACTGATTTGGGGGTCCCTGGCAATTGTGACATATCACTGCAGTGATTTAGGGCACGATAAGGCATCCAGGGGGTCTGTTCCCATCTGCTTCTCACTAAAATGAAATCAGACATTCATAATCTCCCAGGGTTACACCAAGCTCACCCTTCACAATGACTGAACTACATCTGGGGTAGTCTCTAAACCAGTTTCACAGTATGCCTGCCTTTGCAGGTTTTGTTGTTCTTGCTAATAGAAAAGTTAAGTGAGAAAAAAAATATTGTTGAGTGTCCGACTATAAATGGTAGGACGAGGGCGAGGGGAGGGGTAAGGGAGGGAGCGAGCATCGGGGCAGTTCAAGATGGTGGAAGGGGGTAGTAGTCTAAAAAAGATTGAGAAGCACTGGTCTAGATGCTGATTTCTGTTTTACAGTGTTGGCCACTCTAGGTCTTGAAGGAGTTTAATGACTATTCCTTCAGACTCTCTATACTTATGGCAAACCTCAGCCTGGCAGCATTTCTTTGGATTCTCTCTAGTGGGTTACAATGCTTCATGATGTACAGATCCCATGCAGATGAAGCTATATTCTGAATGAGGCCTAACGAGACTGGTATAAGCAGATGATTTGAGTTTCTCCGAACTTTTGGAAAGGTTCCACTTTATAAGACCAAGAACCCTACTAGCTTTAGATGTTGCACGAGCAACTTGTGTATCCCACCTGATATTATCTTGGAGATGGATGCCAAGGTAAGGGTGGGAGTGGACAGTTTGTAGGGTTTGCCCACCTACCTTATAACTGTGTGGAATTATTGATCTTGCAGATGATATGACAAAGCATTTGCTGGGGCTAAAAGGCATTTGTCACTTATTTTGCCATACACTTAAAAGATCAAGATCTATATCTTAGAGTCTTTTAATAGCAGAAAATATAGTGTTGTACATAACACAACCATCAGCAAATAAACGGGTGGTTGATTTCAAGTTATCAGGTAATTCATTAATTAGGAATAGAAGGGGACCTAATACTGTTCCCTAGGGTACACCAGAGTCCACAGGAAAATATGAAGAGGAGTGGCCTTCCAAAACTACCTTTTGCTTTCTCCCTGAAAGGAAAGTGTTGATCCAGCAAGTAAGTTCATTAATAACACCATAATACTTTAGTTTATTGACTGTTTAAAAGTTCAGCCTTTCCTTTCTTTACTGTCTGAGATTAATTGCCCTCGATCTCTGAGAGTTTCTATCCCTCGAGAGTCATGTTTGATTGATTTAATGAATCTCCAAAAGATTTTAGAGCTTTTGAAGTTGTGTGAGCAGCTTGAGTATAGCACCTTCATGTTATACCACCAGAAAGTTGTTATCCGAATGGAGATAGCTTGCCAGTACTTCTTCTGAAGTGAGGTTTGGGCATCCACGGTCACCTAGTAGTAATCTTTCGATTACCTTGCTCTTGAGATTTCTATACGAACTAAGCTAGATTAGAAAGTTAACACAAAAAGGTTTTTCATCTGCCACAACTTCAATAGAATGATATGGCAATTTTATCCATTGCTATGGCATTGCCAGTCGCCCAAGAAATAAATTTTCTCTCTGGTGTTGCAAATGAGAGATCACATCGACTTCATTTTATGTGAAATTGTGAACATAAATTTAAGAATCTGAGAATTCTGATATCAACAGGGTTACTGAGCATTACAGTAAATTTTATAAAGTGACAAAGTTGAGGAATTTACTTCAATTACCTTAAGTTCTCAACCCTTTCCACAGCTTTTCAGTAAAGACAACTGCAAAGCTGCTGTAAATCTTGCAAAGAAAAGTTATGGTACTGTAGTAAATTAAGATTTTAGGTCCTCACTATGCTACTTGTATAAGATGTCCAATTTTGACCAGCCCTGTGCTGGTTGAAGAACCCAAATTTTCAATGGGTTGTAGACTTGTAGTTATTACTGTACGAGGTCCATTTAAACAGGAAACTTACAGCAACTGGTCGTACTTGGCCCTCTACTGAGGACAGGCCAAATTTAGAATCAGTACTGGGACCTTAAATCAGCTGAGTCCACCATTAATGGCCGGACGAAACTAATGATAGAAACTGGAAAGAATCAGAAAGATGAAAACAATAAACTTGTAAGTTGTAGGAGGGTTGTGATATATGGCACTTCAGGGCACTGATTCTAAATTTTTCTGTACTCTGTAGCCTACCACTAGTTTTGAGGCTACTGTCAGTTTCCGGGCCCATTAGTTCCTTCCCTGAAAATCGTTAAGTTTCCTCCCCTATTTTAATCGGGGAAGGGGGGGGGAGGGGGTTAATGGCACAGCTAATGTAACAAGCATGCTGTAAATTTCTTTTACCCTGTAGACTAGTAAGTTCTACAATGTACTGTACAGTATTCTGCTTCTGCTTCAAACTGTGCAACCAAGAGTCGGTTATCACACACAGGTCAGTGTGGAAGAGTAGCTGCCTAGATGTTGAAGTGCATCTCAGTTACAGTACAAGGTTCAGAAGATTACTGTATCATCAGACTAGATTTGGAAGAGCAAATGTCAGACGCTGGGCGTATATTTGGTGGAAGGTTAGGTTAGGTTAGATGAGGTTTAACGTCCCAGTTTCCAACCAATTGGTTCAAGTCGAGACGACCACAGCCTTTTTTCCAGTTGTGGCTCACTGGCTTGTTTTCCCTACTTCATTGTTTATGTTGAGCACCAAACACAAAGGCAGTAGGTTCCATTTTTAAAGTCTTTGGTATGACCCGGCCAGTATTTGAACCCTAGACCTTCCGGCTGCAAGTCGGATGCTCTAACCACTTGACCACTGCAGTCGGTATTTGGTGGAAGGAGATTCCATTCCAGAGTATTAGGGTACACTATTAAACAGTATACATGTACAGTATCATGTAATATGCATCAAGTGTTTTTAACACTTGCACTGAATATCTAAAACAGGTATACACAAGTCTCTCCAGTCTCTTACAATTAAGAACATTATGAGATTCCACCGCTAAAAATAAGGCTGTCCTTTCCTAAAATCCCCTGCACAGGGGAGGGAAGTATAGTAGGGTTTCCATTGAATGCGGGGCCCAACGAAATTGCGTTTAGCCTAACATTCCATGTCACAATCTTGGAATGATAGATTTCTTCTTCTTCTTCTTTCAAATACGGTGAGACATCCAGTAAAGGACATTAGAACACCACATACGTGCTGTGAGGTTGATCAGACCCTCAGAGAATTGATAATAAACTCAGGATGACTAACCGCCCCCTCGATAAGACTGCCAGGGAGATCATTTCAATCTCGAATTGTGTTTGGGATAAAACTGTATTTAAAGCAATTAGTCCTATTAGAGGGGGGGGGGGGGGGAGCGGTAGTGCAAAGCATGCACATTACGAATAATACGAGTGGGTTTACAAAGGCCAGACAGAGGGATACAGTATTAGCTTGACCGTGGATACCTTTGGCGAGGAGTTGAAGCCTACAACGCCTATTGCCATCGGATAAAGTGCCGAGTCCAAGATCTTTCAAAAGGGCATTCATTGAACCAACCTCACGGGAGTGCTCATTGGCAATAAACATTCGCATTCAAGGGTCACCCCATTATATGTTTTCTAGGGGAGGAAAATAAAAATATTTTTCATTGTGACTTTCCAAAATCAGACCTTGACTCTTATTAGTCAGCAAAAATTTAAGTTGTCCAACTAATCTACTGTATCATTCTGCAACTGCAGGGACGAATGGCCTTCTTGTTTGCAATCCTTCAGATTCAATCATATGGACACAGAATGCAGATAAACTTTATCCCTTATGCTTAACGTTTATTGATATCAATTGTGTTTGTTAGTAATGCTACACTATATGCTTACCTCATGAAAACCATGTTCTTTGATAAATGTTTTCGACTTGACATTCCACAGCTTAACTCTTCCATCATCCCCACATGTTGCCAGCAAATGAACTTCAGTTTTGTTGAACGCCACACTAACAACACGTTGTTCGTGTCCATGCAGGAAACCATTTAAAGTTTGTCCCTCTTGGGACACATTCAACAAAACAATGGCATTTCTAGAAGCATAGGCGAGAACACCTTCTTTACTGATGTCACTAGCTCTGCTTGAGTACCAGTTTACTGACGGTGGAAGGCCATCGGAAGCCATGGTCCTGTAAAGTGTAAGTGTACAGTAGGCCTAGGCCTAAGTCTAACTTATAAGTGCACGGTTACAAATAACTATATAAGACTTGTATATGGACGAGAACCGTATCCTTATCCTTCATAAACTGTGCACTGGACCTCTGAAAGTTGAAACAAGTGCTACGATGATCGAACGTGTTAAATAATGCCCTCAGACACGCACAGCACACGATTCCAGTGTGAATCTCCCGCGGTACGAACTCCAAATGGGCGCTGCCATGACAGGCTTTTCAAAGTGTTAAAAATGTGTCCTGACTTACAAAGGTTCAGAGAAATCCAAATTACCTCAGAAACATCAAAATGTTTAGAGTATATTTTTATCGTAAAAAATTTAACTTGCTAGTGAAATATATATTTTTGTTGTAGAATAAAAGGAAAAATGAAACCCGACATACAAAAAATTAAAAATTGAAGTAACACACCACTAATTCTTGAAATTTCCTTCGCACCAAAAGTCCTTTACAAATGTAGCTCCGAAAAACAACGTTTGGGCCCAGTGTATAAGATATTACAAAAGAAATATCCTCACTCTGTGGAATGAATGTTGTAGCAAACCCATTGAAGTATTCATTACGCAAAAATGACCGGAACAGAAGATACTGAAGGCACTCATTTTGCTTTTTTTCCGTCTAGTGTGGAAAAGGCATTATGATTGAGTGGTTTCAAGGATTTTTGGTTTCTTGGTGGTTCAAGGGTGTCGGGACGGGGGTGGGGGTAGGTAGTGACGTAGCCAGAATTTCTGTCGCGGGGGTCATGCAGTATGTTGTGATCGCCGGCCTGGGGGAGGGGTCTAATGACAATTTTTGAAAAAAAAATTGAAATATCGGCAAGGGGGGACCTTGGCCAATGGGGTGTCCCCTCCCCTGTAAAAATTTTTGAAAATTAGGTGTCCTTACATACAATCTTTTGCTACATATGCTACCTTTTGAAGTAAAAATTGTGTTAAAAAATTTACGTATTTTTAGGAACTAAAACAAAAATCAGCATCAGTGAGGGGGCCATGGCCCCCTCCCCTTTGAAAAACTTTGAAAAATCAGGTGTCTTTACATGCAGTCTGGTGCCACATATGCTACCTTTTGAAGTAAAATTGTGTTAAAAATTACATATTTATAGAAACTAAAAAAAAATTTGGCATCAGTGGGGGGGGGGGCATGGCACAATGGCCCTCCTAAATACGCCACCGCGGGTAGGGCTGTAACATCTGAGTCCAGACTGGGACTCGATTCCAGAATCGAGTCCGTTTTTCGCCGGACTCGGAATTGGTCCGGAATGCCGCCGGGCTCACCTGGACTCGGACTCGAGGCCATTTCCAGTCGAGTCCTCAAAAATGAAAGTTTCATTAATGTTACTCGTGCAACATTATTATTGGTTCACAATTTAACAAGTTAATGGTCACATACAGTCAACTATTTTACAGGGTTAGCCAGAGTATATGAAATTGACTCCTGAAAAGTGCCCGTTTTCATCATAAATGTAATTGCAAATAGTGCAAAAGGCATTTGTTTGAAGCGCTATGTTGTCAAATGGCTGGACTCGGAATTGGCCCCGAATTGGAATACGTGGAATTGGAATCGGCTAGGAATCGGAAGGTAATGGACTCGGAATTGGGTTAGGTGGACTCGGTTACAGCCCTGGGTAGGAGCCGGGACATAAATCCCTTACCCTATTACAAAAGCCAGTCTTGAAGTCCGAGTACAATCATCTCCAGCACGATTACAAGGCCTCGCGTACGAGTACTAGGAACAGAGAAATGTACCGGAGTACGGAGTGCGACAGTGGCATAGCTAGATATTTTTTTGGTGGTGGTGGGGGGGGGGGGTGGGGCAAAAGCAAAAAATTTCCGACAGATTATTACCTTGAAGTAATGATGTACTATCTAAGCGTAGCGCCACCATCATCTGGCGTGTAGCCCGCGAAAAAAATAATAATAAATTAAAATATCTCCGAGATTGCCTTAAATGACACTTTCAGGCCTTGTCAATAACCATTTCGATGTGTAATTCTGCTTAAAAAAATAAGAAGTGTTGTAAGTGTTCCAAATGAATTGTTTTTATTTATTTCCGACAGAGACTAGAAATTTCCGACAGAGGCCTTCGGAGACTTTCTGGGGGCGACAGCCCCCTGCCCCCCCAGCTACGCCCCCAGCTACGCCCCCCAGCTACGCCCCCCCCCCCCCCAGCTACGCCCCCCCCCCCAGCTACGCCACTGGAGTGCGAGTACGTACTCTGAGTACAAGTCTGACAGAAGTTCCCACATCCCATAGTGAAAATGTCTGGGAGTACACAAATTTAAACAAAACGTGAGAGCTAGCCCTCTCACAATCATTCATATGAAGGACAGTCTGTAACTGAGAACTTCTACAAGGGTCCAGAGGCTATCAGAAATTAACAGCCCAAATTTAGTGTGTGAGTCAATTAATGTAGAAATAATTAGTGGTGCGCTACTTAGCTGCTTAGCTAATGGCACATATTTTGGCGGAGGAATTGGCTTGGTGGTTTGAGTGTTCTGCCTTGCATACTAGAGTCTCTGGATCAAATCTCGGTGGAATCACTTGGAAATTTTCTAGGGACTAGATTTTACTTGTTCAACATAGCTGTTCACAGTGATGCTGGGGTAGGGGGGTAGATTGGTGAATTTCAATTGGGTATCTCAGTGACCGTCCGTTTTAGGAAGTTGTCCATTTCACGGAAGTTTTCCGCTTTGCTCAGTTCAGCTGTCGAACAGTGGTGCAGAGCAAGGAACCTCCAACCCTCCCAGCCTTTGGGAAACTGGTGGCTAAAGACCGGGGATACACCCACGTCAGTCGGATGGGGACGTTAAATGGAGGTCCCGGGAGTAGATTGAGAGCAATTAGTACATGCCTACCACGTTAACCTCTGAGCACTAGTCGAAAAGAGAAGGTGAATCCAGGACCGTAGCGAGCGGGAGGTGTGGAGGGTGTCACACCCCCAATATTTGGTCGCCCGTCGGCAAATTTAAGGTCTGTCAGCAAAAAGAGGAGAGGGAAAGGAAAAGAAGAGGAAAAGAGGAGAGGAGGAAAAGAAGAGAAGGGAAGAAGGTAAAGGAAGGGAGTGAAAGGGAAGACGGAGAATGAAAAGAAAAAAGAGAAAGAGAAAACGGGCCAGTCTGTTATTGGCTATTTCGATTTTCGGCTCTTCATCTAATTGGCCCATTCAAGTTGAAGGCCCGTCGGCAAATTGATTATACATGTGACGGCCGTATACGGCCGTATCAACGACCGTCGGTGTAATCGGACGAGTGACTGATTCCGTCGGCAACTCGGGAAAAGAAAGGGACTTAACGGCTTTCGTATAGGTGCACTATTTCGGGTCATATGACATTCTTGAAAAACCACATGTTTGTCCTCCGCGATGCAAAATGGCATTTTGAATGAAGTAAAGAAAGAACAACCACCCTATTATTCAAGCTCTCCTAGCTCAAAATCTCGGTCATGGTACACTAATTTGACATCATTGTGAGAAGGCACAGTGGTGCTCTTTCATATGAGGGGTTGTTTGCCCGTTGAAAACCTCTTCTGGGGTCCAGAGACAACGATAAGGACCAAAATTACTGATATTATTAAATGATAAATTTATTCCCTATAGCTTATTTGGCGGGTGGGATTGTGTAATATGTTGTTAAAGGGCACTGCTGTATTTACCTGGGGGGCAACCTATCACATGATGGGGGCCCTTCTCAGCCTGATTTTATTTTCTTCCTTTGTAGGTATTAATAACAAAACAGTACAAACAAATATTGCATAAGCACATGCCATACGTTGCAATAATTAACATAAAAATACTACATTAAAGACAGACAGTCATCACACCAAAGTATATTTTTAGTGTGGGGGTATCAAAATTCTCCGTTGGTGACTGCTCTTTGATTGACATCAAAGTTTGAAAATTTGAAAGATGCAGAGTTGCTCACATTCCACACAATGCAGAGAGAGTGTTTTTATTACAATTTATAGCCTTGTATGCTCACCAGGACATAGCCTTAAGCAATAAAACAGGTTTATTCCTGCACAAGGAAGAGCTTCATACCATAGAAGTATTACTCTATCAGGGTAATACGTCCATGTTCATACACTTATGGGAGGAGCTAGAAGTTGCACAGTTGGTAGTCTTGCTCAAGCCGGTATTATTAGTATTACAGTAGTTGTACACACTAACGAACGTCTGTACAAGAGCAATTGTGAACACGCCCTCTATTGGCCTTCAAATTTCATTTCTATAATAGTTAGTAATGAAAGAGATACTAGAGTACGTACAGTCTGGTTGACAAGCGCCCCTACTATAGGAACTAGTGTGGATAAAGTAAGTGCTGTACATTTACTAACGTCTTGACCAAGACTACACAGTTGGGAGAACTGGAACTGTCTGGGATCATGAAAATTCCCCTTTAAAGGAAGAGGAGCCAGAAGGAAGCTTTCACTTTTCTAGTCTGGTCCCTATCAAAGTACAGTATGAGAAAAAGTGATCACATACAATCATATAGAAAAGAAAAAAAAAACCAAACAAAAAGAGGGGGAAGAAAAGTCATAAGTTTTGAAATGACGCAGTTTAACCCGTACTACTATTTCCCGGTGCCTTACAAATTACATCTTAACATTCTTCATTTTAGAATCTCGGAAATGTAAACAGGTCGATGTGATAAAACATTACCTTTGAACACTTAGAGGGGTCGGGACACTGATTCACAAATTTTGGCGCCCAATGTGGAGTTCTTGCTTTACTTAGTTTGACTTTTACATTACACTCTCCCACAAAGCAGTGGCGTAACTTAGGTTCAGGGTGCCAGGGGCAAGAATGGGTTGGGTGCCGCCTGACTAAATGATATGTTCTCATGATGCACCACAGCAAATTAAGTTTTGAAAGCCACGTGCACTTACAAATGATGCTATTTCGATACCAGTACTAATAGATACCAAAAGCTACGGTCAGACAGCTTGATGTCTTCTCAAGATTTCGGTAGTTATGGTCAAAAGTGCAATCCTATGCCAGGCCCAGGTGGGGAAAGGTTTCAACTTCCAAAAGTGTATTACAAACTATCATCGTGGGTGCCAGACCCTCCGGGTGCCCCCTAGGCCGGGTGCCCGGGTTCGCCCCCCCCCCCCCGAGAGCGCATAGGAGTTACACCACTAGCTGCTATACTCTGCGTTTGTTAAAAGTGACCCCGACCCCGTCAATTACAAAATCCTTCATATGCTGATAAACTAGATAAACGTTACTAGGGTAACGAATTCCAAATAAATTCATGTATTATTAACGCTTAAAATTTGGCCTGTCTTGTAGCCTGTCTTGTTCAAATTCTCTACAGGCACAAGTTCCCTGCCCTCATATCAAAGCTCCCGGGTCGGCCCTTCGTAGTATTTTCAAATGTGTGAAATATCATGACCAATGGAATTTTGAGCTTGGAGAGCGTCTATAATAAGAAAGGGGTGCCCATTTGACACTTTACTCAAATGACTTTTTCGTAGTGAAAGGATATAAGGCAAAACGATGCCTAAAATATCTTCAATTTTTATCATTTTCGCATGAATGGGATCTGTATTAATTGGTTAGGTAATTTTGTTTTTCTTTTTCTATGTGTATTCATCCTTGCTTTTCGTTTTTCTCAGGGAGTGTCAGTTCTCGATAAGCCCTACAGGGTTTCGAAGTGCACTTCCTTTCACGCATTTTGTTACTTATACGCATCTATTATTTGTTTGTAAATTTGTGTTGTGATAAATCAAAAACAAATGAAACGAAATGAAATAATGAGTACTTTAATTCATTTGCTACAACATTCACATCACAAGCTGAGCACACCCCTTCTACAAGACGGTATGGTATACACTGCGCCCAGACTAAAAAAAAAACTAGACTAAATTTGTCACTCAATTTTTTATTCAAAGTTGGCCGGGAGGAAATGTTTCTGGCCCCAATTGGGCTAACTTAGCCCAATTAATCCCAACTGAGTCCCAACTTGGCCCAAAATGAGTTAACAGCATCTCTCTCATGAGCCCAATTGGTTCCCAGTTGGGACCCGAGGTAAACACCAACCTCAGCCCAAGTTCAATTAAGCCCAAGCTTCCCAAGAAAAAACCCTATTGGGCCCCAATAGGGCTTGCTTGTTGGGCCCTATCGCTCTCCACCTCCCTCCCCTCCCATCAAGTTGATATACGCAGCCGCACTTGAATGCAAAATGCTCCTTCAGGTTAAAGATACCAATCACAGAACAGCCTACAAGCTGGCCGTCAGTAGATATTAAAATTACCATATCATTACGGTAAGGATTTTGCAAAGAAGTCTTAGCATTTATTAAAACTTCAGAAAGCGCGTACGTGTACCAGCAAACATTCTTCAATTGATTCGCGTATACTTGATTTTGGTCCGTGTGAAGGCCTTTGAAAAATTGTAGCATGTTAAAGTTACAAGTAAGTAAAGCTCGAACTCTACAGCGCCCAAAGGGCGCCGAAAATGTTGTGTTCGAGTTGGAAGATTTGTGCTCTTGAGACCAACTTGAGGAAGTCAGAAAGTCAGGGGACTGATGGCCGTCGGGACCGTCAGTGGTGAAACCAGATGGGGGAAGGTTACATGTATGTCCCTCGTCGAGGACGGATCCCCGCAAGGTCGTTTCAGTTTCCAGTGTAGTCGGGAAACGTTAAAATATGGAGTTTTCCACAATAGCCAGTCGCCCCTTGTGGTTTACTTGATTATAGGCTATTTTGATTTAAATGAGGGCAGATCCTGTAGTAAATCCCCCAAATTTTCCAATTTCACGCCTGAAAAACCAAAATGCGCGCCGAAAATTTTGAATTTTGCTCTCGACGACCCTTACGGCACTCCGTCTCCCTTGTCGGTGCTTGAGGCTGCAGTCCTACGTAGGGAAGTTTGGACCCCCGGCCTGTCGCGTAAATTCTGGCGCTGCCCCCTGCCAGCGTCGGGATTACACATTTTATCGTACCTACTAGGCCTATCCCGACTACACGTTTACCGAAGAAATTGGAAATGATTTTGCGACCGGCAATACCACGGCTTCCTGAGCTTTACCCCGCCCCTCCCCCACCCCTATTGATGTCATTTATATAGGGAAGGCTACTATGAAACATTAATTACAGGCCATGCTATAAATTGAACATCAATAGCGTAACATTCAAGCATATTGAAACAAATTTTGGGGGCGTGTTTCAGGCAATTTTAAGTGCGGTACAAACATTTAAGGATGCAGGTGAAAAGGAGTGCTCGCTCCAGCTCCCGACCCCCCTTACATCCGGCACTTCTACTTGTATATCACACGACTTAACACTATAGACTACTAATATTGATTATAGTGCGCTGGCTTATCAGAATTGTCGTGGCTCTGTTGGTATGGCGTTCGACCCCCAAAGGTCAGCAGTACTGGCAGAATATGTACCCCAAAATTAGTTTCAAGAACAGATGGAACGGCGTGTACGGTGGTATTAAGGCCAATATCGATGCAGATCTTGATTTTAAAATTCTCCACAATATTCTCTACACCAACGATCGACTTTACAAGTATAAAATGATTGATTCTCCTTTGTGTTCCCTATGTAACCTTGAAGTTGAAACTGTCCATCACCTTTTTATTCATTGTCCACTGATCCACGATTTATGGATTTGGTTGACTTCCAAGATTAGACCAATTTCTAATGTTCACTGCTGGGAGGAAACTACGCTGCTCGGGCTTGACCTCCCAAGGAAAAATTACGAACGTGTCCTAATTGACTTTCTACTTAATTCCTACAAGACGAACTAAGCAAATTCTGGGGTATTTTTGACCAAGGGGAATCCCCGATTATTCTTTTACGCCACGATGGGGGCAATTATACTTATGTATTTGACTGGTAATTTGGTTTGCTATGGTTTCTCATAACTTTTACTAATGAGTCTTTCTGGCTACAAATTCCAAAGGTGCTTTGTTTGTACATTGTTTTTATGAGTTCACTAACCAAAAGGAGTACGGTTTAAGTTCGTGTCCTATGTGAAATTCTAATTTGGGTCCTTATGAGTTTGTATGTATTTGTTTGTATGTATTTTTGGGCCAATCCTTAGTTACTCAAGTGCGTTTACCAAGGAATTAAATGAATCAGTGTTTCATCACTGATATTATTGTAAATATTGTACATATTGCCTGAGTTTTTATGGGTGAACCAGTGGGTTCGCCTACCAATAAAAGAAAAAAAAAAAAAATGGCGTTCGACTCTGAACTCTGACTGTTAAGTACGTGAGTTCAAGTCCTCCCGGGGACTGGACAGTGTTTTTCTCGTTTTGGAGTTTGAATTTTTGGGAACTGTCGACTTTTTACAGTTGCTTTCTCTTTCATATCCTCCTTTTTTGTAGCTTTTATCGACTTTTCTTCAATCCCACTTTTTCTTTTCTTAATTAGGCTTCGTTTTGTTAATCATATCTTAGTATAGATTTCCAAATCAGGTCACTACACGCTGTTGCATGTAGCCTATATTATCAATTCGTACCCCCCCCCCTTAACACGTTGCATTTTTTTCGGTTGAAAGTTGCTAACAGTTTTATGAATTTTTTCCCATTCTTAGATGAAACCGATTCCATATTTCATGTAGATTGCATTTGATACGAAAGGTATCAATAAAGACAGGGCTCCCGGCTACTTATGTAGCCGGGAGACCTGTCTTTATTGATACCGAATTTGCCTACCTTTCCAAAACAACTCTTGTTTGTAAAGGAAATCCACTCTGGGCTGAATATTCATAAGTGACCGACTGTAAAATGCTTTTCTTGCATTGCAACTATTGATTAAATTTCTTAGGGGGTAGGGCTAAGCATCTGCGAACAATAGGTGACCATTGTCCACGTTTCATGGTGCGTTGATTTGTAAAAGAAGACAGCGGTTCCTTTAAACTTGACCAAGTCTCCCTCGGCTTTTTCCCTGCCGTTTTAAGGGGGCGCTTCACCATTCCATAAAATTGCACTTTGGCTGGAGAGTGAACCCTCTACATGTAGTCCCTAAAAATTTTGTTTGGGTTGATTTTTGACCCTGTTATTAGAGGGCAGTGAATCCTTTGTTAGATGTATCTGGTAGTGATTGAGTTGGAGATTATGCTGTCAAAAAATGGTCGAAACTGATACCACCTGAGCCGATTGTGAGGACTGAGGTTTTGGAAAGACAGCGGACCTATCTCATATATTGGTGAGTGACAAGGGGCGGTGGTGGCGGATCACAAGTTTTTATTCATGCGCCTGTAGCTCAAAAAGTCAATGGTCATGCTGCAAAAATTCTTATGTGCCAGTAACAACCAAACTGTGAGCTTTGCATTGATGGGTCACAAGGTGGCGTTGAAAACTTTGACAAGGAACGAGAGGCAGCCTAAACAGCCTTTTTGTGTGTAAATCGGGCCAAATAACATAACATAACATAACAGGTTAAAGGGCAAAGGAGGGCTAAGGCCCCATAAGATGCCCTGAAGTCCATACAACCTTAACTGAAAACAAAGAACCAACCAACACCAAACGAGCCCAGCACAATTAGATTCTACCACACTTATGGAAGAACTTGTCAATGTTAACCTTAAAGCAGTGCACAGATGTGGAGTTAACTACCCACTCAGGCAGACTATTCCACTCGTTAACAACTCTATGAGAGAAGCTGAACTTCCTAATGTCGAGCCTTGCAAAATTCTTAACTAGCTTCTTACAATGGCCTCGAACCCGAGAATTACATTGAACCTTTAAATAATTGCAAGAGGACAAAGGATTCCTTTCAGAGAGAAATTTGTACACCTGAAGCATGTCCCCCCTAATCCTTCTCAACTCCAGGGTGGTAAGCCCAAGATGCTTAAGTCTAACATGATAAGGTAGGTGTCTCACCTCGGGTATAAGGCGAGTGGCTCTCCTCTGAACTTGCTCTAAAAGAAGCTTGTCCTTTTCATAGAAGGGACTCCAAGCCTGGGCTGCATAGTCGAGGTGGGGTCTTACCAACTGCTTATACAGATTTAGTACAATTTCTTTACTAAAACTACTGAAATTCCTCTTGATCAATCCAAGCACCCTATTAGCCCTAGCAGCAGCAGCTGCACACTGTCTAGATGGCTTAAAATCACATGTAATAACTACACCCAGATCCTTCTCAAAAGTCACATCACTAAGAATACTACCATTCATGTTATAATCATAGCTGAAATTTTTAGGACCAAAGTGAAGGACTTTGCACTTATCTGCATTAAAAGACATTTGCCAAGTCTGAGACCATGAAAATAACCTATCCAAGTCTTTTTGCAGTAATGAGGCATCATCCTTATCACTAACCTTCCTATAGAGCTTAGTATCATCAGCAAACTTACTGATACTAGATGTGAGAGAGCTATCAATATCATTGATGAAAATTAGGAAAAGAAGTGGGCCAAGAACAGAACCCTGTGGAACTCCACTTGTAACTTCTTTCCAAGAAGAGAAATTACCATTAACAACAACTCTCTGAGATCTACCATTGAGCCATGAATTTATCCAGTCAGCACAACTGCCCTTGATGCCTAACCTATGCAGTTTAACCATAAGTCTACCTAATGGAACTTTATCAAAGGCTTTTGAAAAATCAAGGTAAATGACATCAACACTGTGACCACAGTCAAGAGATAAGGAAACATCCGCAAGAAAGCTTAGTAAATGAGTAACACAAGATCTACTCGGTAAAAAACCATGCTGTGACAGATTGAGTAACCCATTATCTAAAAGATATTTAAGCAAACAATCCTTGATTACAGATTCCATAACTTTGCACACAACACTGGTTAAACTGACCGGCCTATAATTGCAAGGCAAGCTCCGATCCCCCTTTTTGAAAATTGGAGTAACATTAGCAATACGCCAGTCAGCAGGTACAAAGTTTGAATCCAGAAACTTCTGAAAAATAATGCAAAGAGGAACTGACAAATCTCGGAGCAGGTACTGTTTGTTGGGGACTCCACTACTCGGTATACTGATAGGGAATTTTGTAAGAGGGACCGAAGGAACAGGGTAAGGATTTGTCTCCCGGGTGCTAGAATTGAGGACATCTCGGCCAGAGTTGGCAAAACATTTTAAGTGCTGCATGAGGTTAATAATAAAGGAATGGTTACGGGTTCGTTGAATACAGCCTTGTACATTCGCTTATGCAGGATCATTTAATGGAAGGGGGTGACTTCAATTTGACAAATGCCGAGTATGACGGCCATATGGAATAGTGTAGTAAAGTGTCTTCAACCCAGGGCATCCCCCAAACAGCACACCATATTGGGTCCTAATTGGAGCCAAATTGGGCTACCGATTGGGGCCCAATCTGTTTTGTCACACGGATTTCATCTGGCCCCAATTGGGCTAACTTAGCCCAATTTATCCCAACTGGGTCCCAACTTGGCCCAAATGAGTTAACAGCATCTCTCTCATGAGCCCAATTGGGTCCCAGTTGGGACCCGAGGTAAACATCAACCTCAGCCCAAGTCCAATTAAGCCCAAGCTTCCCAAGAAAAACCCTATTGGTCCCCAATAGGGCTTGCTTGCTGGGGGCCCCATCGCTCTTCACCTCCCTCCCTTCAAGTTGATATACGCAGCCGCACTTGAATGCAAAATGCTCCTTCAGGTTAAAGATACCAATCACAAAACAGCCGACAAGCTGGCCGTCAGTAGATATTAAAATTACCATATCATTACGGTTAGGATTTTGCAAAGAAGTCTTAGCATTTATTGAAACTTCAGAAAGCGCGTACGTGTACCAGCAATCATTCTTCCATTGATTCGCGTATACTTGATTTTGGTCCGTGTGAAGGCCTTTGAAAAATTGTAGCATGCGAAAGCCACAAGTAAGTAAAGCTCGAACTCTACAGCGCCCAAAGGGCGCCGAAAATGTTGTGTTCGAGTTGGAAGATTTGTGCTCTTGAGACCAACTTGAGGAAGTCAGAAAGTCAGGGGACTGATCGCCGTCGGGACCGTCAGTGGTGAAACCAGATGGGGGAAGGTTACATGTATGTCCCTCGTCGAGGACGGATCCCCGCAAGGTCGTTTCAATTTCCAGTGTAGTCAGGAAACGTTAAAATATGAAGTAGTCCACAATAGCCAGTCGCCCCTTGTGGTTTACTTGATTATAGGCTATTTTGATTTAAATGAGGGCAGATCCTGTAGTAAATCCCCCAAATTTTCCAATTTCACGCCTGAAAAACCAAAATGGGCGCCGAAAATTCTGAATTTTGCCCTCGACGACCCTTATGGCACTCCGTCTCCCTTGTCGGGGCTTGAGGCTGCAGTCCTACGTAGGGAAGTTTGGACCCCCGGCCTGTCGCGTAAATTCTGGCGGTAAGCCCCGGCCAGCGTCGGGATTACACATTTTATCGTACCTACTAGGCCTATCCCGACTACACGTTTACCGAAGAAATTGAAAATGATTTTGCGACCGGCAATACCACGGCTTCCTCAGCTTTACCCCGCCCCTCCCCCACCCCTATTGATGTCATTTTTATAGGGAAGGCTACTATGAAACATTAATTACAGGTCATGCTATAAATTGAACATCAATAGCGTAAAATTCAAGCATATTGAAACAAATTTTGGGGGCGTGTTTCAGGCAATTTTAAGTGCGGTACAAACATTTAAGGATGCAGGTGAAAAGGAGTGCTCGCTCCAGCTCCCGACCCCCCTTACATCCGGCACTTCTACTTGTATATCACACGACTTAAGACTATAGACTACTAATATTGATTATAGTGCGCTGGCTTATCAGAATTGTCGTGGCTCTGTTGGTATGGCGTTCGACTCTGAACTCTGACTGTTAAGTACGTGAGTTCAAGTCCTCCCGGGGACTGGACAGTGTTTTTCTCGTTTTGGAGTTTGAATTTTTGGGAACTGTCGACTTTTTACAGTTGCTTTCTCTTTCATATCCTCCTTTTTGTAGCTTTTATCGACTTCCCTTCAATCCCACTTTTTCTTTTCTTAATTAGGCTTCGTTTTGTTAATCATATCTTAATATAAATTTCCAAATTAGGTCACTACACGCTATTGCATGTAGCCTGCATTATCAAGTCGTAACCCCACCCCCCCCCCTCCCTTAACACGTTGCTTTTTTTCGGTTGAAAGTTGCTAACAGTTTTATGAATTTTTTCCCATTCTTAGATGAAACCGATTCCATATTTCATGTAGATTGCATTTGATACGAAAGGTATCAATAAAGACAGGGCTCCCGGCGACTTATGTAGCCGGGAGACCTGTCTTTATTGATACCGAATTTGCCTACCTTTCCAAAACAACTCTTGTTTGTAAAGGAAATCCACTCTGGGCTGAATATTCATAAGTGACCGACTGTAAAATGCTTTTCTTGCATTGCAACTATTGATTAAATTTCTAAGCATCTGCGAACAATAGGTGACCATTGTCCACGTTTCATGGTGCGATGATTTGTAAAAGAAGACAGCGGTTCCTTTAAACTTGACCAAGTCTCCCTCGGCTTTTTCCCTGCCGTTTTAAGGGGGCGCTTCACCATTCCATAAAATTGCACTTTGGCTGGAGAGTGAACCCTCTACATGTAGTCCCTAAAAATTTTGTTTGGGTTGATTTTTGACACTGTTATGAGAGGGCAGTTAGATGTATTTGGTAGTGATTGAGTTGGAGAATATGCTATCAAAAAATGGTTGAACTTGATACCACCTGAGCCGATTGTGAGGACTGAGGTTTTGGAAAGACAGCGGACCTATCTCATATATTGGTGAGTGACAAGGGGCGGGGGTGGCGGATCACAAGTTTTTTATTCATGTGCCTGTAGCTCAAAAAGTCAATGGTCATGCTGCAAAAATTCTTATGTGCCAGTAACAACCAACTCTTGAGCTTTGCATTGATGGGTCACAAGGTGGCGTTGAAAACTTTGACAAGGAACGAGAGGCAGCCTAACAAAGCCCTTTTTGTGTGTAAGTCGGGCCAAATTTTAAGTGCTGCATGAGGTTAATAATAAAGGAATGGTTACGGGTTCGTTGAATACAGCCTTGTACATTCGCTTATGCAGGATCATTTAATGGAAGGGGGTGACTTCAATTTGACAAATGCCGAGTAAGACGGCCTATGGAATAGTGTAGTAAAGTGTCTTCAACCCAGGGCAACGTTATTCGTTTCTCTATATAGATAGAGACCCTATAGTAGGACCCAATATAGGGTCTCTATATATAGACGGCAGAGAAAACGCCAATGGAGAATTGGTAAAGTCTAGGGAACAAGCGCCCTCCTTTGACAAATACAGCACACCATGAAACGAGGACAATAGTCTATTGTTGGCAGATTCTTAGGGGCTCAATCCATAATGACAATGGAAGGAAAGTATTTTGAAATCTGCAATCTGTAATCTATCGAGTATTCATGTCAAACTGGCTTTTGAAGAGAGAGAAGAGCTGCTTTGGAAAGGTGGCTAATTCCATGGGCGTAAATCACAGGGGGATGGGGGGATATATCCCCCAACATTTGACTAGGGGGGATGGCCCATACAATCATCCCCCAAATGTTTCAGTCTACAGAATTGTGTATGATGGAAAGTATATTTTATTCTTCATTTTCGTAAGAATTTTTTTTTCAATCTCGCTTCACTTTCTATCAAAAATGTTTCTCAAACTATCAGAATTTTAGCAAATCGTTGACAATCTATCAAAATTTTCGCGCGCTCCGCGCGCTTCCAACCTTACGTCAGTGTCACTCATATTATCAATGTCTTCCGATAGCAACCGACTTTCGGAAAAGCTGCAAAAAGTTGAAAGTTTACGAATTAATAGGTAAAAAACTGGCTTATGGCAGTGGCATGTAGGTTTGTTGGGCAAATGAAAGTGTCTCGATGTAGAGTCTGAATGCAGGTTTTGTAATGGAAATATCATTCGTCACTGTTTACATTCCATGTCATGACTATTATTAAGGTAATAATACACGAAACTGTTCTGATCAAAACACTTTCCGAAGAACAGAGATACATCTCCAAACATCTGTGGGGACCTCGCATCAATATGGGATCTTTCAATCTAATATGTAGCATGATGTAGAAGGTTGAAAGTACGTATCTGCCGTTATACATTTTTCAAAAATTTTTACCAGAGCTTCGCCAGTTCGCTCTGAGCCATAATCGGTGTAGATGGTGACTGCTAATACACTTTTGACGAAAACAGCACACTGTAACTTTCTTATTAGTCCTTCACCCCTTTTGCTACACCTATCAAGGAGGTCTAATATCACCTCCCTGCACCTATACTCTCCCTCCCTCTCATTTTCCATTGCTGGCAGCTTTTCGTCCGGTTTAGTTCAAAAGTAGTAAAAATACAATAGTTGTAAAGTGTTTGGCGTCGTACTCTATATTATCATTTGGATGTCAGGTAGTATACGCATTATATCGTTCCCCCGCCCCAATTAATATGCTTAATGCAGAGCTTCCAGGAGGTCCTATTCAGGTATCTGCTATATAGCCTTAGATGCCCTTCATAATGCACAATGAAGGAAAGGACATATTTCGCAATAACTCGAGAATGTTTCTGTGGACTTCACGCACATATTTTTGTGTAAAAACTTTCCCGAAATAGAAGGCAGTAAAGTGGAAGGGAGGGGGCTTCAGGAGATTTGTTGACAACGTATCTGTATCTTAATTGACAACATATTCTCCTCTTTCACCTTACTAAAAACTAGCATTCACTTAATTATGGAATTTTTCGGCCACATATGATCAGTTCCAAAAAAATCCCAAATATAGCACCATTTTGCATCTAAAAGACCATAAATTAATATAAAAAATGCTTAAAGGGGAGGGGAACACCTTCCTTAGGACGACACCTTTATGTAGTGACAAACGAAAGATCAAGATGCTGCATGCAAACGCAGGAACGCATAAAAAATAAAGGTGTAATTTAGGCAGACTTGGGGGAACTGAGGTATTATTACGACATCATCTATGGTGCCCCCAATCACAAAAACCTGGCGACGCCACTGATCTCAAGCCAACTTGCAGGTCTTGTAATGATCTCCGAATTCAAAATCCAGTTGTCTGGGATGACCCTATATGTTGATCCCTGCCTTTTTAAGCTTAACAGGACATTGTTGCTCTTGTACAATTTCAATCCAGTGCAGCTTATCAAGGAGTTTTTTTGCTCAAAATAGCATTTCCTAAATGTATGAATATACCAATAGCCTACCAAAGAACATTACCACTGAAATTAACCCCTTAAAACAGTCTTCCTGGCACTTCTGAGACATTAAAACCCAGGAGCTTCCGGGGGCTTCGCCCCCTGGACCCCCACCGGGACTTCGCCCCTGGACCACACCAGGGGCCCTAAGGCGGGCCCCTGGACCCCACCCGTCATGGGCTCGCGCTTCGCGCTCGCCGTGCACGCTTCACGTGTACATTTTTCACATTTGCGATAATTCACCCCATCCCCCCAAAGTTGAAAAGAAATCTATGCCCCTGGCTAATTCGATCCCAATAAAATCAATGGCCTCGGTCTTTTGTGTCAAATGCTAACTACAATATGAAATCCGTTTCATCTCAAAATTGAATATATCCATAAAATCAATACCAAATGCAATCAAAAGAAATTGGGGGGGGGGGGGTGAGGGTGCATGACCTGGTAATGTGGGCTTTTTGCAATAGCGTGTTGTGACCATGACTTGGAAATTTACAGTACGGCAGTAACAGAACGAAGCCTAATTAGCCTTAGACAAGAAAAAGTCGATAAAAGCTAGAATGAGGAAGATGGAAAAAAAAAACAGTAAAATCAACTGCCACTCCTCGACAGCTGGATCTGATTACTAAGTTTGGACAACAGCAATATTAAACCCGCAAAACGGGAGAAGACTCACTGCGCCAATCCTCTGCGGGTGGACTTACACCCACGTATTTAGCATTCGGGGTCGAGCGCATTACCGACAGGGTTACGTACTAAATGTTGATTATCAGATGTAATATAATAATACCAGTTGGCACTCTAGTGTTAATTATGACATACAAGTAGAGGTGCCAAGGGGGGGGGGGGCTGGGTCTAACACCCCTTTTCGCTCGCAGCCTTAAGTATTGGTACTGTACTTTATATTGCCTGAAACACTCCATCTTGAATATGATGTTTCGTTTCCCATCTTTCTGCAAATGTTTCGTAGTTTATCCCATAAATTACATCATAAGGAAGCGGGTAACAGGAATCCGTGATTCCTTCGTCGAAGAATTTTCCAATTTCTTCAGGCTGAAGACATAGCCTATATTCAGATATAGATACTTTGTAATCCCGGGCCAACACTAAGGTAGCGCCAGGATTTGCCCGACAGGGAGGCCAAGCTCCCTGACTGCAGCCTGAAGCCCCGACAAGGATGATGGGTTGCCGAAAGGATCCATGGATTGCCATCTTTGGTTATTCCTGGACCAGGGGCACCCGTGGTCATGGCGAACCCCTGGGCCCTAACACCCTCGGGAGCGCTCGACATCACCAAGACGAATCTAGGTTCCTCTCAGTTCTCGTGTGCCCCTCAGCAGAGCATTGTAACCCCAGTGCCCCCACCGAAAAAGGTATCACATTCTGCAGACGGTTATGGCCCCTCCCCTTCCCTTACTCATCATATTCCAGGATCCGGCCCTGAGTAAGTACGTTGGTAAGCCTGTTGAAGCTTGTCTGGTATAGGCCTATGTCAAGTTATATACACATACAAATGGAACTTCACTTTTTCATGTCATGGTGAAAGCTGATCCGAGCCCTAGGGCAATTTCAACAACCAGAAGTGGGCCTCGAGTTCACAACAGGTTGAGAAACACAGCAGTCTAACCAGGGAGTTGCTATTTAGCAACTCCCTGGTTCGAACTGAGCCAGAGCGTCGAGCTGGAAACTGAGCTTATTGTGTAGCGCCCTCTTTTGAATCAACTCCACTAAAATGGCTGTGGGTAAAAACAAGCGCCTCTCAAAAGGAGGCAAAAAGGGCTCCAAGAAGAAAATGTAAGCCAATAGTAACATGGTTGCAAAGAAGAATTTCATATAAGTTCAGTTATCCTATTTTTAAGGTTAAGTCGCGTTTGATTTAGAAGATGACAAACGATTTAAACACTGTCCTCCGTCGTTTAAGCCTACTTCATGTTGTGGTAGGCCGTGAACATGAGTTTACGTTATATTCAACATACGCTATGCACAACTAGTGTATAGTATAGGCTATATACATAACTTACAAGGTGAACATACTTATGTCCGACGTTTTTCGTTTTCAAACAATCAAGAAATGAATCAGATTTCTGGACTTAAGATCCATATCTTGCCAGTTTGTATAGCCTGGGCCCTACTATCATACAAGTATTGAAGGAGTGTATTATACAGTAATTCATCAATTCACATTAAGGCTAGGCTGTGTGGCCATTTTGTGCCCAGATTAGGTGTCACACTGGGCTTGGCCCTAGGCTACATGTGATTGTCCAGGAGCTGCCTGAAGGAGAGCCATACAGTTAAGTGTTCTTTCACAGGGGAGATGGAAAAATGGTCATTCTAAAATCGCAGATAATTGAGGGGAATGCAAATCATAGACTGTGAATAGGCTAGGCCTGGCCAATGCGCAGAAATGTCACGTGCTTTCAATTTTCTCTGAGATTTTTGAGAACATAAACATCTTAGGTATGAACAGATCTAGAACCCCATCAGTGTACACAATCCCTGGGATTATCAGGTGTAAACTGTGCTGACAGGCTGAGTGTGTAATGTTGAAGTATGTTTGTGCAGGTCTACATGGAGGTTTCTACCTTGCACGAGAAATGCCTTGTCAGAGTTAAATTTTTTGCCCAGATTTGAAGACAGGGAATGCGTTCGGCGTTCCACTCACAGGCCGAACTTGAAAGTCTGGAAGGAGAGCACACAAGCCTAGGGGCAAATAACATAACATAACAGGTTAAAGGGCAAAGGAGGGCTAAGGCCCCATAAGATGCCCTGAAGTCCATACAACCTTAACTGAAAACAAAGAACCAACCAACACCAAACGAGCCCAGCACAAATTAGATCCTACCACAGTTATGGAAGAACTTGTCAATGTTAACCTTAAAGCAGTGCACAGATGTAGAGTTAACTACCCACTCAGGCAGACTATTCCACTCGTTGACAACTCTATGAGAGAAGCTGAACTTCCTAATGTTGAGCCTTGCAAAACACTTAACTAGCTTCTTACAATGGCCTCAAACCCGAGAATTACTTTGAACCCTTAAATAATTAATGTTTTAGCTCTGGTAGAATTTCACAAGAGGATGGTGTATAGATAGAGGGAATAACTATAACTATCCTTATTTGCTGAAGGAATAATGCACTTATCAATTGAATGACGCACCCCACTACCCCCAGACATGGTCAGTCATTGTCCACAACTTCAGTGACAAAAGATATACATTGACGTACCCTTCAGTCACTTTTGTGATGGACAATTTGTGTAAAATGACACACCCCTCAGTCACCAAATTGAGGAACAGTTTGCGAGTTTGACCGACATGTGGGTCACCAAACCGACTGACAAAATTAAGCAAGTATATGAGGAGCAATGCTGAAGGTTGTCATCTTTGAACAATTGATAACAAATGACCCACAATGACTCAACCCTTAGTCAGTAAAGTGACTGACATCTGAGGTAAAATGACTCACCCCTTTGTCACTCTAGTGGAGGACAATATTGGTACAATGACAGACATGTGAGTCACACTGTCACTGGTCAATGACCCACATTTGACTGACCATGCCTGGGGGTAGTGGGGTGTGTCATTCAATTGATAAGTGCATAATATAGTTCAAAAAGTGGGAAGATCCTTCTGCAGTTAAAGCACAACTTCACAATTAAAAATATGGTCATTGAGGCCAAGTACACACATTTTGGAAGGTCTCAGAGTGATCTGACTGGCTGACAACATCTGCATTACAAAGCTTATTTTGAAATACACTACTGACCTTCACTGAAGCAATACGAAGCTTGATTTTTGTTATCACATCTCACCTTTAATGTATGGTATTGTCAGCAGGAAAAGTATACACCAGAAAGTTGGGTTAAAGTTGGTTTGCAAACATTGTTATTTGGAAACATGGTCTTTAGAGATGACAGTCTGTTTTGGAAAATCAATTACCAATCTTATGCAGCTCAGCACAGTCTGATGCAAGAAATGTGAAGTTGTATTAAAATCCTTTACTGTACTCTAGTTTGCTCAGAGGGATTTCAATTGTACCTTATTTTCTCAAGTGTTTATTTTCTCATTCAATCAAGTTTGCATTTTATACCTGTTTCATTGAAAAGTGGAAGTTTTCCTTACATACAGTGCAGAATTGCTTTTAATGTTACTAGCCATCCATTTTGTGGTAGTTACAGTACCCTTCAAATATTTATCTAGTGACATTTTACTTGCAGTGTTGATCCATTTACCAAGAAAGAATGGTACGACGTCAAAGCCCCAGCCATGTTCAATGTCCGTAACGTGGGTAAAACACTGGTTACGAGAACAATTGGAACAAGTAAGTAATAATACACAGTTTTAAGAAAGTTAAAACACAAGTCCCTTTTTGCTGAGAAAGAGTCAAGTCAAAAAGTGAAAAAAAAAAAAAAAAAAAATCATGGACATTTAAATTAGAATGGGGAAGTGTTTGAAGTGCTTAATTTAGAGTAACAGGTTTGAGGCTCAGCTGATATCCCCTATGCATGGCAAATAGCTGTTATAGCTTATTAAGTGAATAAGAAAGATCATTCAAAGATGATACGTCGCATATAATTCAACCCATCGCAGGAACTCATTTAGCTCACTCAGAAGTAAGAAGTTCATGCATTCCCAATGGGACTCAAGATTTTAATAAGTAACTCCAGGAATGCTATCTATTTTTACTTGAAAAGCAACTTTGCTAAAAATGTATACATGTGTGCTGTATCAGAAAAAATCTCTGGTTTTCTCTTTTGTATTTTTCTTGTTTTGTTCTATTAGCACAGACCTTCAATTTTGAGGCATGCGAGTGTGATCTCACACCATCACTAGCCTCAAATCACTGTGAGGAGTGCCATTATTTGCACACCTAGAAGAAGAATTGGAACTCAGATAAATCTATTAAAGTTTAATAAAACAGCACACCTACCACACTCCTTAATTTTCTGAGGAGTGTGATTTGTAGCACACCTGGAAAATCTAAAACTCAAGGTCTGTAATAGCACCAGCACTAAGTTGGGGGATAAAGTCCATGTGTGTTGAACCCAGACCAAAAGTTTGCTAACTTCCCCCTACCCTTTCACCTGTGCAGTTATGTGCTGTATAAATTAACATTGTTTTCTGTAATACCAATATTGCTGCATATATTTTGCTATGAGAAGGAAAAAGTTAATGAAACTGGAGCTGATTGAAAGAGTGGTTCAAATTTAATTTCATTTTGAATTTTTTAAAGGAGGTTTTAGTATATAACCATTTATATGAAGTAACCCAAAATTAACAGCCAGAATTGTCACTTTTTGTATTGAAAGTGAACCTAGAGCAAAAAGATGTATAACAATGGCTTCACACTCAATGATTTATTATTTTTTTCTAAAAGAACATGCATCCATGGTAAAATGTATTTTGGTGAACTTTAAACCTTTGGGCAAACTAGTATCCCTCATCAATCCAAGGTCAAAACAAGCTGTGAAAATGAAAGAATACTCAGTTGGACATGTGCTGCATTCTAGTGTTTTTTTGTATCGAAAATTGATCTAAATTAAGTGTTAACCCTTTTCTTAATGCACAGAGATTGCTGCTGATGGGTTGAAAGGCCGAGTGTTTGAGGTGTCTCAAGCTGATCTGCAGAATGATGAGGGAGCTTTCCGTAAGTTTAGCTTGGTTGTGGAAGATGTCCGAGGCAAGAATTGTTTAACCAACTTCCATGGCATGACTCTCACCAGGGACAAGTACTGCTCCATGGTCAAGAAGTGGCAGGTAATGAGCACTCTCAATATACTTGTAATGTATCGACTGGGTAGAACAGAACTTGGATCTAGCAGGAACGTATCAGAACCCCAGTTTCAAGTTCCAGCTATCTCAGTAACTCCTCCCCCACCCATCCAGACCTGGCAATATAAGAAGGGCAATTGCCTGTGCCCGCCTAAATGCCCATCTAGTCTTTCAAAATTAACTTTAAGAAGATGCCTAAGACGGGCAACCATTGCCCGTCTGCCAAAAAACTCCCGACCAGGCCTGCACCCATCCCCCTGTGCGTAAAGGTAAATCCAGCTGTTCCTGATTGTCTTTGAAATTTTGTCTTGTTAATAATTACACCTTGCAAGCCAGCACTTGTCCATTTCTAGTATGTCCATGTGTGTTGTTATGAAATCATCAAACAAGCCCTGAACCCTCAACCATTCCACCTCCATTATTGCCTTTGTTTAACACAGGGATGGTTGCAAACTTTTGATGCGCAGGATCTTTAAAAATGTGAATCTTTGACTAAAGAAAATGTTACTATAGTGAATCTTCACCAAATGATTTTCTTCATCAAATGAGAAAATGTTTCTTAGATATATTCCAAGTATCACAATCCTAGGTATGCCTGCAGAATGTTCTATGGGATTGACAGTAAATGGCATAAATTTTACAAAATGAATTTGGGTAAAGAGCTGAGTGCAACTGTAAGGCAAGACTTATGTGTGAGAAGGCCCAAATTTAATGTTTGTAAGGCCCTGCAATTACAAAATTACACTTGTACATTGCAGCTGGTTGAATAGACCTTGCTACTGAAATTATTTTGTAATTTTGTAATAATTTGGCTTTAACTCTTGATGCTATTGTATGATTTTCAAGCCCAGTGAACTAGGAACAAGAAAAATATTTAAGCACACTTTGCCATGCCTACAGTGAGTTGGCTATATTGGGATATATTCTGTACATTTGTTCGTTCTTTTGTTCATCACAAATACAAAGACAGAATAGGACCTGTAGTTATGGTCATGCCCACTGGTAAACAGATGGAAAATGACTGAGGACTGAGCTGTTTTTGGTTTCGATGAAAAGAGAAACCTATGCAGTCATGATGGCGTGTGTATGTATGTGTGTATGTGCGCACTTACTTTCCATTCAGATGGAGGACCTAAACAATAGATTTCAGGTCCTTAGAAGGAAATACAATAGATTTCTCATATCCTCAGAAGTTTAACAAGAGAGAGTCTATTGTTAAAGTTAGGGTTAAGGAAGCAAACACAATAGAGAAAACAATGAGGTCCTCAAACAGTATGTAAAGCACAACTGTGCGTGTGTGTGTGTGTGTTTGTGACACTTTGCTCGTTAACACGATATCTCAAGAAGGGAAACTCTGACAGTTTTCAAACTTGGTACATAGATGCCCCATATTGAGAGGAAGAACCCTATTGTTTTTGGTGGGGGTCAAAGGTCACCTGGGGTCACCGGGGGTCAAAACCTGAAAACCTTGTTAACACAATATCTTGATATAGGAAGCTTGGATGAATTTCATACTTTGTATGTAGATGCGTTACGGTAAGAGGAAGAACCCTATCATTTTTGGTGGAGGTCAAAGGTCATCTGGGGTCACCGGGGGTCAAACCCTAAAAACTTCGTTAACACGGTATCTCAAGAAAGGAAGCTCTGACAGTTCTCAAACTTAGTACATAGATGCCCCATATTGAGAGGAAGAACCCTATTATTTTTGGTGGAGGTCAAAGGTCACCTGGGGTCACCAGGGGTCAAACCCTGAAAACTTTGTTAACACGATATCTCAAGAAGGGAAGGTCTGACAGTTCTCAAACTTGGTACATAGATGCCCCATAGTGAGAGGAAGAACCCTATTGTTTTTGGTGGAGGTCAAAGGTCACCTGGGGTCACCGGGGGTCAAACCCTGAAAATATTGTTAACACAATATCTTGAGGTAGGAAGCTTGGATGAAATTCATATGTAGTATGTAGATGTGTTATGGTAAGAGGAAGAACCCTATCATTTTTGGTGGAGGTCAAAGGTCATCTGGGGTCACCGGGGGTCAAACTCTGAAAACCTTGTTGAGATGATATCTCAAGAAAGGAAGCTCTGACAGTTCTCAAACTTAGTACATAGATGCCCCATATTGAGAGGAAGAACCCTATTATTTTTTGGTGGAGGTCAAAGGTCACCTGGGGTCACCGGGGGTCAAACCCTGAAAACATTGTTAACACAATATCTTGAGGTCGGAAGCTTGGGTGAATTTCATACTTTGTATGTAGATGCGTTATGGTAAGAGGAAGAGCCCTATCACTTTTAGTGGAGGTCAAAGGTCATCTGGGGTCACCAGGGGTCAAACTCTGAAAACTTTGTTAACACGATATCTCAAGAAGGGAAGCTCTGACAGTTCTCAAATGTGGTACATGGATGCCCCATATTGAGAGGAAGAACCCTATTGTTCTTGGTGGAGGTTAAAGGTCACTTGGGGCTACCAGGGGTCAAACCCTGAAAACCTTGTTAACTCAATATCTTGAGGTAGGAAGCTTGGATGAATTTCATACTTATTATGTAGATGCGTTATGGTAAGAGGAAGAACCCTATCATTTTTGGTGGAGGTCAAAGGTCATCTGGGGTCACCGGGGGTCAAACTCTGAAAACCTTGTTAACATGATATCTCGAGGTAGGAAGCTTGGATAAATTTCATACCTTGTATTTAGATGCCTTATGGTAAGAGGAAGAACTCTATCATTTTTGGTGGGGGTCAAAAGTCATCTGGGGTCACCAGGGGGGGTCAAACCCTGAGACAGAGCTGCCAACCAGCACGGATTTTCCATATTCAGTACGGAAAATCATTGTAAATATGGGAATACGGATTTTTCCTTGATAATCCGAATTTTGAATGAGTAAATAGGTCCTTTCACGAACTTAATTATTCTTTAGCCAACATATCAAAAGACTGAGAATAGACTACAGTATTTCACTTGTCTGTACAGTACTGTAGTGTATTTATTTGAGCCCAGTAATCTATGCTGTTATGTTATTGGTTAAATTTTTGTCAACAAGTTGATGTTAAACCAATCAGAAGATAGTTTGCAGCAGATCCATGACACTCCATAAGCTACCATAAGCTACCATATCATTGGTTGATCAGTTGTAAACAGATCCACTTTCAACCAATCAGAAACTGTGTTAAAAGCTAGTTTCTGAGTGCAGTGACAGACTATCACACATAGCCTGCCTGCCAAGGTCTGTTGAGCTTGCTGAGTAGCCCAAAGAAATGGAATAATCAAACTTACAGCAGGAATATCACAGTATGTTGTAATATGGCTCCTCTTCAGAGTAGCAGAGTAGCATGAGTAACTTTAGTGAAAAATTTACCCGGCAGATCAAGTTTTAACGTAGGCTAGGCCTAACAGTTAGGGCAAAGGCCTAAGTGTTGTTACAGAACCAACAACAAACATTAGCCTACACACACAATAACGTTAGACTCAGTACATAAATCTAATGCAGAGTTCCAGGTTTATGGGCTAGGCCTAGGCCTAGACAAAGTCCTAGTCCTGTGACTAAGTCCTAGCCAAACTGTCACAGTACAGGCTAGCCTAATTGTAGTACAGTATGTATGGGCTGATATTAGAGGTAGGTTACTGTAATAGCTATGGCCTAGGCTAGGGATAATCAAAGCAGTTATTGCCTGTCAAATGTTGGTACCCATCATCTAAGTTTGTAGTATTCACAGAGAGATTTCTGTGACCAGCTATGCATAGGCCTAGGCTCGGTTTATACTTATAGCTAGGCCTAGGCTAGACCTAGGCTAATGTTACTTAGGGCCTTGCCAAGTATTTATCATAGGCTAGCCTCTAGGCTATAATGTTAGGCCTTGGGAATACTTGGGATATTTTGCTTTTTGTCCTTTGGTGACCCTGATGACTATCTTGGGAATTCTTGGGAAATTTTGACCTGTGACTGAAGATATGGGACATCATGGCATTATTTGGAATAGAACATATATCATCGAAACCTCAATGCATTTTTGCATTCTGGTTTTGAAAGGCAGTAGACTCTATAAACAGCAGAATGAGCAAATGCTGGTTAAATTCACATACATTTCGTAGTTGTGGCAATAGCAGGCAATAGCAGAGTTTAATGATTACGTCATGCATACAAAAGGAGCATGGGAACTGGGAGGAAAACAGTGTACAGAAGTAGCACTAGAGCTAAGTTAGCAGGCACTTCATTTGCATGGTGCCGATTGTTTATACTCCCAGATCCCATCATGCATTCCAATCACTAAAGTCTGAGCACTGTTAGAAGAAAAGAAAATGTTAAAAAGCAAAGATATGGTTATAGTGGGGACAGGGTTGCAAAACCCTCCTATAAGAGATTGTCAAATTGGTTGTTTTACTGCCACAGGTTAAGCAAAAGTCTTCATGACACTCAGTCATGTTTGATGGTTCCAGCCAGTCAGAATGAAGGAAGTCAATGAAGGTGTCAATGAAAGTTTTGAATTCTTGGCAAGATTTTGATTGCCAGATTTGTCTAAATTTAGGTAGCAATCCTACAAGAGATTGAAATTATCTGCATCCTTTTGATACTGGAACAAGTTCTCCCTTTCATTCCCTTCAAATTGCATGGGAGATTAGTGGTTGTATTTTCTCTGAATTAAACCACTACAGACCCTGATTGATGCCAACGTTGACCTGAAGACCACAGATGGCTACACTCTCCGCATCTTCTGCATTGGCTTCACCAAAAAACGCCAGAACCAGATCAAGAAGACATCTTATGCCCAGACCCAACAGGTCCGCAGGATCCGTGGCAGGATGATTGATATCATCACCAAGGAGTGCCAGAACAATGACCTTAAGGAGGTGGTCAACAAGCTGCTTCCAGACAGCATAGCTCATGACATTGAGAAGGCTTGCCACAGCATCTACCCACTCCATGATGTACACATCCGCAAGGTCAAGGTGCTCAGGAAGCCAAAGTTTGACAGTAAGTTCTCAAGTTTCAAGATTTTCGTAAGGCTGGCAAGCCTGGCATTCCATTGAAGCTCACTTGTCAGGTGATGCATGAGATGCATAGCCTTCCATTTTTATAGCACTTGTCTAGCTGTCCAGTGGATAAAATTTGCATATAGTTGTATGTGAGTGTTGATGGTTTGCCATTGAAATAAAAAGTGCATCTTAAAGCTTGTCTGGAAAAGCACAATGAAGCAATGGTAAAGTGGTCTTTTGTAGTTTGGAGGGGTGGCAGTTTTTGGCAAGTTACTACCGCATTTGCAACTTTTGGTCTCTGTTCTGTGGTCTGTGGAGACACAGGTATTTATCCGATCCTCTGTAGGCTTTGTGATAAATCCTGTACAAAAGTACACAAACTCTGTTTTTATCAATTTCATGTGAAGATTAACATTGAAATAGGGCCCAAGTCCAGTGTCAAATCATGCCTTATTTCGTAACTGATGAACATTTACATAGACCCTTTTCCAAATAGCAGTTACAAAGGATTGTGGGATAGAATATTTTACACATTCTTTTTGGCCACAGTAAAATGCCATTAACTTTAACAATGCGTACCAAAAACTCTATCCCACAATCCTTTGCAATTGCTATTTGGAAAAAGGTCTATTCTTCAGTTCATATGTGAAATGTGAACAGTAGTGCATAGGTCTAATTAAGGCCTATGAAAAGGAAGGTATAAAAATTAATGTGTTTATTTTTCTATCCCCACATGGCACATGAGCTTGATCTTGTATGGAAAGTCAGCCCCACAGGAAATGTGCCATATGCACCCTGGACTGATGATTTTTAATGCTTTGAAAATGTTTGATATTTGCTGTTTCACACATTGGTTGTAAACTGAGTGAATTGCTTCCTAAGAATGTTTTCCAGATATATTGAGGTCTTTTCCAGTGTTGTACTGACATTACAAGTGGCTGATAGTAGTGATACAAATATTTCAATTCTCAGTATTGGCCAATATCAATCTAATAGGGATGTTTTGAGAAATTATTGTACAGTACATCAAATGTATTCTGTTGAGCAAATTGTTGTGATGGTGGGGTAAATTATTGGGACTTAGGTCAAACATGCTAGGGTTACATTGTTATGGAGTATTGGATGAGGAATATGGTGAGGTTGTATTGGCATCTTAGATAAATTTTACCAGTGCAGGATGAAAATGGGGAATATTTATTGATATTGAATACTGATAATTGGTCCAGCACTATTCTTTTCACTATAATCTTATGTCTTCTAAAATAAGAACTTTAAATACTGGCTAATTATGATTTGCTTGAGAAATATCTTTTTGTCCTTCAAAAGACACTCCATTTCCTTGCTTCAATAGACACTCCATTTTCTTTGTTCAGAAAAGTGTATGAACCACAACAGAACCAGACTTCAACCTGGTTGGGAATTGCTAACAGTATCTGTGCTTTTTGTTAAAAACCATGTGTGAATGTACAGGGTGGGTGGAGGAATAAAGGACAGGAAATATATGCCCTACAAAATCAATTTGCAGTGTTCTTTGGGACAGCTAAGGGATTAAAGGAGTAGAGTGCTTTTGTTGATTATGTTGGCAATAAGAAAACTGCTACCTGTAAAATGAATTGATGATTATCATTGTTGTAGGGACTGGTGGATTAGATGGGTTGGAAATGGAAAGCTGGGAAGATGTACAGTAGAAGTCAGGGCATAAATGGTGATTTAGGAGAGGGACAGAGAGGGGTGAGTTGATGCCCTTACTTGGGGATTGACTCTAGTCAGAAGTGTCAACATTGTTAAAGGTATCTCTGAATTGTCTCATGTTTTTAATCTAACTTGTGTTATCATTTCACCTGTTGCATGCCATTCAGATGTGAATATTACAAGGTCTTAAAGCTTGGATGAGATTTTCACTTAGGCGAACTTTTTGTTTCCATTTGTAGTTGGCCGTCTCCTTGAATTACACGGTGAAGGTGCCACAAAGACGAGTGGAGAAGGGGAAGAAAGCTCTGCAGTGGAAAGACCAGAAGGTTATGAACCCCCCATCCAAGATAGTGTCTAAGAAGATTGATAATGGAGTGCTAGTTTGGAGCATAATATCAGTGTACATTCTTGATGAATAAGAAGAAGACTTAAGGAAAAAAGACAAATGCTCTCATGTTGTTTTTAATCTTTTGTGTTTCTTTATTTCTTTGTACATTTGTGACTTTTTGACATCTGTAGAAATAACTGACAATTTTTAAGTATAACATGATAGAGAAATTATAATGCTAACCTGATATTCTACAAAATTTCAATTTAAAAATTATTTAGTTTACATAGCTATGGTACAGTCCTTGAAAATTTCTCAATTAAAAGAAAACAGACCATAATTACCTAAAATGACAAAATATTTCTGATACAAATTATGAAAGACAAGCTTATGTTACTGTGGACGGAGTCATTTGCACCTCTCTGATAAGACCTGCCAAGGCCCTGTAACCTGGAAGATATAATTATGTTAGAGAATCTGGACAAAAGAACTTAACTTTGTTGCAATTATTCTGTACCTTTCCTCTCAGCACAGTCATGATTGATTTTCACAGACCAATGAGTGTTAATAGTACATGATAAAAATCAAAAGATCAGGAAAAAGTCATAGCAAAATAAAACCCAAAACAAGTGGCCACCCTGCCTCAATTCCACTCATCAAGGTTTCAGAAGCTTCTGCAGTATACTTCTCCAGAAGAATTTCATGTTACTAAATTTTTTGAAATCCAAATAAAAATACAATGAGCTCTTACGTGATAATAATTTACAACCACAGTACTTTGAAGTACCCAAACTGATAGTTACGAAAAGCTTCAATGAAGAGGTGAATGGTTGCTACCTGTGTGTTTTCACCATAATGTACCTTCCTTGTCCCTTGCCAGCAATAAGGGACTTCTAACCCACACCTTCAAATCAGTATTTCTAAGTCCTGTCATCTGGCAGTGTATACTTGGTATGCACTCTTGTCATATGATTACCTACATATCATGTGAGATAATGTGCAAATCTGGCATCTTAGCACACATGATGTCAAGATAATTGTGCAGTTCTTCCACACTATCTGAATTCAGGACTTGGTATCAAGATGAAATGAGAAGAGATGTATGGATGATATGCCTGAAGCACTTGGATGAGAATGTAATCCTCAACATTGGTCAATTTTCCTCACTAGATGAGCTGCTTGATGAGGAACCTCTTCGTTTCCCAAGCATAGACAATTTGTCTTTCAGCTCAGCAATTTCTGAGAAAATGATACGAGGTGAAGAAACATAATGTATTTAAAAAGAAAGGATGAAGGAGGGGAAAGCCTTAAGGCAGAGAATGCCTCTAAATCCCCTCCTTTGAATCTAACCTAAAATAGCTAAGGTCAGCTAGTAATATGTTTTGTCCCACTCTTCCATTTTCTATGAGACTTACAATGGATTATATAAATGCTAGTGTTTGCACGGGTAGTAAAAGTGCTACCCGGGTAGACAAAATAATTTTAGAGCGGGTACCCGGGTACCCGAAAACCGCAGAAACAAAAAGTTTATAAACAACTCACAATACTGTTGTACTACATGTATTGTTCGGAGGAGGTATCGTGTCGCTCAAATGGGGATAATTAATTAGTGCAATAAAAGCAAAGGATAAAATAGATTGGGTAAATTGATTAGCAGTAACTGCTTATCAAAATCTGAATTGACTAGCGATTACTTCATCTTGGTTAGCAGTATAAATAACGATGACCAAACTAAAGCAACATTTTGTACTTGGACACATACTCCATGACACTTGCCCGATATTTACACCTGTATCAGAGTGGTAGCGGCCACAAGTTCAGGAAGACTAAAAATCATCATAACAAGATCGCATCGTTTCAAATAGAAAATTAAGAATGAAAGAAACGTGATAAAAACAACCAGTTAAGAAAATCACTATTTCTTAAGGCCTTTATCCTCATACTGTTCTGAATTTGGGGGCATTTTTCGAATCAAAAAGCAAGCTTTTAGATTATACCAATTTAAAAAATTTCAACCAATCAGAGCCTTCAGAAGTTGACTGTAAGTATTCTCTTGCATGTCCAATTTTACAGGAAGTAAACAGTGACGTCACTTTTATGATGTTTCCTACTACTAGTGTACGCACTATCACGGACAGCTTCCTACGTTCGTACGTAGCTATCCATGTGTTGACATCCGGGCACCTTACCTAATTAGCTTGTTTTTACGAATGCTATTATTTTGGTGCAAGCCAATGTTAGATCCAATAGCATGTTAACTTCGAAATCTATGTGGATACTTTACACACGGTGGCAAGGTGTTGATTTGCACATCATCAGAGATGCATTTAACCGTTAATCGAGGTTTTTTCACGAGGGGGAATTCCGTATTGAACTGAACTGAATGCACAACATATTGCGTAGTACATAGCTAGCGTATGTACCGTACATGCACGGCTCAGTTTTAGTAGCATGCCGAACGTAATGGCACCTTGCAATGCAAGGTCAGCTAGCTCAGGGTTCAGGGTTTTGTCTACTACATAAAACTGACCTCACAGTGTCAGGCCCGGTATTGCAGCATTCGCCGTACCGGATAGAACACTAACATATATGTGCGATGTACACTTCATCCCAGCCGTGTGTATTATGTAGCCAAACATGACATGTGCACGGCTCAGTATTTAATTGTTTATAACTTTTCTAGCAATGTGTTGTTGTCAGGCGGAAAAGAGCAGAAGCTGATCTTCTGGCTTCGGCTTCAAACAATACGACAATTGTTATACACCGCATCATTGGGGATAGTTGAAACTCGAACATGGCTTGACAAAATAATGATTCGCATCTTCCGCGAGGCCAAATTGAAAAAGATTCGCAAGTAAGCAACTAAGTCATTCTTGGGTAGCAAATTGCGATGCGAACCCGGTTATTTTGTCCCTTGAAAAGCGCAAAATATGTGAGAGCATGAGAAGAAGAAACCTAAGACAGATTGTGAGTGAATGTAATAAGCATTGCTACAGGTTTATAGCATGAAATATCCAAAGTATTTTTAATGTGCTATTTTTCTGGAACCGGGTAGAGGACAAGAAACCTGGGTAGTAATATGACGGGCGGGTACCCGGGTTTTCGGGTAACCCGTGCAAACACTAAAAAATGCCCACACTAAAGATTATCTGCTACATGGAAAGTAGCACCAGGAAGATTTTATCTGGCTGCTCAACATAGGCAGTCATCAGAGAAACAGAATTTGCTGGATCTTGCGATATTTTTTTGATGCATATTTGAGAATGCCAATTTAGTTTTACATACAAATGTGACTTGAAGCTTTGTTTTGTGTTTTCAGAAATTTCCCATAATGAGCTAACAAAAATTAGCCTTCTGACACGAGCTCATTTGCATGCTGTCCCTCATAAAGAGGGTGCCAGGCAATCATGATTTATTTAAATTAATGAGCTGTTTCGAGTTAAAAAAACACAAGTGTTGGTGGCATTGACTTGACGTGAAAGCATTATTCCACCTAAGCCAGCTTGATTATGAATTGCCAGACATAAATGTTTCTAGGCAATTGAAACCAAATTGCCACTATCCAGTAAAGGAAAGTCTAAGTAAGCTTAATCACAAGGTAATAGTTTATAATCTTCTTGCAATGATGTGGGTGCAAAGTATTTGCATTGATTAACCTTGTGATGTGTCTCCTTTGGAATAACAACTTCCTGTTTAGATTATATTAACTACCTCAAAAAAAAAAAAAAAAAAAATTCCAAAAGATATAAAAACATTTATTACCTTGCTGTAATCCCTGGTTTTCCAGCTCCAACTCAGAATTCCTACCAGAGAGGAAAATAGCATCCTGAATGGCATCTTCCAGCAAAGCACGATACCTCTGCTCTAATGCTGCCTTCTGTTCTTCAAACACTTCTCGATAGTTTCTGAAAGTCTGATATGGCAGAGAAAATAATATTGGCTAATGGAAACAGGAACTGAGCTTGACAACAACTGCAAAAGACCAAGTGATTCCCACACCAAATAAAGATAGATCCTGACAATATGTCACTGTTCATAAAAGTCACTTGTGCACCAAAGGGGTATTATGTGATGGTGCTTGTCTCTGTTCCATTGAGCAAATTCATAGCCTTAATAACTACCCTTGATGAAAGTTTAAAATAAGTCCACAAGTACTTTAATTTATCAATGTCAGTTTAACTAATGGTACTGATTTCATGCACAAAATATGGAAGACCCTAAATATGTACTAGTATTCACTTTAAGTATCCCACCAAATGGAATAATTCAGACTTCTGTAATATCAACTTTGTTTAGTAGGCCTTTAAACAGGTTTCTTGGTACATAATCAAGGATAAGCTAATGCAAGCAAACAACAGACATTTGGTTTTGACTTGACAGCACAACACCGTACTCAATTGATGTACTGCATTTGAACATATATGTATGTATACACTTGTCAAGTTCCAAGAAAATGGAAAGAAATTTTTATATTAGAGGGCAGGAGGTGCAGACTGATCACTAGGACAAGTATGTCTCCCCCAAAATGACTCTAAAAGTACTGGTACCAACATTTTCCCCACCTCTTTTACAATGTAACTGACTCATGAATGTTTCAAATCTTGCTATTAGACTGAATTACCACCCAGATACACACAACCATACTGGAGTAACTTGTTATGACTCTTCCCCATATTAGCTTTCTGTAAACACATATGCTTTTACACAGATTTTGTTCAGATACTACAGGCAGAAGTGAATACCAATTGTGACAGTTCACATTTTAACTGTAATAGATTCACAGAGGTCAGCTTTCATTTTAAAGGGAGTGCACTAGGATCACAAACTACTGCTCTGCATGAAGACTCACAGAAATGGGTTGGCCTATAAAGACTGATTCAAAAGGGGCCCAAACTGAATAACCTTTGATCTGAAACTGGGGTTGTAATTTGTAATCTACCCATTTTAATCATGCCTTTGGGCAACTAAGGATGCTAATTCAGTAATGTGTCTAGGAGGAGATGACCAGTTCGTTTTTACACTAGGGTATGCAGACCCTTTTATGACCGTAGACCGAAATTTTTACACACCCTTGAAGGTCCTCACCCCAACATGATTATGATCAACTTTCAGATAAATTCATTGAACACTGCACAAGCTGTAAAGCCCTTTTCGCAATTGTGGAAGGACACACAGCCAAAAGGATGGACGTCACTCAATGATGTAAGCTCACACCAGCTTCAATGGTATTGGCTAAAAAATGGATGATTTTTTAAATGAAAGAGTTCAAGTTTGTGAGAATTCTTTGTCATGGTATTGTATTTCAAAGATATCTGATCTCCCTCCCACTTGCCAGTGACTACAGTGGGGAAAAAAGTTTCAATTTTGATACTCTAAGCACAAACCTAGTACCATAAGAGAAATTATCACAAGATTCATCCAATATATCCTACGGCATATCAAAGACAATCACCTGAAAATTTTGTAACTTCTGAATTTCAAGTTCTTCCTTGTGTTTGCCGTATGCCTCTTTCAGCTCCTCAAGGACAAGTTTCTTTTCAGCATCAATGGCCTGCAGCTGCATAGTCACTACTCGCCTCTCCTCCCTCTCTCTCCCAAGATCTATCTCCATCTGCATCGCCTGCTCCTTGCTGTATGTAAAGCCTTCTGCATTTTTTAGCTGGAATAAGAAGTACAGCCAACTGAATCAATGGCTTTCAAGATATGGCTTCTGTAAAACATCACCAAACATTCAAACATTAACAATCTTCCATAACCTATTAAATGCTGGTAAACAATACATTTCTCTCACTTTTTTGTTTCCAGAAGTGAAAACTATGGAGTGACAGGCATGAGTTGCAAAATGATGGCAGCTTTGTGACTGAGTGTCATCAGATACACTGGTTAAAACGCACTCCTTCATGCAGCTACAGCACTGCAAAACAATGGAAGCTGAGGACATTTTACCTACGTGAGATCACTTACCTTCAATTATAATGATGACACAGACCAGCCACCTTACACTAAATTTAAGCAACATATCACTTTCAAAGCAGAACAGTATCTGTCATTTCAACTTCTCCATCTCTATCATTTTTACCTGTATCTCTGCTTTTTGATGGTCTACTTCCATCTTCATTCTCTCCAACTCATCCTCCAACATTAAAGCATTTTCTGCTTCCAGTTTCTTTCTCTCTTCCTCCCTGGCGAGGCGACGCAGCTCTGAGTTATGTTGTAAGTCCGACTGCTGGCTCCTCATGTCCTGTGAACAGCAGTCCATGTAAAATGATTACTTACTGTAAATCTTTTACTTTACAGCAGAACAAACTTGCTACAACAAAGCCAAAAGCTTTGAACTTTTCTGACTGCTTAAAGGGAAAGAGTAGTCACCCAAAATTTATTTGGAAACATCAGCTAATCTTACAATCTTCCTCCATATTTCTTTTTCAAATATCTATCATGATTATTCAACCAAAAATATTCCATATTAGAGGTAAACTAAGTTAATCTGCACGAAGTGAAGAATTCAGTAACAAAGGTATCGCCACATGACTTAAAACAAAACCAGTCATGAATTAGGGGTGACTGCATTTTTCCTTTAAGACCAATAGGCCTGCCTATAGAGGGATTTCATGTGACGTCACGCGCAATGAATTCCCAGGCACTGAAGGGCAAAACACTCACCCAGTAAGCGTATTTACAGCTCACGCGCACGGTATAACCATAGATACTACTGTGACACAATGAACGCGTGCCGTCAAAACCAAAGAGACACGCGATCTTGCCCTTCAAAACAAAAAAGACGTGCGATCTTGCCCTTCAAAATTGCGTCTAGTTGGTTAAAGTCACGTGACTGAAATCCCTCTATATGTGAAACCTAATGAAGAAACAACTCTCAGACAAAGCACATCTTACAGTATGTAGTCATACTTTTTTAAGATGCTTTCTTAAAGAATGTAAGAGTTTCAATTGGTCCAAGCACGATGTACATTTCATATGCAAATAAGATTTCTCCAAAAGATATTTCACACACAAGCAGCATGAATCTTGGAAACCTTCCTAATTCCTCCACACTCACATCTTCAAAATAAACAGGGAATAAGTAAAATCTTAGATTAATTGCTCCTCCATCACAAGCGCATGGAATGATGAAGACACACTCCCATTGTCATACTGCTATTATTAGTGAAGTACTCCTTGCCTCTTTCTCCTTCTTCTGTCTATCTTGTAATTCCTTCAATTGTTTCTTGACTTCTTTCAGTGCCTCTCCTTCCTTCTTGACCGTCTCTTTAAGTTCATGAATTGCATTCACTTTAGCCTTTGTCTCCCCCTCCGTTGCTTTACCTTGAATTAATATAGAAGCACCATACTGCTAGTAAGTACATACTTTCACTCCTGGTTATTCACATCTGCATGCACTCATTCATAAGTATTATTTTGTCCTTATACTTGTAATCACAGACTGACAAAGTTAAACATTGATCCAAATGTTAACTGAGGTTTTTACCTGTTCCAAAAGGTTTGTACATACAACTTATAAATGAAGTCTGTTAAACACACTGATGTCAAATAAGTAAATTCTCCCTCAACAGCCAGCGAAAACTAGTGGCACTAAATAAAATTTGTACTGATTCCTCCGGAAGTATCTCAGCACTATAAGCATATTTTTTTCTTCATTATGAGTATGAGAACCATTTTGCACAAAAGTCAAAAATAGTATCTTTCAAGGTTACTTCATTCAGCAGAGGGCACAAACTTGATCCATGCATTGTTAACATGTATAAATAGAAAAGATTTAGCTCATCTTGGTTAAAATGAAGGGTAAGTGCTTTTTGCAAGAAACTTTCACAACTGAAATTTTGTATAACCTTTATACTCTTCATGACACACCATTATGCATATTAAACACTGATTCTTAAAAATCGTGCAAAGCTCAGGCAGGCCTGCAGCCTGACAAGAAGTTAAAGGCAGGCGGCAAGGGGCAAGATATCTTCCAGGGGAGTAAGTTACTTTAAAATGCTTCAAGGCAAAGTATTTTTTGTTCCCAAACATTTTCTACTAACGGAACTGTTTGTAGGTAGGGGCCGCCCCCTACGCCACTTGGCTGCACGCCTGACCTAAGCTTCGTGAAATAGTTAACTTCTTACCACTTTCAGCCATCTTTGTGTATTCTACAATTCTGAGTTGCAAGTCTTCTTTCAGAGAGTCCACCAGTTTCCTCTTTTCCTTGTACTCATTTTGAAGCTATGTAAGTAAGGAATAAAAACATGAAATAAGTAAACTAAGCTTACAAAATGAAACATAAAGCCTTTATAAAAGAACTAGGTATCTATAAGTAAGGATAACGGTCAGGAAAGGAAATTAGCTAAACACTTTCCTTCATTGTTTCTTTTACCATAGATGATGTCACAGATACGCTGGCAGTCATGCTGGAGGGCAAAGGCTATGAAACCGTACATAAATCATACTCAACATGCATGTTTCTTTCAATGTTGTAAATACATAGGCACTGCAGCAGAGTACTCTTTGTACTGTGGATCAGATTAGAGATGGCTTCATGCAATCAGCGCTTGTACAGATGATGTAACTGCATGTCCTCTACACAACACCCTTTATACTACCTACATGAGACTAACAAATTTTGCCATAATATGTAACCATTTCATCTCCATCTCACCTGATCCTTCTCATTTTGCATCACCATCATCCTCTCCTGCAGCTGTTTATTATCACGACGCAAGCTCTCAGCCATCACCCATTGGAGGATGCCCTATTGAGAGAGAAAAATACAAAACAAGGAAAGTATTAACAAAGTTCATTCACTACTACAATGCAGAAGATAAACTATCACAATTGGGCCAGATTGTGAGAAGGAATCACATGAAGGCTCTGTTTGCAGCATATTTCAAGATATAAATAGTACGCAGTTCTACAATCCTGGAAAAATTATGAGGGTGAATCCCTACAACAATCTTAAATGTTATTTTGAAGGGAATTAAAGTTGGAAGCTGAACAAAATACCATGCTGTATGTTTTCACAACATGGCAAAGGGGCACACATACTGATTTTCTCTTACAGAATGTAAACTGTCTCCATAATCTTTCCCAGGTTAATCACCATAAATGTCTAACCAGCTACCTAACAGAAGAGTAGTGCTCACCCGCTTTGCTAAGTTCAGCTTACGATCCTCCTCGTACTGCATTGACAATCTCTCTTTCTCATCCCAGGTTTGTTTCTTGGCTACTTGAAGGTCTTTGATCAGTTCCTGAAAACACCAAATACAACAAAATAAAGGTTTAATCTTGGTTGTTCCTAGTGTAATTAGCATAAATAACAACTCAGCGGTTGGGACTTTTTTGAGGCAAGTAGTTATCAACAACAACAACAAAAATATTAATAAATCAGATGCTCGACATCTAAAATTTAAACTTGGGATCACAGCACTCTTCTCATTTAAAATTTGGTCCCCTTTCCAAATCTCCTTTTGCTAATTTTTCTCTCAAGAACTATGCAAATAGTATGATAGCAAAGAAATTAACAATATTGTAACCCTCCCACAGAAGTGACAGGTCGAGTCATACCAAAGACTTTAAAAATGGAACCTACTGCCGTTGTGCATGATGCTCCGCATAAGCAATGGAGTAAGGGAAAACAAGCCAGTGAGCCACAACTGAAAAAAAGGCCATGGCCGGCTTGACTTGAACCAATTGGTTGGAAACTGGGCCGTTAAACCTCATCTAACTAACCCACAGAAGTGAAACTTAATACAACTGTGAATTCAAGACATTCTTTTTACAGTGAGTTACCACACTTGTAACTGTGAATGCAAATTGCGAGTAATACATGACAGTACAGGTGTCCCTGTCCATGAACAAGCATAAAGGACCTGGCTTACATAAGTGCCAGCATGATACATTTAACTGTACCATAGACCCTTTTCCAAATAGCAATTACAAAGAATCATGGGATAGAGTTTTGGTATGCATCATTTTTCACCACAGTAAAATGCTATAGACAAAAACAATGCACCCCAAAATCCTATCCCACAATCCTTTGTAACTGCTGTTCGGAAAAGGGTATCTTGACCCCATGAACGTAAGAGACAACATATCTCAAAACATGAGCAAGAGTTCAGCAAAGACTATTAGGAAAGGTTTACTTTTAGCCTGTGTATACAGTAAAAGACATGATTTTACCTGCATTCTTGCAACATCCTCCTTACTGGATGGATCTGACAGATTGCTTGAAGACAGTTTTTCTCTCAAGCGAGAGATCTCCTCCCTGAGTTCATTTCTCAATGTTTCACTATCATCCTGAAAATATACAATAAATACAAATATAGTACTTTGTCTTTGAAGATCAAAGTTTTGCTTTCCAAATATGCAGAATTATCAGAACAAAGTTATCTTTTAGTTTCTCCTCTTATCACACAGAGAGTTTCCACACATGTCATTCATTGCTAAGAGGCAATCCTCACAGCTACATAGCTACAGTCCATGAGTAAGTTGACCATATGAATGTGTTGCCTGCCAGTCCAGCCCACTCTACTATGAAACTGTCATATACTTTATACCACTTGTCACTAAACAATAAGAATGTCTTATGTACAAATTGACAGGTGTCGTTTGAATTTCCTCTTCACTAATGACTGACTAGGAAACACTCACCACATTTTTCTTCACATTATTCTCAATATTTCTGCAGTACTGGGCATGCTCCAATGTGTTCAGGGATTCATTGTAACAAGTATCAGCTGGGGACACTGTAGCAAACACCAAAGTGGAAGAATTCCCTCCAAGTGCTTCCTACACACAAACAATAATGGAAAATAAAAAGAATATATTGTAAAGATGCATAAAAGAAGACAAAACAAAAACAAATTATCCCCCCTTACTACTTGGTTCTAGCAGTTGAGACTTTTGAAAAAAAAATTATTGTAATTACTACTTCATACTGCATCTATCTGGAAGAAAACTTATCACTGATTTAAAATAAAGGCTTTCACACTGTCACTGCTTTCAATACGTGAAATCTTCAAAAAATTTTGTCCAATTTCCTGACTGAAACATACCAAATATGACCCAAATATGTACAATGTACTTTACCTGCAAGAGTCTTGTAACAATGGAATCTCTGTATGGTACATGTCCACCTTTGGACCTAGGATCACCCAGAGCTTTGATCACATTACCAAAAACCACCAAACTGCAGAAGAAAAAGAAATAACTACAATTAGAAAAATGTACAACATTGCATAAACTGTAACTTATCGTTACTGACACTTTAAATACAAAATTTTAGGGATATATTTAAGGTTAGTGTTGCCTTCATTCAAAAAGACTTTGTTGGTGATACTTCAAATACAATAAAGCCAAGATTCGATGTAATTTAACTTAAATCCAAGAAGAAATCAAACCAACATTTAGAAACTTAAAGAAATTTTCCTTTCCTATCTTGATCACTTGATAACTATAGCATATCCTTATGAATAAGATCTTAAGTAACTACTTTTTACACAACTGGGCCTATAAAAATCATGCTTGTTGCTGCTGCATGATGTTGTTGCAGCTGCTATTGCTAAAACATACTGTTGTTGTTGTTGCTGATTAGTAGCACCATCACTATCACCACTGTCAACTCTTTTTCACATAAAAATGGACACAATCAACACCAAAGGCAAACAGAGTCATAACTTACTGCTGGGTCAATGTTTAACTCCAACCTGTGGCATAGCCAATGGAGGACAAGGGGAACAGTCCCCCTTCCCCCACAGAGCAATATGCAGGGACAAAATAGGGGCAACATCAGCACAACTGATACTTTTAGTCCTCTGAACCTTAAACCATTGGCCAAAATATGACTCTGCTCCCTACCCTCTCTCTCAAAAATATCAAGAAAGATGGTCCCAAACACTTAAAGAAGCATAGAAATGAAATTCTCCAAGTACCATAACATTAGATGATAACAATATCACTGCCTTCTGTTACAAGGCACAACTAACTTTTGACAACAGATTTTCAGCTAACATACCTTTCATCCTGGTTTTGAATTCCTTCAGAACCTGCCAATCAAATTGAAAGAAAAAGAAAGTATGCCATGAATGCAAAATCAAGCTAACTTACTGTAAAACCATGAACAAGAAACTGATATTAAAGCTTTTCTGCACAGCAAACTGATTTCCAAGTGTAAGACTGTGATGCCATTTCTCTAGTGGTGTATACTGGTACCTAGAGGTGGGCCCAAACTGGCAGCACTAGGGTGACCTTGCCGGGCACTCAAAAATTACCACCCATCGCAAATTCATGCCTGACACAACATTTCTCTGTTGGCTCTACATTCCAGATAAAGGGTTAACAATTTTACAAGCAGAAAGCAGACATCAGGTACCCTTAGACTCCTACCCCTTGATGACTACATATGCACCCAGCACTCAAAAATCCTGGCCATATCCCTAGGTACCTATTGCTTAAAGGGAAATATTGCATTTAAAATGCACCAACATGGTATACAAAGAAAATACCTTTAATCATAATTAAATTGTTCAGTCCCACCAATAAACTCTAGCAATAACTTTATCTCCTCAAAATATTATGCATGACTTGAGTAATGGATGTTGCATCATTTGAAGCTTTGAAAGTTTGGGTGAACTTATTATTTTTGTGCAAAAAATGACTAAACTGCTTTCTGTGAGAGCTTTATTTCTTGTAAAGAAAGCTACTATATTACCTTATTTTGAATTGTCTATCATTCTGTATCTATAAATATTGGTTTGAAATATATGAAAATTTTTGGTAAAACAAATGCAATATTTCCCTTTTTAGGTTGTTCATGTTTCAATGAAGGCTTACAACTAACAATGAAGCAACAGCAAATTTCTAGATGTGTGACCTATTGTGTTAGAAGTGTCCTTCACTTCATTTACTGAGTGGAATGCTCCTGCATGCTATGAAGCTTGCCTTTTACTAGTTACAGTATTTCCTAATGACAGTAACTCTCACAAGGCTCCCCATAAGGTCAGCCTACATGAACCTCCCCACATTACTCTCACCCAACCCACAAAAAGGACACAAATCTTAAGCAGAAAAGGAGTGATACTCCTCATCATCTTTTCAAATGTAATAAAAGGACAAATTATGCACACCAATGAATATTTCACAACACAAAGGTGACAACCTGTTTCAAGTGAAGATGTCTTTGCTTCTTTGGGAGAGCAGGCAGGTCAGATAGCAATGTCCATTGAAATGAAACTTTAAAGAGTACAATTCAAACTGCTAAGCTGCTCAGTACTAAAATACCAAAAGTAATTTTCTAACCTGCAAGGTCTATGATTTGAATCCTGCTTCTGATAGCATGGCTACCATTTGGATCCTTCTGCTCTACAGTTATTGTGAATATTCCATGGGCTCTGTGAACCAATGCAAATACCACAGCAGTCTTATTATCTAATGAGCTACTATTCAAGTGACCTATGATACAGCTGCGCTCTGAATTATGTGGCCCCAACCCTTCCAAAATCATTTCTTGAAATTACCCACACAGATCAAAGACAAATGTCTTACATTTAAACAAACATTCTGAGATGATAATACATGCCCATTATCATTAATGTTAGCCACATTATCATAATTTACTAAAGGGATCTGCTGAATTGTTTATATTGGTAAAAATATTAGTATCTGAAACATTCCCTAAATGTGGCTACTATGTAACCAAAGATTACAACTTGAATGAAAGGTCAATTATGATCTGTTTACTAATTCTTCATTTCTTCATACAAGATGAAATGACTGTCCTTTTATTACAACCCTTAACACAAATTAGTGCTGGTATATTTTACAGCCTATTGATGCACCCAGTGTGTCCATTATTCAACATTAATTAGTGCTCTTCTTGACCCACAAAGTGAGTGATCCATTACAATGCAAAATTGATCAATCATTCATAAAAGAAAATTTTGCAAATAGTTAAAAATTTGTTACAAACTTTGAGACAAGATGATTTCATTGAAGACATTTGCAAACTATGACTTTGAAAAATACTTGTGTCAGATCTCATTCTGCAGATAGCTATCAAATACCAGGAATTGGTAAAAAAATAAGATTAAAAATATTGCTACCTTGCTCTGTGTTTTCTCATATCTGAGGCCCCTGCTTTACGAGCCCTGTTTCCCTGATCGTAATATTTTGCCAGGTCCTCACCAGAGTGGACAACAAATTCTGACAGACCTTCCACATATCTGTAACCAAAAGAGATGATGGATGGGATTTGTATGATGAATATGTAGGTAGCTGTTTAAAGCTTTATTACTGATACAAATTGAAAATCAAAGGTTAAAAGGCATACAATGAAAGAAAAGCTGTATGATAAATAAAGCAAAACATGAAAAATAATCCATTCTAAAAAAATTAGTCTAGATGTCTTCAGGGGTTTCTTCCTCAGGCTAAATTTTATAAGGTTCCACAGACAAGGAAGTACGAAAGGAATATCTTAATTCCACCATTTCCCAAACTCCCTTAAATAAAGACCTTATGTACTGACATCACATGACTTCATTTTGGAGGCAAACAAAGAAGCACACTGCATACACATCGTAGATTTCGCACATGCTCTTTTTTTACTTACGCGCGTTTCCAAGCGGTACACAAATCAGCTGTCTGCATTTATTGGCAAAAGTAGTAATCATATGCACCTACCTCCATTGGAGGGTGCAATTTCAGTTCAGTGACATCATATGCATGAGGTCTATTAATAGCACAAGCATAGTCTACACCAATGTCATATAATACCCCTCCTTGCATCCTCTCCTTTGAAGATAATGCCTATTTCCTTTCAAGCCTCAGCCATGTTAATCTCCCATCATGATTCATAAACAAACCTTCTTTGATCGTAGTCAGTGCTGAACTCAGCCGCAGATAATCGCAGACTTCCTCTCGTCCAGTTCTCACAAGAAACTTCTTCTTTCAGCTCAGACATTACGTAATCAAACAGGCGTGTCTTAAGTTTGTTCAATACAGCTTTGATGGGACATTTTGTGAAAATATCTTGTAAATATTTATACTTTATTGACTTAAGACTCGAAGTGACCAATGACTATTACAGTAATGATTGACCACCACGTGCAGGACTCTGAAGTCTCCCCCTAACAGCTTCATTTTAGGGATCTCAAAAAAAGTTGAATTCTGACTTCCAAAGAGTGAACATCTATTTTTCAGTTACCTTTGTTACAAGAAGTGTTTTTCTGTTCACAATTTTAATAATCATGTTTCATTGAAAGAAGCCGTTAATAAAAAGACATAACCAGGACTTTGATTTCTCAAAATAGTCTTTTGGTGAATTTATTTCTACCGAGGCAGAACAGCTAGTTGAGGGATGGCACAAACCCAACACAACACCAACGTAAACATTTCTAATAAAAGCAAATGCGCATGACTTACATGCCAAGCTGTGGATGCTGTCTAATCTTCATTTCTTCAGAGTGAGGGTTCAGTAGATCTGTCATTGTTTTGTCAATAATCTACCAGAATGTAAAGAATAAAAGACAAAATAGAAGTCTATGCTCAAACAGTCAATTTACTGATGAGGTTTTGAGGAATACATTTTAGAATGACTTCTAAGTTGTGCTTATTATCAGAAGTGGTTCTGATTTCTTCAGGACTAAAGTAAGTAATCAAGAGGCACTTCCTCATGAAGTCACAGTCATTTCTGACAACTTGACAATTTTCAAGTCATTTGATGGCATTCAGGCAGAAACCTCATAAATTGTTATAAATTCCTGTCATGAAAGCCTTTCTAATTATTAGCTCATGTACTTTCATTACTTTGCAATACCTTCATATTTACAGGGGTAATTACTACTTTACTACTTAAGAACTCACTTCCAACTTTGGTGAGGGAGGTGCTTTAGTTTCTAATACTCCGTCAAAACAAGTACTCTGATGCCAGACCAGTAATGTAATGACTGAAACAAATCACCCTTCTTGAGGTTAAGTGCGTAAGTGAGCAAGGAACTTGCTTTCATGTTGAAGAAAATATTTTGTAAGTTTCAAATCTCACACAAGAATTAAAGGTTGTTGTCTATGTGGTTTGTTTTTGCATAGATCAAGAATTAATTTAATTGAATCATACAATCCATTATGATAAGAAAGGACTTAACAAACCTCTAGGTGGGAAACAGTCACCAAAAATTTCTTTGTTGACTCTGAGAGGTGTTTGAACAAGCTTCTGTTCAACTGACGAGAGAAAGAGAATAAAAATGCTTATTTCCCTAAATGTTCATCAGATCTGACTATTACTAAGTGAGAGTAAATGTGAACTAGAAAACAACAGATGAACACAGCAGACCAATTTGCATCTAACTATAAAGTAAATTTTGTAAGGAACAGAGAAAAGTTTGGACGATTTCTGTTTGTCGATTTATAGAAACAGTACAACATTTTATAACAGAAACCAAAATCAAGCATTCATGCATTTTTATGACACCGTTTCAACTTGCAAAGCATCATGAATCAAACATATCCATGACAGAGTATGTAACATACAAAAGAATGCTGAATTACTTTCAAAAGTGCCATCTATACTGCCTAAATGTCCACAAATTTTAACTGATACTGAGATTTATAAATGATGAAAACTGTAAGAGATGAAGCTGAGGTAGTTGCATCAATCAAAATACACAAATAATTCCACACATAAACTTACCCTTATTGTAATAGAAAATCTTTTGTCTTTTTACTTTAAGAGCCATGATAATCCTCTACTGTGTTTACACTGAAAGCAGCTCACAAAAAGTCTGTCATAGTGACATCTTCACATTCTGCTGCATACCTTTACACCTTAAGTTTACAAGCAAAATGTCCCATACATGCACAAACACTGTCTGCTTTCTTTTCATTTTTGGCCAAGATCATCCATTTACACAATGTTGTATCACTACAATTAATTCCACAAGGCATGCCACTTTTTTCTCTATAAGTTTCTCTCTAAGCTTTGAATAAACTTACCATAGGTACAATTCCTGGGCTTTCAAGTGAACCAGTGAGAAGGTGAGTTTTTCCACTATTAGTCTGTCCATAGGCAAGGAATGCTACATTGTTTCCATCAAGAGCCTTTTTCAGAAGAGGTTCAATTTGTTCCTTGAAAATCTGGCTCTGGTGGTTGGAAAACAAACTAGTCTTTAGTCATTTCCCTCTTAAAAATGTAAGAAAGTGTGAAAGGTCTACAAAAATATTACTTAGAATGTGATAAAGAACACAACACAGTTGTTGCAGCAATGGACAGCTGAATATGTGTGAAGTGAATAAGTTAACTCTTCAATTATTGAAAAAAGACAACATGTATTGACAATGTAAACTAAAAAGAGAGGTTTAACTTACAGTTCTGACATCCCAAAAGTAGCAGGCATCATATGCAAATGTACTTTCCTTAAAAGAAAAACAGCAAGGCAACAATTTAATAAATGGTAAAACATAGACCAGATGTTCTTCATAAAATGACTTTTTGAAGGAATTGCTTGATGGGTAGGTTTTGGAGAACAATATTTTATAATCATAATGTTATATCATGTTCATCTAAGCTCTAATAAAAATAATGAAAATAATACAAAAAAAAATGAAAAAAAAAAAAAAAACTTTTAGAAAATAAGAATGCATAAAAAGACTCCAACAAAAAGTCATTTGCAGAAACAATCAAACTTTTGTATCTGCTCCTCATGACTCTTTATATGATAATGAATATCTACATTAAGCCCAGTATCAAACTGAAGTGCATTTGCTAGGCAGACTAGCAGCTGTGTAGCAGTACGACAACAAAGAGTATTGTTCCAGAGGTAATCCGGGAAGATGAAAATTGGGTATATTCCAGGATATATTCTGCAGTAGCCTGCCTATGTGAGGTTTCATTATTACCTTCATCACTGAAAATAGTTATTCAAACGATTCTTTACAATGGAAATTGTAACAAAATCAGAATTTCTTATACCTCCTGATGCTTCTTTAAACTTTCATCTATTTTACTCTCATTTTTATTTACCTTTCCAGCACCACCCTGTTGAGGGTTCTGTATGGTTATTTTATCACCAGCCATCTTAATGATCCTTGTGGCACCTTTGCCATTTTCTGAGTCAATGAACGGTCTACATCTGGCAATGACTTGAACCATCACCTTGGTCGCCTGAGGCAAAAATAAAAATGGTAAAAAAAAAAATTGAAATTCCAAAACAATGAGCAGAGATTAACCACTTTCTACAGATCCATTTACTTATGTGATGTCCTTAAACCCCACCTACTGTGGTATTTTGATGTCACGATTGGCTAAAAATATTCTCATTCAAGAGAATGTACTTGACAGTAAGGAAGAGGGGGATTTGCAAAAAAAAAGGTTCATCACAAAATGTCAAATTCGAGGCAATGGCAACTTTTTTAAAACTCAAGTCTCAATCCTTTGCCAATCAGGAGAAATTCTTAGGGCAGGTACCTTCCCCTGTCCACCACAACCTTCTGTCTACATCCCCCTTTTACTACACATGTGCAAGACACTAAATGGAATTACATTACTTTTCACCCCCAGTTGTTTCTGCCTCTAACTTTCCACCCCTAAGAAAACATCTTGGTGTGGAAAATTAGTTTTGAATTTAGGCTATAATTTTTCATTTTCTTCAACTTTTACTTCACAAAATGATGAAATTATTAAGGAGTTTGTGAGATTTGATGCAGTGCATTACTAAACTTGATTTTTCATTGTAGTAACTGTTATTGTACATGTTGCCAGGGGAAGAAAGTGCAATGTGCACATGAATGCAGCTCGCAAAGAAATTCTGTGCAAGTTCCATATGCTTGTTGCAAATAATTCAAGTTGGTAAAAACTCCATCTACTTTCAAATTTATGTGTGTTATCTAAAAATATGACAGGACAACATGCTTCGCAGTTAGTATGTCTTTTGAAGAATAAAACCCAATCACCTACAATCAGGAAAACAGTCACAAACTGTGAACAAACCTCTTTGAGAATACTTCCACAACACTAGTCTGGGAGTAATGCATACAGTATTACCATGGAAATTTGCCATACGTACAGTATGTACACTTTCTTTACATCTGAAGTTAAAGTGTGTGATCTAGTAGCCTTGTATGCAGCTTACACATCGATGGGTGAGGTACACCCTTCTCTGGATAGCACGCATGTAAGGCTTTCAATAGAACCTATTGTCAATTTTACCTATAAGTATTATTAAGATCCATTAATATGTTAATTCAGAAAAGGTAATATTCTGTTATCAGGGTAATAGCTACTGTGGGAGGTGCCGGGCGGGGCCACCCAGCTCTCCTTATTTGCGCCCGGCACTCTCACGGTCAAATGTACTGTCCTGCCCGGCACCGTGACACACCTTTTGCAAGCTAAACTGGAACATTTCCGAAATACACTATTTTGATAGTATTCCACGCACACATTATAATTTTGCAATATGGAAAATGGACAAGCTGAATAAAAGAAACAAACTGAATGCAAAATTTTGAGGACAACAACAAATGCACTGACTGAAGTTTAACTGAATTTTAATATTACTTCACTGTGCAGTCTACCAGTCAGTAAGTTGCAGCAACATAATTAATTAATGAGTTAACAAAACCGTTTCTAACCATTTCTATACTGCACCTTCAGATGAACATTACATTCACAAAACATTAACCAAACCAGAATGCAAAAATGCATTGTGGTTTCGATGAATATAGCACTTAATGTGTAATCCCAAATAATGCCAAGATGTCCTGTTTCTGTCAGTCATTGGTTTAATGTGATGTTCAAGTGCTGGAAAATTACAGTTTCATGCTCATATTTGACCTTGGGAATTCTTGGGAATTTTTTGCTTTTTTGCCTCTGGTGATTTCAGCTGGCCTCTGATTTCTGACAAAACTGGTAGGGGTTTTCTGATGGATTAAATGCAACACCATGTGAAGTATCCAACCTTCCTAACTTGAGCTATCTTGTAAACAAGGATTTCAGAGTTTAACCCCAGATGACCTTTGACCTCCACCATAAATAATAGGGTACTTCTTCTCACCATAAGTCATCCACATACTACGTATGAAATCTATCCAAACTTCCTACCTCAAGATGTCGTGTTTAACGAGGTTTTCAGACTATGACCCCTGGTGACCCCAGATGACCTTTGACCACCAAAAATGATATGCTTTGTACCTCTAAAGATTATGCACCCACATGCCATGTATGAAATCTAGTATCCAAGCTTCCTACTTTGAAATATTATGTAAACAAGGTTTTCAGACTTTGACCCCTGGTGACCCCAGATGACTTTCGACCTCCACCAAAAATGACAGCATTCTTCCTCTTACCATAATGCATATACATACCACATATGAAATCTATCCAAGCTTCCTACCTTGAGATATTGTGTAAACAAGGTTTTCAGTGTTTGACCCCTGGTGACCCCAAATGACCTTTGACCTCCAACAAAAACAATAGGGTTCTTCCTCTTTCCATAATGCATCCACACACCAAGTATGAAATCTATCCAAGCTTCCTACCTTGAGATATCGTGTAAACAAGGTTTTCAGTGTTTGACCCCTGGTGACCCCAAATGACCTTTGACCTCTACTAAAAACAATAAGGTTCTTCCTCTCACCATAATGCATCCACATACCAAGTATGAAATCTATCCAAGCTTCCTACCTTGAGATATCGTGTAAACAAGGTTTTCAGTGTTTGACCCCTGGTGACCCCAAATGACCTTTGACCTCTACTAAAAACAATAAGGTTCTTCCTCTCACCATAATGCATCCACATACCAAGTATGAAATCTATCCAAGCTACCTACCTTGAGACATCGTGTAAACAAGGTTTTCAGGGTTTGACCCCTGGTGACCCAAATGACCTTTGACCTCCACCAAAAACAATAGGGTTCTTCCTCTTACCATAATGCATCCACACATCAAGTATGAAATCTATCCAAGCTTCCTAACTTGAGATATCCTGTAAACAAGAAAAGTGTCACAAACACACGCACGCACACCCACACACACCCATACACACATACATACACACACACGCCATCATGACTGCATAGGTTTCTCTTATCATCGAAACCAAAAATGAAAAAAATATCAAGAAAATAAAAAATAATTAAACATCAACTAAAAAACTGAATGAATTGACACATATAACTAGGTCAAAAAATTGCAAAAGGTGGCACCATTTTGCATCTACGCCCCCTTAAAGATACAAAATTTTTAAAAAAAATTGCACATAAGCATAGCTTTTGACTTGGCCTAATGTTTGGCCAATGTGTGCTAGGCTATTTAGCATGTGCAATGATCAACGTGAACATCCTAGTAACAATAAGGTAGCAGTTTGATAGAATGTTGAAAAGACAAAACAGGATCCCTTGTACAAATATCATAACATTACAGGTTAAAGGGCAGAGGAGGGCTATTAGACCCTATAAGATGCCCTGAAGTCCAAACCTTTAATTAACCCAAACAACAAGACCAACACCAAGAGAACCCAGTATAGTTAGGTACTACCACAGTCATAAAAGAACATCTTGTCAATGTTAAAGCAGTGCACTGAAGTGGAGTAAACTACTCACTCAAGCAGACTATTCCACTCGTTGACATCTCTATGAGTGAAGCTGAACTTCCTAACGTAAGCCTTGCAAAACACTTCACAAGCTCCTTTCAATGGCCTTGAAGTTGAACCCAAGAAATACTTTGAACCTTTTAGTAGCGTAGGTACAAGATAACAAAGGTGTCCTTCGTTTCAGTGAGAGAATCAATGACTGAGGAGTAGGCCTACTCATGACTGTGCAAAATTCGAGACCAGATTTTTTACGATGAGGTGGCCCAATTTTGCAATGGCAAATGTTGCTGACATTTTATCGGAAGCTGGGAGGGTGACAGTTTAATACCATCAATTGAAACTAGTAGTATACCTACCATGGCTGATATTAACATAATCTGTTGAAGGCGTGGTCAAGGTGCTGAAAGACTTAAACCCAAGCAAAGCTTCTGGTTCCGATGGTATACCTGCCCACATTCTGAAAATGGCTGCAGAGGAGGTGGCCCCTGCTCTCTGTCTCATTTCCCAAACATCACGGGACGCTGGTACCTTACCATCCTCTTGGCTGTGTGCCAATATCAGTCCGATCTTTAAAAAAGGAGACCACTCTCTTGCTTCAAATTATAGGCCAGTCTCCCTAACCTCTGTTTGCTGCAAAATCCTTGAGCACAAGTTACATTCATGTGTTATGCAACACCTTGATAAAGACTCGGTCATCACGAGTCAGTAACATTGTTTTAGACAACGCCATTCTTGTGAATCCCAGTTGATTTTAGCTATGAACGACCTAGCACAGTCTCTGGATCATAGATCCCAGACTGACATGATAACCATCGTTTTTTCTAAAGCCTTTGATACGGTTCCTCACAGCTGTCTACTATGTAAATTACAGAACTATGGCATTAGACGTCACACTCTTGATTGGATTGCTAATTTCCTTATGTTTAGGAAGCAGAGGGTTGTGTTGGGTGGTGACTTCTCTGACTGGACTGATATTATCTCTGGTGTTCCTCATGGCATGGTCTTGGGACCCGTTATTTTTAGTCTACATAAAAGATTTGCCCAATAATATGTCTTCTGATGTAAGACTTTTTGCGGACGACTGTGTAATTTACAGACAAATAAGGAATACCTCTGACCAGGTACAACTCCAAAATGACCTTCACACCCTTTTTAAATGGCAGAATAATTGGCAAATGCACTTTAATGCCAAGAACTGCTTTTCAATGAGGATTACTCACTCGAGGAATCCTAAACTTTATGACTACTCTCTGGGTAATGAAATCCTGGAATCTACTGACTGCCATACTTACCTGGAGTTGACATTTCTAACACCCTTACGTAGAACAAGCATATAAATGAACATTACCTCGTCAGCAAACAGGTCCTTGGGTTTTATTAAAAAGGAATCTATAATCCTGCCCCAGGAGTATTAAAGCCAATGCCTATCTTACTCTCGTTCTGCCTTTATTGGAGAATTCTTCATCAGTCTAGGATCCTTACACTGTCTCCCTAGTTAATAAAATCGAACAAATTCAATGTAGGGCTGCTAGGTTTGTTTACAATGACTACTTCACCCACAGAAGTGTTACTGAAATGTTGAAGGACCTACGGTGGGATAGTCTCAAAGACAGAAGATCTATTAACAGGCTTGTTACACTCCATAAGTATGGGTTACTCAATCTGTCACAGCATGGTTTCTTACCTAGTAGATCTTGTGTTACTAATTTACTAAGCTTTCTTGAGGATGTTTCTTTATCTCTTGATTCTGGTCACAGTGTTGATGTCATTTACCTTGATTTTCAAAAAGCTTTTGATAAAGTTCCATTAGGGAGACTTATGGTTAAACTGCATACACGTAGGTTAGCCATCAAGGTCAGTTGTGGTGACTGGATAAATTCATGGCTCAATGGAAGATCTCAGAGAGTTGTTGTTAATGCTAATTTCTCTTCTTGGAAAGAAGTTACAAGTGGAGTTCCACAGGGTTCTGTTCTTGGCCCACTTCTTTTCCTAATTTTCATCAATGGTATTGATAGCTCTCTCACATCTAATATTAGTAAGTTCGCTGATGATACAAAGCTCTATAGGAAGGTTACTGATAAGGATGATGCCTCCTTACTGCAAAAAGACTTGGATAGGTTAACTTCTTGGTCTCAGACTTGGCAAATGTCTTTTAATGCAGGTAAGTGCAAAGTCCTTCACTTTGGTCCTAAAAATTTCAGCTATGATTATAACATGAATGGTAGTATTCTGAGTAATGTGACTTTGATAAGGATCTGGGTGTAGTTATTACAGGTGATTTTAAGCCATCTACACAGTGTGCAGCTGCTGCTGCTAGGGCTAATAGGGTGCTTGGATTGATAAAGAGGAATTTCAGTAGTTTCAGTAAAGAAATTGTACTAAATCTGTATAAGCGGTTGGTAAGACCCCACCTCAACTATGCAGCCCAGGCTTGGAGTCCCTTCTATGAAAAGGACAAGTTTCTTTTAGAGCAGGTTCAGAGGAGAGCCACTCGCCTTATACCCGAGGTGAAACACCTACCTTATCATGTTAGACTTAAGCATCTTGGGCTTACCACCCTGGAGTTGAGAATGATTAGGGGGACATGCTTCAGGTGTACAAATTTCTCTCTGAAAGGAATCCCTTGTCATCTTGCAATTGTTTAAAGGTTCAATGTGATTCTCGGGTTCGAGGCCATTGTAAGAAGCTAATTAAGTGTTTTGCAAGGCTCAACATTAGGAAGTTCAGCTTCTCTCACAGAGTTGTTAACGAGTGGAATAGTCTGCCTGAGAGGGTAGTTAACTCCACATCTGTGCACTGCTTTAAGGTTAACATTGACAAGTTCTTCCATAAGTGTAATAGAATCTAATTGTGCTGGGCTCATTTGGTGTTGGTTGGTTCTTTGTTGTCAGTTAAAGGGGAAATGCAGTCACCCCAACTTGAAGTAGTGTAGTAGACTGTCCTATTTCATGATTGGCTCTTGAGAGTCATGTGACAATATTTTTTCTCTTAAAATGTGAAATTTACGAGAAGTAACTGATTGGTTTACCTTGAATATGCAATATTGAAGTCCTAAAATATTATGAAATATACTTTGAAGAGAAATAAGAAGAAAATTGTGAGATTTAGCTCTTGCTTCAAAATAAGTTTGGGGCGACTGCTCTTGCCCTTTAAGGTTGTATGGACTTCAGGGCATCTTATGGGGTCTGAGCCCTCCTTTGCCCTTTAACCTGTTATGTTATGTTATATCAGAATCCTGTGTGTGTAACATTGTGAGGTCACACAGAACACTGGATTAATGTAGTTCCCTTACAGACACATGGCAAGTAGCTCCTGCAAACATTCCACAATGATGTTACAGTATAGGTTCATTAGCATACTGATGTAAACAAATTTCCTTAGTCACTCAGTAAATATTACGGTGAGAAAAACTCGCTGATTTCATTTCATATTTTTGGCATTTCCAGAAATTCTCAGTGATCAAAAATAGCTGCAATACTTCTGAAAGATCTTGAGAAGAAAAGTCATGGGTGCGAATGGAGAATCCGTGACCGGAAGTTGCGTAAATTATAACTTAAAACTTACAAAAGATCAGTGACAAGTTAAGTTCTAAAAGCACCAACAGTAACGTGACAAGACAAGCTGTTTAACAGAAAGCAACAGTGGGATTTGAACGCGGAACATTGCAAGAATACGAACGCGGTATAAATCTCAGTATAGCGATCCTATGCCCTAACCGATAGCGCTGCGAGCCGAGCTGCCGGCAAACGGTTTTAAATATTATAAGTACTTACAGATGTATACATAGGCTATAATTATACATGTATACGTATTCTATACGTATATCCCTACGGGTATAACCCTAACCTTATCTCTATGCGTACCATATGTATAACCCTATCCCTATCCGTATGCTATCCGTATGACTACTATGTATGTAACCCTATCCCTATGCGTATGCGTACCCTATCCGTATGCCTACTAACTATATAACCCTAACCCTATACCTAACCCTAACCGTAACCCTATACCTATGCGTATCACGTACGTCACTTCCGGGCACGGATTCTCCATTCGAGCCAAGTCATGGCAGTAAATTAAGATCTTTCTTTCAAAATTTGCTGTGAGAAGAAAGACAATTTCAAAAATCACACAGACGCCACTATTTCCACAGGTTAGTGTATTAAGGACTGTGTATAGTGAGCTGAGCTGTCAGGCGAGCGACAAGTCCTTTACTGAGTACATATCTGATATCCTACCACACTACAAACGCACAACGTCGTTGCCTTGATTTTACAAAATCGGATGAAAAAAAATTTTAAGAAAACAGTAAGAAGATTCGATGTAATACCATAATTTTCCTCTTTCGTGACTGTTGCTTTCAATTCAAACAACACAATACCCGGCAGTATTTTCATCAATTACAGTAGCCTAACGTTAGATCCACAATTTATTCTTCTCCCTTCGAGTTCGTTTACACAGCTCCACGACAACTTGTACGTCATTATTGAAACTAAACTGTTTTAGGCTCGTTCAAATTCGATTTTCAATATTTTCGGTATATAAAGGAAACAAAGAAATAAACAGACTCCTCCATTAGAATATAAGTTTTTTAAATTCAATTTTATTCAAAATAGTATTAAAAAGTATAAAAATCTAAAATTTTCTGTAATATTTTCAATTATTATTTTAAGTTTATTTAGAGCCTGTCATGGTGGCTTACATGGGCTTCAACTCCAACTCTAACTTAAGTAACATCAAAATCGACAGCGTGCATCGTGTTTACAATTCAGTGATCGTTATAACGAAGTATTGAACTTTTCTAGAGGATAAAAATGGCTGAGGTAAGCGATGCAGAATTTCTTACTGAAGTTCAAGCATTATAGGACATTTCAAACATTACATTTTGCCGAGGCCTTGGTCTTTTAGCCTAGCCTAACGTTAGATTACAGTAGTCACAAAGTTAGGCCTAGGCTAACAATAACATTAGGCCTGCGTCGTTTTCGTTGGCCCAGCCATAAAAGGCTGCTACTGAGCCTATACCAAGTCATTCAATTTGGCCATGTACTAGGCGGAGTAAAAACCATGCAAACGTAGCAGGGAGTCCTGTACAAGACTAATAAAACCAATTCCAACTGTTTAAATAATGAGGCTCCCTAACTTAAGCTTAAAAGCATAGGCCTAGTCAATGGGCAATCACAGTCCTTTGTTAGACCTCAGTAAGGGGGTATCCAGTCAACCCACATAGCAAGCTGACGGCGGGCCGCCGTCGGCTAAACGACGGCACGGCGGCAGCGGCGTGCCGCTGGTTTACCGCCGGCGGCCCGGAGGCGGTGAAAAGTCGGCATGCCGACGGCGGGATTACAGCGGCATGCCGCCGGCGGCCCGACGGCGGTGAAAAGTGGGCATGCCGGCGGCGGGACTACTGCGGAATGCCACCAGCGGCCCGACGGCGGTGAAAAGTCGGCATGCCGAAGGTGGGATGGTGGCGGCATGCCTACGGCGGGCCAACGGTGGCTAAAAGTCGGCAAGCCGAGGGCGGCATTGAGTCGGCGTGCCGTTGTTGGGCCGCCGGCGGCTAAAGTTTGGCTTCCCGACGGCGTCAAAGCAACGGTATGCCACCAGCGACCAACCAGTTATGAAGAGGGAAAAAAGAAGGGTAACACAAGTTTATACCAAGGGCTGTTATGGACTAATTGTGATTAATGGACAAGAATATGGCGGCACACAGTACAGGGGCCTTGCTTTTATGGGTAATTGCTGTTATAGTGTTTTCAACTATTATTGGATGTAAAATACAGAGATGGTATATTATTTTTTACAACCATTAGCCTACTTTGCGGCAAATCACAAGAGTAAGAAGACATTGGCCTATTGCATGGGTCCGTAGCCACAAAGCAGGCTACTGGAAGTGGCAATCGAGATAGCTTCCGGTGGGGAGGGGGAGAAAATTTTTTTAGTGGGCGAGATATAAAACTGATAGTAATTTTTTCACTAGCCATGTACGTCGCGACAATTTTTCGGGCCCCTGCCCCCCTCTGGCTATGGGTATGATAGTGTTGGTACTTTCTATCCTTTAATGTGATCTTTTTTATCCTTCCCCGTCTTGTCTTCCCGTCTGAGCGACTTCAGGCGATTTCCTGATCCTCTCTCACGTTCCATAAAATGAGTGCGACCAGAATCCCATTAGCCTACGGCTGCAGTTGCTCGTGCTACATTTACACGCATTTCGACATCCTCATTTGTTGTTAAAAGTTTGCATATTTTGCAGAGATAGGTCATTTAAATTTACATGACCTCATGCACTTGCGAATCCTCGGTGATGAAATTTAATAACGCAACGACTTTTGGCAATGAACATATAGTGAAGTTTACACAAATTAGAGCATGAGTTGCAGATTATTCTCTACAGAGCTGTCTTTGTGTATTGTGTATATGCGCCAGGCCAGGCCAGCACTCTCACAAAGTTCGCACAAACTTGGATCTGCGCTGTGCACAGCATTCATCTCGCATTCACGCATCAATTTTCAATGTGAATGTTATACAAACACAAGTTCAGCTACGCACAACACAGTAAACCTTTTATATCCAGCTCTGACGCCTGACATAGCTACCCTCGATATGCAAATCACTAGATTTGGCTAAATGCCAACCAGGGCGCGCAGCCGGGCCAGCTTCATTGCAACGTATGTGTGAGCAGACGATAGTTTTTGCTGTACGTAATCCAATGAAATTGTATTGTGTGCGCTCTGGAACTTTCCATGCATACGAGCGCTACCTTAGCGTGTGCGCGCGCATAACTATCGCTACTATATGTGCAGTGCATGCTTCGCACGAGCGCCCCGGGTACGTACCCAACCTACGCACGTACGTACTTGCATACGACCGAACGTACAAAATTATCCACATTAACTGTACTGCCATATACGTTGTAACTCAGAACTATGGCCTAGGATGGACACTGAAGGAAATATTGTTGACATTTTGATGTCGTAAACTAGAGAAATAATTGTCCATTCAACATTCATCATGTTCTAGAGTCCGGACCGGTCAGAGACCACCTGCAAGGTAATACTTTGTTTTCAGAAAATAATACGTAAGGTTTAGTATGTCTAATTTCATTTCAGCTTTAGCGACGACGACTGTGAATGTTGTGAACTTGTGCCGTAAACGTTACGTTAGGATGTTAACGTTAGGCTATGTAGCCAGGAAATCGTTAAAATTATAGCCTAACAGTTAACGGCTAAGAGTAAGACTTATTTAGAGCCAAAGTTTGGCATAACGTTACTGGTTCGGTTGGCGTCACTATGACGGTAAATTAAGGCATAACTTAAGCCTAAGTTACAGTAGGTCATCCTTCACTTCAGTAAAATGGCCAAGGATAGCCTATGTCTAAGTTAGGCTGCTGTAGGCCTTTGGCAAGGCCTACCTAGGCCTAGGCAAAATCATTCATAGGTCGACCGTTAAACCAGCATTAACGTTAGAGACTAGGCACTAGGCCTAGGTGCCTTGCCATGATAGAGCCACTACATGGCCTAGGCCCCTGCCTAGGGCTAGCCTAGGCCTAGCCTAGGGTACCTAGGCCCAGTTCTCACGTACACTTTGCTCCCTGAACTAGGCCTAGGCTATTGCAACACAAAGTTTTTCCCGCGTTTTTACTGTGAGAGTAACATCGTCTGCGTGCGTTTCTGCAATGATTGTTGCTACATACGCGTATACACTGATACAGTGCGTAGGCCTACATGATCGTAACCATAGGCTGAACTATGTCACAATTGAACAGCAGTGCGTGCTTTATAGCATAGCCTAGGCCTAGCCTACAATAGTGTGAACATCCTAGTAACAAGATTTAGGCCCTAGAATGTTTTACAAAACAAAACAGGATCGTTTGTATCAATCAATATTTTAGGTCTCTTTTTGGAGACTGAGTGCTAGTAGGCTATCCTTAAAATGATGGGTCTTAAACATATAGATGACCCATAGAGGTCAATTACCTAGGAGTATTTGTGAATTTGAGAAAGACTGAGACCATTCAAAATTTTTGAAGGTGCGGTAGCCCAATTTTGACAATGGGTATATTGCTGACCTAGTATGGGAATCCCCATACTAGGTCAGCAGACTGCGGACTAGCCTAGGCCTAGGCCTAACGTTAGACTAGATAATAGACTAGCCTAGGCTATAGCCTATTAGTAATACTGAGTATTAGGTTATGCCATCAAAGAAGTCCTAACGTTAGGCTAGACTTCATTTGTTGAGTTGTTCTCCAATTAGGTCTAGCCTAGTCTAACCATGAACTTATGCTAGGCGTAAAGATAGGCTAGGCCCTTACGTTACAGGCTAATGTTAAAATTATTAGGCTATGTAAAGTTGAAGGGCTGTTGTTGAAACTTCATTCCGTGCAATTCCTTTAGGCTAAGGCCAGGTCATTACTGTAGCCTAGTAATAACAAATAAGCTTACAGTAGGCCTAGGGCTACTTTCTTTTCTAATAAATCTTGTAAAAAAGAGGCACAGGCTACTGTAGGCCAACAAATTTCATTTTAAAGTGGCACAGCCTACCACCGTACCGGTATAAATACTGAAGCCCACACATAGGCTTCGGCCTTCAAGGAAAGTTTGTACTACTAACGTTAGATCAGGCTTAGGCTAGGCTACCTCAAAGTTTGAATAGTTCAGTTACAATGAAATTTCATTTTGATTTATTTTGGTGATGATAAAAGAGAAACTTTGATTTAATTTCAGGGTTCTAAAAGGGTTCAACATGGATGTTTGAACACAGTGACTTAGCGCAGTCCTACTCCTTTCATATTAGAAAAGGAACCAAATAATAGGCCACCTAAGCAACGGACATCATTGTGACTGATTGGAAGAGAGAAGAGCTGTAGCTTTCCAACACCTCATTGTGCATGTCAAAGTTTACAAATTTGGTAAGTTACATATAAATAAATGATTTAACCTTACAGGATTCTTCCTGTTTCCTATTTTGTTGTGGTCAGAAGTTTATTTCCCCTCAACTATGGTTAATAATAAAAGGGGCATAGTAACATCAGCAATAACACATGCAGATTTTCCAAAAAGAATTAAGAAAAACTCAAAATTCTTTGTCAATTTCTACATTTACAAGACCTTTCACTACTGAGATATTACATACTGAAATTTGACCCAAATTAAAACACACGCCTTCACACAAAACGAATTTAAAAACTAAACATGTAAACTTAATACAGTATAACAGAGAATGTGGGTTCTGATGAATGTTCAGTTTTTGGTTTCGATGATAAGAGAAACCTATGCAGTCATGATGGCGTGTGTAGTATGTGTGTATGTGCGTGTGTGTGTGTATGTGTGTGTGTGTTTGTGACACTTTGCTCGTTAACACGATATCTCAAGAAGGGAAACTCTGACAGTTTTCAAACTTGGTACATAGATGCCCCATATTGAGAGGAAGAACCCTATTGTTTTTGGTAGGGGTCAAAGGTCACCTGGGGTCACCGGGGGTCAAACTCTGAAAACCTTGTTAACACAATATCTCGAGGTAGGAAGCTTGGATGAATTTCATACTTAGTGTGTAGATGCGTTATGGTAAGAGGAAGAACCCTATCATTTTTGGTGGAGGTGAAAGGTCATCTGGGGTCACCGGGGGTCAAACCCTGAAAACTTCGTTAACACGATATCTCAAGAAGGGAAGCTCTGACAGTTCTCAAACTTGGTACATAGATGCCCCATATTGAGAGGAAGAACCTTATTGTTTTTGGTAGGGGTCAAAGGTCACTGGGGGTCAAACTCTGAAAACCTTGTTAACACAATATCTCGAGTTAGGAAGCTTGGATGAATTTCATAGTTTGTATGTAGATGCGTTATGGTATGAGAAAGAACCCTGTCATTTTTGGTGGAGGTGAAAGGTCATCTGGGGTCACCGGGGGTCAAACCCTGAAAACTTTGTTAACACAATATCTCAAGAAGGGAAGCTCTGACAGTTCTCAAACTTGGTACATAGATGCCCCATATTAAGAGGAAGAACCCTATCATTTTTGGTGGGGGTCAAAGGTCACCTGGGGTCACCGGGGGTCAAACCTTGAAAACCTTGTTATCACAATATCTTGAGGTAGGAAGATTGGATGAATTTCATACTTTGTTTGTAGACACATTATGGTAAGAGGAAGAACCCTATCATTTTTGGTGGGGTTCAAAGGTCATCTGGGGTCAACGTGGGCCAAACACTGAAAAGCTTGTTAACACGTATCTCCAGGTAGGAAGCCTGGGTAGATTTCATACTTACAGTACTATGTGGATGCGTTATGGTGAAAAGATGGACCCTATTGTTTTTGGTGAAGGTCAAAGGCCATCTGGGGTCACCAGAGGTAAAAAAGCAAAATTTCCCAAGAATTCCCAAGAGTTTTATATGGGTTCAGCAGAGGTCAAAGAGCAAAATTTTCCAAGATTTCCCAAGATCGTCATCTGGGGTCACCAGAGGTCAAACTGAAAATTTCCCAAGAATTCCTAAAATTAAATAGGAACACAGAACTGTATTTTTCCAACATGTTAAGATAGCATTTGACCATTGACTGAAAGATATGGGACATCATGGCATTATTTGGAATAGAACATATATCATCGAAACTTCAATGCATTTTTGCATTCTGGTTGATAATTAATAGCCTGCAGGGACTCTTTACATTGAGCCAGTCCCAGGTGATTTTTACCCCATGGCCCCTGAGATTTAGTGCCTGGTATGCCTATAAACAATATGACCAGGCATCATGCCATTTTTGTACAAAGCACCTGGTTTTATCCACCCAACCACCCCCACCACCACCATTAGTTTAACATTAAACCTAATACTGAAGTCAATATTTTAATGAGTGAGAGCAATTAGGCATGCATCTTGATCAGGGCACTTAAAATTTCCTTGATTTGTGTACATGCAATGTCATTACATAAGTTTATGAGCTCATTTCTTGTGTGTATGGTCCTACATGTTCAAACTTCTTATATCCATTGTTATTCCATCATTATGCTGAATGCACTTTCAATGATTTGAAACAAGGCCCCTGCTTGGTCATGGAATGATGACACCAAGGACAGCTGAGCCTTAAATCTACAAGACCAGGAACTTCCACATGCTCCAATACTGCTCAGTATAAATTAGCGCCCTGCATGATGTGGGGGACAAAGTTTTCATATTTATTTCTTTGCTACTGTATGAAGAAAAGAAAACTAACGGCAACAGCTCTGGTAGTAAGATACTACACATTAAAAGAGGGCTGTGTATAACATAACTTGGGCTGGACCTACAGTAGCTATGGCAATTCATTTCACAGGGGACATGAAGTGGATTGGGTACAATAAAAAGCCTAATTCGTCATATTACATGAAGCACCGAGAACATTACTGTTCAAAGGAATTGATTTTCAATTTACACAGAGAGCTGCGTACCAAGCACGATAACGGTCACAAGAACTACACTTGCATGAGGACCATCTGATGTGCATGGTTGATCTATTTTCAGACATTTAGTGTTTTTCCTCCATCATTGAAACTTGGATGTAAACTACTGTACAGTGTAATTAACACATTTTTATCTTTATCGCATTCCATTGTTTCAGCATTAGCCAAAATGGCCCCAAAAAATCAGAAGGGGGAACTACAGGACGGAATAGAAGCTCGACAGTTTTTACCGTTTTGGAATTGTAGGCATGCAAAGACACGAGAGTTGGAAGAATGCCCTGATTCGTCTGCCAACGAAGAGTGCAAATTATCAGTATTAAAGATCACAAGAACATCACAGCAAATATGAATGGACTGGTGGACTTCATGACGACTTCTTTTTCATTGAGAACAGTAGGTCAAGAAAACTAGTTCCTGTTTCTTATCAGAAGTTAAAAGGTACCTTCTGAATACAACTGTCACTAGTACAGTACTCATTCTTGCACTTCTTGCGGAAATATAAAGTCAGTTCAGTAATTTATGAAAAGTGTGATACTCGTGCATGACTTTCGAGATGCTGCACGAAAATCGTCGCCGTCTCATCTAGGATAAAAATGTACAAGGAGTGTGTGGTATTCTGCTGTCTTCGCTTACCTTTGTACATGTGCTGAGGGAAATGGCAAAATGGGTGAAGGTACATTCTCATTTTTGTCATGTTACTTAATCCTAGAAGACATTTGTTAAAGAAATGCTTTCCTGTGTTTGTGGTCACAATATTTTGTGTCGTCACCAGGGCTCGAAATAAGCTTGAAAAAGGGCACAGCCAAAATGAGCAAATTGGCTGTCGGTGCTGCTGGTTTCCAAGTTCGAAAATGTTGATATCATTTAAAAATGACTCATATTGTGAGGCTTTTTAAGAAACATGTGTTCAACATAAACAATGTGTAACAATTTCGAAATTAATTGAATCTTAGAATTCATAGGCGTAGGAAGCTGTTCAAAACGAGAAGGGGGGGAGGCTGAACATTTTTAGGATCACCGTCCTGGACGAGGGAGCCTCCCTTTTGGAAAATTTTTGAATATTTGAGGGTCCTTAGATGCAATTTGGTGCATTATTTTGGACAAATTTCAAGGAAAATTACTGCATATTTTTGACATTTTCTACAAAGGAAACAAACAAGGAAAGAGCTTCAACCTTGGATTGAGGTGGGGGGGGGGGGGGGCTGAGGCATTTTTCCGCCACACCACATTTTTTACTTTAGCCCCACAGCCCCCCGCTTCCTACGCCTATGTTAAAATTTATAGTGGGTTCAGTGAAAATAGCAATGTGACATCACAATTTACTGCAAATTGCATCTAAGTATTCTTGAAACATAAACATTTGTTTTGAAAGTGATGAGGACACTGACTTGTCATCCTGGCTGGCAGAAAAGGGGAAACCATTCCTGTGTTCCCTTGCAATTTGCATGAAAAAGAAGTAAGTGCCTGAAAGCAACATGGTGCTTCATGTTTCAATATTCCAATACCCTCTGAACCTTTCAAACAAGTTTTCTGGTTTGTTTCTTTTGAAAATAATAATTCTCTCTAATATAATAAAGGCTGCAAAGTAATTTGAAGGATTTATGTCAGAATAAATTAGGGGAATAAAATGTGTAAGTCTACTTTACTCAAAAGGTAAAGAGACATTGCTCCCTCCCTCCCCCTTCCCCTCCCCCACCATATCAAAACCCTTGCAGATATGTCCTTTTCAAATTGGCAGTTGTAAGTATGAACTTATATTATCAGGGATTCCGCCAGAAATGCAAAAAAAGGGGGGATTTATTACTGCTAAACTCCAAGTCCAAATTGATGCAGTCCTTAACCAAAGTTACAAGTGGGTTCAGGGGGGCAAATGCTTGCTTCAAGGCCCCTTTAAGGTGCAATATGAAGGTTCTAAAGGTCATTTATTTCAAGCATTGCTGCAAAAGTGTCCTCTTCAATAAGTAAGAAACTAAAATGGTGAAATTTTTTTATATTTTTATGGAAATGAAGGGGGGATTTTACCTCCCTTCTTCTGGAAAGGTGGGGACAAATCCCCCCCCCCTTTTCCCCCTCTGACAGAAACCTTGATTATTCAACTGTTCCAACATGTTTTCGGTAAGTACAAATTGTGGACCAACTTACATTAAGGGAACAAGCAGTCATCTGATCTCAATTGAATTTTGAAATCAAATGTGAGATAAAAAACTCTCTTACTTTCTCTTACTTTCGTTACAAGTTTGTGATGTTTTCACAAGAAATGTTCGAATATCAATAGCAAACCAAGAAGTTTTCATGCATGAATTAAACAATTCCGTTACAATAATATTGCACATAATTCTAAAGAGTAACTAACGGATCAGGATATTTGTCACTAATTCATATTTGGGTGACTGAATTTTCTCTGTAATAAAACTTGGGTTCTTTAATCATCAGTGATGCTACAAAAAAGGAACGACAAGGGTATGGAATGAGGGGTGAAACAGGTTCATTTCAAAGCCACCTCCTAAAACAGAATGTGGCACTCAAACTTTATAAAGTCAGGCAAGTAGGCCTGTCCTTTTCCGATGGATGGATCAAAAGAAGTATGACATGTAGTATTTTCAGGTATAGGTGGTAACATTTGATATGGGTTTTAAAAGTGTCAGGTCAAGTTAATTTGCAGTTTAACAGTGATTTTTCCTCTTTTCATTACATATTCTTCATACTTGTTTCATTCTAGATTCTTTACTTTCCGGGGGGGGGGGGGGGTGGGTAAGGAAAACTTGGAACTAGCTTGGAGTGAGAATCAGAAAAGAAAGTTCCTTTTTATTAATTTGGGATGGTATAGCTGTACTAGTTCTGATTTTCTTATTTAATCATGTCATTCTGTAAGATGTATAGAATTGGGGTTAAAGTTTTTAAAAATGCAAATCCTTGTGAAATGCTTTACATTAAAAATAATCTTGTTCTTGTTTTCATGCTTTCGCTCGGTAAATTGTACATATAGTACATAAAAGTCTTCTCAGACAGGAATACAACATTGCAAACTAAGTTTTCAACCCACGAACTTTTTTCTTTGTACTCTTGTGGAAACTCAATTATAGGTATAAAGCACTTAATCTTTAGGCTATCATCTGAACTTTTAAAGACTATAGTGCCTTTTGGGTAAAGTTTTGGAAAGCGAAATTAATACTTTAATTGAAAGTGAGGTTAATGTAGCATTCCCCAGAAAAGAAACATCTTTTACAAGTGATATAAAAGAAGAGTATTTTTTCAGATGGAAAATGAACATTTACATGATTTATAAAAAATTGACCTGCATGGATAAGATAATAATGCATTTTGAAGAAAACCTTTCTAAAAAAAGTTCCACCTTTTGACCAACCAAAACCTGAGGTACGCGTATAATACCTCTGCCGACGGCGGGCTGCCGTTTAACCGGTCTTATCCCCGCGGTTGGCCCACCGGCCGTCCAACGATGGGAAAGCGGTGGTAATTAACCACCGCCGAGCCGCTGTCTTACCGACTCTACGACCGCGGTTGGCCCACCGGCGGTCCGGCGATGGGAAAGCGGTGGCAATTAACCGCCGGCGGGCCGCTGTCTTACCGACTCTACGACCGCGGTTGGTCCCCCGGCGGTCCGACGGTGGTAAAGCGGTGGCAACCGCCCGCTAGCCGCTGCTATACCGACTCGCTGGCCTGCTGTCGGCCCGCCGGTGAGCCAACGTCGGAAACCGCCGGCGGGCCGCCATCGGACCGCTGGACAAATCTACGTCGGCCCGCCGGCGGTTGCCGCCGTTGGCCCGCCGGCGGTGCCGCCGCCGGTCCGCCATCCGGCCGCTGTCGGCTTGCTATCAGGGAAGTCGTCCCTTTACCAAAACGTCCCAGCTTTTTAGCAACCAAAACATCACAGCTTTTTACCAAAACCTCATGTTATTACATATGGAACACAAAAGCGTCCCTGCCTATGAATGGTACGTATGATACAACCTCTTTTAACTTTAATAAAGAGAAGTTTTAATTGTAATTAATTTATTGCAGGTACTTTGGAAATCGTTAATATTTTTTTGGTTTGTAACAGTAATATCACCACATGAAAAAACTACTTAGCACAATGCTAACTGCTACCTACTTTCACTTACATTCTCACTGCACTATGCAATGCCTGCATATAGGCTATGCACAACACATAGGCCCTGAAGTTTTTAAAGTATTGCAGCAGTAAGTTGTAAGGTAAGTGCTATTAGTATTTCATTTTCCTTGAAAAAACAGAAAATAGCCTAATTCAAAAACATTTACAAATAGTTGAAAAATTAGAATAAAACTAGCCTAACAACGATTCAACCTGGGGACATTGTTGTAGGTGGACGTTCTGGCACGGGGACTTTTTGACCAATAGCGGGGACGTTTTGGTACAAGGACATTTTGGTAAAGGAACGTTTCACTGGTAAGTGCTAAGGGTCCATGTGAAACAGGAAAAACTGCAGTTCATGTCCTCCAAACCCTGTAGCAATACTTTACTCCTAACTCAAGATAACTGGTTTTAAAGAATGGTTATTTTTTTCAAAAAGTACCTCCAGTTCTCATCAAGGTCACAAAATGTAATGTTAAGTTGTTACGTTGCCTCAGATTTCTTTTGTTTTTCTGTATAATTGAGTGTCCTGTTTGTCCTTGAAATTTGGTACTGTGGAATGTTTGAATATCTTTCCATGTAAATCTAGCATAAAACTACACCCTGTATACAGTATAGCAAATAAAGTTGTTAAATATTCCCTACAGCAGTGTCAATATCATAAAGAAATAATGCTTTGTTGAATCAGTGTGCGATATTATCACAGATTTTCTGTTATGCACAATTCTGTCGAAAAAAGTATGTTTCTTTTGAAAATTAGTATCTTTCAAATGCTAAATACTATTGAGCTGCATTTTTTGAAGTCACTGAATTTAGTCACTGGCAAACCTATTACCATGACTTTTCTTCACCAAATTTCACTGGAGTAGTACTGCAGATGCTCTTAATCTTTGAGATTTTCTAGACGGATTCAAAGATTTCAAATGAAGTAAGCAACTGTTTTGTGCAATAAAATTGACTGTGTGGCAAAGGAACTTGTTTACAACAGTATGCTAATGAGCCACTTTGTTACATCATTAGGAATGTTTGCAGCTCTAGGCAACTGGCCCAGAAGATGTGTAGGAACTACAGAGAACAAATGTTCTGTGTGACAACACAGTGTACTCACACAGTAATTTGATATCAAAAAATATTTCAGATGCTGCAGTAAATTCTACAAAGTTATTCACCTGTGTAGCACCTTACTATGCAGTTAGATGAGGTTTTACAGCTCAGTTTCTAACCAATTAGTTTAATTGGCAGGGTTTTCACTCATCATCTTTTTTTCAGGAGTCGCAGACCCTTTAGAATAAATTTACAAGAGTCAAAATTAAAAGAGAAGGGGTCAGAATGAATTTGAGTTTCCTGCAACAAACTTCATTCCTATTTTTTTTATTTGTTTTCTGTATTTGTGATGCTTTGCCACTTTCTTTTCCTTGTATAAGATACGATAATGACTCTGTCGATAAACAATATGGGAACTGGAAAGTGCTACATTTTGTGCATAAATTTGTAAATGTATTGGGAAAATTGCTTTCTCATTACTGATCGTCGGGGTGAAAAAGCTGTGCGTCAGTTTGAACCCAGAGATTTTGTCCCTGTGCGTCAAAATCAAAAGTTGTGCGTCATTGACCCGGGTGCCCGAGTCAGTGAAATCACTGATTGGGCTGGCCACAGCCGGCTTTTTTCCAGTTATGTCTCACTGGTTTGTTTTCCCTACTCCATTGCTTATGCTGAGCACCAAGCACAATGGCAGTAGGTTTCATTTTTAAAGTCTTCAGTATGATCTGGCCAGGAGTGGAACCCCAGACCTTCTGGCTGCAAGTCGGATGCTCTAACCACTTGACCATGCAGTCAGTTGCCTGACTATTCAAGTGGCTAATGGGGAAGGGAGTCAGAGATTCATGTAATCCCCCATTAGACATCTCAAACATTCTTTGGTGAGGAAGGACTCAATGGTATTAGTCACACTGAACAGCTACAAATGGCAACTGATTCCAAGCATTGATGACCCTTTGATTGAAGATGTACTTTCTAGTATTCAGTGAACAGTGACCTTTGTGTATAATATGGCTGTGCCCTGCAGGGCTCGAAATAACGGGGGCCCGTGGGCCCGATGCTCCTAGAAAATCGCTCGGGCCCGTAACTTCTAGAGGGAAAGGGGCCCGGTTGGCTCCTAAATATTTCAAGTCTAATTGTACAGTCTGCACGTGAACCTCTCCATCCACAACTCAACGATCGTATATCTCGCGAAGCCTGTGTATTCCTATGCTAACAGGCACTAAAAACCTGCGAAATACACATTATTTCTGAAATTAGTTCATGTTGCTCATAAAGGGTCTGCCTTGTCACAACACGGAAGATCACTCACGCAGACATACACCGATGTCACTGAAAAAGCCCGAAAGTTGCTGCAGTATTTCAGTGCAGCATTCACACCATCCTACCATGCTTTACCTATACATAAACAGACAGTGTAGGCGCGCACACGTGTTTGTTTTGAGTGTTTCATATAACAATACATAATTCATGCACGCACCATATATCCATACGTAAATATTTGTTTGAGTCATACTGCGCCCCGCGGTCGGCTTGCTGCGTACAAATCAATGGATGGGACGAGTCTATTGTAAACTTTCGTTCATTGGGGTAATGTTCTAGACATCGTTTTTGTTAAATCAAAAAAGTAAAAGGCACACGTACGTGTATTTCACACAAACTAACATGCATGATAAACATAAAAGTACCTATCGTAAACTATTGCAAAGGACGATGAAACAACTGGTAATTTAGCGGTACAAGCAGCTATCGAAAAATGTTATTTTCCATACCATGCCCAATGTTGTTGCGATGTATGTCAACTTTTGTACAGAGCAGGTGCGTAGCCTAATGTGTTACTGTTTGCATGTAATAACGGACCTATTTAACTCGACTTTTGCCTTGCAATGCGTGTCACTTGAACTTCTGCATTTGTACAGTGCGTGGACATGGCCTAATATTGTGTGCATCGGTGTTTGCGTAAATTTCGGCCTGATATCAAACGTATGGCCCTGTATCAGACTTACGATCATTGACTGCGAATTTAAATGCTTCGCTCCGTTCATTGGCAAATTTGGGTGAATTAAAAAGAAAACACTGACATGATCGCTAGATTTTTACGTACAGATTTTAAAAGCTTGCGCATATATACTGGGAATATCATAAGTGAATGATCAACGAGGCCATTAATGCATTACACTGTTGGTTCAGAATAAAGATACCGTTTAAACGGTAAACGAACTTTTATTCCGACCGTTTAAACGTAGGAGATTAAACGGAATTGACAGCCCTAGATGTCAGTCACGAGTAATGTAGGGGGAGCCTCACAAGATCAACTGACGAAGATGGTCAGCGGGAACTGATGGTGCCCTTCATTTTACCGGGTAATAACTTCCGGAGTTACGAGAACATTATGAAAATGTATACTACCCAACATGCAACATGGTCTAAGAGGGTGTGGACACAGTGGTTTCAGGCTAGTTTCAGCCTCAGCTTGCCTTAATATTATACCCATACTACATGTTTTCAAGCACGTAAAAAGCACCCGTACATTGTATCAGTCCTTTTTTATTTGTAAGTTTCGGGCCCCTTGATTTCCCATTTGGCCCCTAGATTCCATGGTCTAGGGGCCCGGCAGGCCCCCAAAGGTTGAAGGCTTATTTCGACCCCTGCCCTGTGGGAAATCTGTTCCTCATTTCAAAGAAACTATCATGCTCTATATCCTCCAAGACTCTAATAACACAATTTTTCAAAGATCCACCCTAAAGCTTCCCATTTTTAAGACATCAGTCCCAGATTATCAAGTCTATGCTCATATGACAAAGGAGTTCCCTGCAGCTGGTATGATGCATGAAAACATCCTCTGAACCTTTTCAATCAGAGTAATGTCTTGTCTTAAATGCGAATTCCATGCAGCACTACAGCTCTCCAAACTAAAGACAGCAGGATCTCTCTTTCCTTAAAAGGAAGAGTTTTACTTAAAATGCCATTTGTTTTGTTTGCTTTCAAAACTATCTCTGCCAAATGTTTATGTGGTTTCAAAGACTTATGTGAAATAACACCAAGGTGCTCTTTCTCTATGGTCTCCAACAGTGTATCACTTTTCCTTGTATTGAATGAAGAAGTGGGGTTATTCCTGTCTATGTGAAGTACTTACACTGAATGTTTACATTTGCCAGTCACTGTAGCCAAATCATGCTGCAAACAAAATCCTGCTACAAACAAGCAGCATCACTCTCTATGGATTTAGCAAACAATGTAGTATCTTCTGCAAATTTAATGATACTTCTGACTATGTCATCATCAGTGTCATTATTGAAAATACTAAACATTACCGGTCCTAACACTGATCAGTGAGGTACACCACTTCAGCCATGAGACAGCTAGAAAAGGTACCACCAAGGTGGACTCTTTGCTTTCTTCCAGACAACCTAGCCTTAATCCAGTTACTCACACAGCCAGATACTGTACTGTACACCATTAGCTTGTAGAATAGCAATAAGACAAAGATGAAGAGCTTTGTCAAATGCTTTCTGGAAATCTAAATAAATTACATCTGTAGGAAATCCTTGATCAACAGACTTGGTAACCTCTTCTAAGCAAGTTTGATAGGCAAGATTTACCACTCAAAAAGCCAAGCTGGGAGGCACAGATTAGTTTTTGTACCATCAGGTGGTTAACAATTACATCCCTATTAATAGATTCTACACTTTGCAAATGTGAGAAAAAAAGACTCACCTGGCAATTAGTTGTCAGGATTACTTTTTACTCCCTTTTTGAAAATAGACCTGTACAACATTAGCATTTCTCCAATCCTGTAGTACTGACAACTCTCCACACTACTCTTGAAAATCTTAAACAGTCATGACAAATTCTGTTGTTGAGCTGACTCTTTTAAATTCATGGGGTAATTGAGTCAACCCATGGAGTCTTTTCATGGCTTCCTGCTGAAAGATAATATTCCTCACTCTGGCTTGGCATAAAATTTTGTCTAGGATGAGGCTGGGTGTCACCTGACTTTTAAGTAAAAAAAAAAGCAGCAAACTAACGTTATCTGCTACTGTGTCACCATTTGAGTCAATAAGTGGACCAAATTTGTCCTAAGTTTTCAATTAACAACGAGTATATGCATAACATGATTTTGCATCATCTTCAATGTTCTCTGCCTCTTTACTTTAAAAAGCCTTTTTGCCTCCTTAACCTTTGTGGTATAATCATTTAAACAGTGCATAGTTGTCATATGTCCTACAAGTCTGGTACTGCATCCATAAGTTTCTTTCTTCAGCCTTCAGGGCAGCTTTGGTCATCCATTTAGGTTTATCAACATATTTCTTTGTTTTCTTAACTTTTTGAATCAATTTTCTATTACTACTTTAAAAGTTTCCCACATCTCATATGTTGACTTTTGTAAAAACATACCATTCCAATCAATTTCACTTAGGTACTGCCTCAGTGCATTGTAGTCACCTTTCTTTATATAATCATAGTGACCATGACTGATCTGTTTTAATTCAACATTAACTACCAGATGGAAGTTAAAGATCATATGGTTACTTGTACAGTACTGTAGCTAGGCAGACACCAACAATGATGTGCTCAATCATATCATACTCAAAAGTAAGGATTAAGTCTATAATATTGCCTGCCTTTTGTGTAGGTTCATTTAAGGGCTGGGTAAGAAAACAATCCTGTATGAGATCAAGAAAAACACAGTCAGTGGTGTCAGCACACAAAGTATCCCAGTTAATGCTAGGGTGATTACAATTTCCCATAATAATAACTTGTTAAATAGTGGAAGCAGTTGTGATAATATTGTACAAAGCCTGATTCTCATTTCCATTGTTTTGAAGGTTTTTATAATACAGCCCTTTCAACATGTTACTCCCCTGTGACAATTTCAAATTAAACCAATGACCAAACAGATTCAACTATTCTAATTTGTTAAATCATCCCTAAGACACAGTTACAATGACTTTTCATGTAAAGAATACATATAAAGTACCTCTCATTTTAGTTGTAATCTTTCTGTCATTTTTGTACATTGCATAACCAAAGAGGTATGGTTCAAGTAAACTAACCTTAACCTCCAGTAAGGACTTCTTCCTAATTCAACAAACAACAATAATTCAGCATCAACAAAAAATCCTTTTAGCTTACAATGAACATGTCAATTTCTATTTGGTTTTTTCTTGATCCTAAGCTATTATTATTTACACTATATATTTTTAGATATAGGTTCATAACTTACTCCTAGATTTTGACTAATACAGGGGGTTGCCTAACAGTATGGTTCCCTGTCCTCTGTATAATGTACCCCTTTACAATAATTGATTTTCCCCTTTTGTATCTGATAAGTTCTAATCTATAAAGCAACTTGTCTTCTTCTTCTTTCAAATGCAGCACAAACGCCAGACAAGGCTATCCCGTGCTGTTGAACTAGGGCTAAGGGAGTCGGACTTGTTCGTGCTGCCTGGGTGTTCTGTCTGGGGATATGAAAACTGTTTTAAAATGGCTTTCACCCCACTCAAATACTTGACATAATACTCTGCGTGACCTTCCCACATAACCAGTCTTCAGAGAACTACTGTATTAAGTGGTCTTACTCTGTGTGCCTCCCTTTCCCCCCAGTCGCACAGCTTCTACAACCTTCACATGAAAAAGAATCAAGACTTAAAACATACTGTCAAATTCTGGGAGGTCCTTTATTTCAATATTTCACCTGAATCTGACAAGAGTGGTCCCCTAGTACTTTTTCTATCTTCATGAATACTTTACGCAGAAAGGTTTCCAAAGATTACATTTCTTTTTCTAGTTTCCATTCCCTCTGCTTCATGGACCTCTTCTTGAACCCTACTGTACTTTCAAGGCAGTCCTTAACATCAGAAACTCTGTTTTTCAGCTGGTTATACAGTACTTCTCCTCTACTTAAATCCTTATGCAATGCATGAAGAGTTACAAGCATTGAGAGTCTGTATCAGTGTTCGCGCTAAGGAATTGAACCTGGGAGGGAATTCCCTCTCTAGAAATTTTTTTGGGAGGGATTTTCAAAATCAAGGAGGGGGTTATCACTTGGTAAAGATACTAAATATGCAATTTAATGTGTGCATTATAACTGTAGTTATGATCTCAGTTGCAGAAAAGTGTGCAGGATTTTCCCGCATAAGATTTATTTTTGTGCGGGATTCGAAAGACAAAAGCGGGATTCACGCAATTCCATGCCTTAGCGTGAACACTGGTCTGTTAGAACTACAAAACCAAAATATGGACTTCCTGCTCTTTTTCCTTTTCTGATTGTTCAAAAAGGTGCACACTGCTTTGGTAACTTTTTCACATTCAGTGTGGTACCATACAGAATAAAACTCATTAAAAAACATTCAAGGGCCATAATGACTCAACCAAGGTTTGGACTGTGGCCTCCTGGCTGAAAGGTGGAAAATTTACCAAAATAATCCCCTAATAATTACTAAATATTCCCTTTTTGCAAAATTTTCATTACTGCCCCAGTTTTCCTTTGTCCTGATTGCTAATCTGTATGAAAAGCTCTTCTACAGTATAATGTTCACCTTTTGTTTCACTTTCTTTCCCTTTTTAGGATGTCAGCAAGCATTCTGTGCATACTTTGGTGTTTAGATCACTGAAGAGGTCACATGACATGTTCATAGCTAACAATGTGCAACCTGTCTTGTCAGATGAAGATGGGTAAGTATTATTCTCATTTAACAATTCCTTTGTCTCATGATTTGCATTGTAGTAACATAATATTAACCACTGCCATGCTTTAGTTCTTTGTACAGAAAGAGGGTAGTGGACTTTTGGCATTTTGGTGAAAGGGGTGGGACTTTAGATGTAAAGGTTGCTGGTTTGAGTCCTGTATGGTTTGTTATATTGTGCTTTTTTTGGCAAGGTGCTTAACTATCTGGATTGTCTCTTTCCACCGGGGGGGTTAATTGGGTTTCTGGGAGGTACTTGTTGTGGAGCAAGGTGTCCAACTAATATCACATGTAGGGATTTGCTTTGTTGAAAAGTAGCAAATGATTCATATGTCCTCTGTAAAAAGTTATTGTTGATGAGGGGTAATATTTGTAAAGAGGGCTTTGATACTTTGATGTTAAAGTGCTATGTATTAAAATATATTAAGAGCAGGCAGTGGACTGATGTACTGATGACATGAAGACACAAAGTGGCAATTATAAAATCAGAAGCCATATATCAAGTTCAAATACACTTTAAAATGAATAGTTAATCCACTGTAGTGTATTCAAGTTTGCAAATTTTAGGGATAAAATAAAACATTACTTTTCAATTTTTTTTTTCTTCAGCATTAACCTGAAAATGAGTTGTAAATCCAAGGACCAGTATGGACCCCTTCTTGATTTGCCAGAAACAAAAAGAGAATTAAGAAAACAGAATGCTCCCCAATATCAACAACAAGAGATGCAAATTGTTGGACAGCAAGGTAATCTGTACCAGAGTAAAGGATGTTGTTCTAATTTTTAAGAGGTCTTATTGCAGTACGTCCTACATAATTCCCGTGTAACTTAGGTACCTGGTCAAGTTCATAGATCTTGGGTTGTTGTATTTGTGTTTTTTTTTTTTTTTTTTTTTTATTTGAAGGGGGTGGAGCAATTTGTACTGTAAATAAAGTGTTAGTTAAAGTTCTAATGTGAGTTTGTCTACAAATTTGAATGATATGGAAGAGGAAGTGCCTTATGTTTCTTTTCATAGTCATAACCAGAGGTATGATTTTCAGAAAAAAACAGCTTTTAATGAAGGGGGAAAAATTTTAAAAAACTCTGTGATAGCATATGTAATGGTCATACATTATGCACAAGATTTGTTAATGTGAGGTTCTATAACTAATGAATATTCATAAAACTGCTCTTCAGGACCAAAGATACTAACATATCATCAATGGTGGCAGCAGTTGTGTTTCATCTGAAGAGAGTAGCTGTTTTGGTTGTAGTGATACACTTATCATTCCCAAAGAATGATAATTTCTGTTGGTGAAAGTAATTCAAAATTTGTATTTTATAGAGATATTAATCTAAATCACGGCCTTTTGTGTAACATTCTTCTCATCCATCCGCAATTCCAAACATCTAGCTCTTGTCTGGTCTTGAATCTTGGTCGAACTGTGGCCGTTAAGTTTGTCTTCATACAAACTTTTGAAAGAACTATAATGTTTCAATGGGAAATCTTCCTGGAGGAATCAGAGGAGTGGTTTGTGTAGTAAACTAAACATGCAGTCGATTTAAAGTCTTAGTCACTGAATTCTTCAGGACTATTAAGTCCACTCTTGCTTCATTATCAACAAAACTGTTTTAATACAAGGTGTCATTGTTATACATTGACTGTAGTTTCAGTGTGGCTATGTGGCACTTCAGATTTATTCATTGCAAAATGTGTTTTTGATGAAGTGAAAACATTGTAAGGTAGTTGTTCCAACTGCTAGGTGAAGTTATTCCATTATGGATGCTGATGCATAGGCGAAACTTGTGGGCAATTTCAGGGTCCAGTGGTGCAGTTGGTATGGTTTTAATTGAGTCTGGTAGTTTTCAGTGCCTGAGTTAAGGCTACATACTTTGTTTCTGCAAGGGAAAGCCCCTTTTCAGTGGTTGCTGTTGTAATTAGGTCACCAGATAAGAATAAGGAATGGCTCCATCTCCCCCTTACAGGTTTCAACAAGCTTTCAAATAAAAATACCAATGTTCTTGTATAAAGTTTGATTAAATTAACTGCTTTATCTTTCTTACAGAGTACAATACCATTCCAACCCAGATTGAGCCTGGCTACCCATATCCTAATGCTCCCGGTGAGACTTAGTAATGAACATTATTTCACCTTATTTGCATTCTTAAGAGGTATTTTTATGATAGGAATTAAGAGCAACTTTTTAAAGGAACCATTCAATAACAGAATGAAGTTGTACGGTTCCATTGAATGTTATTATTGTATTTAGGGTACTCTAAAGGGGGTAACTTGGGAAGTGTTTATCCTTCCGGTCCGATTTCAATTGAAATGCCCCTAACATTCAAATGTTTTGATTAAGTTGTGTGAGTGTCTAAACTCCTTAAATGCACTCCATAGTCAGTTACGTCTGCCTGTAGCAGTGTCATAATATACAGATACTGTACAAAATTTGTCCGTGTAGCACCCTATGTACAGTATTCTCATTCGACAAGACTTGAGATTAGTATTGATAAGTCTGACGCAGGGGTTTTCCCTAACTTATTTTTATGCTGGCTGCTCGTACTTGTAAACCAAATTTATGGGAAGTCCTCAGACCTAATTCACTAGTTTGCATGTCTCTGTCCAAAAGAAACCTCAATAAGACTGTCACTTTTTCTATCAAACTTGTGCTCCCATAGCAGGAGTTGTGTGTGTGTGTGTGTGTGTTTTTTTTTTTTTTTTTTTTGTTGTTGTTTGCATCCAGAGACTTCATGTATTAAATTAACCTTCATTGTAATTGACATATGAATCACTGGTACTAATTTTAGTTAATACACAGAATTGACAGTTTTCAGTTTTAGATGAGCACATTTTTAGTCACCTGGGGGATAAGTAAAAAATTTTTGTCTAGTCTGTCACTGTTTTTACTCACATTTGGGCAGCAGGTGTATGCACATTTTAAACTTTGCTGATGTGGTTTAAATGGAGGAGGGAAGTAGTTGTAAAAGCTCTGTTTGCCTTTGCTTTCTCCAGTTTGCAGATTCAAATTTATTTCACAAATGATTTCATAAACAGTACATTAACAACATTGAAATAAAAAAGTAGCAGTAAATCATTTGAAGGACACTAGAAAAACAGATCTGTTACCTAGGCTAGTGACCTTAATAACAAAATAATAATAATAATGTTAATAATAATAATAATAATAATAAAAGTAACATATAGGTAGGAATACATGGTGCAAGGTATGTAAATTTAGTTTCTTCACAATAAACAAATTACTTAGTAAGTATATAACGTTTTAATCTATTTTGGAAAATGTTTAAAGATTTAGATAATTTTACATTTAGATAATTTTACATCACAAGGCACAGTATGTTGACAGAAAACTTGATGCATGTGCATAATGAATGAGGTGGTATTGGCCTCATAGTGCAGAACATGAGTGGAAACAATGTTCAAATTGTTTGAAAACAATGTTCAAATTGTTTGAACATTTTGGCCATTGTTGTTGACTAAAATGGCACAGTAAATTGGATTTGTTTCCCTTCATTTTTGTTAGTTTGTAACTGGATGTTACACAGACTTGTACATTTGCAAAAAAGGGAAAAAGATTCTTTGAGAAAAATATGCATTTACTGTTGAGGATTTTCAGGAAGAAGTTACTGTTAATAGCTATCTTGGGTTATCCCCAAACTGGCTTCAGATGAATTTCTGAAGCCAGAGGGCACAAAGCAAAGGCTACAAAAAATCCACCTCAGGAGGACTAAGAATAGACACATGTCCTACAAAATCATCTCACTTGCCAAGAAGTCAGTGAGAAACATGTGGCAATTGTTATATGCTTGAACAGGTGAAAGATACTTCAGTTCTTTGCTACAGTGTCCAAAACTGGTAGTGTGTAACACAGACTTTGGACCAGAATGATTTATTTGAAAAGAAAGTTATGCTTCAGTGTGTTTTAGGTAATGCATGAATTTATTTTATAACATTTTATTCCACAGGTGTTGAGCTTTCTGAGCAGACAGCCATAAGTCAGCCTTTTCCAAATCATGATGGAGTAAATAACATGATAAATAACTTTCCTGATTCACATCCACAGTGAGTATTGTCCAATCTTGAAATGAATCACTTTGATGTTGCTGTTATTCTTGTTATAAAGCTTTGATTTGCTTCTGTTCTGTTATTTAATCCAGATTTCTGATAAACTTTTCTTTTCCTTTTCAAGCATATGGAGCTACTTTCATTAGATGGGCTGAGATACCTTTTCCCCAAATTTTCCTGATCTTCTAAACACAGATCTGCCAAAAAAGGAAGGTACAAGTGGCCCAAATGTGATATTGCAGCTCTCCCCCCCCCCTTCTCCTTGCACACCAATGACTCCATTCACATATTTTTAAAATAATGGAGGTAAAGAACAGAAAACCTAAATTATGAGTACAACTAGTCATTACTTCATGTAGGAATAAACCTCATGGCACAAAATGATCTTTTTCCGATGGTAGTGGTCTACTTTCTGTTATTAATGTTACCAAAGTACTTACCACTTAGAGCTCTTGAGTGATATGTACAACTTTACAGGTCATTAACTAACGTCCAGTGCTGTGGCAGAGTTGATTAAGGTGGTGTCATTTCAAGCAATTTAGCTGTCAAGAATCTGAATTTGATCCCATGTCAGGTCATAGAAAGGTGGCTTTTTCATCAAAAAGCAATCAATGGTTTTCCCATTTCAATCGACCTTCATTGGTTAGAGCAAGAAAAAGCCCCCTGACATGGAATTGTAATTTATGAGCCATAACCTCTTCCACCTTTGCAAAAGTTTGCATCATATAATATCCGTCCTTCAAGGCCTCAATTAGTGATAACCTGTCTCCTCCTGATGTGTTACAAGACTACCATATGATTGTGTCTAGGCCAGAAGTTGTTTCAGAAAGGAACAGATTTATGGTCGATGTGATTGGAATCTTTTGTTGTTGACATGTCACATTGCTTTTCAATCATCTAGAATTAAGTGTGACCAATCTTTTGTTTTTTTTTTTTTTTGACAGGCTTCAAGGTAGTAATATAATTGGCAGTCAGTTGAAGTTATTTGCAAAAACACCGAATGTCCTCTAAGTAAATATTGATCTAATTTTAAATGTTGCAAGGCTGTCAATTATGTAAAAGCAACGTTTTTTCTGTATTTTATCTGTAACAGAACTGCATATGGAGTGCAAGATATTCAGAAAAATGCTGGCATTCCAGAAAGAGTGTTACCTCCATCACAAGTAAGTCAGACTCAACTGAAGCAAGGAATAATGGTTTATAGTCATGTTTGTCATTTTTAGAGATGGGTAGAATTTCAAAAATATATCTTGGTCCTTTTTCTCTGTAAAACTGTCTCCATTTTCAGCCTTTGGGGGTACAATTTTGTTGAGTTTTCAATATCACTGAAATGACCACATCCAATTTTTTTTTTTTTGAAACCAAAATTGTAGGCATGTAACATGTCTACATATTTCAAAGAATTGGTTAAAATGACCATATTTTATTAAATTGTCAAAAAGAAGGGAATTTATTAAATTGACTGTATTGCATACAGGCCCACATTATACCTAGTGTGCCATTGTGCATCACATATCATTGTCCAGTTCTAATGCCAGTGTGCCACTTGAATGTTCTTGGGTGAGAGTTAATAAAGTCTGCAGAATCTGTTCTCTTTCTTCACTTGATAACTTTGGCTATAGTAATTATGCATGTAGTCTTATGTTAATATTTTTATAAATTTTTTTATAATTTTACTTGTTCACAAAAGGTGTATTTTGAAATTTCTTTTTTGATCTTTGACTGCGTGACCAAGTAATAGACGAGTTGGGAAACTTCAATATACAATACATGCTGGGAAGGAAAGTGCACCATAACAGAGACTGCATGTGCAAGACAGATATTTTGTACAATCAAGCACAATTTTCGAGTTTAAACTGGTTTTCTAGACATCAGTCACAGGTCAAAGAGAATTTTCTTTAGCGGAAAAATTCTCTTTGAAGTTAATCTCCTTGTCTTGGACCAAAAACGTTAGACACAATGACAGTAAAATGTGGAAGACAAAAGCAACAGTCGCTTGAACCCTTTATATCTGTGTGAAAATGTCCATGGACTTGATCTGTGGTACTACATGGCACAGCAATATCTAATTTCCCAACTCTTCTATTCCCCCCTCCCCGCCCAAACAATTCCCTGCCCATGAAGGTTACCCATCAGAAAACTGCTCCCGAAAGAAAATCTGGAATTGTCATCAGTGGATTTTGTGTGGGAGAAATTGTGCAGGTGGAAATTGCCCGGAGTGGGGGGGGGGGAGGGAGAGTTTTGCAGGTGGCAATTGCTGGGGTGAGAATAGTTCAGGTGGAAGTAATTTCTTGGGAAGTCATCCAGGGACCCTTTGACTGAACTATTGAAGTCAAACGTATTTTATAGAAATGTCATGTTTGAGTTTTTAAAACAATAGTTAACAAAAAAAAATTATGTTAGGTTAAACCTGTGGTAAAGCTTGACAATGACTTTATTGCAAATGAGGTCCTGCTGAAAATCTTTTATTTTATGTAACTGTTTAACTCTGATTTATGTGTATATTGATCATTTTGAAGATGGACTGTGGTAACATGTGATTGTACTATTTCCTCTTTGATTCACAGGCCCTTGTTGCCATTTCTGACAATACTAAAAATTCTCAAGCACTCATGCCAAGGAAAGCTCCCACAATGCCCAAACCAAAATGGCATCCTCCATGGAAACTGTTTCGTGTTATCAGTGGTCACATCGGTTGGGTCAGAAGCCTTGCAGTGGAGCCAGCTAATCAGTGGTTTGTGTCTGGATCCAATGACAGGACAATCAAAATATGGGATTTAGTGAGTTCAACTTACTTTATTTTGGGAGATATTTTTTATTCATTTTGTTTCTCATTTAACTGGGCTCAGTGAAAGAATGTTTAATTTAGAGAATGTACAAGAGATCAGAATGGCATTCAACATAAATATGTAAAAGAAGAAATTTAGATGTACAGGACATGTAATGTTGCCAGAGTCAGAACACTAGGTGGACAAAAATGGTGGGAGATATGGGTTGGGTTCATAGAGAGGATGTTGACAGAAAACCAGGAGGAAAGATGAAATAGTCAAGTTTACTGGCATATTGATGACAGCAGTACATTGCAGAGTTGTTTGGAGACAGCTGGGGGAGATGTTGCCCTTGTAGTTTCCAGATAGTGGCTCATGATCAACTGATCAACAGATGCTTACATCTGTAAGATTGTAGTTTGTGCAAATAGTGCTTATCAGTAAAGTAGGATGCCCTCCAGTTGTTGCGATGCATTATTCCTTGCAAGCAAATATTCTTTTGTTGCAGGCAAGTGGTACTTTGAAATTATCTCTTACTGGACATGTCAGTGCTGTGAGAGGTCTAGCCGTCAGCAGCCGGCACCCATATCTATTTTCTGCTGGTGAAGACAAAATGGTGAAGTGTTGGGATCTGGAACAGAATAAGGTAAGATAAGTATTTTATTGTAAAAGTCCCAATAACTACCAGTGAAGGAATTTATTCTCAGGTGGAGCTATGGTCTCAGACTGGACACAGTACTGACCATGATCAACCTGCTGGCCTTCAGATCTTTATATCCATGGGTATGTGAGGAACACATGGGCTAAATTTGTAGAATGAACCAAAATGCTTAAATGCTGTATGTTTTAGAGGTTGAAATATGAAAGCAGTTAGTCTATTAAACCCATTGGTTTAATTGCCTCTTTATAGATTATTTCTCTCTTGGTTTTGAAATCAAATACTTAAGCAACCTGGAAATGACATTTCTTTTGAAGTATTTTGTAAGATGGGGGTTTACTGACAGTATGACACTAATCACAGTTTGAAAAAGCTGCAACAGGCTAGGTAGGCTTTAGCCCAGGGGCCTAGAAGGACAGGGGTCTACCCAAGGTGTAAACTGGAATGGACAGAATGCCTTGGAGCCTGATTTTACACTTCTCTAGGGACCTTACTGGTAGTAAATTACTGCTGCTGTAAAGTGTTACTGATGGGAACACACTTTATCCTTTTAAAATGTTTCTCACAAAAAATTCCTGAAGGGTTCTCACAAGGTACTTTTCATGAGTTTCAGTGAGATCTCATGAAGAAATTCTCATGTTCTCAGTTTGTCAGGAAGTTTTTTATAAGATTTCTCATGAAAATCTCATAGGAATCTTCACAGGTGGTGCCTTACGTAGTGAAATAAATGTTATCACATGTGGTTTAACCATGTCTCCAGTCTATTCTAGTGAAGGCATTATGTAACAGCAGGCACTTCTATCATACTACAGCAATTGCCTCAAATGAAAAAGTGATGGATTTTCTCTGTAACAGACTTTGAAAAAATTAGTGTCACAGACAATTTGTATGATATTTTTTTCAGTCTGTAATACTGTTTCTGTTCTCTAGGTGATCAGGCATTACCATGGACACCTTAGTGCATGCTTTGATCTAGCATTGCATCCAACCATTGATATTTTGGCTACCTGTGGAAGGGATTCTTCCATTAGGATATGGGACATGAGGACAAAGGCCTGTATACACACACTGACTGGTCACACCAATACAGTAGCTAGCGTCCAGTGTCAAAGTTCAGAACCACAGGTGAGTTGCTGTAACATGCATACTTTAAGTAATGGGTAATGCTGTGTATTATAGTTCCTTCCTCAAGTGCATAAATGCACAATATCATGGACTAGAAGCCTTTATCACAAATAGGTGAAACTTGCCATGTGCGATGCATTGTAGCAGGACAGGCAGGAAATGTTTAACTTGCCCTGTTTTGTACCCCACAATACTTCGTCCAATTATTTGAAATATGGCCTTTTGGACCTGACCAATTATAGCAACCTTGACAGACAAACCAGCTAGAGGTCATTTCAGGGCAGCTGTAGGGAGGAAAGATGGGGCTTTTAAAGGAGATGTTTTACATTTGTGGATACAGTCACAGTACCTTGCTTGTTCAAAGTTTGTTTGTCTCATATCCTAGAACTGGTCCCTTTCTGTGACAAACTTGCACACTCATGACCAAGTATGGGGATAATGGTGTCATTGTTCTGTGGTGGACTTAGAACCTGCAGGAAGTTGTGACAATAACTTGTAAGCTTGTTACACAGCTAGGCTAGGTTTCCTACCCTTTTGCTTCCATTTCTTTTTTACTTTCTTTGTGTGTTATTGTATTGAGTTGCTGTCGCTTTGTTTTATCTTGATGACATTGTATAGTTGTCCTTGTATGTGCTCTAAGGAGAGAGTGTAGGTTTAAGGAAGAGGACAGGTGAAAGTTGCATTGGAAACATCTGAATAATCATACTAATCTCCAAGTTTTTACAAGCCCATTGCCATTCTTCAACTAGAAAGATATGTGTACCATTTGCTAAAAAAGCCATGAAATTTTGCTTAACTGTAATAAATCACCAAGATATAAAAAAACAACCCTAGAATCATGATTTGCTTACATAGTCCCTGATGCCACTCGCAGACCAAAAGCCAAAAATCCTCCATTAGTTGGCAAAGGTCATTTTCAGGAGACTCAGAGCTCCATCAGGAGGCAACCATGTACAATCACCTTCATCTCATTTTGGTTTTGTGTAGCATGTAGGATTTATGATGTTTTTTTATTGACATTTTTGTGACAGGTGATCAGTGGAAGTCATGATGCCACCATCAGGCTGTGGGACCTTGCTGCTGGAAAGTCCAGGGCAACTCTTACCAATCACAAGAAGAGTGTTCGCTCTGTGGTTCTTCATCCAAAGTTGTGAGTGTTATTTCAGCAAGACTTGTCAAGTTACCTGGAATGTTCTTTACTCACAAAATTGCATAAAATGAGATGTATCTTTACAATCATTCCCATAAATTCCTTTACTTTGTTTCTGTGCGTGCCTGCCAATGATGACCAGGGGGCAGTAGTTTTGACCAATGCCTTCCCTTCCTGTGTATTTCACAAAACTTTGATGTTTATCGTGTCATTGTTTTGAATTTTGTTTCGTAAGCAATGTATTTGTATGGTCATGATACATCTAAAGGGATATGTGATAGTTAATACTGCATTTTTAAAAAGTTCTTCTTTGGATGCAGCCATGGTGTGGGTTTCATATGAAAGAAAGCTTGTTTAGGACATGAACTTGTATTTAAACATTCATAAGACAGAAAGATTATTGTAAGGCAGTGTTTAAGAACTATCCATTGTAACACTCACTGAATGTTACTTTTAAATGCAAATATTTTGATGAAATGGAATGAAGTTTAAAAGTTGTATGGGGAGACTATGTTACACACATTAGGTGATTTGCAGCCATCAGCCATGTTGTCAAATGCAAAAATGTAATTTTGATTTATTTGTAAGGTAGCTTATTCAGACAATGTTTGCCCATTCAAAGTTATTTCTACCTGACCTGACTGAATGTGTTTCTGTCTTCAACAGGTACATGATGGCTTCTGCTTCTCCTGATAATATTAAACAGTGGAGATTCCCAGAGGGAAACTTTACACAGAATCTCAGTGGTCACAGTGCCATCATTAACTGCCTGGCAGTCAATTCTGATGGGGTCCTTGTGTCTGGAGGTAAGGTTTAAATATTAATGTAGCATCAAATCATTTGCTAAAGTAACTGGCAAGGTGCTAGAATCATACAGTGTACTTAACCTTCAGTACTGTGTAGCTACCATGTCAGCATACAGAACACATCCTGGCTAAGGCCTTCATGTGTTTTCTTATGGTTGCATGGCCTTTTAATGTAGCTTATACCTAGGACAAGTCTGATCTCACTGGGAAAACTTTACGAAGGGTAATATTATCATGTCTGACAGATGTGGGTATTATTAAATTTAATTCTGATCCACAACCTCTTCTCCATGGGTCCAAGTATCCATCCTCACAATCCATATGAGCCTTCCATATATATTTATTGGTACAACAAAGCCGTTACTCAGTGCCAGCTTTGAGCACCTAAAATCAACATTTTAGTACCTTCATATGCAAAATTTATTGCACTGTTTCATTTCTAATTTTTCAGAATTGATAGTATGAAGAAAATATTCTAGAAGAAATGTAGTCATTGATGTGAAAGAGAAGAAATTTTCTTTGTATCATTGAAAGATGTGTGTTGCACATCGTATACTTTATGTGAAATTTATTATTTTAATGAGGGTTGCAGTATCTATATGGCAGCGTTTATCTGTAATTGTTTGGCACTCTCAAAATGTATACTTTTATGTAGCATGAAATTACTTCATAATGAGACTTACATGGAACTTAAAACAGATGGAATATGAATGGAAAATACAATAATTTGATTCTACATTTTTGTGTTGAAAATAGGTGACAATGGAACAATACACATGTGGGACTGGAAAACGGGGTACAATTTCCTACGTACTCAGGCCCCAACCCAGCCTGGATCCATTGACAGTGAATCTGGTATCTTTGCAATGACCTTTGACCGAAGTGGCAGCAGACTGTTAACGGCAGAGGCTGACAAAACCATTAAAGTATACAAGGAAGATGAAGAAGCAGTGAGTAACACAACATCTATCAAAACATTTGTCTGCTGGTAGAGGGAGGCTGGCACCACAATGGGCCACAGAGCCCAAACAAATTTGGGTTTATTTTTATTGTATAAAGTAGAGATGTTACAATATTATAGGTAATATTGGCTGTCTACAAAGGGAGTACTGTGTTGCTGGAGTTTGGGTCGCTGAAAGGTCTTTTCAAAACCTTCCACCATCAAAGCCATGTTGGCTCCTGAACTATAGTTTGCAAATATCTCAGCAGGTTGCACTGAAAAACACATTTGGCCCCATGCAACCTGTGGACCTCACTTTGAGCACGTTCTGGAAGAAGTTTCAACTTCAACATTTTGGCAATGTTCAGGTGGAAAATGTGCTATTTTTAGGCATCATATATGCCATTTTTATGGCACACATGCATAAAATTTCACATTGGTCCTGAACATTAACATTGCAGAACCTTTGTAGTTCTTGGTGAAGCTCAAGTCTACTGAAATGAATTCATCGAAACCTCATTGCAGTTTTGCATACTGGTTGTTACTTTAATTTACCTTCTATTGTCAAGGCTGCAGAAGGGTTTCTTCTCCATGCTTCGCACATGAACTTTTTTTAAGTTTGTCAATAACGTACGTTAAATCTATTTCCACAGACGGAAGAAACGCATCCTCTCAACTGGAAACCTGAAATTCTGAGAAAGAAAAAATATTGAAAAATGTGGAACTTGAAGGAGTATCTGAGAAGACCGTGACTGGGTTGAATACTGGGCTGTTCTGACAGATCATTGGAGCTGGAGTATTTCTCACCTGTGGAAGGGAAGTTTTCTCTCAAGTACAAACTCATTGAAGGTGTCTGTATTCCTGGAATGATCAAAGAGTTTGTTTGGAAAACTTTTAACAACTCTTATTCATTTACCCATTCCTGTTGTTAGATGGTTTAACATTCATCTCATGGTGGACGTAGGTTCTTTCCTTGTATAAATTGTACAAATTATGCATATGGAACGATATTTTCCTACTTTGTACAAAATATGCAGTGATAGTCTGTGTTGAGATATTGTGATCAAGAATCCTCATATGTGTTTAAGAGTAGATTTGTTGTAGGCTTTTCTGCTGGCAGAGGAAGATATTCTAGCTTTTTAACCTTCAGGAAACAAGTCATTGCATCATGTTTGCCAAGAACAACCTACTGCAAGTTCTTCTACGTCTATCAACAGTGGACATTTAAGTTTGCATCTACAAGTGATGAACAGGAATGTTGAATGTGTTACAGTGAATTATAGGCATTTTCATATTCACTAATAGCACTTTGTGGTTCCTTGCTAGCCAAGAGGCACTCCTCTTTTGTACTTGATATTATTTTTAATATTGAAGATGTGAGGAACACCTGTGGAATTTGATTTATTTGATAGTACAGTAGCAGCTCAGAAGGGATCTGTGGAACTCGATCATTCAGGCACAATCTGTGTATGATGTCATATCGTCATTAAAAGTGCACACTTCCAGTAAAATCTGTCTAGGGTATTTATTATCAGCATAGATGATATTCACCCTCAAATCCTCCACGACTTTCCATGCCTTCCCTCCCTACAGTGACAACCTAAACTGAAACCAGTGATCTTGTTTATCCAAGTGTCACTTTGATGCACCTAGCCAAGCCAGAGGCACCTATTGCTAAGAACAAATACTTGGTTTTATCTTTATCCTCTTACACAGGGGTGTAGAAGCTGATGTTACTCTCATCCTTTGCATCATAGAATCCATCTCATCATTGCATGTCCATTTCTCTTTAATCTCATCATTTCTCAAGATATGCCAACTTTCACAGGCACAAAGTATGGCACTTCTTGAGACAGGTGTTACAGACTTCACTATGTGTTTGATATGAAAGCTGCAGATAAGTTAAAAAAGTTAAAATACTACTAAACACCACAAATGCTTGACTCAGTTTCAAGTAGATGAATAAAGGGCAACAAATTCTCTAACCACCTGGACATACATGTCAAATCTGAGCCAGTCATGTGTGTGGCTGGTAGTAGCTTTTTATGTCCAACATTGCATATCTTGGCAAGGCACAGTATGGTGCAATATAACAATTGATTTTAGTATGTTGTTAAAATTTCATGAGGTATGCTAGACAGGAAAGGGGAGAATTGTGTGTGCTTATCACAGTCTTGTAACTTTTCATCTTTATCTTTCTTCAATTAATATCACATATGAAGCAGGAAAAGATGTAATTTGTAAATAAAAAATGAAATAAGGTTTGAACAGTCACTTCATTGTCTTGTATGGTTGCCTCTTAAAATTTTGTGTAACTTATTAAAGAAGATTGGCTTTCTTGACTTTAAACATTTTTGATATACCATCAAGGACAAGTGATGTGGCAAAAATTTCTTGATCAGGTATGCCCAGGGTGGCATGAAAAATGTTCCTAGTCTGGTCTGTAAAAAAAAAAAAAAAAGAAAAAACCATTTCAAAATAATTGTATTCCCCCCTGTGACAAATGGCAAAGTTGGACTGGAGATGGGTTCCCCTATCCTCTCCAGTGACCTGTCCATCAATGCTACATTTGGAGCTTAATGAAAGAGAGCACTGCAGAAAATGGCACATGGTGTTTTTGCAGTGTAGGATTGATGGAGGGGAAGAAAATTTGAAATTCTGTGGTTTGCCAGAATTTGTCCAGCTATTTTGTCCAAGGTTTTGTTTCTAATGATATATTACATATCATGCAGAAGTAGTTGAATTTGACAGATGACTGAGAACATTGAGGTGATACCAATTGAGTTTTACTCTAGAATGGGCAAAATGAGCATTTAACTGGGTAAATTGTTTACTACAGTACCTTTGCCCCTGCTTCTGCTATTTTATTGTATCAATAAGTTACAGGAAATGCTTTGCCTACTGAATGGGGTCAATGCTTCCTTGAAATAGTCATGGATAGAACATTCTACCTTATTACTGCAAAAGCAGGAAAAGTGTGAATGAAGTACTCTGTAAGGCTCATCATCAGTTTGATGTTTGGGGCTGGGGGTGGTGGAAGTGGCATTTTAATGTAAAGTGCTAATTCAATGGGTTAAAAGGTGGTGTGAGAATTAAAAAGTTCCACTAGATTCAACCTCTATAATAGTGCTAAGACTAATTAGATCAGGACTCCATTTCATAAAAGTTAGGAATATTCCTGAAATTAAAGTTCCTTAACTGCTTAGGAACGATTCATCCAAAATCATTCCTTTCTTTAAATATTTAGGGGTAAATCAAAAGTGACATTGTTTTCATCTGTAAATTTCCTGCCAAATCAAATAAGAACATTTCTAAATCTACCAAAGATCATTCCTAAGCCTAGGAACAACTTCAGCATGGAGATAGGAATGAATTCTTCCCAAGTCCAAGATAGGAATATTCCTAACTTTTATGAAATAGAGCCCAGGACTACAGATAAGATTGTATAAATGCTAAACTTTCAAGTTTAACACAGTTGCTAGTATCTACCTTGTAAACATTTAGTATTTACTTCCATACCAGTCTCTAAAAAAAGCTCATGGGTTCCTAATAACACTACTTTTTACCTATGCAATGGAAATTTTCAATGTTTAGACATCACTATGAAACTGGCAATGAGTTGTATGGTCATTCAGTATTCACTAAAGTAGACCTACAACCTAGCAGTTTAATACTAAGATAAAGGGACTAAAATCATGCCTATTTCTCAAACTGTGGCTGAGTAAAGAGGTGTAGACTTCCTTGTCGAAGTTAACATTTAGAAGAGATATGCTGAATGTGTACACTGCACCACTGCTTTTCACTTTAGGTTCACTTAAAACTGTTGGTAAATCAGACGGAAGAAAAACTTGACCAAAGAATGTAATGGATGGAAGCAAACTTTATATTTGACATAATTTTGGGCAATATAGATACATACATGTGATCAGAACGATACACATTCATTCTGGAATGATAACAAATATATATAAATAATTCTTACATGCAAATGGCCAGCCAAAATTATATGTTAATGATAAAAATATTTGTTTTAAAATCTTCAAAATAAAACTGATTATACCAAATGAATTATTCAGATATAATACTAGATACAATTACCAATAGCAGTGATGAAACTAAATACTGCAGAATAACATGAATCTTAAATGCGGGCTTGTAGATATTTGATGTAATTAGTAACCATTCTGGTATTTTAAATGTTAAAAGTGAAATTATGAAAGAAAAAAAATGCTCTTCTAGAGTCAAACTCTGGAATTACTTTTAAGGTCACACTAAAATCCAATGCAGTTTATCATGTGTTTCTGTCACTGCATTTTCATAAATGTTCATAAGCAAAATATGCTTCCAAATGGCTGAAGCTTTAGTCAGTGACACAGCTGTTGTTAGTAATCTTATTAGACTTCAAGGAAGGGAATTACAAAAAAAAATGCACATTTCAAATTTTTATGAGTCACACACACAAAATCCAGACTTACCAAAAAAGTAAAAGGAACAGGCATGTTAAAATTTCAAAACCAAATTTATCTCACCCTGAAAATTATGTCCAAACTTTGATAGCATTTTTTGATAATGGCTAAACATTTCTGTACATTACAAGCACACAGACAATATGTCCTGTTCACACTGTGAAGAGAGTAGGCAGGTTCTGAGTCATCAAGCAGCTCAGCTAAGTACAAGCAACTCACACAAATTGCTTGATTGCAGATGCAGTCCACCACCATAAATTGAAAAATCAACCTATGAAAAATATTTTTATGTATCTTAAAGCATTGACCATAATGCCACAGACCGCCATGGTGTATTGACTACTTTACAAATTTGCTTTACAAAGTAAGCTATTGTCCAATAAGGATATATTATGTAACCAACCCATTCACCTTTAGCAGTTTAATTGCCCACACAATGATTCTTTTTATCTCTGGTTGCAGAAAACTTGAATTAGGGCTGTCACCAGTGCTAGCACCACCCTGCTTAATAGTTACAGTATACAACAGAAACTGGAAAAAAAAATGCAGACTGCGATGATAACTTCCTGTTCTGTGTAAATGTACAAATGCAAGTTCTAAAATGCATTACTGCGGATGTAGTTTGCGTCACTATATTGCTTCGAGCTCACTGCTTCACCTGAACTGTATTGTACCTCATACATAGCACTGGTTGTAACTGTACACCCATAGGCTACAACTCAGTGAGGCCAATTCTTCATGCCTAATATTACGTGCTACAGACAAGCCAAGACTCAGATCTATTTTCCATACTTTCACACACAAAGAACAATGCCTCCTAATGTGTTAAGAGTATCTTTACATTTTTGGTAGTAGTCCCAAATGTATGTCACTCAAAGGTGGTTGCATAAAGATAGAAACTGTCATATACTGTGAGAGACAACTTAATTGGTCCTCAGTGAACACTCCTTTAGGTCACACAACTACTTTTGCTTATCCTATACCAAACAGAAATGGAGAAAGAGAATCTGAATAATTTTGTCCTTCTTACAGCTATAGAAGTCTATTATAAAAAGATTCACTGTACTAAAATACAAATTACACCATCTATAATGTTAAAGGATTACAATGAAAGATACAATTTTGTTTTGCAGTAATATAACTCTATCGGCATCCAGCTGATATAAATTTCAGAAGCTAAAAACTGCCTTTATAAATCTTTTATAAAATACAATGAAGACAGTAATAAATGACCTTTATAAAACCTTCACGAAGAACACACAAAAGCTGTTTGATGTTGACCAATTAGAGCAATTTTTTCTGTACTACTTACAACAGGTCATTCCTTGCTACCTCATGTATTAAAACAATACATCACACAAACTGTGTTAAGACATTCTAGTAAAAAATTTGCACACTACTAACGACAATAAGAACCTGATATACAGCAGGACAAAAGATGCCACATAAAATTGTTATGACAGAATCCTTCCTGTCAAAGTATCCTACAACAATAAACTTACTAGCATAGTAGAAAATATGTCCTTTTAGATTCTAGTCAAGACAAAATGCACTATAAATCTCTTCAGCGAATGCCTTGTACAGCTTCAATTTTAAACAAATCATATTTCTGAAAAAATATTAATATTGATATACCCTTTCATCCTTGTGAGGTAATAATGCCCTTTCCAAATATCAGCATTAAATTGATTTTATTTTCAAATGTCCTGATCCAGTGACATAACATTAAGTGGTTAACCATCCGATAATATTTTTGCATAATTTATAAATCTAATATTTTGCTTTAGAGGGACTGATAAAAATACATTAATTCATAAGTTCTCACTATGGTCTTTGTCTTCAGTAAGAAACACATTTCATTTGACACAGATTCTCACTATTTCTAAAGTTTAATTTTGTGGCAAAGCTTTGGATTTCAGGATTCTGAAGGCATACTGGTAGAAATAGTACAAAGATTAAATTCAAGAATACTCACTCATTATTACAAGAAGCAATCAAGGAGACACCCAACAGTATTATTTCATGAAAAGGAACCAAAAATTGTGACTTCAGATAAAATTTAAGTCTTTTTATGACCTTTGAAACTGATGAGCCCTACTAATGTCTGATTTTTCCAAAATGGACTTTGTTAACTTACCACTTAAGTCTTTTGAGGACTTCTGAGAAAATGCTATATTTACTAGACACAAACCTCAAACTATAACAAAACTGAGGTTTTGTCTAATAGTTTAATGGTTTGAAATCAAAGGCAACAGAGCTGTACATGATGCACACTTCCATGTTAGGAGCAAGAATAAGTGTTTTGCATAAGAAATACAATTGCTAAGTGTTGCACACTACAGTTCACAAGTTTACTTAGGAGGAAAAGCCAGCTCTTTTCTTCAAAACACTCCAACACAGAGTTCCACTTGAAAACAGAGATTTGACAATTACAGGTATGAATTACTGTCACTTTGGCAAGAACAATCACGCACCTTCTGATATTAGTCACAGCAAACCAAGGCTAACTGCAGTCAACAATAACAGCAGCCTATCTAGCCTCTCCCAACCACCACCTCCCACCCGACTACCTCAACCACCACCCCAAAGATAGGAAGCCTCACCACCCTCTTCCCCTTTCCCACATTCCAGAAAAAAATGGGGGAGAGGGGAGAGACAGGAGGGCTGTTGATTAAAAGGTTAGCAGAGTCAAAATTCACTCTGGGAAAATAGTCTCTAAATCTAAACCTCAAGGTTAAAACTAAAACATTTTCTGCACTTCTCAGCTAAACAACTAAAGCTTACTTGTGGTAAATGCAGACGCAAGCAAAAAATTTTGAAAAACACTTCACTGACTAGCAGTCTGTAAAAATTCATGATGTGTACTAACATTTTCAAAACAGCACTTTTCCTCTACATATTTTAACCTAATGTAATACTTTCCCATTCACATGCATATATGATTTCAAAGGATTCTTGTATCTGTAGCATCATGATACAACTTTGAGCATCTTATCTTACTAATTTTTTTAAAAAAAAGTTCATAACTAAATCTTGCAATGAAAGAACTGAGTCCATCTACACTATGATGAAAATATATTGGTCCAAAGTATGGGCAAGCAGAGATGCTCTCAGCATTTTCTGAGTGCAAGCACACTGATTGCCATCCTCAAGGAGTGATCCAAGGGGAGCAAGGGAGGAATTAAAGATATGCCAATGCCAGATGGAAATATTGTGACAGACGGATTCACATTAAGTGACATTCAACATTAAAGACTTACAATGCATGCTGGGAATTTTACTGTTCCAACAGACCCGATTCTGCAATTTTTTGCAGTTTTCTTTCTACTACAAAATGTTACCTCATGACTGCTTCAGTTCAAGTTAACAAGATTTGCTTTTACAAGGACATAATGACATTTTCTTCATAGCCACCAACTCTACCTTGAATTGATTTTGAAATCATGTGAAGATAGTGTGTCTTAATACAATGGTACTACAGATCATTTCTGCTCACACCGGTAACGTTACCAACTGGGAGGTTCAGGAATTGATCCCAGCCTGGTCAAAGCAAGGTGGGTTATTCATCCAAGGGTAGTCTTTGGTTTTCACATTTGAAATGGCCTTTCAAAGGAAACTAAGTGTGATCTAAGTCATTGAGTTAAGTCACTGGTTAGCCACCTGACTTGTGATTTATATGCCAATAGGCTTCCTCCATATTTGTGGTCATTTAGTGTCATGAACAACTACCCTTCGAGGCCACATTTACTAAAGAATTATTACTGGTACAGCAGGAGTGCAACCCTTCCAGGCATGATTGTAATTCCATAATGTTGAACTCCTTAATTTTTTATGTAATGACAGGCGCATATGTTTGTATAGGGCAGGAATGCATGGTGTGGGGACATCCCAGGGTATGCAGAAATGCCTCTATGGTTAGAATTTGGTAATATTGCAGAATTGGCCTAATACACCACAAAACTGTATGGCCTACATCCACCTGACTATTCTATTTAACCACTGCAGGTTTTCAATGGCATGCTTGGTTTTACAAGTACATTCTAGTCTCCTGATAAACATCTGTAGTAGAAATCTGCCGTGGATGATCTTCCCAAATGACAGAAATAGTCTTTGATTACAAAAATGGCTGCTGCCTACCATTAGCACAGCTGGCCAAGCACTGACTTCAAAATTTGCACCTTGATGATAGGCCTATATCAGACTTGCTCAAAGTCCTCTAAAAGGCCAACAGCATGCTCCTGGCATGTAGCAGCCAGCTCCTTTAGAAACTCTTCAAAGATGACTGCTGCATAGACAGCATTTTTTGTTTTCACAGATTCATATTCTCCTGCCTTGCTAGCAGACCCAGGCGAGGTTGACTCCCCAATGGCTGCTAACTTATGCTTCTCTGATGACTTCAGGGCACTTTTCCGTTTACTGCCAATTCGAAAAAACCCACCAATGGAGGTCTTCCTTTTTTCTGGAAAAGAAAAAATAAATAGATTTGTGATTCCCTGCTACTCTATAATGAAATTTATACTTGATATCTTTCCGGTTCCATCATTAAATCAGCCTTCATCAATGCAATTGCTGCTGAGTTGGTTTCCAGCCTTGCCAAAGACACCCAAGTTTGCTCCAATAAAATTACAGGAAAAAACTGTGCTTGACTCTTTACTGATTTATTCTTGTCTTCGCTAAAGTAGAATTCCCAATAAGACCACAGAATTAAGATTGTGTGCCATATTTATACACTCACATGTAAGGTGATATGGCCCAACCAAATATTTATATTTTTTTTTATCCCGATCAGAATGCCCACATGGCAAGCAAACATTTTTATGCATGCAATATTGAAGAACCTATTATGAAATATCTGCTACTTGTCAATGTGAGTCATCAATCACAAAATATCAAGTTTCATAACAATTACTACATAAAATAACCAATTGGAGCTGTTTTGAAATTAACTTAAAAACATGCCTGCAATGAGTAATGAATAAATTATTTGGGTGACCACCCAAAACCAAAGCTAGGTAAAATGGAGGGAACTTCCCTACGATGTGCCTCCTGGTTTACAAAAACATTTTAGTCCGACCAAGAGTAACTTTTGGGTGACCAAAAGTCAAGTGGCTCCTGGCTCCTGCATTTTTCAGTCTTGCCCATTTGTGAGTACACTCAGAACATTTGTCAATATATGATAGGTTCCCTCCACTAACACAAATACAACCTCTATTTATAGCCCATGAATAGCTAATACCATATAACTAGCAAAGCAACATGTGAGCCAGTTTGGATAAGCTAAATGCTACCCTTTGTACTGTGACTTCATTAAATATTATAAATACAAACAAGAACAGTACACAGATGTATGACAATGTGTCATGTGAGTGGCGCATCATGCTCCAGCCATGAACATTTAAACATAAAACCCTGCCTCCACTCACTTTTTAATCATACAGTAAACAATCATCAATTGTGTTGTTTTATTTTGTTAATCTCCATTGACTAAACACCACCTATCTTTGATGTATGGGTTGGCAAACAGTGAGTTTTCATTTTTTTTCAAAATCCAAAGGGTAAACTTTAAACTACTTTTTGGCAAGATGAGGTTAGTCTATTTAGTGTATTCTTAAGTGTGCTAACTTTTAATGTGACACTGATGACTAACAGATCCCAGGCCTGTTCCTTTGTAGTACCCACAAATTTCTCATGTCTCACTTGGGCACACCATGCAGCAAAGCTTTGTACCATTGATCTCTTGACAATTACACAGAATCAACAGACACCACATTTACTAGAGAGATGATGTGATTGAAGATATCTAACAAGGATGAATTTTTTCACACATACTTTGCATTCTGATTTCAAGTAGTGAAATTAAATACTTCATCAATATTTCTTCAAGCCCAGATAAATCTAGCTTATTGCCATCAGACACATTTCTCTACCATTACCAAAACAAGAAATGAGTCTTTCCAACCTTCAATCAATGCTCTTAGCTAGATCCTACTTGGGAAACAGAAAAGAAGTAGAGGATGAATCCCTTTTTTCTGACCAGAACTTTTCACTACACCTGAAAGAAAATGTTTATTATACCTACCTGGAGTTACGAGCTGACTGCCACTCCTGGAGCGTGCATGTACCTTGTCTCTCCCTTCCAACAATGTAACAGATCGTTCCCTCTGAATGGATTGGCCACACTCTCTGGCCCACAGGTATTGTTTGGCTTTAAGAAGCTTACTGTCCCAATCACTGACTGTAGCTGCATAGTTCTCTAAATTGTTTTTTACAGACATCAAGACCTACAGGAAAAAAAGGGAAAACTCGGCCTTGATAACGAGGGCACTAATGGTCCAGAGCTTCAAAACAAGTAACAAGGGAAGAAAAAATCCAAAAAATCAATGAAGTACCCAAAAGAAGGAGTGAGTAGGACATAACAATCTTTCAATAATGTGGGCAAAAAGGATCTAATGTTCTATAACAATGGTTTCAAACAACACATCAAAACCATTGACCTTACAGCCCTGAACACCCCCCGCCCCCCAACCAACCCTTCTCACTCCTAACCACCACAGCTGTCACAATAATTGTTGTGAGTACCTTCACTACACCTTTTTACCACTCATGCAAAAATGTGTTCTCAAAAATTGAAGAAAATATTTGTTCTCAAAATTACCCAAACTGTAAAACAATGACCTTTGATTTCAAAATTCTGAACACACTTGAAAGACGTAACAACCCATGGGCAATTAAAACACACTTTCATGAAAAATTAACCACCCACAGTAGAGGTTGAACAGATGGCTATGACAGATGGCATGATCTAGGCAAACACTTTATGATCTAAACCAGTTGGAACGTACTGACCTCTACAAAAAGATACTGAGCATTGTACTTCATGTATGTCAAACAAAATTTTAAACCATGTATACTAATAACCACTCCAAAATTAAAAGGGAGATACTGCAAGACAATTAGATTGCTGTAATATCACCTACAAGATAAAAATTGTTACAAAAGAGATGCCCCCATACCTCCTCTCTCGCTTTATCCCTTCCCCAGTTTCTAAAAGTGCTAGCTATTACCTATATCGCATTAATACTGTTCAACCGAAGTTTCTAATAAATCATTGCATACTTATCTTGCATGGTTCAAGGTAAGTTTGCCAAAGAGCAACCTTACTCTATAACTTGTCATGGTTGAGTGTTCTTAGCTTCAATTACTCTGAAACACCTTTTGCAGCAGGTGCGAATATATACCCCTTCCTAATATGCATACTCTAACTGCTACAAACAATAACAGATATTATTCTACTTCACTGCATTTATGAGCCTTTACAAAGCTATTTAATGACCATTGATTAGTTTCCATATATGAGCATAAATATGGTGTATCATAGCCAGCTGTCATGTTCTGCTACAACCATTTTACTTTTACACAGTAAGTCAGGGACACTACATCAATGAGTGAATTGCAAGTGCAGTAAATGGCACACTAAAACCCCACTACAGTAACTTCATCTAATGAAATGTGTTGTATTCAGACTTGCTGTAGTAGATTTTCTGTTCAATATTTATAGTTTCTTTGATGGGGTTGGTATTTATGAAATTTCATAGGGTACAGTGCGTACATAAAGTGGTAAATTCCTGCCAAAGTCTGCCAATGTTCATATTATGAGTTCAGGCAACTGTAGGTGCAGGAAAAAAATATGTGTCTGCTGGTCGAACAATCTGAAATAATATTCCTGCATAGTTAAGTTTTGCTTGGCTTAACCTTCTCATGACATTAAACATTTACAATATTACCTGCATTTTGAAAGATCAGCAGTTAGAATCTCCATAGATAACCCTTCAGGGATAATAAAGAGACAAATGGTGTCTCTCTCTTATAGCATTAGAAAAAAGTATCAGATTATCAGATTAAAAAGACTACATGAATAAGTTTACCACATGCATCTGGCCCATACCCAGTTTGACAACTCTGAAGGTACAATATTTGTTTTCTATGTACAAGCAAAGTTTGAAGGGCTTATTGGCATGGATCCACACTAGCACCACACACAGAGGTCTATTATTTTAACTATCTTTTTTGAAGTAGAATTTGGGGAGAATTCCCTACAATGGCCCCTTCCCACAAGAACCAAAAATTCATGATACAGAGGAACTGGTATGTTACTAACCTGAGTTAAAGCTTTTACACTGGGCTGAAAGACCATGTTTGTGTTGAGGAGGAAGGACCTTAATAGAGGGTGGGGGTAGTAGGTCATCCTGGTAATAATACCGGTAAGGAGAAGATTCATGTACAAAGAATTCTGCATCATCCCTTCCAGCTTCTTGAAGATAATGTTTAACAAAGGACCTGTAGAGAATGAAGACAAAAAGAATAGAATCAACCAACTCAACTGTTTTGCTAATACGAATGTCCATACTCATTGAACATTTGGTACTTTTCAACCGAACTACTTTAAACTAAAATCCCCCCACCTCATGGTAGGCATGTTCACAAGAGACTTTACTTAACCTAGGCACTTGCTACATCTATTTTGCATAAATCTCACGAGCTGCATGCAACTCGGAGTAGTTTTGACACTGTGCCTCCAATGTCCACCATTTTGGCTAGCAACTTGTCTTCATTGGCCTGAAGTGCCAACTTTGCAGCAGAAGGAGAATGCAGATGAATTGCTAGCCAAAATGGTGGATAATGGGAGTGTGATGTCAAAGCTACTCCCAGCTGCGTGCAGTGCACGAAATTTATGAAAATTAGATGAAGCTGGGGGTAAGTATATGTCTGCAATGTGAATTGATAACTTCATTTATGTTGAGCTAAACTTGACATTTTGATGCAATAAACATTTAACATAGTAGCATCTTTGGACCTCAAAATTCATATTGGGACATTGAAAAGTTGTGATATAATTATGAAACTAACCTGTGTCGGGCAATCCTCTGCTAATACCAACAGGACTATAAGGGGGTGCACTGCTCATGTGTTTCGAATTAAAGCTTCCATTATATTGAGCTCTGGGTGTAATTGTAAGAGGTAACAAAGTTTGACCACCTTTGCGATTTTCTTGGGAGGATTTTGAAGGCACTGGTGTTCCTGAGACGTCATGGCCACCATTATCTAAACTGCGGCGAAAGTTCTTGTGATCTGGGGAGCTGGTACGTGAAGAATCTGATGAATAGAGCGTGTCCCCTCCTGGGGACTGCAGCTGCTGAGAGAAAGTTAGTGATTCATCCCCATTGAAACCATTTTCTGTGAAACTGAGACGGCTGAAATTTTGAGAGTCACCACGTTCCTGGTATGGGGATGATTTATCCAGGTCATACCCGAGGGCCATCAAGATCTCATCAGCCTCATCTGAGAAGCATTCTCTAGTGGTCCCTAACTGACCATTCCCTTGGTATGTTTCATAATCAGAGTCATACATATAAAATACACTAGGCTCATCAACTTCTCTTAGAGAGCTTTGAGAACTTATCGGACTACGCAAAGTCTGTTCCATCTCCATCTGATGCTTGGGGTTTTGAGGACTACCATTCCTCCTACCTTCGTGATGGTTGGACCAAATTGCATCACTGGAACCCCTATGAGCATTCTGTAACTTCTCTGGCCCACCAGTGTCATTAGTTGGTGAGTTGGTACTAGAAAAGGCACTGTCAGAGCTCACTGAGATATCCTTGTGATGAGTAATGTTGAGACTTCCAGGAAATCCTAAATTACTTCCAGTTTTTTCCTTTTTCTTAAAATCTTCTTCCATGGTTAAAATATTTAATTTTTCCCCTTGGAAAATATCGGCCAGGTTAACATCAGAGATATCCACATTTTTAATATTCCCCAGGTCCAAACACAGAATTTCTTCAATTGTGGATGTCAGTGTTCCTGGACTACTGGATTTTGATTGGACTGGAGAAGAAGTTTCATCTGCAAGCAGCTCTCTCTTCCTCCCTTTCTTCGATGAGCTACGACCGTTAGATTCTGAACTCCGCAGTCCCTTTTGTGAGAAGGGAGTTCCGTCAAAATGGCGAGGTGTGTAAAGAGGAGATGTAAGTCTGCTGCCACCACTACTTGGTGTACGTAGCACATCCACATCAGGGCTTAGCATCAACGGGGGTGGGTGTACCCCATCATAGGGGAGAGACCATGTTTGGCAGCCTCTGCTGCATTTGTCAATGCCATCTCTGGCATCTTCTAAATATTCCAGTAAACTTGTATTGTACTCTTCCAGTTCTCCAAGAATGCTATTCCTGCTTGCATTGAGAGAATTGTCACCAATAAGATCTTCCTGGGAGGACTGAAATAAAACTCTGCCTCTCTCTCCTAGGTGCACACTTCTGGGAGAAACTTGCCCCTCAAGGCTGCTTCCAGAGGAATCAAGTGAATACACAAATTTGGGTACAAGTTTACTAGTACAAAAGTTTGGGATCAAAGACAGGAATTTGTGTGCACTGCTGCCGATGTAATTCACGTCCAGAATGGCTCGTCTCTGACTGGCCATGATGTGATTGCATGGAATAAGATACCTATACAGAAATGAAAGAATGAACTAGGATAATTACAACAACTCATTCACAATTACTCATTGTTACTTGTGTCTGTGAAAAAGTCTGAATGAGTCTCTCTTGAAATTATGATATCAGCGTGGAGAATTGGTACGTAAAATTTCAATTGATTCTATAAGTGATAATGATGAGGACACAGAGACTACATTCTACAGCTTTCAGAATCAATAAGCATTGTTTGCTAAAACAAGATGTTAAAACCCTTTCTTCGTTCACAAAGGTTTTAAACTCACTACATCTAATCTTTATGTTAAAAGCCTATACTGGACGACACAGCAACAACAGAAAACCTGTTTCTTTTTTCAAAAGGGGAAACTTAAAAAAGTTATCCTACTAAAGAGTTTTGCAACATGTGGGTAGCATCATAATCTATTGCTTTGGCTTAATCCAGTTAATGGGAATTATTGCATTTGAAAAAACACCACTACGTGACTCTAATTTTAATCCCATTGTGGTCTTTTACCCTTTTCAAACATGGAACACAAATAACTTGCAGCAGATCAACACTTATCTCACGAAATACGGAAAGAAAGAAGCAACAATTTTTGTATCTAACGGCTCATTATAGAACGATAAGCCTCACCCCCACTATGCAACGTTCGTACTGCTGCATATTAATTTAGGAAGAGTGGTCATTTCAGGTTATATATGCACCCCTGCGTTATGCAATACGTGTTGACCTTGCTTACCGTAATTCCAACGACCCTGCTCACAACAAACTACCACCACAGTTTCTGTACCGCCCCGTGCTGTACAGGATATTGGAATTCAAAACTCACACACAGAGATGCGGTGTCATCTCCCTGGTTCACCGTGAGTGTGCGTTAGTCATTTACACGAGAGTCACTACAAAGTACAAACGTGTTAATTTATCTGCGAAAGACTTGCAGCCCTTCAAATTTCTTTTGTTTTGGACAAGTGGCAACCACTGTCATCACAGGTTCGTAAAATTTTCATTTTGTACCATTGTCGAAGCACCAACAGTCTCTTTTACATCCGGCTGTTTCAAAAGTAAATCAACCTGCTAAAGCCCAAGGGCTGCAATAAGAATTACGGAATAACGGTAACTTTGTGTATAGTATACCAGGAAGGTGATAAGACCACCTACTGTAATATACCGGTAGTTCCGTTAGGTTGTCAAATAGAAACTCCCTGGTTCAGTAGTACAGACATAATGTAGTAATAATTCCCACTAATGTACTGCACTGTACTTAGTTCGTATTTTCCGAACTTTTTGCACATGCTGTAGGCGGCGTCTGTTATTGTCTGGCGTAATGTGATAGAAATGATTTGATTGGTGGATTTCAAATTATGGGTGAAGAACGTGTGGTTTTGCATGCATAATTGTTTGGGTGAACAAATCTATCAGTTGTTACAGAAAGGTTAATTACTTGTTAATTAGTGCTCGGAGGGTAGAATGTTTTTCTTAGTAACCTCTCTTTCATCGAACGGGACCCGATCTCAATTAAACGGGGATAGATTCAATAAAAAGCCAGAAAAACGCAATATTTCCCTTTAAAGGACACCAGTATAAAACTTTATTAAGTAATGACAATAGTACTTACCCCAAAGCTTAAATTGGAAAATATCTATAAATGACTGAGCTATACAGGCCTAAGGGTTTATCAAAAATAGGAGCTAACCCACCAAAAAAGACTTTACATAAAGAAGAATCTTGAAAGCAAGCCATAAATGAAGGCATCTTGGACTCTGCAATTTTACACTTACCTAAACACAAGATCCATCATGACATCTTCACAATTGAGGTTTATTAATGTGTACATTAATGACATAGTCACCAAACAGAGCTAGAGAAAAAAACGGAATAAAAAGTCACTTACTATTTATAATTTTAACAATACCATCACAAAGTGACAAGTCAACTCCACAATAGCATTTCATGAGAAAGAATTTCTTGCCCCGGCTTATTTCAGACACAAGTAACCCCAAGGCGGCCTGGACATGCAACATGTAAAACTATCAAAACAGGCTACTGTAGTAATACTCCTCTGTATGTAATAGTAATGTAATAATAAGTTACAGACTGTATTACAAGTCATAACTCAAAGGGACATAACAAAGTTGAGGAAGAACCTTGTATGCAAATTAACCATAGAAATAATTCACTTAACTCCGTATGTATTACTGCATAGCATAACCACTACAAGATACCACGACAAGTACACTACATCAGTTATCAAATATTTTCATCAATACTGCTTTGCAATCTCTGCAATTTTCCAAAATTCATTATATAATGTGATAAAACATCACTGCACACCAAATTATAACTTTTGGAGTCCCATATTTTCTCCAACTTTTCATGGAACAAGTGAACATAACACTACATTAGACTTTATACTAGAAGGAACCTAACATAATCAAACAAATGCCTTCAATAAAACATAAACATGAAAATGATTTTAAAGTCCCAGTACTACTTTGTATATGAATTTGGATAAGAGAAATGAGTGGTGCTTAAGGTTACTTAAACCTAAACATAACCAAAGAAATGATTTGTTGGAGAAAAAGACTTTTACGGAAGTGAAAGGTTGTTTTAAACAAATCGTGACTGTAAATGTAATGGCTGTTTCAATATGCACAAGATTTATCCCACCATGGGAAGTTCTAGATCATTAGGAATATTCATTACTCAGCTGCTTCGAGATCACATCATGTCCACGACTGTCCAGCACGCGAGACAGCACGATGCAGCCAGTGTACATCTACTGCATACGCACTCGCTTACCGTATTTTCATTGTGCAATAAATCAACGACGAATGCTAGGCTACGATGTGCTTGATGCATGAAGAATGTAGCTATAGGGCACTATAACACACAAGCAGTCAATTTGCGTGACATTGACAGCCGGACTGCGGACATACATGTCTGTATAACCTGCCTGTATTTTGCCTCACTGTGCCATGCAACGTTATCTTGCTTAGGATTTCAGGTGATGTTTTCCTCCTTTTTTATGTTAGTTGTGCAACAATTTTGTTGGAGTGGGTAATTATTTCTAACTACAATTCAATTCTAAGCCTACACTAACCTGCATATAGTCCTAGGCTGTTTGTGTAGTCCATCCGTCGAATATACAACCAAACGCTCTGCACTGTTTACGTGCGTACATTTAATGGCACCTATAGTTGTTTATTCATCAATAATCATAAACAAACACTTTCTTTGGTTCATAATCCTGACTGATAGGCTCATTACGAGGAGAGAACTCGAATTTCAGTTGGCAATCCGAATTCATTATCTGCATTTCGGACACAGATTACTCCCAAAAGATGCTAAGACTGTTCCTTCTAGGTATGTTAGAACCTCTTAAACTGTTACCAACTTCATATATCTGGCTCTCGTGCTATGACGATTTTTGGCGGTTAAAGTATTTCTTTATACAAAGTCGTATTGGGACTTTAACTATGATATTAAGAAAACACAGCAGTTGTATGGTCAGTGTGAGAGTTGTTTGTCATAGCATGAACTGTGATAACATTGTATCTAAACTAGGCTCCCTAGGGCAAAAACAAGGAAATAATTCAACCACTAGACAAAACAAAAAAAGAGGAAATTATACCTACAACAAATTCTACGTTTCACTTTTTTTAAAGTGTGTTACGATTTGTCAAGACTTTCTCTGCAACAGGTTTTACTCTTTCAAAATTGAGGATTACCAGAATATCCTTGTAACTAACAAGTCTGGAAGTTTATTAACAACAATAATAAAACACTGGACTTACACAGTTCCATATCAGGAACAAAAGTGTGGGTGCACTATGCATTATGAAAAGTGTCTAGCTGTTTGTGCACAATGGGAGCAATTTATCTTGAAACATGCAACAAGGTAAAAAACACATTTATCCTTGTAAAAGATACAAGACAATACAATACAATACAAAGACATTGCAAAACTGTCTCATATTTTTGTGACATTCTTTTTCCAATCAACAGACCTTATGCATATGACGTTTAGGTGGAGGCAAGTGTGTATCACTAAAACTTACACCATCAAATGCAAACCCACTGATTTGTGGACAGACACGCGCTTAAGTCTACTACACGCACGTGCAGTCTACACTGTACATGCAGTGTGCTTCATTGTTTTGCCTCCAAAATGAGGTCATGTGACGTCAATGCATAAGGTCTATATTATAGTGGATTAAAACAACATCACAATAATTAGGTCTTTTATTTAAACCACCTTCTATCTGCAACGTCATGACCTACTACAGAGTTCTCCAAATATCTAACTTCTACATATAGCTCTTCTATGAAGTTCAAATGTTCTTTATTATTTGCATTAACAGCAAACTTCTGCAGTATGCACCATATTTCAGTGGTACCATACTTAAGTGGTACCATATTTCAGTGGTACCACATTTCAGTGGTACCATATTTCAGTGGTGCCATATTTCAGTGGCGTGGTGCCATATTTCAGTGGTACCATATTTACTGTTTCCTAGTTACAGCTAACCATTTTGCTTTATGGCAGTGGTAAGCAGTTTTATTTTGGGTAGCTTTTATTTGCAGACATTAAATGGAATGATGATGACTTTAAATGACATAAAGGCAACATTAGCATTCCCTGTCACTATTCGAAGTAACTTAACTAGTCTTAACAGACTGTGGATTAAGAGCTGCTTTCTCTCCCTCCAGTCCCATAATGCACCAGAATAGTACAACGAGCAATGCTTCAACATACTGACTGCATGATGGAGTAATGGATCTTACCTTTGAATTACTTGAAATCCGTGTCAGAAAGGAATCCATGATTTTATTATTATCATGCCATCCTCGACAGATGTAGGCTAAGAACACTTTCATTAGCCTTGGATCAGTTACACTCTTCAAAAATAGCTCCACGTATGCAGTAGCTGCTGTGATCTCATCATTGGGTGGCTGTTGGTAAAGAATCAAATTTTAAAGCATTTTAATCAGTGATTCTTTGATTTCAATACAACCCACACAACCCCTTCACGACCCTTCATAATGGCACAAAATACATACAACACACATCAGTAAAAGTATCATAAAAAGTCAACCTGATATGGTGCATCTTCTCCTAAACCAAGTGCAACCATTTCGCCTACTTTCACAGCCCTACAAACCAAGGGGAGGGGGGGCAGTTGCCCACCTAAAAATTTTCAAAGCTAATTTTTAATACACTGATCTATCTTTCAAATCTTTGATTATTAAAAGCGCTGAAAGATTGTTAAGATGTTACTTGTAAAGGAACGGATAGAGCCATTTGTGGTACTATGGGAGGCTTTTTTCGCATTTTTTCCTTGGGACACTAAATGCTAACTGATGGTGGCAGTCTGCTTAGCCTGTTTTCCCCAGCTAAAAAGGTTCTGCTTACAGCATATCTAATTTATATCAATGTTCTGTTTTCACAAACTTGTGGTGCCACCATCACACCAGAGGAGGCTTGGAAGTATTTTCTAGATGGGTTTATTTCACTTGGGAAGTTTCTTCCTTTTAATCCATCCCCCTTCCTCCCCCCCCCCCAAAAAAAAGGAGGAAAAACATGCAGTTCAAAGAGTGCAGAGTTGCAGGCCTATACTCACCACTGTGCCCTCACCCCAAATTTTTTGGACAACACAAGCCCCCATCCCTGCTCCTCCAAAACTAAGCAGTCACCACAAGTCCCAAAGAGCTGTACTGGTCCAGCATAATACTACATGAACACACTAAACTTTGGTAATAAATTTTAAGTTTAGGTACCCACTGAATATGAATAAGTTATCTAACCTCAGTACTTTCAGAGAAGGAATAACCTGATTTAAAACCAAATATAATTTCACACAGAGTGTACCTTAATACTTCCTTCTAGATCAAAAAAATCACCTAATCTTGAATAAAATAAATGAAAAAACACCTGCAGAAAGGGACATTTAGCATTTAACTTTAATAAACAAGTGCTACCTACCCTCTCATAGTCACATTTCTTGACTTTTCACACCACAGCTGAAGTAAAACCTAATACTAAACTAAGCAGCAACAGACCAGAACTGCAAATTCCTTTTGCACTTAAAATCCCTATTCTGTTTATAGTCTGTAAGTGTCATTACACACATCACAAACTGTTTTACTTGCTAACTCTACCAATGAGTAGAAAGGATATTACATCAAGTGTTACAGAATCCAAATACTCCATAGACACTGTGCCAATCTCTTAAAAGAAGTTTACAATAATTGCCAGTATGGACAAATTGTATTTCTGCATTTTGCAAGACTTGGGACACACAATAGTGTTGCAATTGACAAAACACTGATCAAATAACAAATTAACATTTTTTGACATAAAAACATAGGCCTACTGCATCACATTTACAAATTTTATATCAAACATTTGGTTTGTTCATATTTTTTCTAAAAGTTGTATATGTATAAAGTGATTAAAAATATTTTCATATTTTTGGCTATAATTTGATCTCAAGAAACACTGTTGGGGGTAACCTAAAAAGACAAACACCATGGTTACAAGAGATGGATAAAATTGCTTAAATTACAGATATCTATCTATAACCAAAAGGCATATGCTTCTATAGAGGTGTTTTAACGGTGTAACTTGATCGCGTATCTCTTTGGTTTTGAAGGGCAAGCATACATTGTGTCACAGTAGTATCTATGGTTCTGCTGTGCGCGTGTACTGTGAATACCTTTACTGCACGTGTTCTGTGCTGACGATGCCAGGCAATCCCAACCGCTTGACATCACATGCAATAACTCTACACCCTCTACACCACATGCTTATGCTTCCATAACCAAAGGCTAGTGAATATTTTAAGGACCAGAATAGGATTAAAATTCTGGAATGTTGGTACATATTGCTATTCAATAGTAGTAATAGGTGAGGAAAGGTGGAGCAAAATAAATGGGGAAACATTCCAGAATAATGGGAAGGCAGTAAATCAGGAACAGTGCTAATATAAACATGCTTGTGATGGCTAATGGATAATTTGCAAATGTGCAAAAAAGGGATTAAGAAAGGATTGGGACACATCCCAAATAATAGTGCAAAACAATGTTCAATAAAAGACACTCAAAGTAAAGTATCATGGGGCTAAGCAGAATTTTCAAAAGGGGAGTTTGAAATAATGGCTCTGCCCCTAGGTAGGTGCAAGTTAATCCCCAGTGTGGGGGAGAACACTGTTTAATAAAGGCATTAACAGTGCTAACTTTAGGGCCAATGATTTTCCGCTTCACATGTCACAAAATTCCGTTTTTATACTTTTTAAATTCCGTAAAATTCCGTTTCAAGAATAACCCCTTTCCATGATTTTTGGATTTTGGAGCAATTATGTTGAAAACAAGTCCTTAACTTGACTGGTTACGATCCTAAAGGCAGCAAACACTTGTAACACACAAACGACCTAGCCTAACACACTATAGCATAGGCAAACTGGAGCCTATACTGGCAAAATTTTGCCGATTTTTGTAAATAGCCTGCTTGTTTTCTGATCGTAACTTCAAGGTATTTTGATGATTTTAAGGTAAATTTGCCACCATTTTAGATGGCAAAATGTATGTGTATGTCTTTGGTATATGCAGGCATTCATTTGACATAGTTTTAAAGAAAAATAACTCAGTTTTTTGTCAAAAATTTACATGTGTTTTGAGCCTGATAACTTTTGCTAAATTCTGTGAAATTCTGAGCACAAAAGTAAATTCTGTTTTTGTGGAAAATCATTGGCCCTATAACTTGTGTACAAATCCCCTGTAATGAAAAGCCCAAGCAAACCAGAATTCCTCCTGTGCATTCCAAGGCATAGGTTACAGGGATGTAGCTACGGTGGGCGGCGCTGAGCGGTGACACCCAGCACTTGATATTGCCGCCCGGCACTCCAGGCAAACACACGTCTTCCCGCCCACCACAAATTTGCCTATCGAGACCTAAAACTAGCCCTTAATTTACTCCCTTAAGTAAAATGAGGGAAAAATGAAATATTAATGCCTGAAAATTGGGGTAGGTGCCATGGGGGTAGGGTGAGGTGCCTTCCCCTGATCAGACAATTACCCGGCACTCAAATTTGGCTAGCTACATCCCTGATAGGTTAATAAAACTCTTCAGTGGTGCAAGAGGGTAGTTTGTTCTGTTTGGTGGAAAAGAGTGGTTTGTTCTGTCTCATGCAATTAATGCTTCTGTATTTCCCTTTACTTTTCATGCCCTTGTTAAATGCTGAAATATATACCTCCCACACACTAAATTTATAAACAGACCTGCTCTGAATTCTGTCAATCATTCTTTCTTTAGGATTGTTCTTTTAGATACAGTATGTGACCATAGCTGTACTGTGAATCGCCAACAATGAAATGAATTCCTACTTTAGCCTGAACCTAATGAAGAATGATGTTGCTACATGATGTGTAATAGGATTGCTTATCAGACAACTAAGAATAAATATGGCACTGCACAATCTCTTGGCTGGAAAATTTTTACTCTTATGTACTTTTTAATTCAATACTGCAGCATACATATGTATACAGTTTAGGGTATTAACTCTGGGATAGGGAGCCTATCTGGGACTCATCAAGGACTCTGTTGAGTACTCCATGGGTGAACAACAGCAAGACTGTCTTCCCTTTTGAAAAGTGATTGGCAGGTCCGTAGCCAGACAAGGTACTGTAGGGGGGCAAAAATTTTTCCGGGGGGGGGGGGGCAAAAATTTTTTAGGGGGGCCAAATGTGTACAAATGTATTAAGTGAATGGTAAGATTCAAACTCTAGGAGGCCAAAAAATTTCAGGGGGGCTTCGCCCCCCCGGTCCCCCCTTGACTACAGGCCTGGTGATCGGAGGATAACAGGGTAGGCGTATATCACTTTTGTTCGAGTGTACTCTCTGTTTTGAATCACTTTCCCCAAACATGGCGGCACAGAGGACCCTTGCTACACACCACCCCCTAACACCTGTGACGAACAAAGACCTGCAGCATATAATATCTTAATTCAACAAAGGTACTAAACCAATTAACTACGTCTGAAACTTCCTTAGCACCACAACAGACATCCTGCCTGCCAAAACAGTAACTTAAATGGCCAGAAAATATCTGGGTAATTCTACCTTGAGTGATTTAGAGAAGTATGAAACACAAGGTACAAGCCACATGCATCACCTGAATTTTCCACCATTTACAATAGGCAACATTCAATACTGGGACAAGTCACTTCCTTGGGTCACTGCCTCCTGTAAATGTTAACAACTTCCATTTCTTTCTGCACTAGACATATTTTATAAGTTTATTTTACAGTAACAGGAAACATGCGACACTATTATGATTGCTTAAGATCCTGTTATGTTCTCTTACCCTTCCGCATTTAAGCAGCTCCTGAAGAGCAGTTACCTCACAAACCAAACTTAACACTTCACAAAAACATGGCATTTCCAAGAATGACCCTCAGACTCCACTTATGAGATGTTTTTACAAGTTCAAATAAACGAATTTGAAGCACTATGGACAACACTGCCATATTTTAAAAGTTCACAAGAAGGCAGACAAGAGTAGCAGCAAATGTATGCACAACTGCAGGAAGATTATTGAATCTGGTGTAGATACAAATTTACTTGTAATGTACAAATATGTACGTATGTGAACGCCTGTACCAAAAGCCTCTTGCTGCCCTGAATATTAAATTCTGCTGCCAGAGATGGGTTGCAGTCCTTTGTCACTGATCGTTCCATTTTCTTTGTAATGTTCTGTTTTTCATGGTTTACACATGTTTGAATTATGTTGATTCAAAACATAATCCCCCTACGACTTTACATACGAAGTTTTCCGCACTTTCAGAAAGATAAAACAATACAGTTTATAACAAAAGTTTACCAATTAGAACCCAAAACGTGTTAGTAGACAAAGTTAATCCACTTCACATGTAAAAAAAAAAGAGCCCATTGCCCAACACAATGAAACATGCAGATGTTAAGATGAGGTCACTGCAAAATATTCAAAACCGTTAACAACTGCTCTTATGGTCCAATCTAGTTTAATTATGACAAAAAGCAACACAAGCAAGTAATACAAGCAAATACGTAGAAAAATCTAATTGATATGGGATTACAGAAGTAAACCTGCACATCATTACAACAGCAAATATTAACACGGGCAATGCAACAAGTCAAACAGGTTGAAGATTCATTGGCTCACACTGTTAGAATTTAGTACAAAAAAAAACTTTCATGAGGTGTGTTAATATGGGACAAAAAAGAATCTAAAATCTGACGGATAAAATTCCCTAGCAACTGGTAGAAACATCTGATAAACTACTGTACATTTCCATTCTGTATGTGCATCACAATTAAAGTGACACTGCTTCACAAACTGCAATGTTATAAAGATTATTCTGTCCCCTGGTTAAAGGATAGATTTACTGAAATGTGCTCCAAGATATGTTTATTCAGAGATAATTTATGTAGATCAGTGATTCTTAACCTTTTTGTCCCATTTCCCCCTTTCCAATCAGCCACCCTCATTCCCCCTTCACAATCAGCCAATGACAATGACCTTTAGGATGGTTTTATGATCATAACCCGGTAATAACTTGGCGACACTGAAAGAACATGCCCAATCTCTGTGGAAAACAGACCCTAACATGTTTTCCTAAAGTTTCCTAACTTTATTTTGGAGACATTTTTCCAATGTATAATCCTTTACTTTTCCCTAAAGTGGTCCTAAATGGGTTTACATAGTTAATCATCGCCCACATACGAGAGTACACTAAAATGGGTGTGGTACCCTAATCGTACTACAGTTCAGAACTTACATTCACCACACTGTCAGATTGTCGGACTCAGGAGTAATTTTACAGAAATGGAATAATTAAAAAAATACTGAACAGGATCTGCGATCAATAATTACCCACCTGAGATACCAAAATTACCCCCCGCGAGTAAACACCCCTGGTTAAAAACCACTGATGTAAACTAATTACTTCAGTACCAATCAATCGTTCAAAGTTATCAGCATTATGCCTTACTTCATATTTGTCTCACTTAATATTATTTCTGTTTTTGTACTTTGCTTTTTCCCTTCTTTATTTTTCAAGAATTTCAAAGGAAAATCACAACCCCCTTACAACTGACAAGAAACTGCAACTCTTGAAATTAAAAGTTTTCATAAAATTTGTTTTATTGAGTAATTAATGAGTTTTACAGTTTTAGTCTCTCCTACTACCTTTGTGCTTGGTGCTCAGCATAAGCAATGGAGTAGGGCAAACAAGCCAGTGAGCCACAACTGGAAACAAGGCCGTGGTCGTCTCGACTTGAACCAATTGGTTGGAAACTGGGGCGTTAAACTTCATCTAACTAAACCTACTGCACAAAAACTGCACACTGTTGGCATCCAGTAAGAAAGTCTGTTAAGGAATCTACCTACAATGTGTTTAAGGAATAAATTGCATTTGGCAGGCTATTACACCCTGTATTAGTGAATAAGCCGTTGTGGCTCCCAATTTGGCAAAATAACGGACGAGGCGAAGCCGATTCCTTCGCCTTGTCCGTTATTTTGCAAATTTGGAGTTAAGAAGGTTTATGAGACAATAATAGTCCACCAAATGTGGTTTATTCCTATCCTACCACCTAAAATGTGTGAAAAACTTCGTTTTTATCAGTTTTTACATTTACAGTACTGACCCTGTATTGTGAAATAAAAGGTCATTGTTTAACCAATCAGAATGCAGGATTCTCAATGATGGATGGCTAGAGGTGGTAGAATTAATATTAGAGGGTTTGGGTTACATGATAATGAAGGGATAAGATATAATATTTTTAAAAATGCTCTGAATTAGCATGAAGAATATTTAACATGCAAACACTAGCAAGGAAGAAAGCTGTGAGAAACGACCGCAACCTACCACATCCCCTTTTCGGAAAAAGTTACTCCACGCTCCAGCGGAGAACTGTAAACGTTTTGCAAGAATGGAAGTCAAAATTGAGATGAGAGTCATGAAGGAACACATAAAATGAGCACTTACCATGATAAAACAAGAACTATATGCATATGAAGCTAATTGCTATGGTACCAGGACTTCATACTGTCCAATGAATACAGAAAAATGATTCTGTTCCATTTTAAAAACGAATGTTACACGGAACACACATACGCATACATATATATGTAGATGGACAAACATAACATGGGATCACTCCAATTGTTTTGTACAATTGTTATACTGTAGTATAAGGTGTAATTTTATGACAAGATGCTCATGATTTTTATACAAGTTTATTTTTATCTTTCCACTTTTGAAGGCTGATATCTCGAATAGTTAGAGCTCACAATAAATTAGAAGTCCTGCGATTAAATTTTCAAGCATTCATTGCAGAGATTATGGCAGGGAGAAAGCTACTACAGTAAGCACTATCCATTAAATACTGTATGCTGTATGTACTACATGGTCATTAGGGTTGGGCGATATGAAAAAAACTCATATCCATATGTGATAATATCGCCAAAATTTTCGTGATAGATCGATATATCGCCGAAACAGATAAACCTGTTGTAGACAAGGCTAAATGTGCCTGAAATAATCCTAAAAGAGTTTTACAGCTAATTTTCTAAATCAGGATGAAATCAGTGAATGAATACTGAAATTACAAACAGTTTCATCCTTAAAATCTAAATTATTGAAATTTCAGTCCCCAAAGAGTTTTTATTTTCTATATCGTCATATCATGATAAAGGTATTTCATATCGCATATATCGCGACATGGACTTCTGGCAACATATATCGCAGGCTTCAAAGTGGTCCATCGCAGAAATATAGGTTTTATAGGAAGGATACTGACTAATATATAGGGTTTTATAGGATTTTTCCACAAAAATATAGAATAACTATAGGAATGTTACACACTAGTGGTTCTAATTACTGCATCTTCAAAATCACTCAAAGTTGTGGATGACGAAAACACAGTACCTTAGAAAATTGATAAACTATACTGTTTAAATGATACAAATGTTATTAGCAGTATCACAAGTGTGGGCCATGGGGCAGAACAGTGTGGTTCTACCAACAACATGGAATTAAGAAAACCCTTTAAACATTTTGGTGGAAGGGAAAAAGTAAATCACCTGACAGTGGTGTATTTGCATATTTTGACAGAATTCACCTCAGCTCCAATTAAAAAGGGTAGGCGGTGGGGTTGAGGTAAGGAAATTTTTGAATTTTTTGCTGCTTAAATAACAGGAAATGCTCTCTTAATCCAAAGGTTTGCTATAAACTATACACTGTATTGCCAGTCATTCTTGATATTTAAGTGTGACATTTGGTGATGACAGTAAGATCATAGGCCTATGACAACTGTATGGTTGCTATGAATTCCTTCAAACTCACTTTTAATGCCAGTGGTATAGTCAGGACTGTCTCATGGGGGACATGTAGTTTATTATGTGATTGTCAGCATAGAGGAAGGTTCTAAGGGAAGGGGTGTGAAAATTTTTTGAATGATTGGATGTCCTTACATGTAATCTGGTGCTACATATGTTATCTTTTTGAAGTAAAATTTATTTTCCAAAAATTTACATATTTTAGGTTACTTAAAAAAGAAATTGGCATCAGCGAAGGAGAGGTTCATGGCCCAATGGTCCCTCCCACATAAAATGCCACTGCTCACTTTGAATCTGTAGAACTTTAATGGTGGAACAGTGTAGTCCACGTATGTCAAGATGCCTACAGTGTGCAAAACTGTCTCTGCATTAATGTTTACATACTTAACATCTAAAATCTCACTTGAAGAAATTACGTGATAAGATTAGGGAAAGGGTAACTTGGCAAGTGCCCCACTTGCCCCCAATGATGAAAACTGCAGCACCAGACCCATGCATGGATTACATTTTCCGATTTGGTCTGTTGGATAAATTGATGTGACATTCAGAGACCTGTGACAGAGCTTCTAGCAGGGTTTATGGAAAACCTCCTCAGAGATGTGCCTACTGCAAACTTGTAAACATTACAGTGAGGCTCTTAATTTTCTCAAAGCTCTAATTCCTTTATATTCTTCATTAGGGGAAAATTGAAATTGTACAACACTTTGAAGACTCAACTGATCTAATGGCTAACTCATTTTGAGGAAAGATGGCAGATGGCAGGGAAAACATGGGCATTTCAAACGATTGTACTATAATATTTTAAATTTAAGAATTAGTTACATCCCAGACCAGCTGTCTGTGCACGCGTAGCATAAGTGAGGGGTTTTAAAATGTGGAGGATTCCATGACTACCGGGGATGCCAGACAAAGGGTTCTAATCCACCCCCTTGACAATACCAGTACAATTCCCTCAAAGAGATGAAATCACAGAGTACCTAACATCACAGCTGTGAGAGTGGGACATTTATGGGTGATGAAATAAGTGTTTTTAGTGCCCTATGCAGTTTCATATATGAGAATATTTCTGAATCTTATAATTGGCCATTGTGTATTTGAACCTAGTTGAGATACTTGGCATCCATACACCCCTACCTGTCTTAGCCACTCTGAGTCTTTACAGACATTGTCTTAAGAAAAGAATATATCTGAAAATTTTACCCTAGAACACCATATATGAGAAAAATCTTTTTGCCATGATCAGAAAAATATAGTATATAGGAAAACAAGCTCCAAATCAAATAAAAATAGGAAATATTGGATTTTTTGAAAATTATAGGCAATTATAAGAAATATAGGATCACTTTGATGCCTGATATTGATATATATTGTATATCGCCCAACCCTAATGGTCACCTAATAAAAATGGCACCATGAAAGCCAACTCTGTCTTTTGATGTTTGCCAGTATTATTGCTAACAACATTCAACAAATTGAGGATAGTACAGGCAAGCAGCTTCTCATTTCTTTGCTTCATTTAACTCTGTTCTGCACTATACTAGGAAGGGGTGGGGTGGGGGGGGGGGGGCAAAACCACACGAAACTCACAGTACACAACTGAGTTTATGCAATTGCCCATCTTTCTTTTGCAATGTGAATGAAGTTTTCTTTAACTCCAACTGGTAATAAAAAGTAAATATACAGCTTTAGGTTAAGAGTAACAATTGGCCAATGCCAAACTATGGGATATTTCTCTTTGGAAAATTTTCCTATAACAGGGAATAATTTAGTATTCAAGTTTTGCATAGCGGTTTTGAAAATTTTTTCCTTCTGTAGTGTAAAATCACTGAAAACCCTATGGTTATTCACACAAAAAGTGCTACACATTTTTGAATTTGTGAAGCAATCTGGCCTGCTTGTGTAGCAAATTGCGATGCGATACCAGATAAATTATTCCCTGGCTATAACATCAAATAATGACGAATGAATATGTAATGGTAAGTGGTTTTACACTGGCTGGCAAATCTGGCTGATCATGACCTAACCAGAATAATGGCATGCACTTTACAAGCTTTTCAAAAACTAAATGATCCTCTTCATCATATCACAATCTCTTACAAATCAGTCAGGTCTCAATATTAGCTGCAACATTTATGTGAAGGATTTCCTTGCCGATTTATCAGAAGAAATGTTATAGGTGATTACAAAAACAAAATAAAACAAAAAAACAAAAATGTTTTTGTTACATTTTGTATAGCATGGCAGCAATGATTACGTCATTACCTGATGAAGGGCTGGTCCAACCACAGGCACCAAAAATCCATCATGAAAATATCGAATCAGCTGTTCACTAACAACAGGATGGGCAACCTGCAGAGAAAAGCAATTGTGATCAGCATTATGCATATTTTACTTGCATAAATTCCCTCTGCTTTTCTTCACAGCATTAATTCTGAAATATCCTATTAACAAAGGTATCATAACCAATAATATTTCATAAAGAAGACTCAGTCATTATGGCAAGTTAGTTTTGACAAATTTGAAAAAAAAAAAAAATTGGATTTGGGAATGCTGGTAGCAGGCAAAGTGTGAAAAATATGCAAAACATAAAGGAATTATGTAGCAAGCAGTATTAGAAGCACATGTCTGTAAAACAAATTTTGCATTTTATGCTCTTGAGTGAATTGTTATACAAATAATGAATGTTTATGAAGTGTGATAGTATGAATTATTTCATGAGTTGAAAGACTGAACGTTCTATTCAACGAGGCGAAGCCGAGTTGAATAGAACGTTAAATCTTTCAACGAATGAAATTATTCATACTATCGCATGAATGAAAAACATTCATTATTTGTTTTATATAACACCTTATAACTATCTAACGTTACCTTTATCTAGTCGTTGCATGGTTAAAGTTGTGTTTTGGGGTTTGTCCGTGTGGTAGCTCCATGGTTTGTCGTTTGCTAGCTACATACGGTATGCAATGTGCGATCCCCAAAGCTGCGTTGATTTATTGAGTTGCGGCATAGTTTGTACATATGCGCAGTGATTGTGACGTCACAGCCGTGTGTTATACTAGACTATTGCACGACCATGTGTGATACTATACTGCATGATTGATAACACACGACCGTGATGATAGTGCCGAATCACCCATGGCATGTGACCACCAATCCTCCAATCAAATGTAGAGAAATAAGGTGTTATATAATAGGCCTAATGGTTAACAACTTTTGGGCAAAACCTGTTTCAATGTTGTTTGGTTGTCAGATTTTCATACTTGAATGTAAGAAGGAACCAGAAAGCCCAAAGGCTTAGTGATTCCTTGCTGAATGGAGATGCTTTGTTGCACTGAGGTTTATCCCTCAAATTTATCTTTCTTGACTACATCATTTTATGTTTTAACAATTTGACCTCTGCTGACCTCACATGACCTTTGAACCCCACCAAATATAACAAAAAAGAAAATCTTAAGTGTCTTGAAAGGGATTCAACTCCAATGGATCTTGGATCTTAGGAATACTTGGGATATTTTGCTGTTTGGCCTCTGGTGACCCTAGATGACGATCTTAGGAATACTTGGGATATTTTGCTGTTTGACCTCTGGTGACTCCTGATGACTATCTTGGGAATTCTTGGGAAATTTCACTTTTTGACCTCTGGTGACCCCATATCATGATCTTGGGAATTCTTGGGACATTTTGCTTTTTGACCTCTGGTGACCCCATATAACATTCTTGGGAAATTTTGCTTTTGCTTTTTTGGCCTCTGATAACTCCAGATGATGATCTTGGGAATTCTTGGGAAATGTTGATTTTTGACCCCAGTGATGCCAGATTACAATCTTGGGAATTCTTGGGATGTTTTGCTTTTTGACCTCTAGTGACCCCATATAACAATCTTGGGAATTTTTGGGAAATTTTGCTTTTTGACCTCTGGTGACCCCATATAACAATCTTGGGAATTCTTGGGAAATGTTGCTTTTTGACCCCAGTGATGCCAGATTACAATCTTGGGAATTCTTGGGAAATTTCGCTTTTTGACCTTTGGTAACCCAAGATGACCTTTGACCTCCACCAAAAACAATAGAGTTCTTCCTTACATCATGACAAATCTATATACCAAATATGAAAAGTGTCGGTCATTCCTATCTTGAGATATTGTGATTTCAAGCTTTTCAGAAATGACCTTTGACCTTCACCAAAAACAGAAGGCTTCTTCCTGTCAACATGACAAATCTATGTACCAAATAAGAAAAGTGTCGGTCACTGCTATCTGCAGATATCATGTTTACAAGCTGTTTACGAGATTTTCGCAGTTTAACCTCTGGTGACCTCAGATGACCTTTGACCTCTACCGAAAACAATAGGATTCTTCCTCTCAACATGACAAATCTATATAGGCCATTCCCATCTTGACATACATGGCGATTTCAAGGCTTTCGGTCTTTGACCTCTAGTGACCTCAAATGACCTTTGACCTCCACCAAAAACAACAGCATTCTTTCTCTCAACATGACATGTCTATATACCAAATATGAAAAGTGTCTGTCATTCCTATCTTGAGATATCATTAACGAGCTTTTTGGCTTTTTAACTCCAGTGACCCCAAGTGACCTTTGACCTTCACCAAAACTATAGGGCTATTCCTTTCAACATGACAAATCTACACACCAAATATGAAAAGTGTCTGTCATCCCTATCTCGAGATATCGCGATTACAAAGTTTTTTGGTTTTTGACCTATGGTGACCTCAGATGACCTTTGACCTCTACCAAAAACAATAGGGTTCTTCCTCTCAATACGACAAATCCATACAGGCCACTCCTATCTTGAGATATCCTGAATTCAAGGTTTTCTGGCCTTTGACCTCTGGTGACCTCAGACGACCTTTGACCTCCACCAGAAACAATAGGATTCTTTCTCTCAAGATGACAAACCTATATATTAAATATGAAAAGTGTCCGTCATTCCTATCTTGAGATATCGCGATTACAAGGTTTTCGGCTTTTTACCTCCGGTGACCTCAAATGACCTTTGACCTTCACCAAAAACAATAGGGTTCTTCCTCTCAACATGACAAATCTATATACTAAATATGAAAAGTGTCGGTCATCCCTATCTCGAGATAATCTATATACTAAATATGAAAAGTGTCGGTCATCCCTATCTCGAGATAACGCAATTACAAGGTTTTCGGTTTTTGACCTCTGGTGACCTTCGATGACCTTCGACCTCCTCCAAAAACAATAGTGTTCTTCCTCTCAACAAGACAAATCTATAAATACCAAATATGAAAAGTGTCGGTCATCCCTACCTTGAGATATCGCGATTACAAGCAGCGTCACAAACACACATACACACACACGCATACACACACACACACACACGACATCACTATCGCATAGATTCCTTGCCTGCCTACGGCAAGGAATCAAAAACAACCTGGCTAATCATCAGTCCAATTATAACCTTATTCTGGTAACAGGGAGGGGTTATTTTGCCTATGGCATTTCACAGACTGGACATACAAGACATGTAAAGGAAGATATTTTTAAACCATCTGTTCCTCTCTTCTTGCAACAATGAGATAATAAAAACAAATTTAACAAGTTGAAATTGTAAGGTTTAACAATGCATCTCATGCAATGACCATCTTCAGAAGATCACACAATACACAAACTTCCAATTTAGCTCAACTGTCCTAATGGGACTAGATAAAGGGATGGAGGCTGGGAGGGCGAAGAACAAAAATGACTCCTACAGAATATGTAATGGCATAATTATCAAGTGTCTAATAGACCTTATGCATTGACATCACACTGACGTCATTTTGGGTGAAAACAACGAAGCACACGTGCACGAACGGCATGGATTTCGCCGCACGTGTAGTAGACTTACGCGCGTATACGATTGGTTGACAAATCAGCTGTCTGCATTTATTGGTGTAACTTGCAATGGTTCGCGCTTTTCCGCCATCTTCCTCCAAAAGAGGGCGCACTTCCTCCTTTGTGACATCATATGCATAAGGTCTATTAATCCAATGTCTGGACTGTACATAGCAAGGTGCACTAGCAGTTGAGGCTTCTGCAGCTGGAACAACTTACAGCACCCCAATTCAAACTTAGGGTGAGTGAGCGTACAGTAGTAAGTGCCTGTCTTTGCTTGATCTTTACACTCGTATCAGAATGACATTCTGACCTATTAATGATCATTTTTCCCTACATCCTGCCCTTACATCTCCTGTAATATGAGTTGTTTCAGGAAATAAACCACACTTTACAGGAAAAAAAGCACTGTAAGTACAGGAAACAGAAGAAAGCAAAGCACTTAGCTAATGAATGACCAGTTTGTAGTGAAAAAAAATCTAAAATTTGGAAGGCCAGCCAGCTCATGATGCTTCATTCAGTATCAAAGAATGCAGATGGGTCAGCCAGTCACTGGGCTGACTTCAGGACACATTGGGGGTGCAGTGTGTAATGATTTCTGCCTCCTTTCACTCAGGAAATAAAGCATAATACTGTAGATTTAGCAAGGGGATAGGTACATACAGTATGCATGCAAAGAATAGTACCTACCTGAACAACTGCATTGCAAAACTCTAATGAATTGAGGAACATTATCAACTCTGGAGTTTTGGCAACATCCTCATCAGTCAAACAGTGCCAGTGCTCTGCCTGTATGTCTAGTTTGCGTGGTAGTCTTGAATAGAGGGCGCCAAGTCCACCAGCTAAAACCTGTCAAAATATAGGAATGGTGATGTCAGTATTACAGTGTACATAAATGTAAATTCCATTCATGAATATTACTGAAGTAGAGTTGTAACAGCACAAATAGTTGGTACTGTACTTCAAACTGCCTTAACAATAGGATAATATTGTGATATACAGTACATGTAAACTTTCATTCAATTTTGATCACTTCAACATGAAACTTTAATGCCAGTCTAACAGTAGGTGCTGTAAAGGCACAGACACTCATGGTTCAGTAGTTAATGAGTAGGCTTGGGTGACTTCAATATTTTTGGAGTCAGGTACCCATGGCCCAATTAGTTGTGACTCTGAATAGGGCCATGACTCCTTCAATGATGTCATAACTGACACAGAAACATAGGCTACTGTACCTCTGCAAAAGCAATCTGTGGATTACTAGCCTAACAATGCATTTCAATACACCAGTAGGCTAACACTACTGGCTACATTATGGCTAAGGTGCCAACCTGCCAGTGTCAGATAATTGTAGTGCCCAACAATAGAGGAAACTTGAGACAAAGAAAACGAGCAAAAGCTCCAGTTGTGATAATATCCTTCGCTGAAACCTTCAAAATAAATTTGTTCCAAAATATGATTCCTTGGTCATATTCATCAGACAGAGTACTAATATATGCCCAGGTGTCATGATTCTTGCCAAAGTGGAGTCACGTTACTCAACTCCCTGTGAGCAGTCGTGACTCTGAAGAGTCTGATGACCGGCCCAAGCCTATTAATGACAACAGAACTCCACTAGTTTCTTTACCACAGTAAATTGTTCTAAATCCATTCTGTAATCTTGTACATAAAGGCCTTTGGTGTTACATCATTTTTTCTAACACTACCTCCGGTAGTACCTCCCAAACTCCATGCCTCCCAAACTGAATATAATCCATCTTAAACATATACAAATTTTCTGTTTAAAACATACCAGATGGAAGCAGATAAAATTTAAAAACGAGAGGTTCTGATATGCTTGCATGCAATACAAGTTATGCTTTTGATACAATACTCCCCCTCCCCTCCCACCCACCCTCCCCCCCCCCAAAAAAAAATTAAATACAAAATCAAAGAAAATCGTAAAAATTAGGAAAACTGAGAAAAGGGTAGCGATAAAATCTTAAAAATCTAAAAGGAAACTTAATTCAGTATAAAAGATTTAATAACAAAATGGCATGTACCATGATGAGAATTGAAAATGCTATTCATACATTCATCTTATGTTGTTTTGAGTTGAAGATCAGCACACTTTTTGCACCCATTTTATCATACAAACTACAGTATGTGAAACACTGGCTATAATAAACTTACAACTAGTTGCAATGGTTGTCTTTTTAATGTTATCATGCAACCCTCTTCTAAAATTATTTCAATATCTACAGGCCACTAAACAGTAGTGTCTTCTAAAGTTCACTGCAAACAGATGGGCCTGACAATAGGTAGAGATTATCTATCAGGTAATAACAATCCAAGTTACTGTATGTTCCACTACCTGTACAAGAAGATTAAACCCACTCATAATCTCTCAAAACAATATGACTGTGTGTTCTAGTGTGGGGTGCTCTAGTTTGTGCTTGTCGAACTATACACTGTGAATTCCATCCACTTCAATATGTAAAACTCCAATGAACAAACACAGTTCACTTGAACTTTCCTCACTTTAAGTGGTAACTAAAGCAACCAGCAATCTATAACTTAACGATCTAGTCAAACATTCATGAGTACCTGAAAGACAAAACTCTGCATTTAACATAATATGTGTCCATACAGTGAACAGAAGGTCTGATGATATCACCAGTACTAGAAAGAAGGGGAAACAAGTCACTGCACTGTGTAAAATTGCCTTCCTTAAGAACCATCACAATGCTCTTAATTTTACTGACAAAAAAATTTTCCAATACCCCCCCCCCCGGAAAAGCAAATTCTACCCAAGGGATGTGCCCAAGCAAGGTGGCACTCGTTACCCCACCCGGCAGTTAAAATAATTTCCATCTGGCAATCTAGTCCAGCATTAGGGGGTCTATACTTCCATATGGCACAGTCAAACCTCTTTTAGATGTTCTGATCTAACAGCTGACTGACCCCCACCCCCCAGGATATGGTAATCAATGTGCCAGATACTCAGAAAGGGTGGGCACACCCCCTTAGCTTTGAGTCCTCACTGGATGGCAACAAAAAAAATATGGAAGACTCATGCAAACACCTTTTCATGCATTTAACTACAAGTCCTCAATCAATCAATTTGGTTGAAATGAGACATGCCTTGCATGCAAAGCAAACAGCTGCCTTGCAACATGACAATTGTTGATAATGGAAGATGATTTAACTTGCAATTATATTTCAGTGATATTTCCACTTTGTAATTTACATTGAAAATAAACCCTTCAACCACTTTGCTGTCACATTGACCTGTTCAAGCAAGGGGTCATGAATGACCAAAAATTTTAGACATATCATCACGATCAGCAATCAGTAATCATTTGATATCTACAGTGTAGAGATTTCACTGAATTTAAAACCTGATCACACCAGAAACTTACCCTAGGCACATGCTATAAGACATGCACAGCCTTGGGTAGTAATACGGGTAACCTGTGGAAGTTCCTTCCTACACAATCCAGATATTTTTACATAAATTTGGCAAATTGAGAGACATTCTGTCTTTCTGTATACAAAGATCTATACTGTATGTAAATTTGATGGGACATTTGAATTGCTTTCCAGGAAATTAAAATGTTCCATCCCTTCCCTAGGTACTTAAAAAAAAAAAATAAATAAAAAAGGTGCACGCAGCTTTGTACGCTTAAACCTGTGTGACATCTGTTAACAAAACTCAAGTGTTTATGACCCTGATATAAATTGTAGCTAAGCATACCTGCATCAAGCACTTAATACACAGAACACAAGGGCATCTATAAACTTGTCTACGTCATGCACAGTGACAGACCTGGGAATTTTTTACTATTTCTTAAGTTTTGTGATAAAATTATGACAGTAAGATTATTTACAAGACCTATCTACAAAACCTACTGTGCAAGCTGTATAAAAGCAGCTGTAACATTCTTCGTTTGCCCTGCCTTTCTGCAAACTGCATCATAAAGTATGTAACAATATAAAGTTTTACATACAGGGTTAAGTACCATACTGTACATGCAGTTTTTTGGTCACTGTACCATCCTAGTATCAGTGTGGTATGGCAGTCTTCTTCACACTTAGGCCTACATGTCACTGTATATATTATTGTATACTATCACAAGTCTCAGCATGGTATCTAAAGACTCTAGCTTAGCACTTTTAAGGGGTACTACAACAGCCCATTAATGGGACTAACCATGCACAGACCCCTAGCTTCAGTGAAAAAGGGGCAGGGGGGAGGAACATTAGGAGGGCAGAATTTGCGCGCGCGCGAAGCGCTGCGCACCATTGGCCGGGGGTCCAGGGGCCCGCCGAAGGGCCCCTGGTGGGGTCCAGGGGCAACGCCCCGGTGGGGGCCCAGGGGGCGAAGCCCCCGGAAGCTCCTGGGTTTTAGCTTCTCTCTCAACCCAGAATATGGTCTTTTTTACCTTTCAACACCCATAGACTGGAAGAATCTGAGCCACAGAATATGCAGATTCCAGACCCTAAGTTTTTAGCCAAGTGAAAAATGTGAATGTAAGATAGATATATGTATTATTTTGTCTTTACCTTTAATATTTCTTGACTGCATATTAATTACTAAATTAGTACTACAGACTACATACTGTTTGTATGGGCATGTGGTTTTGAAAGTGAAATTTATCTTACACATCCCCTTTTAATTATTGGCAAATGATGTGCAGTTTTAGTATACAAAATAACCTTTGTTAGCTTACACGAAATATATGAAATCTTTTTCTCTGGAAAACAACAAAATATCTTAATGACCATAAAGTCATATTATTATCAAGTGTAGCAGCATCAAACTGAAGCAGCAGCATTTGGGAATATATCAATGTTTGATAGCCAAAGTACGTAGTACATTGTTTTAAGGTCCTCATGTGTCTTCAGAGACACTGGTTGTTACTGACTTACACGTACATACGTACATTCTTGAGACAAACGAGCCGATTCAAAAATTCAACATGAAACCACTGAATTATATTTAAACCCTGTTTCACCTCTTACCAATCTCCCCTAACGTGGTGATTGTGATAAAGAAATCACCCATTACATATCAATTTGTTCAAAACACTTTCCTGTCAAAACACTTTTCTGTCTAAACTGAGGATTGGTTGACTGAGACGTCACTGCTAAGTATAATTCATACACACGCTCATCCCGTACACTTGATTGGTCGTGTGGGCGTGACCAAATGTTTTGTTTACCACTGCACGCACGTGTTCGCTGTACATACTGTACAACGTGCGCACGGTGTAGAAGTCTGTGGCGGATAACGGTCGCGTTGTTTACACATCGCTTGGGGTCTTTTCATTGGTGCAAGACTTATGCATATTCATATTTGTGTCTGTTTGTACGTATTTTGGCCTGGTCCGTATGGGGAGTGTTGAAAATTTGAAAACAACGGTTACCATTGGAAAGTTTACATGATAACCAATCCAGCAATGCATGAACATCGGCGATCCAAGCTTATTTGTACAAACAGCAGTAGGTCAAAAGTTCATAGCTATTGTTTGTCATGCAAAAAGATGCCTTCGAAATCTGTCCAGGTCCCTATGTGAAAGTCAAATAATATCGATATATTTTTATGTCATTCAGAAGCTGAGACATAGTAGAACATGGAACTGAATGAACATCACTGTAATTTTGCTATGCAACAGAGCACGAGCGATCGAAAGTTCGTATACGTACTGTTTTCCACAGGGCGCATTTTCGTTGCGTGGGAGACGCTAACACAAGCTGTATGGGTTTAAGTAACAAACAAATTGATATATCTGGATCTTACATGGCAACCCAGGTTTTACCCATGTGATCGCTGGCCCAGAAGTGTTCACTTGACAGCCTGTTTCATTTTGTAGAATGTCATATTACAGCAGTCCTACTCCTTTGCGAAACCGCAAAAGTTTTGAAAGACCAGAATTTATTGTTTCAGTGCATACACAGCCGAGGAAAGTGGGATCGCATCTATGAAGGTCCATGATTGATTACATAATCTGTCAGTCAGTAAAATGTTGTCATTCACTGGACTGATTATATAATAACTAACTCAGTAGCTTGCTTTAGCGGAGGTTATGGCGTGTTTGCTAAAGACGATAAAAAGTGAAATTCCTACGACTCTACAGTATTTTCATACTTTTATTTTATACCAGCACTACTGTTATAGGCTAATTGTAAACTTGGGAAATATGAGTAGCTGTCCACAACGTCCGCCATTTATATTTGTCAGTCACTGGTGTATACGGATTAGATGCAGTTACTGCTTTGTATGAAAGTTTTCGAGTGCTGTAAAAATGCCTCGCATGTAAATTAAACTTTATACAAGAGCCCCGATCATCATGCAATTGGGCGGTCGAAGTATACATTGCATTCAACTTTTAAATTTCAGGCACATAAAACTGTTGCTCAGTTATGCCTCCACCTCATCTCCCACCATGAACGTTCTCTCCGTTATGCTGCATTCAACCTTCCCCCTACCCTAAAATGGAGGCACAAGGGGCGTATAAGTATTCGTGTTGACCCATTTGCAATGTGTGACTTCGCTATAGCGAAGCAGTGTTGCGATCAAGTCACTGAATAGTTTGTTGATAACGATGTTCACCTGTGTACTATGTGTACACGTGTACCGCAGGCGCGGATCCAGGGGGGGCCTGGGGGGCCCGGGCCCCCCCCCTCTCGCCACGGAAAAAAACGAAAGGAGAAAAAAAGAAGAAAAAGAAAAGAAAAAAAAAAAGAAAAGGAGAAAGAAAAATTAAGAGCAAAAAATGAATAAAAGTGTCTAAGAACGTATTCAAAGTATATATTTCTGTTGGGGTTGGGTGGAGCTATCGCTGGATTATCTCTTTATATATCTTTCAAAGTGGTTGGCGACTAAAGGAGCGCTGCAATGTTCGAAAACAGGTGAATAGCTGAGTAATGATCCTTGACTTAAGATCTAAATAAGTAAACATCGTGACATGTGTAGTATGGGCTCGGCTAGCTGCACTGAAATTTAGTAACAATTTTGTGTTAAAGAGTGAAATTTTTTGTAATCTAGAGGGATTGAGAGGCAAAGTTTTCGCCATACAGACCTTGCAGAATGAATAGAGAAGACAAGCTGTCAGGTGACGTGCTATTGTGCACAGTGGCACCAGCTGTTGCAGGCAAAGTAGCGGCGTGCATACCCTATTCGATTTCGAAACTGTCTGAAAAGTTTTAAAATGAACTTAAAAGGCTTTTAAGCTACAGACAGTGACGTCGGCACAGTGGGCAATAGGTGACGTGTGTCCCCCGCCCTCCCCCCATCGATTCTTGAAAATTTTTAAAATGGTCCCAAAAGTCGTTTAAGCTACAGATTTCTGTGGAGGGTGTAGGGTGAGATGTATTTTTGATGACTGGTTTATTTGTTCTAACCATTTTCTTTCACAAACTGTTCTCAAACTATCATAAGTTTTGGAAATTCTTGACAAATTCCAAATTTTCACACGCTCCGCTAGCGTCAAGCTATGTTTCAGAGCTGTCCTTATTATCAATAGCTTTCGGTAACTACTCACGAGGGGACAAAGGAGCAAAAGTGCTTTTTAAGAATTCTCAGTCAGAAGATTCGTTTCTGAATAGCATAGGTTGGTGGGAAAGTGACAGTGTCCGATGCAGGTCCTGAAATGCAGGTTTTGTCATGGACTAATATTTTATGCAAAATTTTGGCGCGCTTCGCGCGCATACGACAGGGTTTACATCCGATTTTATATACCATTGACAAAGCTATGACGCAAGAAATTAATCAAATGCAACATTTTTCCAAAAAGTACATCTCCTTCTCCGTAGGGCTCTTATCATTATGGGATCTTTGACTAATCTAGTCTAGCACATGATTAGAAAGATTGAAAGTACGTTATTGCCGTTGCTTTTTTTCCAAACATCTTACCGCGACGTTCAATAATGACGAAAATCTTTTCTGAAACGAATTTTGCCTGTCCACCATCCCTCTTGCTATACTTAAAAAGAAGGTTCTGTCGACCTTGGATATCCTTTTAAAATGTAAAGGAAAAATTTTATTATAGTCCAAGAATGTTTCTGTGGACTCCACGCAGGTATAATTGCGTGTACAATTTTACCATGGGCGTGGATCATGGGGGACGGGTCCCCTCACTTTTTTGGAAGGGGGGACATCGTCAAAAAGTCCCCCTCACTTTTTCAAAAATGATGGAACAGACTGCAATTATGCCTAGGAAAAAGAAATTTTTAGAAGAAAAATAACCTAAAAATCGTACACTTTTGTTGCACCAAATCGCATCTGAGGGCAGTCAGTTCTAGAAAAATTTCCCTTAGACCCCTCCAACATGCCGAAGATCACAAAACTTATTGCCTCAAATTGACGCAAATTCTGGCTACCACCAACTGCTTCTTCCACCCCACCAGGACGGCGATTCACAAATGTGAAAAAGTCCCCCCCCCCCCCCACACACACACACTTTTGGAGATGGATCCACGCCCACGATTTTTTCCTGGGACTTAAGGAGGTTTGAAGACAGTATGTAAACCGTCTCTTACTCCCCTTTTTCACCCGAACAAAAGTTAGAATTCACTAAATTGTGGACATTTTCTTAACATACAATCACTTTAGAATGACCCAAAGATTCCACCATTTTGCATATAGGCCCCCTAACATTAACAAAAATTTCTCAAAGGGAAGGGTAAACCCCTTCCTGGGATTACACTCTCATGTACTAATAAGAAAAGGCTCTCCCACTCTTGCATATAGCGTATACAAAATCCCAGTGCCTAAAAGGGCACGGTTTAGCAGCTATCTGCGGTTCCCCCAATCACCAACTCCCGCCGGCACCATCGGTCATAGATTTCTGAACGGTATACCCTTCAGAAGTCCATAAAGAAGGTGATATATCATCTCTCTATCATCTCTCCTCCCATATGGATGTAAGGTTGTGAGAGTCCTGCTGGTCCCCCTTTTCGGTGTACAATTAATTCAGAGCTCCGGGAGGATCTATACCGAAAATTTTCGGCGCGCTTCGGGCGCAATTGTTTATGCTCACGGAGAGAGGAAGGTTTTTATTGAGTGATGGATTTATTTTATCACTTTTTACCAAATATCATTTGAAATCATTCACGATTTTTGCAAAGTCTTCTCAATATCATGATTTTTGCTTGATCTGCTCACTGTTGGCCTTTTACTATCAATAAGGTCCCAAACGTATTCGCATTACTCATTGGTGGGGTTCTACCATAAGCCAATTATTCGTGTGCATAAACGTGATTTCAGAGTCAGCATTGTAACGATGTAAAACAACTGATATTCATTTTTTCACCCTCCTCTTCTTATGAGAACTGAAAACTTAGTATCGAACCCACCTCCTAATTGACAGACACACATAAAGGGAATTGACACCGTTAGTCATAGCAATGGTTTTAAATGTAAATTAAAATTTTCGGCGCGCTTCGCGCGCAATTGTTTCATCTGACGTCATATACCCGAATACCGTATAACGAAAATAAAACAATCATTACGGCAAAAATCATTTCAAATTACCTACAAGGGCTCATAATGTTGGCGTGTAAGTTTTAAGATAACTTAGATTCTCCGTAACTTCTGCAGGTACATATAGTAACTTATACTGAGCGATACACATCAAATTCCATGCAACATAAAAAGGTATAAAATCTCACTGACATAAGAACTGGAGCCGATTTCTGTGCTCTTAAAATGCAATATTGCGAGAGCTTCCGGGGGCTTCGCCCCCTGGACCCCCACCGGGGCTCCGCCCCTGGACCCCGCCAGGGGCCCTAACGCGGGCCCCTGGACCCCACGCGTAGGGACTCGCGCTTCGCGCTCGTGGTGCACCTTCGGTGCACATGAGGTTTTTCCATCTTGGGCCCCCCCCCCTCAAAATTTCTGGATCCGCGCCTGGTGTACCGTGCAACTCAGACTACATCTGTGAGCGCTTGCGTTTGGCGAAGCCATCTTACGTTTTACATGTAATGAGTAGCCTTCTGCTGGGCCCCAGCGCCTAACTGCCCGCACTTATTGATTGGTTGTAGTCCGCGAGCATAGCTGCAAGCTTTATAAACACTGAACTGGTTTACGAAACCCGCCCAGCAACTTCACTACTTCATGTCAAGCCAGTGCATACTGTATAGACCTCGCTTAGCTTCTTGCAACCTTTTCCCAGAAAATCGCGTAGATAACTTTACTAAATTATGCCATAAATATGCGAGAAACTTTTCCTAAATATAAGATGCTGAGTTTGGCGTACGGCGAACAGCGGTATGATTTGTGCAAGTGCAGTTGAGAGACTGGAGCTCAAGACAACAGGCGTTAACCTACAGTACGTACAGCACGTGAGAAAGTTCGCTCAGATGCGAGCGTTTTTCCACACTGTACGTATGGGGAATTTTTGAAGGCTGGTCGTTGAATTAGCCTGCGTAGCGGATCTCCGGGCTTCTGACACACAACATTGTCGTATTCAGTAGCTACAAGCTGAACAAACAACTTTGGGATCGCAGGTCAATGCATGGTGCTTCGATAATAGATTGCAATGTGAACAACACGCTGCACGTTTCTATAGTAAGCATAACCACTGACATATAAACGTGTTCAGCTGTCTTGTCTCTGCTGTTTTAATAATTTGGCGCAGTGCAGAGCGGAAAATTACAAGGGCGGCTGAAAGAAGGGGCAGGGCGGGGATTGGAAGTCAAGAGACGGGGCAGGGCGGGCGAAAGGAGGGGCGGGGCGGGCCGCCCCTGTGAAACAGCGAAGCTAGGGCACTGATGCAGCCAGGGTGGAACAGCCACACTGGTCTCAATAACTCCAGTATTACCCACTGCAGCTCAGGATGTACTACATTTACAATATTGTCCTGTACGTTGTCCTGTGTTAGGACAATAATAGCTGGTCAAAGGTGGAGTTACCAAACTATACAATGTACTTCAAGTATATGTACCAGGCTGATTTTACTGTTGTACCATGCATGAAAGTATAGTTGTACATTCAATACTTGTGTATTGCATATTTTAACACCCTGGAAGTAGTACTTGTAAGTACTTGCATAGTAGTTAGCATGAGGCTCTGTGCAAAATGTCACTTTGGGAATGATACAGTTGATGAGCCAAAGATAAGGGCTGGGGGCACAGGGTAATCAACATTTGAGGGACACATCACTCCAGCATTCCCTTCACTCTGGGGCAAATGTTTAATTATACCTAAAGAGTACACATGTACAGTATACTTCTTTGACTGTAGGCCTAACACCATCACTGAATCTGACTCTAAAAGTGTACACAATTAGACCTGTATCTAAATACTATGGATATGGATCGCCTATAAATCATATTCTATTAAGGAAGTCTTCCTGCTATTCCAAGACCACTCAAACGGAAGCTGTAGGGTATGCCCAGGGTATGCCTTGGTGGAAACTTAAATCTTCTAAAGGATACACTGATTTAAAAACAAAAAATTAGTTCCACAAATTAAGGTTTTCAAGTGTTAATTTTTTGCTGATTTCTTTCAGTAGTTAAGAGCCCTTACATTTATATTCAACTTAAACAAACACAAACAAAACTATTGCAGCCATATAGTTTTTCCTAATGTTGTGAATACCAATGATACTCTACACTAGCCTACATCAATTCCTATTGCTTTAGAATGTGACAGATGATGCTGTCTATCGTTTATCTGAACATTAAGTACATATGGTAGGAAATTGGGATTTTGTGTTAGTAGTATGTTAATACTGTTTCTGGTTTTTTTTAGGTGCTACAGCTACAGTACTACTATGTACAGTATTAAGATTTAATTTTCTGTTTAATATCATGCGATCAGCTGATCACTATGTATAGTTCACCACTTCCTTCCCTGTGAAATTTTACAAGGCTGTCAATATAAACTTATACAGTACTGAAAAGTACATCATGATCCTTTGTAAGAGACAAGTCTATTCACAGTACTGTATACTGTACAATGCTTAGTATTGTAAAACTGAATATGGACTTGTCTCAAAACTAGTATCAGCCACATACTGTAATTTATGCAGTCACAGTGCTTCAAAAATATTCAATATACATTGGGGGAGGGGCTAAAAGTAAACTTAGCTGGGAGAATTTTACTGTCTTGGGTGAGATTAGAGCTTTGAAGTATTAAAATGGCATACCAGGTTCCCATGATACAAAAGGTACAAAAATTTGAAAACTGGAGCATAGTCACACAAAACTGTAAAATTTCTGGGAGGAGTCTGGACCTCATGACAAAGTATAAAAACACAGAGCCACCTTCATTACTGCACATGAAATCTAATTATTTAACTTACTTTCTTACATGTGACATCGCCCCCTTGTGGGGTTGTAGAATATGCCCACGGTATTTCCCGCCTGTCGTAAGAGGCGACTGAAGGGAAAGACTTGCACCGTATTTGAGCGGTTATTGAAAACAAACTTGAACTTGAACCGTATTTAAACTTTACCTTTATTTATCTAGATGACACTTTATAACACATTTGTGTTCAAGGGTGTGTTGTTAAATCTCATCTAAGTAACTTACTACATGTGACATCATATTAATGAACAATGCACCAACAATTACTCTGCCAGGCTGCCTATAGGCCTAGATGGGTTTTCATTAAGACTACTAAGACTTTCATGCTTCTTTTTTACAAAATGGAATGAATTTTTATTTAAAAAATATATATATAAAATGTAACAGAAAAATGCACAATTACCTATATTAGAATCATGATATAATTTGCAGTTTCGAAAATTTGCAAATTTCCGGCTTCACAGAGAATAACTTATCCGGTATTGCATCACATTTTGCTACACAAGATAGCCAAATTGCTACACAATTATACAAAATTGTGTAGCAGATTTTGTACATGTATACAACATCAGGGTTTTTGATTTTGTGACAGAGAAGCCCAGAAACCTCAAAATTGTTATGCAAATTTTGAACACTGAATTATTCCCTGCTTCACATGTAAGCCTAAGCAACTGACTGACTACTTATTCTTTTACTTCAGAGCTAAAAAATGGGTTCTAAAAGAGTGTTCCTAAAATACTTTAATTACCAACAAATTACAACACTTCTACAATACTACACTACAGACTGCACCAGCAACTTCCGCAGGTAAAGCATACTGGACATGCACCAGCAGATTTACAGAACAGTATTAATAAGTCTGACCAGTGAGCTCAAAGCTTTTTTCAATCATCAGACCTTGACATAACAAACCAGTTCTAATGACACAATGTGATGAGCACTATGTAAGCAGTGATAAATTTATTGATTGGTTGTGATATTAACATACAGCACAACATTGATAATGAACAGTACAGCAGCTGAGTATTGTAGCATTTAGTTTGCATGCAGTTAAGGTGCACATGCCATGTATCATGTATATATGCAATATACACAGACTATGTGTATCTAATGTACAGCAGACTGTAGCAATATCATTTAAGATCTCTGCAGTGTATTGTACACATACCTGCAATGCTATGCAGCTTTAATTCTCCTCATATCATCAACCTATACATAACTATGGGGAGGACTTTAACACAATCTATTCAACTTACAAGTATCTGACTCACACAGTAATTGACCTATGTCACTTTGGCACAGGGAATGTTTGATTTGTGTAACACCACACAAACCATACTAGCTACTGTACAGTAGGAAAACAGGATATTGTAACACTGTACAGTCAATGTTATTGCGTTGTTTTAGTACTAGTGTGGTGGTATGTTCTGCACAACACACAGAGTTTACACTTTACACCATGTTTATTTGTTGATTTCAAGACCTAATCCAAAGTACTGCAGTATGGTGCAGTTAGTTAGATGAGGTTTAACGTCTCAGTTTCCAACCAATTGGTTCAAGTCGAGACAACCACAGCCTTTTTTCCAGTTGTGGCTCACTGGCTTGTTTTCCCTACTCCATTGTTTATGCTGAGCACCAAGCACAAAGGCAGTAGGTTCCATTTTCAGTGTCTTTGGTATGACCCAGCCAGGATTTGAACCCTAGACCTTCCGGCTGCAAGTCAGATGCTCTAACCACTTGGCCACTGCAGTCGGTTTGCAGTATGGTATAAATTCACCACAATCAACAATTACATGACCAAAAGATGACACTTTAAATTTGTGATCTCACAGAACTTTACCATGACAGCATGGATAATAAAGCTTTATTTTAGAAAACAAAAGGCTACATACAGAGTGACAATCCCCCAGCATTTATTACCTGGACAACTCCCACCCCAAACAATTTTTCCCCACACGATTCCCATCCAAGACAATTCCAAATTTTAAGGTGGTGTCATCTGAGGGAGTAACTGTCATGAATGCGAACTGTGAAAGTGTGCAATGGCTGGATGCGAATTGTCCTGAGAGAGTTGTCCATGGAGCAGGGAATATGATGAAGAATAAGTTTTCGCAGAAAGAGACAGTACTTACAGTAGGCTATTGTATCTACATGTATAGGCAGTATGTAGAAAAGTTAAAAACTCCTCATTTTAAACGTTTTGACAACTTTTTTTTGTTGATTCATCACATGTTCTTTTCCATTTTCTTATTGTATGCTTTAAATGGTCTATATTCATATATTTCCCATAAAAGTATACATTCTGCTTTGCTTTGTTTTCTCTAATATATAAGGGTTTGCAAAGGCTTCATACATCAAAAAAAAAAAAGAAAAATATGGGGTATTTGGACATGTTTTACAAAGAGTAACTTTCGTTTTTCAAACACTTTTTTTTTTAGGGTTTCCTTAGAATTCCTGTGTGCACTTGTACTGGTTTCAATGTGAAAATGTCTTTTCCATGAAATTTCATTTTGTCAGTTTCCTTCCTCCTTTCCATTGTTTTCCATTTTAGATCTGTAGAAACTTGCCAATTTAGGTGTTAGCTTAAAACATAGCAAGATAAATTATCTATACTGCACTTCTAAGATTCCATGACCTGATTTAGATAACCATACATAGGTACAGGATGAAAGCACCAGTACACCGATACACCTGAAGTCATTCTCACACAAACTGATAATAACAATGCTATTGCAACCATGGGTGGAAAGAGTGGGGAAGCAGGGAGGCTCCTTCCCGGGAAATTTGGGCATTTGGAGGGAAATTTCACCTTTTTGTACATGAAAATGCAGAAACAATTGTGAAAAAGTTTACTCCCTTCCTGGGAAAAAAATATTTTTTCCAGTCCTGATGACAACACTGCATCACTACATTGCATTATGTAGCTCACCTTCCTGAACTGAATCTACAATACTACTGCACAGAATCAGTGCCCTGTGTTTACTCAGGAAGATACTGCCAGGGTTTCTACACTTTCTGGGAAATCAATTTTCATGACTTTTCCATGACTTTCCTAGGACCAAATAAAAAATTTGCATTACCTTTTCCAGCAATTTTTGGCAAGCAGACAGTATTAAATTTGAGATGAAGAGCATAAATTTTGATATTACGAGTGATAGTACATTTGATATTATGAGTAAGAATGAAACTGTGTCATTTTGTGAAAATTTCCATGACTTTTCCAGGACTTCAGACAATTTCCCTGAATTTCAAGACTTTTCCAGGCCTTGAAATAACTTTCCAAACTTTCCCAGGTTTTCCATGACCCCAGGAACCCTGTACTACTATACAAACACACATACTTTACAACCATGTATAGATAGTTCTCACATAACGTCAAAGGAGCTTTTCACGTGGCGTATTTCAGCCATGTTTGAGGGCAATCCCCATATGTACGTATAGGCCTGCCCTCAGACATGGCGGTTGCTAATGCCTAGTTGTGATGTCACTGAGAACTATCTATACTAGTTGTCTAGTAATAAGTTACTACTGCATGAACTACTCATGATCTAGTGGAATCACACCAAAGGAATAAGCAGCACACAGAAATACAGGTACAGGCTGGCACATACTCAATTCTTGCCTGGAGGTTGGAAGGAGATCTTATAATAGGAACCTTTGCCAAGGGGTTCCATCACATGATATTATTTTAACCCTATAATACTACACTTGATCTTCAAAGTTATGGTGACTTACTGCATATTACTGAACTCTAAGTAACCTTATAAATACTTCATGTAGTGCAAGTGTACTGATCTATCAAACTATGCCAAGCGAAATTTGGGCAAAATTAGCAGCAAAGAAGGAAACACAGCAAATGAGGAAATTGTGGCTGTTCTGGAAGGCTATATACAGCACTGTATGGAATTAATCATCATCCCATTCAATTACACACCCTCTGTAATTTGTATAAAGTTCATGTACAAGTGGTTCTTCTTAGCAGGGACAGTACTTAATAATTATTAACATCACATAGCACTTGCAGGTCTGTCCACTATGCTGCACTGCATTATTTTGAAGGTAATGCAGACCTGTGAACATACAATTGGTCTTGAATTTATATACACATTTAATAACCAGGCTCCTTTCCATGAAACAAAACTACTGTGTTCTGCCTCAGATAATTTTGAGTTTTTGACCAGTACACGAGGGAATGATAATAAGGTGCAGACTACTCAGTAACTGTACCAAATATGCTTTAAATTATATTACTTGTCCCTTGAACTAGCTGTTCTCTTGATCTACTAGCCTTGGAGGACTTCGCAGACCACTTGGTCTGGGCCTTACCTTTCATACTACCCTGGCCCAGTGTTCGCACTAAGGCGCGGGATTGCGGGAATCCCGCTTTTGTCTTTCAAATCCCGCACATAATTAAATCTAATGCGGGAAAATCCCGCACACCTTCTCCGCTCCCGCACATAAATATATCATAAGTGGGCAGCTGATGTTTTGAATCCAGCCAAAATTCCAGCGCACTTCTCCGCAGCTGTGACTGTACAGAGAAATTGCAATGATAACACGCACAATAAATTGCAATATAGAATCGTTCCCAAGCAAGCGGATCGCAACTCCCAAGCTGAACACTGATTATGGTAGCAACAAATATCATCGTAATCTAGCCATTCACAGTGCAGCTCTTATATGCTGGCTGCTGGTTGTATAAATAAGAGCGAATCTGATTGGATTGAAATTCAATCACAGTCCCAGGGTTGCAAACGCAACGTTGCATCGTGTACAGTACGTTTGGTTACACACCTGTAGAGCTGTAGTGCACTGTGGAGTCTTACATGTGTAATTGTATTGAATATGTACAGTATGTACTTTCTTCATTTTACGTCGCACATTGCTCTCATTAATTTCTGATCATATGTGTATCTCCAATGAAGTTCACTCATATTTTCCACTTCAACTTCAAGTTCACGGATTTATACTCACTCATTCTTCAGAAGGAAAACACCCAGTGACAAATTGGAGCTGTATCGGAGGAGGCTTTGAACTTGGAGAGAAGCACTAACGTTAGTGACACGCATTAACTGCCGTTAACAGCAAGTAGTACCTCTTGCGTGGGGAGTAGTTTTGCGACGGCGACGGAAATCCCGCTCAAGAAGAATTTATGGGAGGGACAAGGTCCCGCCTTGATTTTGAAAATCCCGCACAAAAAAATTTTTAGAGAGGGAATTCCCGCACAGTTTCAATTCCTTAGTGCGAACACTGCCCTGGCCCTACCCGAAAGAGGGAGGAAGACCAGAGGGCCCAGTGCCAAGGGGTCCACGATCGCTTCCAGACTCAACTTGAGCTTGTCTCTGCGGGCCTGCACCCAGGAGTCAATCTCCCACCACTGATCTGCAGAGACGCTCATGCATCTCTCGCATGGGTCTCGTCACATGCAAGATCTGCAGGCCGGGCTTATGGAATGTGGATCCCAGCCCCTCCCCAGATGGCTTTGAGAGAAAAGTGCACAGGGGGCACCTTCCTGTACAAGGCGGGATTATTCTACACCAGAAGAAAACACACACAATATATGATTCTAAAATAGTCAACACAATGAAAATACAAGTACAATGAATTCAATTGATAAAGTATCAACTAAGGCCTGTATACAGTAAAGGGGAACAGCTAAAGTGAATAAAGGGCTACGATGACAGTGAAAAGGCGAGAATGACAACACTAGTAAATACTGTGCAATGGGAAACACTGCCAAAAACGCTTTCAGCGGGGACGGCTTTATGTACTGTGTGCGAAGGTACAAGGTTACACAAAAACTAGCATGGTAAAGCAAGAAGCCTACACTAGCATTCATGAGCCCATGTTAGCGGAAAACTTGCCCCAAAACCTAACCAGAATGCGAGGCATTCGTACTCGCGAATCTAAAACTGAAGGAAAAAGAAAAAAAATTCTACACATCCGTGCTACGATGGGGATCGAACTACCTACCTCTCGAGTGTAAGTCTAACGCCCTATCCAATGACCCATTAGTATCAACAAACACCCTTTTGTTTTAATTAATATATAATCTCTGTAAAGCACCGTGCGTGAATAAATGCTAACAAATGTGATGGAGTCATCATCTAGTGGAGGGTTGTCTTTTAGTTATTGTCTTTAATGATGGCAAGAGCTCACTCGAAGGTAGCACTTTCATGTTTAACTGGGGATCGTTCAACAGTTAAGCAATCACCCTTTGCCTTTGGTAACCATGAACGATATACTACGTACTGTGAAGGATTCGGCAGCAATGACATGGATGTAGGCATCCACAGGCTAAAGCGGTGTTGAATATTGATGTTTCCGATCCTCAGTCTGAAAAAATATTCCTGTGTGCTCAGCACAAAAAGTGGGCTAGAAGTATCTGCTCTGTGCCTTGCTGTATCATAATCATGGTACAGTATAAGCAGTCAGTCAGTTAGTTGAGCTCTGCATCCACTCCGTAGATTGCCATCGCTGATATGAATACGCAATAAGCTAGTCGCTGGTAGGGTTACATAACCTACGCCTTAGGAGACCCTAGATTTGCACAAAACACTCTAAATCAAAATCGTAATTTGTGATTACTGTGATTTCATTTTTAAGATAAACAAATTTATGTATTCACTGGATCCTTTAAAACTAGTTGCTTGATACCATCGCTTAGTTCTGAATCTAAATAGTACTCCTCAGGGGAGAGTAAGCACGTTGTTTGTAGCACCAAGCTGCAAAACTATAAACAGGCGATGAAGCTTCAAATTAGACTTAGGACAGTCACTCGGAAGAGGTAAAAGCATTTTTTTTTTCTTCAAATTATATTAACAATCCTTTTTTTGTCACTTAACTTGCATTAACTGTGGTTTATAAAAATTACAGTATTGTACAAGAACTACAGGACATAACAAGACAGAAGAATGTCATCATATTGGACTTAATGACTGTTGCAAGTCCAAAACACGACTACTATACTTCGCTATTCGCTCGTAAAAACCAAACGTCATGAGTAATTAGTAACAGGTTTAAAAGGGAGAATACAGTACAAATAATAAACACTTAGTGTGAATCCCGTCAGAAAACTTGTAGAACAGTCGAAGACTTTCAGAACTCATAAACCTCTGAGACAACAGTTTTGCAGGGGAGGAGTACAGTATGAGGACAAGCTACTACAGTACCCATAATAGCAGACACTGGGGGTGCAGTGTCAAAACTACTTTGAGTTGTGCAAAGCACCCAAGATTTATGCAAATTAGATGTAGCAAGGGGTAAGTATTTGTTGTCATTTGTGGAGAAAACTTCGCTGGAGCACTTGCCCAGCGCGCTTTGGTATTGAGCAGTGCACTATTTATGAGCTGCCTTTCTTTTGCTCACCCCAGAATGTTGGCCAGGGGACTTATCGAGCCCTGATCAGGTGACATGACTCCATGTTCTCTACTAGCTGTTTTGTTAGGGTGCTGCACCTGGTCAAAATCTGCAGAGGGTGCTCAGCACCCAGAGAAAAAATGTACCACCCAGACAAAAAGTTGAGCCACCCAAACAGAAACTATTAATTCAAGACCTTACAACAGAGCAAACGGCAATAATTTCAGTGTGAACATTGAGTAATGATTATCACAAATACACTTAGTCATTAAAGAAGACCATAATTAAATTTATCATCTATTTTAGCAAACGTTTTTCAAAGAGAGTACCCCCTCTCCTTATAGACAGCAATCACTATTATTATTAACCTTTATCCTTTAGATCACCCAGACAAAAATTACATCAGTGGGGAACAATGATGACTACAGGTAGCCACAAACTATGTATTTAAAAAATGAAACAATTTTAGTACCAGTATTTTTCAAGGCTGGTTACAGTAAGTATCAATGTACTCTACTGAAACACTTTTAAACTTAAACAGTAAAACTTAGTAGTTAACTTAATAGCCCTAGAGCTAAATAAGAAGTAGCAAGAGAATCTTGTTTGCACAATGTTTACAGGGTACAAAAAAATGGACAAAAAACAAGGCCCTAAACAACTCACAGCACTGATACCTATAGGCTATGGCTGTCATGCCCTTTTCAATGGCAGCACAGCCTCTTGAAAATGAACATTTAATGATTCTAAAAGTGTTGCTGTGCCCTTTTGAATTGGCTATAGGTTCCATTTTGACTGAAAGCAAAAGGCATACTAAAAATATGAACAAATATCCTGAAACAAAAGAAAAAGATGTCATGCCTCAAATGACACCAAACACTTTCAAAAGTAATGACGAAAAAAAAAAATGAAACAAATTTAAATGCATTTGGGATTTGGGGGATGAAACTAAATTTATCACTTGCTTAACTTGCACAAATTCAACTTGTTGAAACAAAAATAGCTACTGGTACCCCCTTCTTTAACTGAAGTTCTGTCATGGTGACTTATGCCCCCCTTAATGGCCGCAGGCTGACAGCCATTTGGCAGTGTCACATTTTCATCTATTTTGAGCCCTGAAAGGGCAACCAGCAGCACCTTTGGCAAAATAATGAATAAATGGTAACATTACTTACCGGGCAAAGGTTGGTACTCTCTGATATGTACTTGGCAATATGTTCTGCCTCCTGAGAAGCAGATACGCATAAGAGAAGGGCATCTCTGGCTTGTTGGCCAAGGCTTCCCTCACGATGTATGAATGGGATAAGCAGTGAGAAAAGAAGAAACTTTGCAGGTCCTTTGCTAGGACTGGCTTGAAAGAAATATTCAAGGAGAGCTTGATCTTTGGTCAATGACACACAAAGCTGATGGAGTAAAAGGATCAGTTGTGGTTCTAATACTTCACTGCAGGATTCCCAACAAGCCAGGAGAAGTTGTAGCAAAGGGTTTAAAATTCTATCCTGGAATAAGACAGGTTGCTTCGCTTGTGCAAGTATCATTTCATAAGACCTGAGTAATTCATGCTTCATATCCTCTGCATGCTCTCCAATCTGCTCTCCCCACACAAACATCTTTTCAAAAAGATTTTCCTGGTTTGTAAATTTCAATATAATCCCAATATCTCCATCCCCTGGGGGGTCTTCATCAATAAGAAGCATCACCAATTGTCTCATGTAGTTTATGACACTCTGCACTTCATCTGGACTGACCTTGCTAGAATGAAAACGATGTAATCCAGATGTGCTGTTATTCTTGAATATGGTATTCTGTATCTGACACCAGTGATTACAGAAAACATCAAAACGGACCTTTGCAGGGTCCAACTTGTCAGGGTCAGACTCCTCTTTCCATCCATTTTGACAGTTCTCTAACTTTGGAGGAGTCAATGACTTTGAAGAGTCATTCCCCTTTGACTGCGATCTGCGAAATATGCGGCTCATATTGGCTCTTGACATTCATCTATTGTAGAACAATAAACTTCACACTCTCACGTGATACCTGGCAGTGTGTCATCACCCATCTTCTAAGAGACTGTTTTCCAGCTGAATGCAAAAAAACCACAGGTAATATAAAATAAGACAACTGTGAAGCAGAATATCTATTAAAATCAAAATACAGCAAAAAAGACAATCTTTTTTATTCTTCTCATTTTGACATGGTGATTACATAATTTTAATGTTTAATCATTTTTCTATACTTTCAGTTCATCCTTTGTTTTGAAATCATGACCACGTGTTGTGAAACTTTTTCCATGCATGGGTCTCCCAAAATGGCTTAATTAAAATGGAATGCTAAGGCGAACCACACAATGATCTTAATTTTTATAAATGTGCTCTCTTTTGCTTTTCTCTAAAGTTTTAAACCACTTTTCTCCTTTATAATCTTATGTTATCATAACACACATGCATGAGAGGCACAGGAATTTTACAAACTTCAAATTCTCCATGGGAAACTCATACACCTATTCACTCCAAGGTCAAAACAACAGGGTGGAAAACAAAGCAAACAAAGCATTACTCAGAAAACAACGCACTGCTCAGCAATGAGAAGAGATAATATAATCCCTGCTTGCTTCAAGCTCACTTATGATCACAAACGTAGGAACTTCATTTGATGCTATCTCGAAAACTGCACATCAGAACTGAAGGAAACTTTCACCAGGATGCCTAAAGTTAGTTCCTCTTTCACATATCAAAAATAGTTTTTTGCTTAAACCTTTCCTTTTTGCTTAAACCTTTCCTTTAAAGACTGTGTTCCTGTATTCTATAGTTGTTCCTGCTTCTTTCCATGTGGGCACTTGGTACTATTATCAGTCTATGGGGTCTGCTTTTTTTTTTTTTCTTTTTCTTTTTTGATTTACCAGTTGATAACATGAGCTGGGACATACTTTAAATCCATTTCATTTATTTTAGAGTGATGAACATTCTAGCACTATGCTAAGTATGGAGCACTGAACACAAAACACACACAGGGGACTGATTATTGTGTTGTAAAATATACACAAATTCATAAACAGCCACTGCGTTTGCAACTCCACTCAAAACTGGAGACTTGGTGGACTTTAACAAGTCAACATGTTTTGTGTTAATGTTCAGAAATGTGGAAGTCCACCAAGCCTCCAGTTCTGCATGGAGACGCAGTCGCAGTCAACATTTATGAATTCGTGGGTACAACTATAGAATACCCCACCTATAATGCACCTCACCTCGCCTCGGGAGGGGCAGTCACAGTGAAGCCAACAGACATTTAGTAACAAAATGACTCACATTCATGAACCCACTGTGACTGGGTTTCCACTGAACTGGTAGCTTGGTTGACTTGACATTTTTCAAAAAACATTGACAAAAACACACATATTATTGTGTTGCAAATTCCCAAGAATACTGCAATTCCACTCACAACTGGAGGCTTCATGAATTCGACATTTTTTCAAAAAACATTTTTACACAAAACACACATAACAATTGTGTTGCAAAATAACACAAATTTATAAAAAGCTACTGCAACTGCACCTCTACTCAAAACTGGAGGCTTGGTGGACTTGGACATTTTTCAAAAAACATAAACACAAAACATATATTGACTCATTCTCAAAATAAAAATCTTGGGGGACTGTGGCCACTAGGCCTTGCCTCCCTGTAAAAGGTGTTCTCCGATCGTGTCGTGGGGTATTCTATAGTTACTCCAGTTTGTGCTATTTTGCAATACAATAGATCTAGGCCTATGCCTAGGCTATGTGCTTTGTGTTAATGTTTCTGAAAAATGACGAAGTCCATCAAGCCCCTGGTTTTGTGTGGAGGCTAATCCCCAAGACTTGGGGACTTTGACCATGGCCACTGCGACTTCACCTCTTCATTTTCAAAGACCGTTGTTTTTTGACCATGGCAAGGTATTCCATTGTTAGATGCAGCTAGAGAGAGAATGTCATCCCGAGTTAATTTAGGGGCTCCACCTGAGTTTGGTTATGCCTAGGGCTCGGTTAGGGATAATTAAGTTTAAGGGTTTGGTAAAGGTTAAGTGGTCTCTTTAATAAGCAATCTCCAAAGCACAAATGCAGGGATATCATACAGATGAGAGGCAATAGGCAGTCACCCCAAAATTTTCTTTGAAAAGTCAGCAAACTCTTGCAAATCTCTTCTTATTGCATCATAAGCACCCCTAAAGACATTTTGAACATAACTATTACAAACAATAGGTAAAGCAAGGAGAAATTCTCCTTGAATTTAACAATTCACTAACAAAAATATTGTCACATGATCAAAATTAGCCAATCATGAACTAGAGTGACAGGGCATACTCACTCTGATTGGGGTGACTGCCTACTGCCTTTAACCATATTTGGTGGTTTGCAGATGACCTTCTCTCCCTTGGCCTAGACTCATGTTTCCACAGTTACTCCCCTAGGACCTCCGCTGCCTGCAGTGCAGTACATGGAATTTGTTTTCCCAGGACAAATAGGGGCAATTTTCAGAAATTCCACTGAAATCATAAAAAATGAAAAATGATGCTCAGGTTAGGGTTACCGTTAAAAAATGAAGCTGCCCCCACTCATCCTGGGAAAAAAAGACCACATGCTGTACTGGCATTTTCAGAGTTCATATCATCGTCATCATCATCGGTATGTCACAGAAACCCGCAGGGCATAAATGCAACAGAAAGAGCAAGGGAGCTTTTAGCAAGATGTCAGGCGACATGAGAAAATGTTTAGGGTCTACAAATTAGCTTCCTTGTCAGTTAACTTACTCCAGTCAAGTATGGTTGATGGGAAGATGGAAGACCTATAATGAGTTCTGTAATGCATTTAAGGGCTTTATTGTTATTACTGGCCTGGTTTTCAATTACTGTATGTTGGAACAGGTGGAATCTGTAGGCCTAGGTCTATATTGTGTTAGCAATATGTGTTAGCTTCTCCCTCAAGGAAGTGCTACTTTTTATAAACCCTGGATTAGCCCCTGCTGGCTACTGTACTACAATAGTGATAGGCCTAGGCCGAGTAGGCCCCAGACTGGAAAGTGTGCATTTTGTGCGGGCAAGCAACTTATTTCTCCCAGCCACAGGTATTCGGAGCATTATATATACATACATACACACTATGGAGCAACTATAGAATACCCCGCCTCAGCAGAAGGCACTTTTCCAATCCATGGATACGGATTCCCAGTGGCTCAGGATTAGCTTGAGTGCTTCAAACGTAGCCTATTTCCTTTTTTCTTTTATGAGAACGACACTCGATCTGTAATAATATGTTAGGTCATTCATAATGCTTCAAAAACTCAGTGGCTGCCTGTCTAGGAATCCATTTTCATCTGGATTTCTAGTCCTAGTCGAAGTGGCTGCCTGTCTAGGAATCCATTTTCAGCTGGATTCCTAGTCCTAGTCGAAGTGGCTGTCTGACTAGGAATGCATTTTCAGCTGGATTCCTAGTCTTAGTGGAAGTGGCTGCCTGTCTAGGAATCCATTTTTCAGCTGGATTCCTAGTCCTAGTCGAAGTGGCAGCCTGACTAGGAATCCATTTTCAGCTGGATTCCTAGTCCTAGTCCAAGTGGCTGTCTGACTAGGAATCCATTTTCAGCTGGATTCCTAGTCCTAGTCCAAGTGGCTGCCTGTCTAGGAATCCAGTTTCATCTGGATTCCTAGTCCTAGTCGAAGTGGCTGCCTATCTAGGAATCCATTTTCAGCTGGATTCCTAGTCCTAGTCGAAGTGGCAGCCTGACTAGGAATCCATTTTCAGCTGGATTCCTAGTCCTAGTCCAAGTGGGACTAGGACTAGGAATCCGGATGACCAGTAAATATCACTGAGGTGGGGTATTCTATAGTTGTACCCACACTATACTATATATATGTATATTAACAAGGTAGGACAGCTTCAACGGTCGCTTGGTGGCAATTGCGATTCACTACACTGACGTGCATTGTGACTGGTGAATGACAAAGCCTACAGCTGCAAAGTGGACCTGCCTTCTGCTGTGCCTTACCTGGCTTTGGGCCTATGTGTTCTGTGAGAGAGACCGAATGGTTAGCCTAGCTACGCAATCGCAACTGCCGCAAAGCAACCACTGAAGCTGCCCTACCATGTTAATATAATGTATATATTAGGGCTTACCAGTCAAAACGTCCCCTGACGAAAACGTCCCCGTACCAAAACGTCCCTGCTATTGGTCAAAACGCCCCCGTGCAAAAACGTCCCCGGATTTGGTAGCCTTCATCTTCCCTTACAGTATGCCTACTCTGAAGTTCAAATAAGTTTTTAAAGTACAGTTATTGGAATGAAATGGAAATTTTCTGGCAAATAAACTCCAGTGTTTGTGGTAATCATTCTACGTTCGTCTGTTGTAAAACTAACAGTTAGGCCTAGGCCTAACGTTAGTCGGATAGCATCTCAGTTCTCAGTTCTAACGTTAGTAAGTTCTAAAGTTTTCTCAGGCCTAGGCCTGCCTAACTTTATCGTAATCGATCCTCATACACTCAATTTTTTTTAACATGTCTCAAGTTTTCTTCAAGTTTCCAACCGATAGTTTTAATTTGGATTCCTAAAATCATGTTCAAAGTCTCTATGGCGGGGACGTTTTGACTTCCCATATATAATAGTACGGGGACGTTTTGGTAAAAAGCGGGGACGTTTTGGTAGCGAAAATGCGGGGACGTTTTGACTGGATACCATATTAGGCCTATAGTGTGTAGGCCTATGTAGGATTGGCTATGTAGCCTAAATACAATGCTCCAAACGCCTGTGCTCATGGCCATGGGCCAGAATTTCATAATCATACTGACCTCTGTGCAGTCAAATGTTGGTCAGGTCTTGCCGCCATATGGACACTGTCGGGCAGTGAGTTTTGCGTTAGCTTTCTGCCAACTTTTTGCCTTGTACAGTCGTAGCATCACGGCCGCAGCCAATCTGCATCACATGTGCTGCCAGATCTCTAGGCCTATTAGTATGACCAGCGATGTTTTGCGCGGCGAGGTGCCAAAGCGTGCAGCATGCTGGGCGAGCCAGATCTTGCGCACTCAAGGCAAACTTTCCAGTCTACTGTCTAGCCTAGGCCTAAAGCAAAAGCTGAAGGATATGTGGCACGCGGCCCAAAACAGTTGAGAACCCCTGGCCTAACGTTAATAATATTAACAATAACAGTGTGTGCTACAGGCCGACATTTGCGTAACGGTATCTTGGTAGGCCTAGGCTATGATTGGTTAGCCTAGTTAAAAATAATTCAGTAGTTTGTGATCAATGCCTCCGCTGCACAGTTAAACACGATCGAGCCTAAGGCCTACAGTACACCTTGATGAGAGAACAACTTTAACCTTCCAATAAAATCCTCCCAAGTATCCTGTCATCACCTTCATCAAAGTCAGCCCGATGATTTTCCATGTTTCATATATGAATGCATGAAACGCGTATTTATATACGCAATTCCAACTAACTTACTGTATTATAGTATCGTGAATGCACGTAATATTTAATCGCACTGGTAGGTGGTATATTTCTTATTGCTATATAGGCTAGGCCTAGTACGTACGAGGATAACGTACGCCTATTTAAAACTCTCGAATAGCGTCTGGTAGTCAAAGGCGCTATTCATTATGTGTGTTCGTCCTTGACTTCATTTGTCAACTGACAGCCAGCTGTCAGCAAGCAACAGATTTTGGAATGTTATGCTTACGCCCTCTATTAGGAAATTATTGTTATCAAACGCATAGAGCGGGATATAGCAACTTGTTGAACATGTTACAGTTTGTATTCTTACGGATGGGAAGGGGACGGGGGTGGGGTGGGGGATGGGGGAGGGGTGGGACGGAAGAAAGGAACACTTCTTCTTTATAATGGTTATACTGCATAAACGATGTAACCAGAAAAGTAAATTCCCGCTTTTTAACTATTTTACCTTCCTTTCCATTGACACTCTGAGAATTTTTCCAACCGTCAAAGGGTCGACAGCAAGACTACGGTTTTTCTCATCTGGTTGATTCCTTGCCTAGCACTGTAAAAATAGACGTCTTCATTTTTTAACACATATATGGCGTTTAAGAATTAGAAAACGAACAACAAAATGGATACGCACAGTAAATGACTGAACGAATATTAACACATAATAAGGATAATGACGTCAATTAAAGTGCACTCCGCAAACACGTTTACATGTTTTATATATATGTTAATTTTTCTTTATTAAAAACAACTTGATGTTTACAGTAATCATCAAATAAACGTATAAACGTGTTTACGAGATAGCGTTAAAGTGGCGTCAATGTGTTAACATAACATAACAGGTTAAAGGGCAGAGGAGGGCTAAGGCCCCATAAGATGCCCTGAAGTCCATACAACCTTAACTGAAAACAAAGAACCAACCAACACCAAACGAGCCCAGCACAATTAGATTCTACCACACTTATGGAAGAACTTGTCAATGTTAACTTTAAAGCAGTGCACAGATGTGGAGTTAACTACCCACTCAGGCAGACTATTCCACTCGTTAACAACTCTATGAGAAAAGCTGAACTTCCTAATGTCGAGCCTTGCAAAATTCTTAACTAGCTTCTTACAATGGCCTCGAACCCGAGAATTACATTGAACCTTTAAATAATTGCAAGAGGACAAAGGATTCCTTTCAGAGAGAAATTTGTACACCTGAAGCATGTCCCCCCTAATCCTTCTCAACTCCAGGGTGGTAAGCCCAAGATGCTTAAGTCTAACATGATAAGGTAGGTGTCTCACCTCGGGTATAAGGCGAGTGGCTCTCCTCTGAACTTGCTCTAAAAGAAGCTAAAGTTGGCGTTTTAGACGTTTAATTTGCTTATGTATTTTAATGTGTTTTCTGTTACATAAACGCCAAGACGCGTTTATTATCTGTTACAAAAAAGTGTTAATCAATTTTTACAGTGCGGGAGTACAGGAGTCTACGCTATCGCGATGGCATGTGTATGTATGTATGTGTGTATGCATGTGCCTGTAATTGCATGAGTATTTGTGTATGTCTTTGTGACATCTTAAGATAGGAATGGTGGATATCTTTTATACTTAGTATACAGATTTTCCCAATTGAGAGAAAGAACCCTATTGTTTTTTGGAAAGTCAAAGGTCATATGAGGTCTTCAGCTGAGAGGTGAAACTACAGAAAACCTGGTAAACTGCTCTATGACAAATCTCAAGAAAAGCCCGGCAATGCTGAGGGATTTTATACTTAACATGTGGTTGCCCTGAATTGAGTACAATAAGCTTATCGTTTTCAATGGAGGTCAGAGATCGTACATGGTTAACAGAGGTCAAATAGTGAAAATCTTGCAAACAAGATATTTCAGGAAAGTAACCTTGATGGGACTCATAAATAGCACTTGAATGTTCCACATTGCGTTCAAGGAGACTATTATTTTTTCCTTAAGGTCGAAGGTCATGTGAGGTAACTGGAAATAAAGTTGTGGAAAGCTCCTAAACACATGAGTATCTCAAGAGGGGTTACTTTGAGGGATCTCATACACTTCTTAGCAAGTATATTCTCCACATCAAATTCAAGATCCCTTTTGGTTTGGTTGAAGTCGAAGGTCAGTTGAGGTCTCTTTGCGAAAACCTTGCCAACAAGATATCTCAAGAAGTCTAACTTTGAGACAGCTTTAAATTAGCATATAGAAGCTCCATATTGAGTTCAAGACTATATTATTTAATATGGCGGTTGAAGGTCAAATAGAGAAAACCTCGTAAACATGATTACTGAAGAAGGATAACTTTGAGGGATCTCATACTACTCACGTAGATACTCCACATGAGTTAATTCAGGAATCCCAAAGTGTTTTCAAAGTTCATTTGAGGTCACCAGAGGTCAAACTGGAAATGTGTTAAGCAAAATATATCTCATGAACTATTACTAACATTCTGCCAAGTGGCACCGTCCGGCACCGCCCGGCCCGGCACGGCCCGGCACGGGGCATCCGAAAGACCCTGTAATGCACAGAACTTACACTCCGTTTAAGCAACCTGTTTTTACTTGTTCTCTGTTTTATTTAATTCTTCCTGATTTGGATCATAACCTTCCATTTTTATGCAATTTGGTGTCGTGCAGATATTGAGATATCATGTGGCCATCTGATTTTTTTTTAGAAAGATATAGAGGTTTTTCATGGACGTCACTGCATTGCGCGTCTGTTTGTTGGACATCTTGACGGCCATGCGTCTATTGTATCACATTTGTAACTAGGGTTCTGTCGTGCGCTTGTATCTAAAACGCGCCTTCAAATTCAACTTCAGTTTCCTAACCAGAATAGTTCTGTCAGGAAGACAAGTCTGATTTATCAATGTTTTGTGTCGGCTAGAAAACACTAGTGTCCTTCAAATATGTTTATTTTTTCTGACCATATGTTGAAAATTTTCACAATTTACTGAACTGGTCTCTTTTTGGGTTGTGTGTAAAAGAAGAGTGTGTGGTCTAAGTCGGATGCATGGATGACGACTCACATCTCCCCCCTTTTGGGTTTGTTTATGTAAAGCGCAGTGGGGGTAGCTAGACATTGTTCGTGTGGGGGGGGGGCAGAAGCAAAGCAATTCCGACAGATTATCTTGATAGCTGTACGATTCAAAATTCTGGGGACCTTTTTTTTGGGGGGGGGGGGGGTTTGGTTTTCCGGCAATTTGTGACCGATTTTTGGCTTTCACGTTGACCTATCGATGTGTAATTCTGCTTAGAACATAAGAAGTGTTGTGAGTGTTTCAAATGAATTGTTTTTATTTATTTCCGACAGAGACTAGAAATTTCCGACAGAGGCCTTCGGAGGCTTTGTGGGGGGGGACCTCCCCCCTGCTCCCCTTTAGCTACGCCACTGGTAAAGCTGCTCAGATGCAAAATATTGCAATCTTTGGCAAAGCTTTGAACTGATAACATGCTAAGAAATTCTCATTTTCAGTCTGATATTTTGGCTGTTGCAATGCACCACTCTTAGGCTGGTACCATGAAACTGGCATAGGGAAACTCTGGCGTAACTACAAAGTGACAATGAGAATTCAGACGGTTAGCACACAGTGGGGAACGAGGGGATCAGGAATAACCAAGGGGGTCAGGAATAACCAATAACCAAGGTCTATGCGCACGAACAAGTGGTCTAATTGTAGAACTCTCGATGAATTATGCTAATACGTTGAGCGGTTGAGTGGTTCTCAAGATGTTAGCAGTTAAAGTTGTCACATTTTCAACACAAGTAAACTTGAAGCAAGCACATATGACGTCATAGCCTCACATTAATGAGCAGTCTTTCGTTTTTCTTTAAACTTTACAACCAATTTCTCCTCCATAATCCCATGTTATCGGGATGTGATTGCATGAGAGATATGGGAATTTTGACTCTTCTAATTCCCCATGGGGAGCTCCTGTTCCTATCGACTTCAAGGTCAGCACAACATACTGAAAAAGACAAAGCAAACAAAGCACTTCTCATCAATGGGAGAAAGTAGTATAAGCACACTGTGGGTCACAATGTAGTAACTTCATTTGCTGATATCTCGAGTACTACATGTCCGATTTGAATGAAAGCTTCACTAAATTGCGTACATTTAGTTCCTCTTTCATATATGAAAATTAATTGTATTGCTTAAACTCTTCCTTTAAACTTTCGGAAATGGATTGTAAGCATGCGCCCCCATACCCTCACTTGCAGGCACCACTGCGCACGATAGCACGTCCCCTAAAAATTTGAACATATCAATCTAGCTATAAATACCACAAATTTTCATTCTTTAGCCCAATTTGGTTACTACATTTCAATGCAGCAAGCCGTTCCCCCTCCTCTGCCCCTCCCCCTGCCGCATATATCATTATATGTTAGCTTTCATAGGAGCATTAATGCTCAGCCATTCCTCTGTTTTTGCAGATTGTAGCCCTCCTCTTGTCGTCAACTACTTAAATGTATTTGTAATAGAGATGATTTGAAGCTCCACCCAAACCCCTGCAGAAAGATATATTTTGAATACGTTTTGAGACAATTTTGCTAATTTTTCTTTTCTTTCTTTCTTCCTGTTCTCTTCTTTTCTTTCTTTATTTTTTCGCACCAGGGAGGGAGAGAACGAGGCTCGGTCCCCTAAAGCCAAGCCTGGTTCAAACTTCATCTTAATGAATGTGAAGCATTATGGGAAGTTTTATTTGATGAAGGACTTAAGAGATATGGAAAAGGCTTCTTATTTAAATGTAATTTTTGTAAAAAGGACATAAATATCCCAAACAATTTTATTCATGATGTTTGTTAAGCCTAGTCATATATTAACTTCAAAACTTCCAGAGAAATGATTACGGTAACCGGTATGTATTGAATCATTTCTTCATCAAAACTGAGAATAAAGTCATTTATCCAGATACTCTTAAAGAAAAAGGTGCTTACCGATGTGCTTTTTTCGACAACAATGTGGAAAGCTTATTGATTAAAAGGAGCTTTGCATTTAATTCCATCTGAAACATTTTCCTTTCACAGTTAGTTTCGGTATTTTGCAGGCTATTCCAAAACCTTGGAAAGAATGTGTTAATTCTTCTCACAAGGTAATGAGCAACGCCCTCTATCTAGAGGCCACATGTCACCCAAACAATCACACTGAATGTGCTACGACACTTTAACCAGCATACAAAATTTAATGCATACTTGCACCAAAATAGCATAGGCTATATTTTGTCCGAAAATAGCAAATATTCTGCACGAATGGGAGGGAGGAGCGGCTGCAGCCTCAGCTTCCCTTCTCGTACACTTGTGCACCCAAATAGCAAAGTATATCTATAAGTAATAAACTGAGAAAAATCACAACAACCAGATCATGCTTGGTGAAAGATATCTGTAGTTCTCTATAATTTTATCTTTGGAATGGCACAAAAATTCAGCCCTTTCTTTCCGATGGTCACGAAACGACATAGTTTGGAGGTACGGCCCGCTGTCTATTCAGTTTACAAGGTTTAAATAGTTTCACCTTTCGTGACCTCATATGACCTTTGAACTCCAATAAAACCCATAGGGTTCTGTCTCTCTCTTAATATGACAAATCTACATACCAAGTATGGGCGTCCGCAGAAAAAAATTCAAGGGGGGCAAATTTTTTTCATGGGAAATATTTTACTCCCAGAAAAGAGTTTAGATGCTACTTCCACACAGTGTTGACAAAGGCGTAGCCATAAATTTGTCAAGTGGGGGGAGGGGGAGCGAAGCCCATAGACAGACTCAGGGCTCCGTGACACCATGGGTTGGCGCGGAGAGCAAGAAAATTTTGGAACCAAATGCTTCCCAGATCGCTGAAAATGGCACTTCCAAGGCCTATTTACCGCATACGGTATAAAAAGGACAAACACTAGCAATATCGTAAATATAAACTTTAAAAATACCAAAAATATGCTCGGGGGGGGGGGGGCTGATGGGGCCTGAGTGTTGATATTTTTATTCAATTCCTGTTTTGAGAGTAGAAATTTACACTGATTAAACTGTTAAGAAATTTTGATGTTATAACTTCTTCGTTTGTTTTTCTTTATTTTTTCTTCGTTTTTTTCAAGTTTTTGATTTTCCAGGGTGGTGGCAAGTGCCCCCCTTTCCCCCCTCCGGACGCCCATGATACCAAGTATGAAAAGAATCCATTATCCCCATATTAAAATATCTTCTTTGCAAGGTTTTGTCTTTGCCTCTGGTGACCTCAAATGACCTCTGACCTCCACTTAAAGAATAGGGTTCTTACTCTCAGTATGATTAATTTATCCACCAAGTATGAAAAGTGTTGACCATTCCTGTCTTGAGACATCGTGTTTACAAGCATTTGTCAAGGCTTTTAATTGATTCCTTGCCTGCCTTCGGCAATTAATCTATGCGACGGTGATGTGTGTGTATGTATGTGTGCATGTAACGCTTAGCTTGTACCGTAAACACGATATCTCAAGATAGCAATGGCCGACACTTTTCATATTTTATGTATGGTTTCGTCATGCTGAGAGGAAGAACCCTATTGTTTTGGTGTAGGTCGAAGGTCATTTGAGGTCACCAGAGGTCAAAAACCCAAAACCTTGTAAACACGATATCTCAAGATAGCAGTGACCGACACTTTTCATATTTGGTATATAGATTGATCATGTATAGAGGAAGAACCCTATTGTTTTGGTAAAAGTCAAAGGTCATTTAAGGTCACCGGAGGTTAAACTGCAAAAGCCTTGTAAATGGCTTGTAAACACGATATCTCAAGATATCAATGACCCACACTTTTCATATTTGATATATAGATTTCTCATATTGAGAAAAATTTTTGGCGGAGATCAAAGGTCATTTGAGGTCACCAGAGGTCAAAAACCGAAAACCTTGTGAACACGATATCTCAAGGTATCAGTGACCGGCACTTCTCATATTTGTTGCATAGATTTGTCATGTTGAGAGAAAGACTCCTATTGTTTTGGTGGAGGTCAAAGGAGGTTAAATTGCAAAAACGTTGTAAATGGCTTGTAATCACGATATCTCAAGGTAGGAATGAAGGACACTTTTCATATTTAGTATATAGATTTGTCATGATGTAAGGAAGAACCCTATTGTTTTTGGTAGAGGTCAAAGTTCATCTTTGGTCATCGGAGTTAAACGGCAAAAACCTTGCAAATGGCTTGTAAACAAGATATCTGAAGGTAACAATGACAGAAAATGTTCATATTTGGTACGTAGATTTGTCATGTTTAGAGGAAGAACCCTATTATTTTGGCAGCGGTCAAACATTACAGTATCTGGGGTTACCGGGGGTCACAGTGAAAAATTTGGTAGTAACACAACATCTCAAGGTAGGAATCTTGGATAGATGTCATACTTAGTATGTGGATGCCCTATGGTCCGAGGAAGAACCCCTTTGTTTTCAGTGGAGGTCAAAGGTCATTTGGAGTCACCAGAGGTAAAATAGCAAAATTTCCCAAGAATTCCTAAGATCATCTTTGGCAATATGTAAGATCTATTGGAAGGTAAATCCCTTTCAACACACTTCCTTTTTTCTTTTTGTTATATTTGGTGGGGTTCAAGGGTCATGTGAGGTCAGCAGAGGTCAAATTTTTAAAACATCATAAAATGATATAGTCAAGAAAGATAAATTTGAGGGATAAACCTCAGTGCAACAGAGCATCCCCATTCGGCAAGGAATCACTAAGCCTTGGGCTTTCTGGTTGTATTTTCACACCCGCTGACCTCAGATAACTTTTGACCTCTACTTAAACAACAGAGTTCATTTTCTGACTAAAATGCATCTACAGGCCAAGTTTGAAATATATACATGACTCCTACCTTGAGATATTGTGTCATTACAAGGTTTTGGTATTTGACCGCCGGTGACCTCACATGGCCTCTTACTTTCACCAAAGCAAATAGGGTTCTTCTTCTTAACATGATAAATCCATATACCACGTATGAGAAGTATCCATAATTACAATCTTGAGATACGTGTTTACAATCTATACTGTTAGCACAAATTAGTCAAACATTGTCTGATACGCCTAACCCAAGTTAGTCAAAGGCGTTTGACTAATTTTGTACCAATTGACTAGATTTCTGACCAATTTTCAACCTCTTTGACCAATTTTTTACCAATAATTATTGGTCCATCATTGTGCAATTAGTCAAATATCATTAGAAATTGGTCAAAATGAGTGACTAAAATGGGTTAGGCGTATCAGACAATGTTTGACTAATTTGTGTTTACAGTGTAGCGTCACAAACGTACGCAAACACACATACATACACACACATTCATAGGCGTATAAATACACTCGCGCATGATTGCATAGATTCCTTTTGCCTTCGGTAAGGAATCAAAGTCGGTTCAATGTATACAATCATGAAAAATGAAAGCTTGATAAGTGAGACCAATAAATCTTGTTGAAATAAGTCCAGGTAGTCACCTAATATGTCAGTATCTGCATGACACCCTACAAGCTCAATAGAAACTTATTACATTCATCGTAAAATTCTTCAATCATACCGTTAGGTACTTTAGCTGTCGTATGACTCAGTGTCTCCTCAAGTAATGAAAACTGAATGAAACGAAATCTACCAAAAAGAAACAAATGAGGGAAAAACTCAGCATTCACATAAAGGACGAAAGAAATTATGAGAAAATTTCTTATTATGGATTAGTTTCCATTGTAAAATCAGGTAAAAAATTACTAATATGTCTCAAAATGCTATTTAACTTACATCCATCACTGAGGTATTCTTCTCATAGGAACTAATGAAAGGAGTTATTGTTCCAGTCCACCATATGTAACCCTAATCCATCCTCCCATCCCACATCATCAGATCGGCCGGCCATTACTCCAAACTAAGCTGATTCACTGAAAACGTCTAATTGGGAGTCTGAGGTCTGTTTAGTATGCTATCAATGTCATTTGAGGATAGTTAAATGGTTCATTCTAAGTGCGGAAAACATTTTAAATGCCCTCAGAGATTCTGGGGCTTTTGATCCTCCACTAGGGTGTCACACCTGGAGAAAATACCCGGAATGAGCTCTTTTACCTTTTCCAAAATTTGGCTGAATTGGCGGTTAATGAACTTCTGAAACATCTCCAGTTATATACGTAAGCAATGTGTATAGGGCTAAGGGTGTGTTACTCGCTTTGAAATAACCAAATTAATAACCTGGTTGGCTGTGAGATATGCAACTCCGTGGATTGTCCTCTTGTTTTTAGACTGCAAATGCACTTGCTCAATTATTGTAGTATGAATGTTTCTACAAAATCATCCGTTGATTCATTACCGAAGGCGAAAGGAATCTATATACAATCACACTGGGTGGATATGCATGTGTGTATGGGTGTGTATGTTTGTGAAGCCTAGCGTGTAAATACGATAATCCATGTAGCCACAATGAAAACTTTTCATACTTGGTAAGTAGCTTTTTCATACTAAGACAAAGAACCCTTTTTGTGGTGAACGCGTCAAAAGTCATTGAATGTCACCAGAGGTAAAAAACTGTTGCACATGTAAACACGATAACCGAACTCGAAATAGGAAGGATTATATTTCATACTTCGTGATGTTTATATTAAGAGAAACAACCCTGTTGCTTTTGCTGGAGGTCAAAGGTCATCTGAGGTTACCAGAAGTGAAACTTCGAAAACCTTGAAAACAGTACTTGTAACCACGATATCTCATGAAGGGTAACATTGAGGTATTTCATACTTCGCATGTGAATGCCGTACCATATTGAGTACAAGACCTCTGTTTTGGTGGAAGTCAAACGTCATATAAGGTCAAAAGAGGTCAAACGGTGAAAATCCCGTTACTTACGATATTTCGTGAAGGTTTAAAGTAGTTGAGATCCTCGGAGTGAAATTGTAAAAACTTTTTACCACGATATCTCAAGAATGGTAACCTTGAGGGATCGCATACTTTAGCATACAGTCGTTCCGCATCTAATTCAAGACCGTCATTGCTTTTATTGGAGGTCAAAGGTCATTGAGACCTGGCAGCTAAACTGTGAAAACATTGTAAACAGGATATCTTAAGAACCTTCCCCATATCCTATAATCATAGCTACGTGTCTGAGCTGTGGAAATGGCTTGTGTGATGTTCCGCCGGAAGTGAAAACTGTGGCATACCGGTATTTTACAAAAAAGTCTAAATTACTTCCCTTAAAAATTATCAATTGTGCTTAATCAGTTAAGCTAAATCTAAATAATGATTACCACTTATACAAAAAGGAGTGTACCTAATGGACATTATGATGTTGAAGACAGAAAATCTAAGTCATGCATTATTTGCACGTAAATGTCACAAACCCGGAAGAGAGTTTTTAGTGTACAGGGTACAAAGCAGCGATAACTTATGCGAACCTCATTTTTTCAATAGCTCCACACTGTACTGTACCAAATGATATGATACTTTCAGCAAAAAGAAAAAAATTACAAAACAAAACAAAAAACAAAAACAAAAAACACAAAGAAAAAACACACACAGCACACAAACAAGTGTAATACACAAGGAAGAATACACCTTCTATAGGTTACCATTAAAGTAGAATAAATTATCCACTGAGTATAGTTTTTACTCTTTATTCTCAATTATGATATCAGGTTCAACATCATGAGGAAATACTTCACCACCAGGGTACCATTTAAATAGGATAATGTATCTGCTCACTTATGTCAAATTTAACTTGCTTCCAGGTATTTTTTTTTTTTTTTTTGCGAAGGCAACATCTATAAGGACTGAGAGTGTCACCACATTGGAATGTACAGTACCAAGAAAAAATTGGCAAATATTTTTCCCATATTGCCCTTAAGACTTCATGTAAGTGATCTTGGGTGAACTGGCGTTAGCAGGATTTTTAGTGGGCTGGATCCAGTGACTACATTTTAGAAATCGTCTTTTTCACAAGTATGGGGAAGGGGTGTGACTCTCCTCCACCCCTCCTCTTTAGGATTTTAACAATGATCAGCCATTGATCTAAATTGACGCCGGTAAAACATTGAATAAGATTTATTGTAGACTTAGACGAAAATTTTGTGAGAAGAAAGATTACAATTCTTGAAGTGGCTTCATATTTCATTTACACGTTTGGCCACCCTCAGACCTACAATTTCAGAGCTGGCTAGCCAATAATGATTATATATCCGTCAAATGGCCGCCTAGGAGGCACGGGCAACTTGGGTCCCATGCAGGAAAATTTTGAAAGTTATCACTGGTAGATATAATTTTCTGGCACTTGTCACAGTCAAGTACATATTTTATGAAGAACGGCTAAGAAGGGAAAGTGATGGCAAAAGAGGGTAGGGGAGGGGAGCTGGGATGTGATGGGATGAAAGAGCCCACATGGATCAAAATTTATTAAGTGTAAATGGATCTATCTTTAAAGTGTACCTAAAGTCTAAAATTTCAAAAATATATTTTACAAACCTTGAAAAATGCATCCAAATGGTCCAACTCCCATCTTCACAGGACATTCCTGAGCCGAGCTGTAAAATTTTGAAGCTTATTCACTCAAATTAAAATGGTAGATTGCACAATACTTTGTATGTCATTCTTGTACAACTGAAATTACTATCTTTGTTTTTCTTTGTTTTCTTTTTCAAAAGCAACTGTGCCTGTCTTTGATTTTCTTTTTTTCAAAAGCCACTGTGCCTTGCGCCAAAATGTGATCACTGTCTTACTGTTATAGGGTGACTTGGGTACGTATATAAGCCCTCTCCCTACAACATGCTATGCGAGGGAACAGTAAATGTTTTAATGTCATACAAACATCTTAATTCTAAAGGAAACAAAAGCATGTAATGCAAGTTGTACGAGAAGGATATCACAAATTATTGCGCAATCGACTATTTCAATTTAAGTTAATAAATTTCAACATTTTATATCTCAGCAATGGAGTAAGCTTTAAAATGGGACTTGGAAGAATGAAATCCACTTTCCAACCTCTAAAATATATATTCTTGACTGAGTGTAGACTTTAGGTCCACTTTAAATTAACTTTCTGGGAAACTTCTTTAAACATCAAAATTCATTGCTTGAATTACTTGATATGCTCGCCGATTTTTCCCTCTCACGTTGTTTACGAATAGCGTATGTAACTGTTTTAGTGTAGGCGTTCAATGTAACTTAAAGATAGTCAACCGCGAGAATTTCAAAGAAGCCTTTCCTTCAGGCGCGGATCCAGGGGGGGGGCCTGGGGGGCCCGGGCCCCCCCCCCCCGTGCCACTAAAAAAAAACGAAAGGAGAAAAAAAAGAAGAAAAAGAAAAAAAAAAAGAAAAGAAAGAAAAATTAAGAGCAAAAAAATAAATAAAAGTGTCTAAGAACGTATTCAAAGTATATGTTTCTGTAGGGGTTGGGTGGAGCTATCGCTAGACTATCTCTTTATATGTCTTTCAAAGTAGTTGGCGACAAAGGAGCGCTACAATGTTCGAAAACAGGTGAATAGCTGAGTAATGATCCTTGACTTAAGATCTAAATAAGTAAACATCGTGACATATGTAGTAAGGGCTCGGCTAGCTGCACTGAAATTTAGTAACAATTTTGTGTTAAAGAGTGAAATGTTTTGTAATCTAGAGGGATTGAGACGCAAAGTTTTCGCCAAACAGACCTTGCAGAATGAATACAGAAGACAAGCTGTCAGGTGACGTACTATTGTGCACAGTAGCACCAGCTGTTGCAGGCAAAATAGCGGCGTGTATACCCTATTCGATTTCGAAACTGTCTGAAAAGTTTTAAAATGAACTCAAAAGGCTTTTAAGCTACAGACAGTGGTGTCGGCACAGTGGGCAATGGGTGACGTGTGTCCCCCTCCCCCATCGATTCTTGAAAATTTTTAAAATGGTCCCAAAAGTCGTTTAAGCTTCAGATTTCTGTGGAGGGTGTAGGGTGAGATGTATTATTGATGACTGGTTTATTTGTTCTAACCATTTTCTTTCACAAACTGTTCTCAAACTATGATAAGTTTTGGAAATTCTTGACAAATTCCAAATTTTCGCACGCTCCGCTAGCGTCAAGCCTTGTGTCAGAGTTATCCTTATTATCAATAGCTTTCGGTAACTATTCACGGGGAACAAAGGAGCAAAAGTGCTTTTTAAGAATTCTCAGTCAGAAGATTCGTTTCTGAATAGCATAGGTTGGTGGGAAAGTGACAGTGTCCGATGCAGGTTCTGAAATGCAGGTTTTGTGATGGACTAATATTTTATTCAAAATTTCGGCGCGCTTCGCGCGCATACGACAGGGTTTACACTCGATTTTATATACCATTGACAAAGCTATGACGCAAGAAATTATTCCAGTGCAACATTTTTCTAAAAACTACATCTCCTTCTCTGTAGGGCTCTCATCATTATGGGATCTTTGACTAATCTAGTCTAGCACATGATTTGAAAGATTGTAAGTACGTAATTTGCCGTTGCTTATTTTCCAAACATTTTACCGCGACGTTCAATAATGACGAAAATCTTTTTTGAAACGAATTTTGCCTGTCCACCATCCCTCTTGCTTTACCTAAAAAGAAGGTGATATATCATATCTCCTCCCATATGGATGTCGGGTAGTGAGAATCCCGTTGGTCCCTCTTTTGTGTACTGTAACTAATTTAGAACTCCCGGGAGGCTCTATACTGTTCTCTGTCAACCTTGGATATCCTTTTAAATGTAAAGGAAAAATTTTATTATAGTCCAAGAATGTTTCTGTGGACTCCACGCAGGTATAATTGCGTGTACAATTTTCCCATGGGCGTGGATCATGCGGGACGGGGGACGCGTCCCCCTCACTTTTTTTGGAAGGGGGGACATCGTCAAAAAGTCCCCCTCACTTTTTCAAAAATGATGGAACAGACTGCAATTATGCCTAGGAAAACGAAAATTTTAGAAGAAAAATAACCTAAAATCGTACACTTTTGTTGCACCAAATCGCATCTGAGGGCATTCAGTTCTAGAAAAATTTCCCTTAGACCCCTCCCCCATGCCGACGATCACAAAACTTATTGCGTTCCCGTGACGCAAATTCTGGCTACCACCAACTGCTTCTTCCAAGCCACCAGGACGGCGATTCACAAATGTGAAAAAGCCCCCCCCCCCCACACACACACACCACACTTTTGGAGATGGATCCACGCCTATGATTTTCCTGGGACTTAAGGAGGTTTGAAGACAATATGTTAACTGTCTCTTACTCCCCTTTTTCACCCGAACAAAAGTTAGAATTCACTAAATTGTGGACATTTTCTAAACATACAATCACTTTAGAATGACCCAAAGATACCACCATTTTGCATATAGGCCTCCTAAAATTAACAAAAATTTCTCAAAGGGGAGGGTAAACCCCTTCCTGGGATTGCACTCTCATGTACTAATAAGAAAAGGCTCTCCCACTCTTATATATAGCGTATACAAAATCCCACTGCCTAAAAAGGCACGGTTTAGCAGTTATCTGCGGTTCCTCCAATCACCAACTCCCGCCGGCACCATCGGTCATAGATTTCTGAAGGGTATACTCTTCAGAAGTCCACAAAGAAGGTGATATATCATCTCTCCTCCCATATGGATGTAAGGTTGTGAGAGTCCTGTTGGTCCCCCTTTTCAGTGTACAATTAATGCAGAGCTCCCCGGAGTCTCTATACCGAAAATTTTCGGCGCGCTTCGCGCGCAATTGTTTACGCTTATGGAGAGAGGTACGTTTTTATTGAGTGATGGATTTATTTTCATCACTTTTCACCAAAAGTCGTTTGAAATCTTTCACGATTTTTGCAACGTCTTCTCAATATTTCTTGATTTTAGCTTGATCTGCGCACTTTTAGCCTTGAATTTCTGCTTTTACTATCAATAAGGTGCCAAACGTATTCGCATTACTCATCGGTGGGGTTCTACCATAAGCCAATTATTCGTGTGCATAAACGTGATTTCAGAGGAGCCAGCATTGTAAGGATGTGAAGCAATTGATATTCATTTTTTCACCTTCCTCTTCTTATGAGAACTGAAAACTTAGTATCGAACCCACCTTCTAATTGATCACAAAAGGGAATTGACACCTTTAGTCATAGCAATGGTTTTAAATGTAAATTCAAATTTTCGGCGCGCTTCGCGCGCAATTGTTTCATCTGACTTCCTAAACCCGAATACCGTATAACGAAAATAAAACACTCATTATGGCAAAAATCATTTCAAGGTACCTGCACGGGCTCATAACGTTGGCGTGTAAGTTTTAAGATAACTTAGATTCTCCGGAACTTCTGCAGGTACCGTACATATAGTAACTCTGAGCCATACACATCGAATTCCATGCAACATGAAAAGGTATAAAATCTCACTGACATAAGAACTGGAGCCGATTTCTGTGCTCTTAAAAATGCAATATTGCGAGAGCTTCCGGGGGCTTCGCCCCCTGGACCCCCACCGGGGCTCCGCCCCTGGACCCCGCCAGGGGCCCTAACGCGGGCCCCTGGACCCCACGCGTAGGGACTCTCGCTTCGCGCTCGTGGTGCACCTTCGGTGCACATGAGATTTTCCATCTTGGGCCCCCCCCCCCCTCGAAATTTCTGGATCCGCGCCTGCTTTCCTTTGCTATCTTAAGAGCGTTTCTACGAGGGTGTTTCGCTTGTGGGAGTCAAATCGTAAAAAAAGAAGTTGAATCTCTAAAAAAAGGCAGAAGAGACGCAAAAGTTATAAATATAACCTTTTCTTATTGTGCAGCCTTTGTATACTAAACCAGCAAGTAGTTTGTTTTAATCTAGCTGTTGTTCTCACGAAGCTCATGTTATTATTTCTTTTTCTTCCCTTTTCTTGTTTATTATTTGTTTGCCACTGAGTGGAGCCTATGCATGGGTGTGCCTATGCCTATACAACTGCATGTGGTATTTCGAACAAGAGCGCAATCTTGAATTATGACAAAAAATTTGGTACGGTCTAACGGCGTCGAAGGCATTATAGGGGAGCGCGAAGCGCGTCCCATTTAGTGTTAGGTCCTGGGGCCCAGGTAAGGCCCCTGAAAGGGTCCGGATGGCGATCCCGGAAGCCCTGGTGTATTTACAAAGTTATGGTCAATTGGAAGAAAATATTTAACTTTCCAAGAACGGCATTAGGACTGGATGTGCACTGAACGTTCTAAAAATTTCAGTAATTTGACCATCATGACTGTATCCCAATCTTTGGTCTTTACCAATTAAAGAGTGGATGGAAGACCCTTGCTCAAAGACACCCCTCCTCAAGAGCACGAATCCGACGCAAAGACCTGAAGCGGGCGTAATTTCTGAATCAGGCAACTTCGTGAGGCAGATGATAGTCGGAAAGCTTGAGACCATTGTTGAAATCAGCAATTGAGTTTGATCCACAAAAATCATTACAAGATGTCACTTAGACGCTTCCGCAATTTTTGTGACCGCAAAAGGTCATGTGCATAACTACCCGGTGTCATATATCACTCTGTTGGAAACGAAAAATGAAACATCACAGTATGCTATCGCGTCATGTCAGCTAAGCGCGGTGACCGTCTTTACTATACGCAAGACCTACAACAGTATGATGATAGCAAAGCAAATCATAAGGGCAATGTAAATGATTCGGTGACGTCCTCAATATTTTGGTAGTATCTTGTTTCTCCTTCTCAGGAAATAATGCAGTGAAGTCTCCATATTTTATTTCCTTTCGTTACTACTTTGAATCGTAGACGATTAGTTCATGATTCTTCGATGTGTAAAGAGCTGCTCTGAGCCTATTTCAATTTTCAACACTGTTTTTGTTCTTGTATTTGTTTCACCTGCAATGGAGCTGGTGTATGTTTTTACTACGTGTTTCTGTTCGTTCATATCTACCGCATACAGTCTTTCCACATTTTCCGGCGTTAAACTTGAAGAAAACGGATACAACGGGGTTGTCGTTGGTATTTCCTCAGATGTCCCAGAGAACCCACGTTTAGTTGAAATTATTAAGGTAAGTCCATATGTTTATTCAACTAAGAGTCGCTGAAAAATCCCAGGGTGATCAAACTGTAACGTATAGGAGCTATGACCGAGCATAGAATAGTCATCAGATTCGGATTCAATATTTCACACATGTTCGATTGTAGGATACAGACATTAGCATATATTTACAGAGTAGAACATAGTCTGGACACTAGAAGAAACACTTAATGTTTATCACTGCTAGTGACCATGGAAAAAAAAAACGTTGAAAACAAAATAAAAGAAAAAGTAGAGTATTTACAGCAGAAAAGAGATAAAGCCTACTTTATAGTGGGGTAGATTGTTGTTCTAACATGCGAGTTGTTCTGCAATATCTGTTCAATTGCTGTTATTTTAAGGATATTTAATCTTTTTTTTCGTGTAAATATATCAGTTGCCCAGGCTCTCCTTCACCTTTATTTGAAAGACCACCTGTCAACTCTTTATCCCTCACAACTTCAAAAATATATTTTACTAACTTTACGCCGAAACTCATTACACATGTACTATGAATGTGAAAAAAAAAATGGTTAAGAACGATTTAGAATGATTACAACGATGATTAGAACGAAGCATAAAGGTTTACACACCTAAAATCAGCTCGTCAAAACACGTTTATAAGTCATGGGACCATTTCGATTTGGGCGGCAGAGGGCAATTTTGCGTGAATCTCTAAGTCCAGCTTTTAGGAAAATTTTTCCCAAATGTCTACAGATTCTGTCCCGAATGTTGGGGTTGTCCGAAAAATTTGGGGGGCACATTGCCCCTTCCCCCTTCTCATAAGCCTATGAGTCATGTGATATAGGCCTTTATCATTTTCTATTACCACTAGCCTATTAGTCAAGATGGTGGTTTTCACATATAACTAATTAAAGTCGTTTTGACTAATTTATTCTCATACAGTTAGTTCTATATATTAAAAACATTGATATGAGTAATTAACGTAGTGTCGACTTATGAATTTTAAGAAGACATAATTTAGCATATCTAGATCAAGGGCGGATCCAGGGGGGGGGGCAACTAGGGACAACTGCCCCCCCTATGACCAGTCTAGCGCCCCTCAATACAAGAAAAATGCGCCCCCTGCGTCCTAAAAGTTAAGTAAAAACTGTCCGAAAAGTAAAAAAAAAAAAAAAAAAAAAAAAAAAAAAAAAAAAAAAAAATAAAAAGGTCATCAGAATTTCGAACCGTATAGCTATATATAACTATGGCAATGGGAGTTGGTCTCCGAAATGTAGTCGGTCAAATTCAAGAGTATGCGGCCCCTGCATGATGTTGGCGCCCCCCTTTTCAAACTGCCCCCCCTTCAGCTAAGGGCTGGATCCGCCCTTGATCTAGATGATAGGTCTAGTAGGTGGATTCAAATTGGGGTGGTTACATTTGTACAAATACTAACTAGTTTTTGCAACCTACAGAGTCATTGCTCATTATTTACCCCTAGCTAGTCATATTCGAAGATCTTGAATACGAGATGGGAACAGTACTGGATGGGAAAGCAAGTTTCACTTCGACGTAGACCTATTTTTTATCCCCCAAGAATGCATAAGAGCCAATATAAAATAACACTAACAGGCATCAATTCAAACTACAAATCCTGTACCTCTAAAAGGACAATGAAATAAAACAAAGTATAGATGAAAAAAAAATATATATAAATGTAAGCACATTGTTTTTAGCTTCAAACCAAGTTTGAAATCGATTCTTATATTTTCGCAGCCTATCACTGGTTTTTCGTACTTAAAGTTTGAAATAGTTGATGAACTTTTTAAGTATTTGGACTTTTTAAATAAAAATATGGCTTTATGTGCAAATTTCTAACAGTTGTAGGCTAAATGCATTGAAATTAATTAAATTCATCTCCAGTACTTCCCCTCATGCATTGCATCACATCACAATATGGCTGCACGATGCACAAATTTTCCCTTAGAATACAATATATCCGATCAGGCCCGTAGCCAGACAAGGTACTGGAGGGGGGCCAGAATTTTTCCAGGGGGGCCAAATGTGTACAAATGTATGAAGTCAATGGTAAGATTCAAACTCTCTAGGGGGGCCAAAAAATTTCAGGGGGGCTTCGCCCCCTGCCCCCCCCCCTTGACTACGGGCCTGTATCCGCTTCTCCCAGTAATTGTATATTTTCAAAACGAAGTTTGCACAGGTTAATTCGAAGATATTTTTCAAATTAATTTTCCTTCAAATTTCTGAAATTTAATAACTGACATTGGTGATATGCATTAAGCCATTAACCTAAAATTATTACTTTTGCTCATAAAGATCACACGTCATCTGTTTCATGACAAGATGAGAGAACGTAAGCACCGAACCACTCGAGTTAAACTTTTAACATGGGCTTATAGGAAGCGGTGGGGCGGGGCTGGGCGGGGGCTAAAGGTCCCAGTCAAAAATGAGGCCTTAAGTGTGGTTCCACCTCCCCACTTTTCCACGACGAAAACTTTATTTGTCCATTTCGTGACATTTATCAAACTCATTCAATAGATGTACCTCAAAAAATGCAAAAAATGTAGTATTAAAATTCATCAAAGGACCCTCAAAATTCAAATATTCCAAAATAGTTTCAGAAAGAAAAGGTACACCCTTCCCCTTCTCACCTCCCTCCCCCAGCACAGCGGTCTAGAATGTTCAGCCCTCAACTGAAAACAGACTGATACTCCAATTTGACTTTGAGTGTCCACGGTAAAGTCATTATTGCAGGTCCATGTGAATCGTCTCTTGTCATATGGTCTTCACGGTTAAAAATCATATCAAAACTAAGCTGTATAAATTAAGAGTAACCTTTTGAATATTGTTGGGATGGGTATGACCAGATACGTCCATAAATGATCCTCAATTTATAAGGGAATGAACAGTCGCCCTAAACTTACTTTAAAACACGAACTAAATGTTACAAATCTCCTTTTATTTCTGTTACAAGAATCTTTCATAATGTTTCAGAAAATAAATGAAGCATTCTCAAGGTAAGAAAAGGGATTAATTTGCATACACTTGGATATTTAGCCACAAAGTTGCCGACACCTGATTTAAAAGAGCCATTCATGAATTAGAATACAAGGGTATACTAATTCAAATTTGGGTGACTTCATTTTCCCATTTAACGGTCAATCACAGTGGTGGGAGAAGACATTTCACAGGGGGGGGGGGGGTGCCCTAGAGTTTTCTCTAAGTGGAAAACAATCTTAGCATGAATTCTCTCCACAAATGGCATTTTGCCCTGAAAGTAACAGTTGTATAGAATGGGGGAAATGGCACCTTTCTGAGGTGGGTAAATGAGCTGGTTGCCTGAGGTGGGGAAGGTGAAGGAAAAGAGCGCCGCCTTTTTAGACGCAGACATTGTGACTGAGTCATGCCCTGTGTTGCTACTACACATAGGCTACATGAGTTTCCCATTGCGTCATCATTGCGTCATCAAGAACAAATTTTACATCGATAACAAGTCCGTTATAATAAAGTTTCCATTCAGTCCGACGCTTTTGCACCCGTCCTAGGAAATATCTTGCATATTTAGTGAAATTCCGAAGGGATTGAAGAAAACCTTTGAAATCTCTCATTAAAAAGGTTAATTTAAAGGAAAACATTTCTCTCAACTCGCTTATTACAATATCTATCACGTGATTTTACATTTCTGAACCTGAAATGACTTTAGGTTGTTACTTTAACACTTTATGTGCTTAAGAGAAAATCCTAACAATTGTTGTCAAACAAGCGGATGTTAAGATTGAATTAGGCTACTGTGGTTTTTATTATCATGATTACCCTATCAAAACACCTTAATCCAGTCTTTTTATATCCAAGGGCCTTTTGGGGAGTTGTTGCTCTTCACCTTTACAAAATGTTGTATACTAAACTTGATTGAAGCCAAAGCATACGATACGAAAACTTAACATCTGCAATCGTAACAAATGTTATCCTACACAAAGGTTAGTCTATCATTGTTCGTAAGCTAGTATGGTAAAATGATATGATCTTGCACAGACTAATAAAGTACAACCCATTTTATCAAACTGGGGAAAACACGAGTTTATCCGCAGCCAGTTGACCCGGGCTTAATTCACCCTACTTGAACAATTTCCATGTACTTGTGCAAGATCTAGCATATTTACATTACTAGCTTAAAAACAAATACAGAAACCTTTGTATAGGATGGCATTTGTTTCGATTGTAGATGATAAGGTTTAACATAGTAGAGTTGTACTTTATAAGACAAATAAGGCGCTCTCCCACACAGTCACCGCCATCGTTTTGGACCCGCACGCGCAATTTTTTTCCCACGAGGTTATGGGCAAATCATGCCAATGGACCAATCAGCTTCTTAGAGATAGGCCATACCCCTAATTCCAAAATGACAGCTTCTCGACCCTTTTATTGTAATTCTGACATCGGATTATGAAAGAACAGGCTAAATAACCCAAGTCCACGTAACCGTAACCGTAACCCTAAATTTAACCCTAACCATGATTTTGAAACAAATTCGAAAAATTTTGAAAATCAAATTTGCCCATAACCTCGTGGGAAAAAAATTGGGGCGACCCGCACGGCTGCGCCAGTGACAACCTGTCTCAAAAAAGGTGGCGGTCTTCCCCTTCAAATTTTTTTCTATGTGGCTCCGAAATACAGAGAGGTAACGCTACACCACACCACGACGTAGCTTTACAAAATGGTAGGTGCATGGATCCCAATCTCGTTTGAGGTGCCTGAATTCTTTCTCGACCGCTCCAAGAGCTTCTGTAATAGGTTAGTGGTCCCCTGAGTGGTTTTACAAAAAATTAAAAAAGATTTTTCACAGCACAGATAAACCGGTAAATGGTTATATATACTTTTTCTGCAGTCCCCTCTACTCTTTGGCTCAGAGCCAAATGGCGAAAACCAAACTTAAACCCCCGATAGGGCCCCGAAGGAGTTCTGCTCCCCAAATGGGCTACGTCCCCAAGGGTAATGGTTTTTTTTTCAAAGTCCCTTCGACTTTCTTGCAAAACCAAACGTTACCTCCGAAGTTCTTCTCCTCAAAGGAGCTACGTCCCCAGGGGGACAACCAGATTTAACATGACCAGCCTCTTGACCTTCAGACCTCTACATCTTGGGTCTGCAATGCGTGATCTTTCACACGATCTTAGCCAAAAGGCCGAGAAGAGACAAAGGGTAACTGGTTATACATATACACATACATTAAGTGCATTAGGGTCTGGGGTCACTCTCAATTGGGGAATGAAAACATTTGTCCAAAATCTTAAGCATGTAGACCCCCCCCCCCAAAAAAAAACTTCTATTTGGGGCGAAAATATCAAATTTTCTCCCAGAGTACTGCGGCTGTACCTCCCATGCCCCTCCTCGTCTCGCATGTTTGTGTAGGAGTGCCCAAACAACTTCGTTTTCATTGGTTTTTGCGCAATGTATCAACTTCAACTTCAGTTGAAAAACATGTACCATGTTTATCATGGATTGTGCACCTCCTCCTAGAAACGTGGTCTTCGCTAATGCAAATATAGGGTCTAAATCCGCCTGCAGGTAAAGTTTTCTGCGAATGAATGCTCTTGATATTATTGGTATGCTACCTCAAAGGCGTGGTTAAACATACTTGATGACTGATGATCACGGAGAGATCAGGCTTCAGTGCTTCAATTCTTCTTGTCTGACGCAGTCAAATTATATTGGAGTCAAATTCAACCTTTAGCATAGCTCTTGTGGCACTGTGTCAAAATGATATCGTTATTTTCGAGTGTAAGGTTGTAATATTTGGGTGAAGAAAGAACACGGTACTTTCCATTATTTGACGTTAACTTTGTTGTTAGCTCTGTTTAATGCCATTCCGATTCCCACCCGGGCGAACTAAATTTCCGTAACTGTAATTTGTCGTCACATTTGACAGCGATCGCGTCATCACTCCTTTATGCAGACAAGACCACGCCCGTGATCAGGTCACGGGACAAAAGTTCATATGAACGGGTAAAAAACTTCACATGAATGCGTGGTGAGATGAGGCAGTCTTGAACAGATTACGCCCTGATTACGAGGTCAATAAAATAGACATATGCTGCGTTGTATATGATAGCCCACTAGGCCTGGTAGTGGGGAAAAGGGCGTGCTGACTGAGGGCCTACTTGACTTGCAATTCGTGTCACCCCAAATTTTTGGAAATGTGTGAAATATTTGGGCATTTGTGTGCACCGATCATGTCTGTGGAATATATGGTGGTGATTATATCATTAGAACAGTATAAGTTATTAGAATATCAAAACATTACTTTGAAATTAGAATGTTTTCTGCAAAGATCTCCGAAACCACAAATAAAAATTAAATGATAATCTCACCAGAATTTTTGAGCCCACTTTTTACAAACTAAAGATCAAATCATTTCCTTTAACTTTTTAATACACATCTGTACAGGAGATGTTCAACAATGCGTCATCAGATTTGTATCAAGCTACAAAAGGAAGGGCGTATTTTCGAGATGTGACCATACTAATCCCACAAACCTGGACAGGCGACCAATGGGATCTAGGACCTCCAAACATCACATATAAAAATATTGACGTCACTATTACACAATCGCACAACGCACTTGAAGACGGGGCTGTGGACTTGCCGTACACAAAGCAGTTTGAAGGTTGTGGGAAACCAGGTGTTTCTATTTATATGACGTCACAGTTTGTCCAACAGCACCAAAAAGTTCAACACCTCTACGGAAATTACGGTACTCATGAGATTTCTCATTGAATTTTCCTACGGTAGTCTTGAACAACCAATGGCTGTATAAGTTAATCGTTGTATTGCAAATAAAATAGACTTGATTGGGAGCAGGGTTCGATTTTGCCTACGTAACAGGCTGTAAGGCATATTCCTTGTTCAGTCACATCCCTTTGCAAACGATAGCACAATTATGTACCTAAGCCAGGTCTTACATTTACCCAACAGCGGCGATTTGTTCTCAATCTTGGGGGGGAGGGGGGGACATGAAGCCATTTTCAAAAAATTTACTGTGTGAAAAATCAAAGTCAATGGGCAATTTCTCAAATATTGGGGGGACATGTCCCCCTGTCCTCCCGGGATCGACGCCCATGCATGTACCCATCCCTCAGCACCCCCCAAGGATGACACTCATGCTCAAGTGAAAAAGGAAGGGTCCTCCCGGGTGTCGAATATTTAGCTGTAGGCACGCCACTTGGTGTCCCGCTTAGCTAGTGTCATCAACTGCCCCCTAGTGATTTCGCCCAGGCTACCGCCCTGTAAACAGTGTAATAACTTACTACCAAAAGCATTGGCAAATGCAATGAAACTGAAATAACTATGTATACTCGTGATAATAATCTCTTTTCTGTATCACGTCATTAATCTGTGTATGGCAAATTACTTTTTCAAAATTATTGTTAATGTTTGGTACAACCTTCCTCTTGATGTAAGATCTAACACTTCATTCTTTTCAAAATAGTCTTAAATATTTACTCAAAAGCCATCGTTATCACCTCTAAACTCTAATCATTCAACTGCGTATGTTAGTATCCAGACAAGCATTCTTTCCGTCTATTTTTCTGACTGTCTCTTCCCTCACTTCTTTTTCGTTTCTTTTGTTTCATGGTCACTAGCTGTAATGAACAGTAATATTTCTCTCTAGTGCCCATCATATGTATGAAAACTACGTCTTTTAAACATAATTTTGTTGATGAGTTAGAGTAACGTACCGATGAGATATGAATTGAATTGAAGTGAACCTTCCGTCAACAATAGTCGACTATTGTCCTATTGTCCTCGTTTTATGGTGCAAATTTGTCCAAGGAAGACAGGCGCTCCTTTAGACTTGACCAAGTCTCTCTCCGTTTTCTCTGCCGTATGTAGAATCGTATAATAATGGTTGATAACACTATAATTCAAGAGATTTTCTCGGCGCAAAAATATTTCCTGACAATTAAGTCCCTTAAATTTTCGCGAGGCTCAGTCTATACCATTTTGCTGACGGGCTGTGCCCAATCTTTAACTTGGATGTTGCAGCAAATGAATTGAAGTACTCATCATGCGACAATGATAGAAACTAAAGAAAGTTTAGGCAACTTTTTACCGTATACCCTTCCGCTGTGGAAAAAAGCCATTTTGAGTGAAGTGCCACTGGGGGTAATCCCTACCCTATAAGAGACGCTGGCCATGTTACACAAATTTGAAAACCCTGTGAAGAGCCTACTCGCAAGCTTTCATACGAGGGGAAGCTTGTGCCTGTTGAAAACTTTTACCCGAGTCCAAACTCCAAAGGCCACGAAACACAAAATTTAGGTTTTTAGTCAATTATGAAGAAATGGTCTCTGGTGTAGAAGTTTTCACCAGGTAAACGCTACCAATCAAAAGATGGCTGACAAGATGGCTTTTCATTATATTTGTGATTTTCCATATCGACACAGTAAGACATATGCAAGAAGTGCTTACATTCTCCAACCTCCAGGTAGCGCCGGCAGGGGAGATTCGTGCGAAAAAGTGGGGAGGGCGGATAATGGGCCTTTGGGGCAAAAGTTACTGTGTGAAAAAGTGAAAGTCATAATAAAAGAGCATAGGCGTAGTAACGTGTTCTCGACTGGGGGCTGAACGTTGTTTCGAACTGCCGTCCTGGGGAGGGGTATGTCCCTCCCTTTTGGAAAATTTTTGAATATTCGAGGGTCCTTAGATGAAATTTGGTGCAACATATTGGGCAAATTTTAAGGAAAATTACTGAAAAGTTTTGACATTTTTACAGAAGGAGCAAATAAGGGGTTTTCGTCCTTAAATTTAAGAGGGTGGAAGCTTACTTCCGCTCACCACATTTTGCGGGGGGGGGGGGATGTTCTGACGGGGGCTTAGCTTCCACATCTCCCCCGCTTCCTTCACCTATCATCTGGAGTCAAACATCACACAACTATGTTTATAAAGCAATAAATAAAAGACTCAACTCATAGTTCTATTCTAAACATATGACAGGTCAAATTTTGGTCCACGAGTGGGGGCATTACCGTTGGGGTTTGTTTGATGAGTACCCGAATGAGGCAACAGAAGGAAAGAACCCCGAAAGTTTCTTCTACTTTTCAACCAAAACTCAAAGATGGAGGCCGATTGGGTAAGACATTCTTTAATTACAAATGTACCTGGGCGAAAGAAAATAAAATTGCAAAAACACGTGTTACTAACGATAAATTCACAAGTGCAGTATACTTGTAAACATTGCTGGGACAAATAAAGTTGTTTGCAAATGCCAGGGAGATACATCATGGGAGAACATGGCAGAAATAAGATCTTAAAAGACCAGTTTTACCTAATAGTATTGTATTAATTGTACATTAAGGGAACATATCTCCATTGTGAGAAATTGTTCAGTTTGGGTTTCGCCTGCAGTAAGCTTTGGTTGTTGGGACTACATTGTCCAAAGTTCCCTCCACGCTTTGGAGGAGAGCCGAAGGGCGAAAACCAGACATTACTCCTGAAGGAATTCTGCTCCCCCAAATGAGTTGCTTCCGCACGTGACTCACTCTCAGACTTAACGTGCTTAACGGGCCGAGGTGCAACATTACTAGTTACAGATCATATTTTCATATTCGATTGTTGGGACTTAAAGACAAAAGTGTGAATTGCTTGACAGAGCAACAATATTTGCTTTTGAATTTGCAAAATACTATACTGTCTCTCCTCGACCTTAGAGAGACTAGATGGACGTTTCTGTCTATGGCAAGCGAAATGTCCAATAATTAGAAAAACCAAGTTTATCGATCGAAAAACCAAGTTTATCGGTCGAAAAACCAAGTTTATCGGTCGAAAAACCAGGTTTATCGATCGAAAAACCAAGTTTATCTCCAAATCTTGGTATATCGGTTGAAAAACCTAGATTTTCAAAATAACTTGGCTTATCGGTCGAAAAACTTAGATTTTCAGTCGAAAATCCAAGTTTTTCGATTTATCTGGTATATCGAAAGATAAACTTGGTTTTTCTTAACGGAATGTCCAATAATTAGAAAATCCAAGTTTATCGATCGAAAAACCAAGTTTATCGGTCGAAAAACCAAGTTTATCGGTCGAAAAACCAAGTTTATCGGTCGAAAAACCAAGTTTATCGGTCGAAAAACCAAGTTTATCGGTCGAAAAACCAAGATTATCGGTCGAAAAACCAAGTTTATCGGTCGAAAAACCAAGTTTATCGGTCGAAAAACCAAGATTATCGGTCGAAAAACCAAGCTTTCAACGCCAAACGTCCAATAACTAGAAAAACCAAGTTTATCGGTAGAAAAACCAAGTTTATCGGTCGAAAAACCATGTTTTTCGGTCGAAAAACCAAGTTTATCGGTCGAAAAACCAAGTTTATCGGTCGAAAAACCAAGTTTATCGGTCGAAAAACCAAGTTTATCGGTCGAAAAACCAAGTTTATCGGTCGAAAAACCAAGTTTATCGGTCGAAAAACCAAGATTATCGGTCGAAAAACCAAGTTTATCGGTCGAAAAACCAAGTTTATCGGTCGAAAAACCAAGATTATCGGTCGAAAAACCAAGCTTTCAACGCCAAACGTCCAATAACTAGAAAAACCAAGTTTATCGGTAGAAAAACCAAGTTTTTCGGTCGAAAAACCAAGTTTATCGATTATTTCGAAAAACTTGGTTTTTCGATTGCCATGGTGATTTGCCGGTACTACTTTCCGCGACCACGACATGCTAGATGGCGGCTAAATTGATGGGCCTATATGTATTATGTAACAACATTTACAACAAATCAATGTTGGTCAATGCTTTTGTTTTTGTTACAACATTTGTCAGACAAAGCAACAAAAAGTCTTCATAGATATTTGTTATAGTCACCTGTCAACAAGTTTTTGGGAACACCCCCTTTTGACATGAAAGCTTGGTTTTTCGACCGATAAACTTGGTTTTTCGACCGATAAACTTGGTTTTTCGACCGATAATCTTGGTTTTTCGACCGATAAACTTGGTTTTTCGACCGATAAACTTGGTTTTTCGACCGATAAACTTGGTTTTTCGATCGATAAACTTGGTTTTTTGACCGATAATCTTGGTTTTTCGATACAGTTTGTCCAGTAATTCGAAAAACCAAGTTTTTCGACCGAAATGGCAAGCGAAATGTCCAATAATTAGAAAAACCAAGTTTATCGGTCGAAAAACCAAGTTTATCGATTGAAAAACCAGGTTTATCGATCGAAAAACCAAGTTTATCGGTCGAAAAACCAAGTTTATCGGTCGAAAAACCATGTTTTTCGGTCGATAAACCAAGTTTATCGGTCGAAAAACCATGTTTTTCGGTCGAAAAACCAAGTTTATCGGTCGAAAAACCAAGATTTTCGGTCGAAAGACCGAGTTTATCTGCGAAAAACATGGTTTTTGATAGATAAACTTGGTTTTTCGACCGATAAACTTGGTTTTTCGACCGATAAACTTGGTTTTTCGACCGATAAACCTGGTTTTTCAACCGATAAACTTGGTTTTTCGACCGATAAACCTGGTTTTTCAACCGATAAACTTGGTTTTTCGACCGATAAACTTGGTTTTTCTAATTATTGGACATTTCGCTTGCCATATCTGTCTGTATGTAAAAATATGGACTTGGCTAGTACAACTTAGTACCTATTTTCGAACTTGAAGGGTGTCGCAGCGACGTAACTTAGGGGCCTATTGCATTCGCCGCACGTATATTTACTTGTTACCTGAGGCTGTGTGAATCACAATTGATGACTGCACTTTGATGGACAAAAGAGCGGGAAAATTCAAGCTATGCCTTCAGATAAAAAGCTTATCTGATTGGTTAATGACATGCACAGATCAGTAGAAACGTTAGATGCAGTGTTCATTGCACAGCAGACAGAGTAGCTCAGGTTACAAGAGGATGCAGTCTTATACCTGCTACGAAGATTTAGACCTGACATGGCACTGAGCAATTTAACTATGTCCTTTGTCTCGGATGTACCAAAGACCGGTTCTAAAATTGGAGGGGGGAGGGGGTCAGACGTAAACTTTGTTGAGAGAGTTGTAACTTTCTGGGACGAGGAAAATGTTAGAAATGTTTTCTAATGAACTGTTTTTGTTTTCGAAAGATGTTCCAACCAATGGGAGATGGTTGCAGTGAAGCGGATTGAGACGTCTAATAGCGGTGCTGAATATGGGCCTACTTACATAACGTGTGAAGGAAATGACGTTTCTGGATATGAAGAGGGGTGCGTTGCACTACCGTCCGCAAGACACGGGAGTATAAATGGATCTATTATGGAAGGAAACTTGAAATTCCAGAGGGTAATATGCGCAATTTAGCGGCTACAATTTGAAATTAATGACGCCATGTAATGGGCAAACGTCGGAGCACTAAGCAAGCCTATCTCAAAGAAGTTTGTTTTCAATGGATTAATTTGGCCTATAAGAAAACACGAGCTTATTATTTGGTTTACACCATCCATATTCCTTAGCAATGCTATTAATTTCTGTACACTGCTTTATTTAAATAATTGCTTTGAAACATACAGTATGTGTTGAAAAGGGCACTACAGTAATCGAAAATTAGGTGTCATGTTGTCCGGTAGTCCACCCCAAAGTGGCCCCGTGCCCACTTCCAGATGACCGCATTGTACATAAGCTTTGTTCGTGACACAGGTATTTGTGTAGTACTATAGCTGATATGCAATAACTATTGTCTTGTACTTTGTTATGTGTATAACCTATTGTGAAAACAGTCTCGTCCAGCAGGCACGTAGCCACTGGGGCATGGGGGGCACGCGCCCCCCAATTTTTCAATAAAAGGTCTTGCACTGAAGGAGGAAAAATTTATTACGGTACGAGACCAGTATTTTTGGAATACAAATATAAGAAGAAAAAATGGAGAATCTCACACCATTTTGCATCTAGAGTCCTTAAAATAGGCAAAAATTGTCAAAGGGGAGGGGGTCCCCTCCCCTTAGACCCTTCCTCAGGCCGGCGAAACTCAAACATCGATGGGCCCCCCCCCCCATTGGTCATTCTAGCTACGGGCTTGTCGTGCAGGCTATAAGGCTATAATGTCTCATGTACGATTGTGCTATCATACATTGCCACCATTATGAAGTATCTCACGTGCTCTAAAATGAAAAATAAAACTTTATGTCCAATTTTACACAACACCCCAGTGACCCGTAAAACAGCCTAGCTCAGGGATTGATTGATTCTAGGCCTAAGTTGAATTTTGTTGTTGGCTCTCGTTGGATTTTGCTTTGGGTGTTTTCCAGCTCCCTGGGTCGGCGAAGCTTGAACTCTTGGCTCACGTCGTAGTAGGGAAAATCCCTTCCATTCTCTTCGAGAAAAATAGACGTTATATACTTTAAACGTACAATTTACTCTGCTAGTGGTTTCTCAAATTCTCTGCACACTTCAATATTTAGGTGGGTCTTCAGTTATGTATGTCTCCTGACAGTGGCCTGAACATGAACTGTGTGTAAGTGAAGCCTATGTCTACAAGCAAACGATTCATATCATGGCTATAAACCTATTATCCAAATTTTATTGTGTTTATAATAAATATCTTTCAAAAGTTGCAACTGCTATATCTTGTCGTTGGGGATTTATACAGAGAGCCCGTTGGATCAATTGGTACTTGGTTAAGCATCTTAAGGGATAAGTCCGATAATAAGTATGTACAGAATATCTTTAGCAATAGCTTGTACTGCAGATCATAAATTTTTATTTATAGGCCTATAGTGTGTTCTTCTTCCTCAGAATATGTCACTAGAACAGAAGGAGGGAATTCATAATTACTTGGCTTCACAATTGGCTATACTTGCAACTTGGTGTAAATTATACAACCATAGCGGGAAACACCTAGCAACCAAAATGAACACAATTAACAAGCCGTATAAATTTGACACTGATATCAAGCTGTTCTCGAGGGAATGATTTCCCACTATTCAAAATGCAGGAAACCTACAGGAGTAGGAGAGAATCACTTGATATCGGGTTATCGCTTTGATAAGCAGCAGAGAAGATGTACGTTTTAATACTTCCCGGCTATCTTAGTATACTACACATTTACACTGTATTGCACCGCAGCTCCATGACACCGACCCGGTGGCGAGTTTTTTTTTCGTAGGATAGCGAGGGGAATTCTATTCATACGGACCAATCAGCTTCTTGGAAAGAGGTCACACCCCTAATTCCAAAATAGCAGCTTTCCGACCCTTGTTTTGTAATTCTGACACCGGATTATGAAAGAACAGGCCAAATAACCCTCATCCATGTAACCCTAACCTTAATTCTAACCCTAACCATGATTTTGAAACAAATTTAAAATTTTTTGAAAAATCGATTTTCCCGTCGGTATCCTATGAAAAAAAAAAAAACTAGCGGCCCGGTGAATGCCAGAGGTCATATGTTGTCAAGTTCATCGTTCTTGCTACGGATGCCCCATGCTACCAGGTAAAACTACATCTCAGGTAGTACTCTCATGGTGAAACACGACTAAAAGTTGTTGATATTTCTTGCTGCTGTCATCTTTTCTTTACTCGACTTATATCTTGCAAGAAGTAAAATGTTCCAGCGACTTTCTCTTTGTTTTTTATAGTTACCAATGTTCTGTGACAGCGACCCAAACGACCCTGCAACCATGCATAATGCAGAGGCCCCAAATAGACAGAATCTGGAGTGTGGAGGGAGGAGCACTTGGGAGGTTATGAGAGAACATGAAGACTTCAATGGTAAGGTTATGCACGTTAATAGACCTTATGCATTGAAAGAAAGAACACCCCAGGCACGACGTAGACTAGAACGCATGAACGCACGCATAGTAGACTTACGCGTGCATCCGAGAGGTACACAAATTAACTGTTTGCATTTATTGGTGTAAGTTGCAATGATACGCGTATGTACCTCCACAGGTGGCGCACTTTCTGTTCAATGACGTCTATGCATTAGGTGTATATAACACTAGAACCCGGTTTCAATACGGTCAATGCAATCACAAGCGCACAAGCCGGGGATGGTTAGCTTCAGCCCCCGGGGATTGGAATTTACTATTTCTCCTCGGGCTAATTTTTGCCCCCCCCCCCCAAAAAAAAACACCAAATCATTTCCGTGGGTAGCACAGGTTTTTCTCGAGCAAAAACGACTCAACTCTTACAAAAAAATGTCCTGTTCCCCTATCAGTATGAAACAATTTCTTCACAGAGTTAGGTTTTCTATACTTGATACATTTTTATTTTACAGATGGCAAAAACCCACCGAGAATTATCACTAATCTTACACCTTCGTTCAACGTCATCCGTGCGAGACCACCTCGAGTGATATTTGTCATTGATAATTCAAACGAAATGAGAGTAAGGTTTGAGTAAATTAAGTGTTTACTCGTTTATTCACTTGTGGACTTAGGCTGTAAGGTTTATACATACTGATTAGTTAAGGAATAAAGTCCCCCTTTGATTGTCTGCAAGTTATCACTTCGTGAGATTTGGCAATTTATAAATATGAACAAAAAGCTGGCAATCAGGGTTTGCTGGAGTAAATTCTTGGTATGGACTGATGTGGACGAACAATAGACGAAGAAATTATACCCAAGTTGTCAGCGAAGGTATACGTTTAGTACACGACTTATTGTCTATAAAACCATGTGCAATTTGTAACAGTGCTATCGCAAGGTTTCTTAGATGGGAAGGGGTGGGATGCTGAACCATTAAAATCCTATATGTTTGGCACTTTCAGATATAAGTTTGGACATTTAAGAAGAAGAACTTAAAACTGAAAATTATCGGGGGAAAACTGTAGCCCCTAGCCCCCAGTTCTTACGGCCCTGTAAAATGAATGTTTTAAGAAGGTAGGGATGAATTTGTGGATGCCGAGAGGAAGCGGGAATTCCTTGTGACAGAGGTTTACCAAAACCTTGAACCCTCCCATCACCTCGGCTTCGGACCTACAAACCCATAGACATACTCACTTTAAAGGCAGACACTCATCACCCTAAGTACATTTTGGTCAGGGGTAACCAAAATTCTCAAGTGGTAACTATTCATTGATTGACATCAAAGTTGTAAAATTCAAAAGATGCAGAGTAGCTCACATTTCACAGCATGCACAGAGAGTGTTCTGATTACATATAGGGCCTTGCATGCTCACCAGGATATGTCATTGAGCTGTACACTATAGGTTTGCGTCTGAACAAGGAGGGGCTTAGGACAGGGTCTAGAAGTACTAGGAGGGTCTAGAAGTACTAAGTAGGGAGAACTGGAACTGTCTGGAATGAGAAAATTTACCTTTTAATTACCTAGATGAATCTGTTTATGAAGAATTATTAGAAAGGGCTTCCATGTACACTAACAGGATCTTTCTCCGTCAGATAGCAGTGTGAAACAATATTAGTAGTAAACAATTTTTCTTCCGAATTAAGTTCACTAACTTATGCAGATGTCAGTTAAAAGTACGGTATACAGGGTAAAATGATAGAAAATAGTGCACGTCTAACCTGAGTACAATTCTGATTTTTACTACTGGTTACAACTTGGTCAAAATACCAACTTCAAAAGCTCGACCATGAAATTATATAAGCAACAAGGGGAATCACCTCAAAACAACTATAAGACATTTGGTAAACATTCCAGATTGCAGTTATCTTGTAAATATATCAAAAACCTCCCAATGTAATCTTTTGCAAGAAGTGATGGAATGCAAAAGCTCCATAAAAACGTTGAATAATTCTTTTGTATCTTAAAGAATTTTTTACAAAGAGAAGATTCATAGCTCTGAATTCTTATTTTATCATTTCATCTCACTTTATCGGCAGATAGATGATAGGATGTCAAAGGTCACAACTGCCTTTAATTGTTTTATCAAGAGTATGATACCCGATCGAACACTCGCTGGTCTCGTGGTATTCGATAGACAGGCTTACGTCCTGCATGGTTTACAAGAAATTGACAGGGCAGATCCTGAGGGAAAATTCGAAAATTGGTTTAAAGTAAATGTTTCAAGAGAGACTCACTCAAGTGTCGAGAGTGGCGTGATAGCAGGGATGAAGGTAAAGAGATCACTTTATTTAAACCATTTTAGTTTACTGCTTTCAATTTTTCACTCTTTGTAGAAAAAAGACACTGGCATCATTTCCTGTACATCGCCATGACAGCTCTTTGTAGACAGACACCCATGCTAATCTGGTTACGTGATACCCGAGTAAAGCTGTTTTAGTTCGGGATGATAATCATCACAACTAGTGGGCTTTACACCTAACGATGTTTATTGGGCCTAATTTTCACATAGTTCTTCAAATGATCAACAGGTGATGAGACTTATTACAGTAAATTTATGTCAATTTCAAATATCATTACTCGTAAAAGAGAAATGCAGTGTTGCGTTTGTGATACATGAAAAGATTGGTATAGAATGATGGGAAATTCAAACCGAGGCACCTGGGTAACAGTTTCAAGAAATAAGGTTCTCACAGAAAGCAATTTAGTCCTTCTGCTGTGGAGGTCATTAATGATTGGTTCACCCAAAGTTTCAAAGATTCAAAGGACGCAAAATTCATAACTTTTTGAATTTTTAGTATTTGGAAAGTGAAGCTGTTGTCAGAGTGTATATGTGAGGCTAAATGGTGACCGGTGACAGATATTTTCTTTTCTGTGCCATTCTGTTCATAATGTAAGTACAACATCCCCACTCAAAAAACATAGTACCGACTTGTACACAGGCGCAAGAAGCGAGGGGAGAGGGGGAAGTATAGTTCCGCCCCTTAAATTCAAGGACGAAAACCCTTTATTTGTTCTCTCTGTCAAAAAAAACATCACAAATCTGCAGTAAGTTTCCTTAAAAATTGCCGAATATGTTGCACCAAATTGCATCTAAGGACACTTACGTATCCATAAATTTTCCAATTTTCCCTAAGACCCCTCCACCAAGACGGCTTCCGAAACAACGTTCAACCCCTCAGTCGAGAGCAGCTTTTTATACGCCTATGGAATTGTATGATAGCTCTCATAATACTGTGTTCTCAGGGAGTTTCCACTGGAGTCTCCCTGGTATTCTCAAATTCTTGGCGGTGGCCGAGATTTGTGTGAAAATAAGGGAGCAGGGTAGAGAGCTCTAAAGTAAAACTATCACGGTGGAAATTTGAAAGTCATTGAGAGCATATCCAAAAAGCAGTGGGAATATATCCTCCTCACCAGGGAGCAACAACTCCCTGTCCCCACCCTCCGGGATTTCCGCTTATGCTTCTTTGTTATTGTTTTTTTTTTCAGTTATTGTCTCAACAAAATGACAACGGTGGAGGGAAAGTCGTTGTGATTACAACCGATAAGGGAGGGAACTCATCGTCGATGGGTGTTGCGGAGGGACAGTACACACAGCAAGGAATCGTCATAGATGTCTTGATATACAATGACGCTGAAGCGGACATTTTCGATATCGTTGATGCTACAGGTATTAAACACCATACCTCCTTGAAAGATCTGAGGTTACAATCTGTCATAGATGTGATAAGACGTTATCATCGAGATATATTAATAAAACATGAGTGTTCTCAATTTCTCACACGCTCTCAGCGACCTATGAGAGACTGCAGTATTTTTTTTTTTTATTTTTTTCAACCCTAGGGCGCGCGCCCCCATTTCCTCCAGGCTCCGGATACGCACCTGCTAAATACGTACCGGTATGTCATACACAGTTGCAATCATGTATTTTCAACCTGTAGTTACGAAGTAAAATGTGGGCATTGTTCTGTCAAACCAAGCACTGACAACAAGGATGAAAGCCAAGGCAAAGCCCACGCGAACTATCTCGTTGCAAGTATTTGATATGACTGGGTACTTGTGTTAAGTTACCATGTCATCTGTTGCTGGTACTCGGGTTCCTAGACCTAGAGTGGTCTTGCATTTTCGAGTTCATCGAAGTCAATAACCTTTACCTATAGCCCACTAATCATTAAGCAATGTATGCTCACGTTGTTTCAAAGCCTAAGTGTATATGAAGACATTTCGCAAGGGGCGGAAGGTGTTCGCCCTGAAAATTTTCCCTTAGGCCTATTGGTAAACAATCATTACATGAATTTTATCCTGTCAATGACATCTTTTGTCCTAAAATCGACATTTTTTGGCTGGGGGGCGGGGGTGGATGCCACCCCATGCCTCTCCTAATACCTATGCAAATATCACGAAACGTTTAAAACGTCACATCACAGTGATGCAGGGACAGAGATAACCGTCAGCTATGACGGTGGATGTACAGAGAATATGCGATGAAACCCGCGTTACCTTCATCGTTCGTCGTTACGCTATAATAAGTATATATAATAATTATAATTATAATTTAATAATAATTATATTTTTTCGTCTTGGTAGTAACTGTGTTGACCAAAATCGTATCTCGTGAGAAATTGGTATTATTCTGTTTACAGGCGGAAAGGTGTACCTTCTGACAAATAGCAGCGGTGTTGAAGGTTTGTTAGAAGCTCTGGTCGATGTCATTAGTGGAACCGGTTCGAAACTTCTATTGAAGACTGAGGTAGGAATGCCTAATTGAGATTGTAAGTTCATCGCATAGAAATTGAAGTACTTATTTCTTTTTTATTGTTAATTAAGAATTTATCTGTCTTTGCAGTATGGCTGTATATTTAATACTTGTCTGAGGAACCTTTATTCTTAACATCTGTTCGTGGCAAGATTTTCTTTTACAAACGCACGTGACCATTCCAACTGAAAATTTCGGTAACAAAATACCGTTTTGAACTGTCACTTCATTCCAGAAAAGTGTGGATACATATGCTTGGCAAGTATTCATTCGATTGATACAAGAATGCCCAGGTTGTAACAAGTTTTATCCCATGTTTGCTATTTGTTTACCTCTGATTGGGTTGTTTTGGTAACCAGGGTTCTTGCAGCCCAACGAAAAAATAGTTTGCAAGCTTTACCAGTTGTGTGATAAAATTTATTGTGATAGGCCTAGATAAAAATAATATAAAAATAATGATGGTGGGTACGCCAATTCAAACAAAAATAGTAATCACACACTTGGGACTTTTGCAGCTAGGCTTCAAAGGTAAAGTATGAGCTACCCTGTCAGGAAAATTTGGTCGGCTGGTGGAGGGACCGCTGTCGTCCACTTCGGCGGTCCACCAGCCAAATGTCCGGCGGTTCGCCGACGGTCAGCCGATGGGCGTGATGCTGACTGGTTACCCCTCATGCAATGTTGTGTCCAGCGACTCCAGCCAGTGGACCTCCGATGGCCCTCCGTTGGCCCTCTAGAGACTGGCTGCGTATTCATGGCCGATGGTGAGCCGTCAATGGCCGCCGGTGGACCACCGGATACTGCTGACTGGGTAGTTACAAACAATGTTAAACCCAGGAGAGGGAGGGGGGGGGGGTTGCAAACAGTCAGCTGTGAGGAGCGCACAGTTTAGTGAAAGCAATGTAGTATTAACTGTTTTAACTGTTGCAATGTCTTGTGTTGAGTACCAAACTAAATATCATGAGAAAGTAAAATGAGTCGATGATATCGAAGTTATATCCTGTTTGTCAGTTGGATATTATATTTCAAGATGAAATCTGATACACTTGGCTCATGTGAGAAAATTGATTGTTTCGTTTTCGTTCTCTGCTGTACAAAGACATATGTCGTAGCAACTCGGCTTTCAGTTTTAATGTCATGGATCTCATGGGCATGTTTCCAAATTACTTGTACTCAAGCTGTATTTGGTATAGCCTACTGGTGGTTTATACTTGTCAGTGTAATATATCTGTGTATAACGTCAATCGGTGTTGCGTGAGCTGTATCAAAAAAGGTATGGACCCAGCGACAAAGTATAAGTTTGATAACGTTCAAAATGTTTTCTTTTTATTGGTGTAACCTCATCTCAGTAGCATTTTGCATATGGAAGTTATGAACTTTCACTACATTTACTTCATAGTTAGTGCATTGCGTTACGGGAAATCTCTGAATTCATACAGGCAGACTAAGTGAACACCTATTGTATTCCTCCACAATGTTGAAACATGTAGGCCTACACGAAATCTCTATACACGTATTAAGTTGTAAGCATCATTCTGACCAAATTTTAAGATCAGTCTACAACGAATGCTATTTAATGTTTCACTGATGTCAAGTTTAAAGCTCAAATATTTTAAAGAACGACACAAAATTTTGAAATCAATTTGCCGGTATAACATAACACTTTGTAACCTGGAAGCAACTGAAAGTCTGAGGTTGCCAAGAATAACCTACATATCTGCGTTTGAATACGTTATTGGCATGGGCTTTGAAGGATATGTGATAAAATTTATTCTCTTTCATGTAGCAAACTCTGTAATTGTTACTAGGATATTTCTTCAACTCTGAATTCTTCATCATTGTGCATTCAGAACGATGGTTTAAGAGAAGGCGCCCTTGTCGATTTCTGTTCTACCAAGAAAGACGACGTAGCCTCCATTTCCTCTTCTTTGCCGTTATCGGTGAAGGCTTGTCCAGTTGAAGTTTCTGTCAGAATTAACTGGAATGTCACTGATTTGAGTAGTTCCGGTATCAAACCATTCGCCATTTATGCCGAGGTGCACTGTTGTGAGGACCCCATCATCGATGCTGAAGTCACAGCAATTATTGAACGGCCTACGGATGCCAATAACAAACATTCCCAGCCTTTCGAATTAAAACTCTTGGATAATGGAGCTGGTAGGTCGATGGTCGATGTTAAAATAATCTTCTGTCAGAATAAAATGTGTGTGTTTTCCATGTGTAACTGGGCATATTTTCGGTTACCACCGGTGCCGGCGCGTATTTAGGAGGGCCTTGAGGGCCCACCTTTACACCCCCCCCCCCTTGCCGAGAAAAGGTCCAAAGGAGAAAGGAAAATTGAGCAACAGGAAAGGAAGAGAAGTGAGAGGCAAATATAAGGCATGCAATGCTTCTATCATGCAAACGTTTTCTGTTTGTCGGCAGATAACTAGCCCGTGCACAACCATTAACATCGAAATTCATAAAATATGGGATGGGATAAAATAAAATCTCTTTAACAGACAGCAGCGTCAACAGCCTATCAAAAGTGGGGGCCTGAGGTTGGTGCATGACCTTAACCAGAACTACTTCCACCCCGAGTCTCGAAGCCTTAGCAGTGTGGGATCCCGGGCCCGCTCAAGGGCCCTGGAAAACTTTAAATTCTAGACGATCTTTTGTGTAATCTGGAGCATTTTCCCGCGATTTTAATCCCTTGAATGGTTGTTTCCATCACTTTCGAGTTTGATTTCATTGAATCAGCTATATATAGTTGGCTATGGACAGGGGCGTAGCTAGGGTCATATGGTAGGGGGGGGGGGGTGTGAAGGTCTAAAATGCCGACTGGACGAATGACTATCTAAGCGGAGCGCCACCATTAGTTGGCGCGTAGCGTACAAGAAAATTTTTGATCCCCAGACCCCCTCAGATCGCAGGAAACGGCCTCAAATTTCAATATTTTTGTCTGATGTTCATTACCGTACGAGCCTCTGAAATCGGTTGCAGAACATTGTTGCATTAAATTTCCAGGGGACCGTCGCGTCCAAGCAAACCGTGGCCGCTAAGCGGAGGACCACCATTGGTTGGCGCGGAACTTACAAGAAAACTTTCAATCCCCATACCCCCTCAGAACGCACGAAACGACCTCAAATTGCAATATTTTTGTCTGATATTGCCGTAGCCTACTAGCCTCTAAAAAATTGTGGCATAAACTTTGCATGAATTTTCCAGGTGACCGTCTAAGCAAAGCACGGCCACCAGCCTGCGGAGGGTGCCAGGCATGTGAAACAGTGTTTGGCGCAAGGGATATTTTAAATGGGGAGGAGGGGACGACAACACTTTGATTGCTTAGCGTTGCGCCACCATGAAAGAATTTGTTGGAAAAAACACCCCACATCGCCGGAGATCGCCGAATCCGAATCGCAGAGGATCATAGCCTCAGGTTAATTCCTGGCAATGGTATTCTCAGGATTTTCTTGATTGCACTGTCTAGAGGCCTTAAGGAAACATCTGGGAAAGTTCCATCGAACAGGGATATTTATGAAATATTTACTGGATGAATGGATGGAACATGCATTTCGTGACAATGAAGACATATGCCAATTGCCACGTGACCCAACATACCTCCAAGGCTCATGTGATCTCCTCATCTCCGGGATTCTCCGTTGCCACGCAACTTCGGATCGGTAGCGAAGCCTGTTTTTGTTTTGTTTGAATCCCAACCGCTGAACGCACCCTGTAACGTATCCGTTCAATTACGATTCACAGCAGCGCCATCACTTCGGTTCAAAGCGGAGCGGATGGTCTATAACGGAATAACGCACTATTCAACCAGTGCCTGCTACGACAAATCTGCCAACTTGACTAATTTAATTTGACGGCGAATCCGGAATAGCCGACAAGTGGGCGACAACCCTTACGAAGTTACGACTATGAGGGACCATATTTAGGTTGCCGGCTATTCTGAGTAGGTCTGTGGTTTGTGGTCTCCACCCCTCGCTGGCAGCCTGGCAGGTTTTGCCCCTCTAATTCGTCTACAATGGACAGTCAATTTGCCGACTATGCCCTGATTTGCCGACTGATTGACCGCCCAGGGGGGTGTCGCACCCCCCCCCCCCCACACCTCCCATAGCTACGGCCCTGGCTATGGACCCAAATATGTCCCTACTATTTAATTCAGGGGTCCTGGAAAAAAGTAAGGGAGACAAAAGACATGATATCCCCCCAACTTTCAAAAGTGAGGCACACCCAAACCTTCGACCTGTTGACACTCGATCATGTGAGAAAATTTTCTTGTTCTAAATATGTAATGTTGCGAGACCTTCCAGTGGCTCCACCCTGGACCCCTTGAGGGGTTCGGCCCTTGGAGCTCGGAAATTAGCCCAACGCATCCCTGGAGCCTCCGCCTACAAACTCACGCTTCGTGCTCGTGATGAATCTTCGATGAACTCGAGATTCCTCATAAAGGACCCCGCGAAAATTCACGGATCTGCACCTGGCAGACGTGTCCTGCCTTTGGAGTCTGGGGCCTGGGCCCACGATTTTGGTCAAGGATGACTTTTCACTGATAGCAAAATAGAGAGGTAAGTCACGGAAGATAACGTCTTTTATCCATGGCCCCCAATTTTGGGCCTGGAAAGGGGGAACAACGCTTCTGGCGCGTGGATACAGATTTTACAGTCTTCTCAAATGAATCCCTGGTCCGAGACAAGATGGGACAATGCAGCCAGATTCAAATTTAAGCAGCTTTGTGTAACATCTTAATATGAGTTCTTTGACCCCCCAGAGCATTCGGTTTGTGGCACCCGAAAAACCATAAGCAATTAAGCAGCCATTAGAAAAGGGATCTTTGTGATTTTCAAAAGGGTACATGATCAGCCCCACTACCCCCCCCCCCCCATTGCAAAATTTTTACTTATGGAATGTCTCAATGATGCTTTGTACACCATTCCTGTTTCAGGAGCCGATTTACGACGGCACGACGGCGTTTACTCTCGTTACTTCACCCAATTCACCGGCCCCGGAATTTATGGAGTAACCGTCAAAGCCAACAACAATGGCACAGCAAAAGTTCTCATGCACTTACGAAACCGCCTTCCGCGTTCGTTCATTAACATTCCTGTCTTCGCAGATCTTCTGAGTGGTAACTTTTCTGATAACGGTAAGACTTTGTTGACGCTAACACGTTGCATCTTCTATCCATACTATTGTGTGGTACTGTTTCTAGTTGTACTGATGTAACATAAATTTGTCCAAGTAATCAACGAACACTGTGTACATTTCATTTCAGTGCTTGCAAAATCTTTCAAGCAACCCCTAGACATGATTTCTCCTTTGAAGGGATACACTCATTTGGCCCACTAGGTCCTGAACTGTGATACAAGTTCAAGAGGGACACAGCAAGGATTTCTGAAGACTTACTTCGTTCATGCTCAAGACGGAAGTACCCCCTAGCTTACACCAGGGAGTTGCATCTCATTGACGGAGCCAGGTTCTCTGCTAGGAGCCTGCTACAGTACTTCGAGAAATACGCCGCCACACGCCGTCACACCAAGCTCAGCCAACAACATAAAACTGTCACCTCATCCCTTTAATCCGCAATCCGTCGAACGCGTATGACAATTCGGTTGAGAACACGCACTATCTGTGACTCCAGTCTCATAGGTCCAAGGTTGTCACAAAAATTATTGGGGTCTTTAGGGATCGTCATCGAAAGCAACCGAAACTTAGCTGGCTGCTGGCATTCATGGTATGAATATTTTCTAGTTCCGGGCATCCATGTATTCAAATTCCGGGCGGCTGGCACTCATCGCCCGCCCTCGTCCGTTTCCCAGTATAAAGTAGTTCAATCCGATAATGCGAAAAGTTAAAATGCCGTACATTGTAGACACATCTATGAATAAGTTGACTCAAATTTTGGTAGAACAGTAGAAAGGGGTTGGTCTGAACCAATGCAGACATCGCAGTGGCGTAGCTAGAGGGGGGCAGGGGCGGTCCCCCCACAAAGCCTCCGAAGGCCTCTGTCGGAAATTTCTAGTCTCTGTCGGAAATAAATAAAGCATTCACTTGAAACACTAACAACACTACTTATGTTTTTAAGCAGAATTACGCATCGAAATGGTTACTGACAAGGCCTGGAAGTGTCATCCAAGGCAGGGGTCTCCAAACTTTTTTGCTTGGTGCCCCCAACTTTCTTCTCCGGAATCTTGGCGGCCCTCAAATTGACGGGTCGTTGAGAGGAGTTTGATTTGACTTGGTTATGCAGTGTTAGTAAAACAAATACTATTTTCACTGAGATTTTTCCTTTTCATTTTAAGTCCACTCTTGCAGCGTATAGTATAAACAAGGAGCTGTTACTCGTATTCGGTCAGAGTAATAGCTCCCTGGTATTAATAACTCAGATTCAGTCTATATGGCACACGTGGTTGCTGGAGACGGAATATCTGACCGATAAGTCGCGAGTGAAGTACCCGCGACACGAGTCAGATCACTGGCTCTTAGATTAGAATCACTCCCATTGCTTTTTTTAAAGAGAAATGTGGCAATTATTTTTTCACTCCCGAATCCTTTTCGCGACCCTCGAAAGGGTCGCGACCCCTAGTTTGCCGACCCCTGATCTAAGGCAATCTCGGAGATATTTTAATCTATTTTTTCCGCGCGCTACACCCCAGATGATGGTGGCGCTACGCTAAGATAGTACGTCATTACTTCAAGATAATAATCTGTCGGAAATTTTTTGCTTTTGCTCCCCCCTTCCTCCCCCAAAAATATCTAGCTACGCGACTGAGACATTGTAAAGTATCATGGAGAAAGTAAGTCAGATTGTCCTGCTTGACAGACCCATAATGTAGAGGCCTGAAGGTCAAGAGGTCGATCAGATCAGTCTAAGTGTCTCTTTAGGTAATTAGCTCCTTCAGGGAGCAGAACCCATTTGGGAGGGGGTAACGTTTAATTTTCCTCCTTCGGCATCCAGCCGAGGGGAATTTTAAAAACAGTTAGCCAGATTGTCCCATTATCGCTTCTCGGCCTTATGGACTATATGTAATGTGTAGTATCTGTTCTTTTCAGCCAATGCAGAATAGGGTAAAGCACGACAGACCCATAGTATAGAGTTCTGAAGGTCAAGAGGTTGATCAGTTCAATCTTAGTGTCTCTACTTAGGACGTGGCTCCTTCTGGGAGCAGAACTTATTCGGGGGAAGAAGTTCGGTTTTCGCTCTTCCGTCGGCTCTTAGTCAAAGAGTCGAGGGGACTTTCGAAAAAGTGGCCAGATTGTTGCAATAAAGTGAAGCCATCCAAATCCGTTCTCGCTGTTTCTAAAGGTGAAGAGGTTGCAGCCTTGCAGGGTTTGATTGCACTACAGATTGATCCCGTCTTGATGGCTTCTCGTTAAGTCTTTTGTCCTTTCGTGGCCGTAACTCCATTTGGGAGTCGTTTCAGTTTTTCGCCTGCATTGGGAGATAGCTTGCATGACATTACTTAAAAAGTAATTTGGGCCGTAGTTCCTTCAGGGAGCAGAACCCCTTCAGTGATAACGTTTGCTTTTCGCACCCGGCATCCAGTTGTAGGGACTTTTGGGGAAAAGTATGAATATTTATGCAATTAAGCTTTCTGCTCTACATCCTCACTTAAAAGTAGTTTCAACACAATCTATTCCCTGACGTTGAGCGGAGTATGACCCTCGCTTCAGAATTACTCCCGAGTAGATATTTATGATACTTGTCAGCCATCCTTCAGAATTTTACAGATGGCGCTGGTTCAGATCCTACGTCCTACGTACCTCATCAAATTCTATCTTGTATTAGTTTTTATAATGAAACAGGGCAATGTTTCACTTTTTACTTTAATTTTACTTTCAGATACATATACATTCTTTCCTGGAGGGCCGACCGGAGATTTGGAAGGAGAAGCACTGCATAATTTCACCATCGGTACCTCAGGGGGTGCAACTCACGTAACATCTTCTTCTCCTGATAGCGATGTTACGCCCCCTGGTAAAATAACTGATCTCGCCCTCAAATCACAGTCTACAGCAAATGCAACAGTTACCCTGACCTTTAGTGCCCCAGGGGACGATTATGATAACGGCCGTGGTATGTACAAAAGATAAAACCTATTTGACATTCTTAATCCCAAACATTGAAAATGCTGGCATCTGCTCTATATACATTACACTGTGCAGTGGACCGTGTGTTTAGTTTGGCCGTCTGTGGAACTGCCACGGATGATGGGACAGGGATTGTTACAAGTATGTCAAAAACCACAGTAAATACCCTGGTTGACTAAAGTCACCAACCAAGGTCAAAGGTCATATGAGAAATTTTCTTAGAAATAAGGATGAACTATCTGGGCCTGTGGCCCCAACTTACGAGGTGGTAACTCCATGCTTTTAGGTACTATCTTCTGACGGTATACTTTTATGAAGAGGAGCATTACGCTGAGGATGGTGTGCTACCTACATATATGCCGATTCACAACGCCACTGGGTTCTAGGAATAAACAGTCAGAAAAGGGACGGGGGGGGGGGTGAATAACACCCTAGGCTATAGACTGACCTGGAGATTTTGGTGATGAATCATAACCACCGGGACTCGGTAAACCGTAAATATTACGTCATATGAAAAACACGTTGGAACATCTGTACATACTGTTACTTTCCTCATAATAGCTTGTGAACATATAGCATACACATACACATGCACATACGCACATACAAACTAGATCTTGAAGAGACTTCTCTCCATCATGCCATTTCCGGAAACTTAGTCTTAGTACTAGAATATCCTATGGAAACGTCGAATTTGTGTGATAACAAAATTAATCTTTCGACCACATCACCTAAAGAATAACATGTGACAGTGTCTATGTAGTTCGAGTGGGCCCAGCCTTTAGCATCGGTGTACCCTTTTCCGCGCTTTCTTACCTTGTTAAACCTGGACAGCTCTTTTCATGGCATTGCAAGCAAAAAATATTGCTGAAAAACACCTTACCTCAAAAGTTGTAACCTTGACTTTATAATACATGACACTATGAATGCTCCAATCCTTATTGAATGCAAGACTCCCTGTTTGTTTGTTTTTTGATGGAGATCACCAGTTATTTGAAGTCAACGCAGGTCAATCTGCGAAAACCAGGTGAACTATTCTTGAACTCAAAAGGATACCTGTGGGGAATTCATACAGTGCCTGCCCCATAATCCTGTTGGTGTGGTAGAGGTGAAAGTCATTTTGAGATCACTACAGGTCAACTTGTGCAAGTCTTATCTTCGAAAGCATCTCGGGAGGGAAAACGTTAGTGAATCTTATACTAAGCATGTGGTAACACCATATAAAACCTTTCTCTGGCTTAAATGAAAGTCATTTAAGGTCACAAAAGTTTAAACTGTGTTAACCTAGTAAGCATAATCCCCAGTTAATGGATCTCATATTTAGTATGTAAATACTACGGAGCTTTTAAAGTGTCATGCAGATGTTGAGATATTACGTGACAATCTCGACTTTACATCCAACGGTCCGAGACATTACTGTCTCAATATTTGGGCGCAAAATATTAGATATGAAATTACAAGATCTCAATGTCTTAACATCTTCACTTAAAGATATTGAAATTATGACATCCGATATCTTGTTATCTAATTTACCGTAAAATATTGAAATATGAAATTATAGGATATCAGTATCTTAATATCTTCAGCAGAATATAGTTATTTTCACATGCATTAAATGCAAAACGGTCTGCGAAAGCTAGGAGGAGGGGATTCGGGCAGGTTGAGCCCCGTCTAATTTGACCCTCAGGCTGGTTATCAGTGCCGGATCCAAGGGGGGGGGCAAAGGGGGCAATTGCCCCCCTAGAATTTTCAGAGCAAGGGAAAAATTAAAATCAGCCCCAAAGATCCATACTTCTTGCGCATGCTTTGCCCCCCTAGAATTAGGTTCTGGATCATGCTTTGCCCCCCCCCCCTAGAATTAGGTTCTGGATCCGGCACTGGTTATTAAGCTGATTTTAATATATCCGATTGAAAGGTTCATCAAAGCGCTCTGAGAGCGTAAAACTCTTGTTACTTTGGAACGATTCATGACAGAAATTGCATATAATTCAGGCCTTGAAGGCAGTTGTTTTACGACGCTGAGCGACCACAAAATGTGAGAGAAACCTGTATGGCTTATAAATTACAACTTCACGTCGGGTGGCTAACCACCTCAACAATTTAGATCAAATTTGATTTCTTTTGGAAAGCCAGTTCAGATGGGAAAACCGTAGATTGCTCTTGGATGAAAAACCCACCTAACTTTGACCCGACTGGGGAGCGAATCCCGAACTTAGCAATTGCCAAGCTTAAAAAGATCGATCATTCAATTTCCATCTCGGTCTTCGCCAATTTTCCAGTGAGCTTATTTGTCAACTTCGGCTCATACGAAGGTAATAAAGGATACACAAGCTGTATTGTTTCACCAGGGAGCTGTCTCACAGAGCAGACAGTGCTCCCTCGTTTGGAGGAAAATGATGTATCACTGCAAGTTACACCAACAAAGCAGACAGCTGATTTTTCAACCAATGCATACGCGCGTTAAGTCTAATACACGCGCGTGCGAAATCTACGCCGTGCGTACAGGTGTGCTTTATTGTTTTCCTCCAAAATGACGTCGCGTGACGTCATGCATAAGGTCTATTAATTTCAAGGTCAGCACGATAGACTGAAAAAACCAAGCAAACAAAGCATTTCACATCAATGTGAGGAAGTGATGTAACCCCTGCTTGCCTCAAGCTTATTTTGGGTCACAAATGTAGTAACTTCATTTGCTGCTATCTTAAGCACTACATGTCCATTTTAAAGGAAGTTTCACCAAATTGCGTAGATTTAATCCTCTTTCACATATGAAAATTTATTTTTTGCTTAAAGGCAGTATGCAGTCACCCCAATCAGAGTGAGTGTATCCTGTCACTCTAGTTCATGATTGGCCCATTCTGATCATGTGACAATATTTTTGTTGGTAAACTGTGAAATTCAAGGAGAATTTCTCCTTGCTTTACCAGTTGTTTGTAATAGTTATGTTCAAAACATCTTCAGAGGTGCTTGTAAAGCAATAAGACGAGATTTGTAAGAACTTGCTGATTTTTCAAAGAAAATTTAGGGGCGACTGCCTATTGCCTTTAATCTTCTTTTAAAGGGCGAATCCCACACACTTGCAATTCTCCCAACTAAGTCACTTCTAGTCCCTTCCAAAACTGTCTTAAGCTGTTCCTTTGCTTATGCTTTTGCTAATGCGTAATCAGAACACTTACTCTGCATTGTGTGAAATGTGAGCTACTCTGCACCATTTGAATTTTCAAAATTTGATGTCAAGCAAAAACAGTCACCAACTGAGAATTTTGATATCTCTCTACTAGTTACAACTAACAAGTAACTAGTTACCTCAACTTGAATACATCTACGTACGTATCAATCGGGGACAGTGGCGTAACTAGCCTTGTGCGTGAGAGGGGGCGGAGACGACCCCCAGGTCCAGGCCCAGTCCAGCGGCGGTCCCCTGAATCCCTCCCCTCAGGAGAGAGGTGCATTCTGCGCAGTTGTTCGTTCATTTAACTTTTTCCATTGCTTCATCTTAGAAGAGGGTGGCCCCTTGGGGTCGTCTTCCCCCCTCTCACCCACAAGGCTAGTTACGCCACTGTCCCCGATTGATACGTAGATGTATTCCAGCTGAGGTACGGTAACTAGTTACTTGTGAGTTGTAACTACTTACCTGCTAGTCAAAAGTAAATGTAACTAGTTACATTTTATACAGTGTAACTAGTAATTGTAATCGAGTTACAATTTTAGAGAAATAACTGTAACTATAACGAGTTACTTTCAAAATGTATCGGGAACAACCCTGGACCCGCCCGCTCGAGGCGTAGACACAGACGTTTACATGAACTGTCTACAGTACAATGCACATTCCATGATGGGTTCAACGTTCAACTGAAACAGAATTAGACCTAAATGCATTTCCCCCATTAGACACTTAGGAAGGGGGAAGTTTGCCGGAACATATTTCTCAAACGGAAAACGGAATATTGATTCCTTTAGGGGCATTCGAAAAAAACAAAGTAAAAGCAAAAACAAAAAACAAAAAACAAAAACAAAACAAAACAAAAAAAAAATACATATTAATTGTGACTATAGTCAATTTCCAGAATATGAGCTTTCAAAACCGAAAATGTTTAGATGCAAGTTGCAAGTCCAGGAAAGTGCCATTTCCAGCGATCTGGGAAGCATTTTCTGCAAAAATTTTCTTGCACGCTACGCGCTATGCTTAGATAGTGGGCCTAATTGTGAAAGGGCCCCCAAACTATTCTGGCCTTAGGGCCCACCACAAGCTAAATCCGTTCCCGCTCCCAACCAAAAATGTACTTGGGATTACGAGTATCTGTCTTTAAATCTAGTGGAATGAATTCATCGAAACCTCAATATATTTTTGCATGTTATTATTTGAGGACACTTCCTCCTAATGTCTACGCCTTCGCAAACACCTCTGACTTTTTTTGAGGGGGGGGGAGGAGGGTGTCTTCATCTCGGAGGACTTGTTACTTGTAGAACTCTTCTAGCAGTCTATAGAGATCACAACTTATTTTGTCTGTGGTCCGATAATTCATCTATTTTACTGCAGTAGTACTGTTTGTTGCATAATTTTCTAATAGTTTCGTCTTTGTTCTTTCTTGAAGCATCTCGGTATTATATTTATATATCAAACTCGAGGAAGCAGCTGGTTAACAACGCTTCCTTTACGCCTCTCGTTAGGACCGAAGACATAATTGAAGGTAACGTTTCCTCGCCCTCTGAAGCTGGAACACGAGAAACTTTTGTCATAAGAGTTCATTTTCCTCCAGGAATGGAAACGGTATCGTATCACTTCGGTGTTATAGCAGAAGATGACGCTGGTAACTACGGGAATATGTCGGCGCCTGTTCAAGCCGTTTTTCAAAACTTGAGTGTGGCCGTTTCTGAGGAATATTTATCAACAGAATCTGCTGTTGCAACCACAATGCAGCAGTATATCAGTACAGAGATGTTTAATGACATTACAGCACTGAAGTTACACTCTACATCACACTCTACGTCACACTCCACGTCACACTCCACGTCAGTTACCGCGACAACAAAGGCAATTTCCACAGCTCAGCCAGGGTATTGTCAGAAGCATAACTGCCCTTTAATTATAGTCCTAGCAGTGATGATGTCCGTTTGCCCCGCATGTCTACTACTTGGATCGCTGTGTACCGTACTAATTTTTCGTCAGAGGCAAAGGTGCAAAGTTAGGACTCAAGATGTAGAACTTACGGAGCAACCAACTGACAAAACTTCAAACAGGACTTGACGTCATTTCCTGCTGAGCATCCAGTCAACCGAGGAAGTTCATGAATAGGTTTCCTTTAAATCAGTGGGATCAAGTGCCTACCCAGTGGTACCAAAAGCAAATTTCAGCAGTGGACTCGGAGTTAACATCTCCATGCGTAAGGACACGTGAACACCCCCCCCCCCACCCCTTCCAAAATATTACTTTTAGGCCAGAAAGCAAAAGGTACGCAATGCTAATGACGACTCAAAAATGAGTCGATCCAAAACTGAACACACGGTTGCCCCGCTCCCTACAACAAGTGAGGGACAGTTAAGGGTACCTTATCCTTGGTCTCGGTGGATCATATCGAAGAGTTTCTTTGTGTTTCCTCCTACTCGACACAAGTGGCACAAGTTGCCTTGAACCATTTAATCGGTTTCCATCGTTACCTTTCGGGGTAAAAATTGGAGTATTGCTGGGATCATCAGTGCAGAAATGGACATTTTAGTCAATCTGCAAGACGAAAACTCTGAGAAAAGTTGACTTAGAGCACAAAGGGTCTCAAGAGCGCAGAGGCTGACAAGGGGGAAGGGAAGGGCATGGGAGGGGACCAGGAATGGTCCCACTAGCACTTTGACATTGTGTTCAAACTATAACCCCGATTTTTCTCCAATGTATAACGGCTGGTTATTATTGTAGTTAGGCGTGTCAGCTAGCTGGATGCCCTGGCCCGACCGTTTTCAGTTTCAAGCACCACTGAAAGAAAGTATATATATAGTTTGAAAAAAAATAGTTGAGAGGTAGGTTTAATTGTCCTAATTAGATTGTACTCTCAATAAAGGTATCCCAAATAGACCGCTTAACAGTTTGCAATTTTGCATTTATTTATATGTAGCGTAAGTGCAATACACATATTAATCATTTGTTCTCAGTAGAGTTCCAAGTAAGCTGTTGCCTACGTAGCAGGCTGCATGCATATTTCTTGTTCAGTTATATCAGTTTGTTTGGGAAGCCTTGAAGAGGGGCTGAGCCAGCAGAGTCCTCCCCATGGGATAAGTAAGCTGCATCGGCTATTTCAAAAGACTATATTTTAAAAGCCTTGAAATTAATTTCTGTGATTCTTGCCTTTTGAAAAGCTCAATAGACCTTATGCATTGACGTCACGCGACGTCAGTTTGGAGGCAAGACAATGAATTACATTGCACGCACAGCGTAGACATCGTACGCGCGTGTGGTAGACTTGCACGCGTATCCGATTGATTCACAAATCAGCTGTCTGCATTTGTTGGTGTAACTTGCATTGATACGCGCTCGCCTCTAAACGAGGGCGCACTTTCTGCTCTGCTTGTAACATCTTTGCTCTGTGACCAGAGCCGCTAAATATACGGCTCTGTCTGTGACGTTATATGCATAAGGTCTATAGTCTGAAAAAGTAAAAATTCCGATTATGGCGTGAGTATCTTTGTACATATCTTTCGAAGAAGGCTGCAGACCCACCCTCTTGTCTCGTGCGCCTGTGTATCCCCACCCTTGTCTCGTACGTCTGTGTAGCGGAATGCGATCAAGTCTTACAAGTTTCCTCTCAACAGAAGTGCCCATAGCCAGCCTTTCAGTTTTAGGAGGACATGGACCATAGTGCTTCTCTAGAGGAGCATCATGTTAGTCGGGGAAGGAATGGGGGTGGGAGGTGGCCAGGGTCAAGGGGCCGTAGTTACCAAGACAAAAGTGGGACGAAACCATCATTTTGTTCCCTAACGTTCATTATAAAATTTACCAAAAAATCTGGGGTTGTTTCAATGCAATAGATCAGTAAATTTCTTAATAATGCGATTTTTTTTCGGGTGCATAGCACTCACGCATGGTTGGCACAAAAATGGTGTAATTATAATCTTAGTGGATTGTTTAGTGGACAGTGTCAACACTGCTTTGTTCTTATGACCAAAACTAACTTTGTAGATACCCAAGAGTTTCCGAGGCTTCTCCCACAGGAACGTTGCCCTGGATCTCGTTGGAACCCCACAGGAACGTTGCCCTGGATCTCACCAGCGATGTTAGATGGGCCCTGCACCCCACGCCGTACGAGGAGCAGCTTCTCTGCACCTTCGAGGCCGCTGGGTCATTCCAAAAGTTTTGCCACCCCTAAAGAAGATTACGTACAGATTTGCTCACCTAGTGGCACTTGCAAGTATACATACATCCTAGGTTTCTGTTAATGAAACCCCAGACTTGAAAAGACACCGGTCAACAACCGAAGGTAGGGTTAGGCATCACCCCGAATGACCCCACCCCACCCCAGTGTCCACTGGCCTTTTTGAAGCTGCAATTTGTATGTAGCCGAGGATTTTTAAGGTGACTTACATCCTTTTAAGTAGCATTAACTTTGTAAATCTTATGCAACTATTATATAATTGATAAAAATTAAATCGTGATGCTATAGCTACTTAGCTCTCTTCTTCTAAAACTTTGTATTAGTATATTACTTATTGTGCCTAAGGAATCAGCAGCTGTTCAAATTTTAAAGAATTAAAATATACAATTTATAGTTTGTAAATTTTTGTACAAGAAAATGATTACTTTATTCATATCAAGTAATTTGTAAATTATTTTTTTACTGAAAAGGTTTAATAGAATATGTGGATACCAGACAACCACTTACATGTAAGAAGAATAGACATGTGCAAATGACCTCACACGATTAATGTATGGAACATGGGTGTACAGGACACTTTTTCTAGGGGGATGACCCGTTTTGCAATAGAAAAATCTTTATTACCCGAGAAATTGCAAGATTTTCCCCAAAATCTCTCCGAGAAAAAGGTTTTCCTCGGACTCGGGGGATAATGCCTCCCCTCCGGCTAGTATGCTTTATGATATCGAATACCAGAAGGTTTTCTTGCATGTTTCAGGTTTAATGGTCTCCTTCAAAGATGGAATTTCCCATGAAAAAGTTTTGAATAATAATGGCATGGAATAACCCCCCCCCCCACCAAAAAAAAATCAACCTCCCGAAAAAATCAAGATTGTGCCCCTTCAAAAATGATGCGGGACGCTTAAAATTAAATAATTTTTTAGGGCTGAGTGTAATGATAATACGGAAGAATCTGGTATAATTGAAAGTTCATTTTACTTCTTTTTATCATAAATGAACATTTTTGAAACTTGTTGTTCATGAGAGTGTAAATAAAACCTGAACTTTGAAACTGTTTGAACAAGTAGACAGAAGTACATGATACACGCATTTGAACGATCTTTTCTTTTATCAGTCCAATCCTGTATAGTGAGATTCCATCCTACTTTTTTCCAAAGTCCCCACGACTCTCTGGCGAAGAGATCAGGGGCGAAACAAAACGTTACTCCCGAAGGTATTCTGCTCCCCAAAGGAGCTACGTCCTCGAAAGGACAACAAACTTAACCCCAACCTCTCGACCCTCAGACCTTTACATGCATGATGTAGAAGGTTGAAAGTACGTGTTTGCCGTTATACATTTTTCAAAAAACTTTACCAGAGCTTCGCCAGTTCGCGCTGAGCAATTATCGGTATAGATGGTGATTGTTAATACACCTGTGACGAAAACACCACTCTGTAACGCTCTTATTAGTTATTAGTCCTTCACCCCTTTTGCTACACCTGTCAGGAAGGTCTACTATCACATCCCTGTACCTATACTCTCCCTCCCTCTCATTTTTCATTGCTGGCAGCTGTTCGTACGGATTTTAGTTCAATAGTAGGAAAAGTACGACAGTTGTAAAGTGTTCGGTGTCGTACTCTATATTATCATTTGGATTTCAGGTAGTATACGCAGTATTTAATTGTCCACCCCGCCCCAATTAATGTGATTAATGCAGAGCTTCAGGAGTCCCTATTCAGGTATCTGTTAGCCTTAGATGCCCTTTCATAATGCAAAATGAAGGAAAGGACATATTTCGTAATAACTCAAGAATGTTTCTGTTTACTCCACGCGCATATTTTTGTGTAAAAGCTTTCCCGAAATAGAAGGCAGTAAAATGGACATCAGGGAGTTTGCTTCAGGAGATTTGTTGACAACTTATCTGTCTCTTAATAGACAACATATTCTCCTCTTTTACCTTACCAAAAATTAGCATTCACTAAATTATGGACATTTTCCGGCCATATATGATCAGTTCCAAAAACATCCCAAAGGTAACACCAGTTTGCATCTAAAAGACCTTAAATTAATAAAAAAATCTCTTAAAGGGGGAGGGGGAACCCCTTCCCCAGGACGACACCTTTATGTAGTGACAAAGATCAAAACTGCTGCATGCAAATGCAGGAACGCATGAGAAATAAAGGTGTAATTTACGCAGACTTGGGGGAACTGAGCTATTATTACGACATCATCTATGGCGCCCCCAATCACAAAAACCCTGGCGACGCCACTGATCTCATACCAACTTGCAGGTCTTGTAATGATCTCCGAATTCAAAACCCAGTTGTCTGGTATGACCCTATATGTTGATCCCTGCCTTTTTGAGCTTAACAGGACATTGTTGCTCTTGTACAATTTCAATCCAGTGCAGCTTATCAACGAGTTTTGTGCTCAAAATAGTATTTCCTAAATGCTTGAATATACCAATAGCCTACCAAAGAACATTACCGCTGAAAATAACCCCTTAAAACAGTCTTCCTGGCACTTCTGAGACATTAAAACTCAGGAGCTTCCGGGGGCTTCGCCCCCTGGACCCCACCCGTCATGGGATCGCCTTGCACGCTTCGCGTGCACATTTTCCACATTTGCAATAGTTCACCCCATCCCCCTACGCCCCTGTTCAAAAGGTAACATATGTGGCACCAGATTGCATGTAAGGACACCTAATTTTTCAAAAAATTTAAAAGGGGAGGGTGTCCCCCTCCCCTCCCCTTAGACCCTCCCCCAGACCGGCGGTCACACAACATACTGCATGCTCCCCCCCCCTTGATAGAAATCCTGGGTACGCAACTGCATTCAGTCTACTTTGTAGCATGATGTGGAAGGTTAAAAGTACGTTGTCGCCGTTAAACATTTTTCAAAAACTTTTACCGAGCGCTTCGCCGAAGCCATTATCGGTATAGATGGTGATTGTTAATACACTTATGCCAAAAAAGCATTCTGAAAACGCCCTTGCTAGTCCTTCACATCTTTGCTATACCGCTACGATCAGCTCCAAAAATATCCCAAAAGATAGCACCATTTTGCATCCAAGCAACCTTAAATTATAACAAAAATTTCTCAAAGGGGAGGGGTCCCCCTCCCCTTAGACCCCTCCCCCAGGACGACACATGTAGTAACAAAGGAAGGATCCCCACTGCTGTATACAAAACGCAGAGCGCATAAACAAAGTGCAATTTACACGCCTCCACTCGGTTGGAAAAAACATCTAGCCATTCGGAATTTGTGACCTTCACACCCAAAAACATGTCACCCTAGCGACGGGCCTGGTCGGGTCCATGATCTCCGACAGTGATCCACTCTGCGAAGCGTGGTTGTAGCTACTTTGGGACATGGTGAAAATAACATCTTAAAGTAATTCCGTGGACTCCGTGTATTTCACCTGGCAGATCATCTATGATGGTCATGTTAACTTTGAAATGATAATTCTTATTAGAACAGGGCGTCAATCATCATAAGGGGGGGGGGGAGGAGGAAAGGGCCTATATGAAGACACCCCTATTCAAAACCAAAGGGATTGGTTTGTGCTAAGTAATGTATGTCCCCGTATCCCCGTTCCCCCGTCCCCCGTCCCCCCGGCCCCCCCCCCCCCCCCCCCCCCGCCACATTTGAATACGGGTTGACGTCCCTGGCGGAACGAGTAATTTTTCCCAGGGAAGAATGGGTCTTACAACAATTTTTACCCTAACTCTAAACCTTCACCCTTACCTGAGCGTCATTTTTCATGATTCCCATGGAAACTTCTGGAAAATGCTCTCATTCTTTTTGGGTACAAGGTAAAAAAAAATCTGCTTGCGAAACACTAAATGCAGATTGCGGAACTCGGACCCGTGCTAGCTGCATACGTAAATCTGCACGTAGTCTGCACACAAAAGCGCGCCAGTTCGACTTCTTCTAGACTTGTCAAAATCGTTTTCCTTCAAAATAAACTCATGTTAGAAGCTAGCCGAGAATCGAGTGAAGGTTTGTGCTGTGTTCCCCTTTGTTGAAATAATACCTGTAAAAATGGCAGAACAGAAGAAGGTAATGTATGAAAGCAACACCACGATTGATGTGTTACATTTTTGGTTGTTTTGTTATGAAAATAAACGAGGTTTTCTTGTTTAAACTACCATTTAACTCACGAGAAGCAATTCTTCGTCCAAAGGTTTGGCCTAAGTTCACCGCAGTACGCAATAGCCTATTGGTCACTATTATAGCCTAACGCAGCACCGTCTACGTTGCCGATGTTGTTGGCGTTGTAGGGCTATGTTGATAGCACCGGCTAGTCTTAACAAGTGTTCTACTAACGTTAGTACTGAATTTGGGAAGGAAGTAATCGCAACCCGAAAAGAGTTTAAGTTTGAGTAGGCCTAAGGCTAAACAAGATAAATTACCTGGACGTAAAGTAATTTTCATTTTGTTTTCTTTTTAGCCTAACGTTAGGGCCTAGGCCTATATAAATTTATGTAGGCTAGGCCCTACGGTGCGAATGGAGAATCCGTGACCGGAAGTTGCGTAAATTATAACTTAAAACTTACAAAAGATCAGTGACAAGTTAAGTTCTAAAAGAACCAACAGTAACGTGACAAGACAAGCTGTTCAACAGAAAGCCCCCGTAAATTTGAACGCGGAACATTGCAAGAATACGAACGCGGTATAAATCTCAATATAGCGATCCTATGCCCTAACCGATAGCGCTGCGAGCCGAGCTGCCGGCAAACGGTTTTAAATATTATAAGTACTTACAGATGTATACGTAGGCTATAATTATACATGTATACGTATTCTATACGTATATCCCTACGGGTATAACCCTAACCTTATCTCTATGACGTACCATATTACACCTAACCTATCTGCTATCCGTATGCCTACTAGAAAATAACCCTATCAGTATGCGTTACCCTCCGTATGCCTAACGTTGGATAACCCAACCCTATACCTTAGCCTAACCTATAAACTGCAATACAGCGTAACTTTTTGCCATCATGGATTCTCCATTCGAGCCGGCCCTACCCATGGGCGTAGATCCCGGGGCATCAATATCCCCCCCAACATTTGACTAGGGGGGGATGCCCATGCAATGGAAGACTATGTTCAGTCTACAGATACGTTTATGGTGGAAAGTATATTTTATTCTTCATTTTCGTAAGAATTTTTTTCAATCTCGCTTCACTTTCTATCACAAATGTTTCTCAAACTATTAGAATTTTAGCAAATCGTTGGCAGTCTATCGAAATTTTTGCGTGCTCTGCGCGCTTCCAACCCTACGTCAGTGTCACTTATGTTATCAATATCTTCCAATAGCAACATTCGGAAAAGCACAGCAGCAAAAAGTTGAAAGTTTACGAATTAACAGGTTAAAGACTGGCTTATGGGAGTGGCATGTAGGTTGTTGGGCAATTGAAAGTGTCTCAATGTAGAGTCTGAATGCAGGTTTTGTAATGGGAATATTCTTCATCACTGTTTACACTCCATGTTATGACTGAATTTGGTAATAATACACGAAACTGTTCTGATCACGGCACTTTCCGAAGAACAGAGATGCATCCCCAAACATCTGTGGGGACCTCGCATCAATGTGGGATCTGTCAATCTAATATATAGCATGATGTAGAAGGTTGAAAGTATGTATCTGCCGTTAAACATTTTCCCAAAAATTTTTACCAGAGCTTCGCCAGTTCGCGCTGAGCCATTATCGGTATAGATGGTGATTGTTAACACTTATGACGAAAACTCTGTAACGCTCCTATTAGTCCTTCACCCTTTTGCTACACCTATCAGGGAGGTCTAATATCGGGGTCTCGACCTGCACAGTGCTCGCTCGAAATTGATTTTCAATTGCTGGCAGCTGTTCGCAAAGGATTTTAGTTCAAAAGTAAGTAAAAAATGATAGTTGTAAAGTGTTCGGCGGCGTTTTTGCAAAAAATGGAGGATGCAGGTTTTATACGCATTATGTCATTGCCCCCCCACCCAATTATTATGATTAATGCAGAGCTCCCAGGAGGTCCTATCAGGTATCTACTTATGTGCCCTTTCATAATGCACAATGAAGGAAAGGACATATTTCGTTATAACTCAAAATGTTTTTGTGGACTCCACGCACACATTTTTGTGTATTTTGTTCCCGAAATAGAAGGCAGTAACTTCTTTAAGGGAGGGGGCTTCAGGAGATTTGTTGACAACGTATCTGTCTCTAATAGACACGTATCTTTTACCTAACCAAAAATTAGCATTCACTAAATGTAGTGGACATTTCGGCCATGAGTGAGTTTTACATAAAAACATCCCCAAAGATAGCACCATTTGCAAAAAAAGTACTTTTAAATTAAAAAAATCTTAAAAAGGGGAGGGGAACCTCTCCCCAGGACGACACCTTTTTGTAGTGACAAACGAAAGATCAAAACTGCTGCATGCAAATGTAGGAACGCATAAAAAACAAAGGTGTAATTTACGCAGACTTGGGGAACTGCTATTATTACGACATCATCTATGGTGCTGGCGGGCAGATCCTGGCGACGCCACTGATCTCAAGCCAACTTGCAGGTCTTGTAATGATCTCCGAATTCAAAATACAGTTGTCTGGATAGCACATTCATGATACCCTGCCTTTTTGAGCTTAGGACATTGTTGCTCTTGTACAATTCCATATCGGTGCAGCTTATCGACCAGTGCTCAATACACAATATACCAATAGGCGTGTACCATGAGACCACTGAAATTAACCCCTTAAAACAGTCTTCCTGGCAGCGAAACTACCAAGGAGCTTTCCAGGGGCTTCGCCCCCTGGACTCCCACCGGGGCGTCGCCCCTGGACCCCACCAGGGGCCCTAGGCGGGCCCCTGGACCCCACCCGTCATGGGCTCGCGCTTCGCGCTCGCCGTGTACGCTTCGTGTGCACATGTTCCACAGTTGCGATGGTTCACCCCATCCCCTCCAAAGTTGAAAAGAAACCTACGCCCCTGGCCCTACCTAGTCCACGGTAAAGGACTGTGGTCTTTCGCCAACAGCTCTCTATACACAGTCCTTACACCGACCATTGAAAATAGCAGGGGGATCGGCCGTCTGTGTAATGGTTGAAATTTTCTGTCTTCTCACAGCAAATTCTGAAAGAAAAATCCTAATTTACAACCAGGAATTTTCTTTTCCAGATCTTACAAGAGTAATGCAGCTGTTCTGGATCACTTTCCTCTAAAAAAGTGTCAAAAATATGAAATGAAATCAGCAACTTTGCCGCTTCGTAAAATTTACTGTGTGACTCTGGAACTTGTTGTTTACATCAGTATGCTAATGAGCTAGGCCTACGTCGTTACGTCAGTATAGACATGCCTGCAGTTGCCATACATATGGCATAGGCTCTGCAAACATTTTTGTGCTTACGTCACAATGTTATGCACACGGCATTCAGATGTCAACAAATATTTCGAGCGCTACAGTAAATTCTTAAGAAGCGGCTAAGTTGATGATTTTATTTCAAATTTTCGGAACTTTTCCGAGGTTTAAAGTGATAAAAAACAACTGCAATATAAGTGTAAGACATGGAAAGGAAAAGTTATGGTAGTTTATTAAGACTTTAGGTCCTAACTTTGCAATTAGAAGAAAATCAATTTCGACCAGCACTGTGCTGGTCGAAGACCCCGGGTTTTCAATGAGTCGGAGTAAGGACCGTGTATAGGGAGCTATCGGCGACCGGCTATACACAGGCCTTTACTGAGGACTAGGTAGGGTAGGTCACACAGACAGCCGATCCCCCTGCTATTTTCAATGGTCGGTGTAAGGACTGTGTATAGTGAGCTGTAGGCGAACGACCACAGTCCTTTACTGAGGACAAGGCCCTACCTAGCACTTAGCAGACCCATTAGGCTAGTGTGATTTGGGAGTGGGAGGGCCAAGGCCTAGCAGGCTAGCAGGTTAAGACAGTAAGAACAAAAGTTAGTCCTAACTATAGGGCCAATAGCAAAAAAAAAAAAAAGGGAAAAATGGAGTAACAGCAGAATACCATGGCCAATTTTTGAAAAACATGAGTCATGGTAGGCCTAGCAGGGATGGCTGATTTAAGTCAAGTTAATTTAGGCCTAGGGCCTAAATCAGTTGATTCTCTTTTAAAACAAATATCACAGATTTGACATTTTAAAGTTTTTTGCATGAACAAAATGTAAACTAGGCCTACATGAGAAATTGTGTAAAAACTCCCTTCAGCTTTTGAAAAAGATTAAATAAAATATTTCACATAATTTTAGACCTGATTTACTGGCACAAGTTTGCAGAAAACCCCACCAGACTAAAGCTCCATTTTTTCAGGGGCTACGGGGCTTACGCAGTCACTACATATCCCCGTAGCCTCTTTAAGACACAGTTTGAATCCTGACTGTGTATCATTGTAGCCTTGTAAAAGACAACATAAATTTTGATTGCATAGCCTCATGACCTCCCAAGAACAAGGTGGCCTTCATATGGTAGATTTAGCAGGAAGTTACCTCAGAACATCGACTCCATATCCCCATAGCCCTTGAAAACATATCCCGGCGACGGGAATTGAATATTTTATTGCCTATTCATTTGACTTCTCACAAAAATAATCCACTATTGACTCCATATCCATTGTAGCCTCTTAAAAGGTAACTAGCAAGATACCTCAATCATAACCAAAGTATAGTAGTGCAATATTGACAGATGAGTCATTGTCAAATTATATTTGTTGCCTGGGCTCTGTACCCTTACGTTTTCTCAAAGACAGCTTCCATGTGAGGGGCATTCAGCATTGGCGTCGCCAATGGGGGGCAGGGGGCACATGCCCCCTGGAAAACCATGTGCCCCTGTGTGCCCCCCTAACTGAGATTTGGGATTTTCCAAAAAATATAGATCTTCTGTAGTCAGAGCATTGGACTACCAGGTTTCATATGATTTGATTCTTCTTAGGACAAGAAAAGGCAGCAATTTATTTTTTCTTTGAAGGACAGAATGGCCCCATCTCACAAAACACATGGTGGTCACTGATGTGTGTCAGAGGCTGAGCATCGGTCCTGGTAATCCATCCACAACCTGCGCCGACACGAGGTGTGAATATACACCTTGATAAAGTGTAGGCCTAATGAGTGTACATACTAGCAGAACTATTCTTGTTCTCCTTCAAATTATCACTCTTTATAATTTGTTTTATGCATTGTTGAAAGTCGAATCCATGCATCATGCTGGCAGTGTATGAGAGCTTGAGGTATGAATGTGCCTCTGTATGTATGTGTTATGCTGTGAACATGATAACTGGAGGATTCAGAAATCCAGACTTGGTAAAGTTGGTGTGAATAGTCTATGAGAGAGGGAACTATGTTGCTCTGGGTGTGGTTCAAAGGTCTGAGGTTAACAGGAGTCAAAAGCTGAAAAGACTCTTGGAGATGATTATTAGAGTATGTGAGTGTCACATGATGTGAGATTTCATACTTGGCCAATAGTTAGCCCAAAAGCAGTAACCCTATCTTTGTATGTGCTGTTTTATTCAAGATCATTTGAGGTCAATTGAGGTAACGTTTTCCTAGTCTGCGGTACATGATAAAGGAATTGAATTGTGAGCAAGTGGATTAGTGTTGTCACTATGGTACATGTACGTTGCAGTCTGTCAGAGAGTCTGACTGGAAGACTGGCTCTGGCTGAAGGATGTATTACCAGATCTCACACTTAGGATGACCACTTCCTGATGACAGAAAAGGAGGACAACCTTTACTATCTAAGCGGAGCGCCACAGTTGGCGCATAGCGTACCAAAAATTTTGGGCTTTACAAACTTCTCAGATGGCCTGAAACGGCCCTTTCCAGTGTTCTTAGCTGCATAATTATAGAGCTGTGAAATTGTTATGTTGTGTCTGAAAATGAAATTATCTCTGAAAATTTGTGCATGTGGGAGGTTAACGGTAGAATTTTCAGAATGGAGGAACTTCAACGTCTGGCGCCCTTTGAACCCAAATGGAGGACAGGGTACTCGAAAGCCGGACTGTCCGGCGAAAAGCCTGACGAATGGCCACCCTACTCACACTGCTGCATCGGCATTTATAAGTGAGGAATAATTAAGGAATAAACTGCAATTTCCCGACTTTTAACAGGGAGTAAACACTTTGCCACCACTGCACCAGTGGGGTCAGTGGATTAAAGTTTAATTTCAGGATTTAAACTGGACATCTGCCTAATTGACTGTGATTTACTTCGTGGAAATTCCTGACATGTTGTACTATAATTTATGAAACACAATCAATCCTTTAATGTATGTGGGTTAGGATTTTAGCACCATTTTGTAGCTATGGCAAGTTGTAAAGGAAAATGAAATTCCACAACCTATGAGAATTAAAAATTCTTGGAGAAAGATCATCCTAACTTTCTTCAATGAATACTTGATATTTTTTATTGAGAATTATACCTTGGAAAATGAAATTTTTAGGAGAAAATTGAAGGCATTTTCCAGTGGTTTTTCACAAGGGTTCCTTGTGAAAGAGACATTATTTCAGTTCAAACCCTCTAAACCCTGTAGCAATACTATTTTCCTAACTCAAGATATCTAATATTAAAGACTACTTACTTTGTCAAAAAATACCTCCAATTCTCATCAAGGTCACAGAATGTTATGTAAAGTGGGCACATTGCCTAAGATTTTTTTTTGCTTTCCTTTATAATTTAATGTCCTGTTGTCCTTGAAATTTGATACTGTTGGAATGTTTGAATATCTTACCATGTAGGTTTAGCATAAATCTACACCATATGTGTGGCATAACAATCAAAGTTGCTAAATATTTCCTAAAACAGTGTCAATATCGTAAAGAAATTCAATGCTTTGTCAAATTAATATTATTAATTTTCATATTTGGTATATAGACTTGTCATGTTGAGAGGAAGAACCCTGTTGTTTTTGGTGAAAGTCAAAGGTCATTTGGGGTCACTGGAGCTAGAAACCGAAAAGCTTGTAACCACAATATCTCAAGATAGGAATGAAGGACACTTTATATTTGGTATAGATTTGTCATGATGTAAGGAAGAACCCTATTGTTTTTGGTGGAGGTCAAAGGTCATCTGGGGTTACCAGAGGTCAAAATGCAAGAATTCCCAAGATTGTCATCTTGGGTCACTGGTGTCAAAAAGTAACATTTCCCAAGAATTTGAAAGATTGTTATATGGGGTTTCCAGAGGTCAAAAAGCAAAATTTCCCAAGAATTCCCAAGATCGTCATCTGGGGTCACTAAAGGTCAAAAAGCAACATTTCCCAAGAATTCCCAAGATCGTCATCTGAGGTCCCAAGGGTCAAAAGGCAAAATTTCCCAAGAACTCCCAAGATCTTCATCTCAAAAAAACAAAATTTCCCAAGTGTTCCCAAGATTATCATCTGGGGTCACCAGAGGTCAAAAAGCAAAATTTTCCAAGAATTTTCAAGATCCAAGATCCACTGGAGTTGAATCCCTTTCAAGACACTTCTGTTTTTCCTTTTTAGCTCAAACCAGCTCTAAGAGCTGTTTGAGCTATTGTGATCCACCACCGTCACTCTGTCTATCTATCTGTCTATCTATCTATCTGTCTATCTGTCTGTCTGTCTGTCTGTCTGTCTGTCTGTCCAGGCGCACACTCGTGGACGGATTTTAATGAAACTCGGACACATTGGTCGTTGAACTTATGGCTACCTGTCATGTTCAAGAAGTTGAGGTCAAAGGTCATTTAGGGGTCATTAAAGGCCATTATGTGAATATCTTCAAAATGTATCTCCTCCCACAAATAGTGCTGTATGTTCTTGAAATTTGGTCATAATATTTCTTACATAGTGGTTCTTTAGGGTTGTACACAGATTTTTGATCCAAGGTCATACAAGGTCATTAGAGGTCAAAAGGTGGAAATATCTTTGATGTGATGTTGCTTTGCGCCTGTGAGTCTGATATTTACCAAACATGGTTTTAGTGAATTGACTTTTGAAGAGCTTCCAGCTGGGTGTGAAAATGTAGGTCAAAGGTCATCCAAGGGTCATTTGAGGCCATAGTTGTAAATATTTTGAAATGCAATTTTCTCCTAGATGCATTACAAAATTATCTTCAAAATTGCTCAGAAGGATGACTGGCATGTGCAGATTAGAAATTACTTCTCCAATTTGGGATGAAGGATAATTTTGATACCTTTCTAACCAATTTTGTGCCACCCCTCTATTTTTACCAGTCTCACAAAATCACTTTACTACCTATTTTTCTGTATACTACACTCTCTTTAAAACTCCCTGTGTACAAGAGGTCAGTCCTGTGAGGTTGTAAAGGTTAGTTTAAAGGGATCTGCTTAGCTTCTGGGCAGTACATGAACAATTTCTGTATTGTGTGTGGTGATGTAGAAGGTTTGTTGGCACAGCTCCCTGGTTGGTATCATAATTCATCATCGTGCATGAGTTGTAATTGACAATACCTCTTCCTTGCAAAGTTACCTGTTCTCCTGGTAACTGTATATTCTAGGTTCCTTGTGGCAGCAGAGAGCTAATATCAGATTGTTTACTAGTTTTATAATAATGTGTGTAAAAACCAGAAGCTACTGGGCTTTTAGCTTTGCAGTTGAAGGACTGCTAAGGTCAGACAGTAATCAAGACTTAAGAAGTTAAGAGGTTGGTCCTCTGCTACTTGTCAAGTAGGACTTGAGGATTTTATAAACTGCCTTAACATTCACACTTCTCATATTTTAAATATGAATCTTTGGACCTGTGGTAATGCATATATGTGAGTACATCAATATTGCTTTATGTCAAAACTGTTCTGTTAATTAGTGTCTTGATTACTGTAGCTCACTGTTATATTGAATAACATCTTTCTTCATAGATAATTGGAATGGTAATGCTTTGAACTTAAAATAGGTTAGTCCTGTTATTTTCACTGGGGACAAAGGGGGAATTTCCTTTCCTTGCTTTTGAGAATGGGGGGGGGGGGGTAAGGTCTTGATTTTTTATTTGCATTTTACTAACGTTCGGAACGACGTATTTGTTTTGATTGTGTTTCCAGCAATCACACCATGCAGTGATGTACATAGGGTTTTGCAGGGGGGGGGGGGGGCGGAGAAGAGCTAGCCCCATAGTTTTCCCGGGTTTGAGCTACTGCACCATTGGTGCTCTAGTTTGTTATATTTGGTGGTGTTCAGAGGTCATGTGAGGTCAGCAGAGGTCAAAGTGTTAAAACATTGTAAAATAATGTAGTCAAGAAAGATAAAGTTGAGAGATAAACCTCAGTACAACAAAGCATCCCCATTCGGCAAGGAATCACTAAGCCTTTGGGCTTTTCTGGTTTACTTTGGGAGTCAGCTACGTTTGTCAGCATCCATTTTTTTCCCGCTCTTAGTATCTTGACTCTGCCATCCCATACACTTTCTTCCCTGCATAAAACATGATTTTATCCCAATACAAACAGCCCTTGACCTTCTATCCAATCAGATCAAAGTTTAGTTCCCATTGCAGTAGGACCTACGTAGCCAACCACATGCTACTGTACATACAAATTTCATAATAAACTCTACCTGTGGACCCAAATTTTGTGCTCTTATCCCGTTCTTCAGCGTCCGGCCAATTAGCTAGCTAGCGCATAATCTCTACACAGTTATTGGCACTTATTTGTGTGAAGATAAGCTAGTCGGCCCAGTCTTATTACAAAAGGATTGCTAAATGGGTCAGTCAGTGCACATTTCCGGAAATATTTATGTCGAAATGGGTAAAATACTCGAAACAAGCTATCCTTATTTACTTTGGGTAGCATTTACTTGCATCACTTTGTTGTACAATGCTTTTTTCTTGCGATTTACTTTCAGCTTTGCTATCCCAACATGTATTATGTATTGTCTGAGTGATGTAGCCTATACTAATGTACATGTTTCACGGAAATGTGGAAGCAATCACCTGCAGTTTGTTTGCATGGGAAAGAGGGATTCGTTGTCGTCAGGATAGTTGCTTAATGTGATATATGAAGATGAAATTAATAGGCCAAGGCAGTGTACAGGAACACTTATCCAATGGCCTAGCCTAGGTAATGAAGTGCAAGTACATGCAAGAACAAATGACTTAGCAGTGTTCGATTTTAAGGAATTTGCAATGATTGTCCAAAGGACTACCATTTTGTAAAATTTGGTTGTCCTGCACAAAATAAGGTAGTCCCACTTCTACTCTTTGTAGCAATCATGGAATTGGAAGCACATCACCATGTGTCCCCAAATTTAGTGGCTTTCACTTTAATACACCACATAAGAAATCCCAGATATCCATGGAAGTGCTCTCTCAATAGCATCTACAGCAGTGTGTGATTACTAATTTTATGGGGCAAGCAGCTAGCACCCAAAACAAGACATTGGCATTTTCTGAAAGGTTGAGGGGAAGGGACCGGTGCCACGGAGGGGAAAAACAATTCATTAATTGCGATGAGATCCCCCTCTTCAACAGTACTGGTCAACATTCACAGGCCATACTAAAACTATAGTGACAATACCCAATGTTGTGGAAAATTGATGACATTCTGACAGGGAAAGGGTCGTTGGGGGACATTGACCTTAGCAAGTTGGATTTGCCCCCATCCCCAATTGTATGAACTCATCTATGATTGATTGGAAATTTGAGTATGATTGATAAGGCACTTGAGTAGTATCAGGTTCCAACAGCTCCTTTGGTTTTAGATTATAATGGAATCTTGAGCTTGTGCCACTCTCTCATAACACTAAGGTATAGGCCCCCCTTAGGAAAAAATGCTCTTTAATATTAGATTTATTGTGAGAACTGTTGACAAGCAAACAATGCTCAGCAACACGTAAGAAAAGACGAAGAATATTAAGGAACGGCCTATAAATGCAAAATGTAAAAAACATTAGAAAATGGTAGGCTATGTTCTCCTTTGGACTAGTAAAGTTCATTGTGATAACTCTTCAGAAATACAGCCTTAGGTTAGGTTCGTAGTGTAGACCTGTACATATATATTACATGTTAGGCTAAGGCCAATTGCAGTGCCACTCTTAAGAAAAGCACCTCGCAAGGAAAACCTGCTGGAGTAAATCTTGCGAATATGTCTCTGATGGTTATTTCAGAGTCATTTAAACATGCCATCCAATTATTTTTGGCCATGTTGTCCATTTAAGGTTTTTTCTTTCGAAATTTCTGACGAAGGGTCTTGGAAGTAGTGATGCTATAGCCTATGCCATATGTGTACAGAGTGCACTAGTCTTCTTCTTCTTCTTCTTCTTCTTCTTCTTCTTCTTCTTCTTCTTCTTCTTCTTCTTCTTCTTCTTCTTCTTCTTCTTCTTCTTCTTCTTCTTCTTCTTCTTCTTCTTCTTCTTCTTCTTCTTCTTCTTCTTCTTCTTCTTCTTCTTCTTCTTTTCTTCTTCTTCTTCTTCTCTCTTCTTCTTCTTCTTCTTCTTCTTCTTCTTCTTCTTCTTCTTCTTCTTCTTCTTCTTCTTCTTCTTCTTCTTCTTTCTTCTTCATCTTCTTCTTCGCCTTCTTCTTCTTCTTCTTCTTCTTCTTCTTCTTCTTCTTCTTCTTCTTCTTCTTCTTCTTCTTCTTCTTCTTCTTCTTCTTCTTCTTCTTCTTCTTCTTCTTCTTCTTCTTCTTCTTCTTCTTCTTCTTCTCTTCTTCTTTCTTCTTCTTCTTCTTCTTCTTCTTCTTCTTCTTCTCTTCTTCTTCTTCTTCTTCGTCTTCTTCTTCTTCTTCTTCTTCTTCTTCTTCTTCTTCTTCTTCTTCTTCTTCTTCTCTTCTTCTTCGTCTTCTTCTTCTTCTTCTTCTTCTTCTTCTTCTTCTTCTTCTTCTTCTTCTTCTTCTTCTTCTTCTTCTTCTTCTTCTTCTTCTTCTTCTTCTCTTCTTCTTCTTCTTCTTCTTCTTTCTTCTTCTTCTTCTTCTTCTTCTTCTTCTTCTTCTTCTTCTTCTTCTTCTTCTTCTTCTTCTTCTTCTTTCTTCTTCTTCTTCTTCTTCTTCTTCTTCTTCTTCTTCTTCTTCTTCTTCTCTTCTTCCTTCTTCTTCTTCTTCTTCTCTTCTTCTTCTTCTTCTTCTTCTTCTTCTTCTTCTTCTTCTTCTTCTTCTTCTTCTTCTTCTTCTTCTTCTCTTCTTTCTTCTTCTTCTTCTTCTTCTTCTTCTTCTTCTTCTTCTTCTTCTTCTTCTTCTTCTTCTTCTTCTTCTTCTTCTTCTTCTTCTTCTTCTTCTTCTTCTTCTTCTTCTTCTTCTTCTTCTTCTTCTTCTTCTTCTTCTTCTTCTTCTTCTTCTTCTTCTTCTTCTTCTTCTTTCGAAATATGGTGACACATCCAGAAGGACATTACTTCACCACGCATGCGTCGAGAGGTATCAAACCCTAATGTTGTTGGCAATAAACTGGGCAGGGTCCTTATGATCAAGGGAATTTGCAACTACAGAAGCAGGGAGACTATTCCAATCCTTAACCGTATTAGGAAGGAAACTATACTTGTAGCAGTTTGTCCTAGTAAAGAGGTGGCAAAAATGCAGATTATGCATCCAGCGTGTTCTACGAGTGGGATGCCGAAGTCTATCCACAGGAATTTGTGCTTTACCAAAAACACCCTTAGAGAACAGGATCAATCTGTTTTGTCTACGACGTTCTGCTAACGTAGGGAGATCAAGGTCTTTCAGAACAGAAGTCATAGACCCTGGCTCCCGGGAGAAGTTTGAGCTGATAAAGCGAGCCGATCTCCTTTGAATACTCTCAAGCTTATCCTGTAAATAAATCTGGTGTGGATCCCACACAGAACTTGTGTATTCCAAAACTGGTCTGAGAAGACCCTCATAAGCAGCTAGCTTTACATCACTAGAGCAAAACGATAGGTTCCTTTGAAGTACCCCTAAGATTTTGTTACCTTTATTACAAATAAATTGGACATGCTTATCCCAACTAAGGTCGCTAGTGATAGAAACCCCTAAGTACTTAATTGAGTCAACCTTAAGTAACTTTTCGCCATTCAAGACATAATCGAAACAAACAGGCTTCTTTTTCCTGGCAAAAGTGATGATATTACACTTTGAAGGCTGGAATCTCATACCCCACGTCTTAGCCCAGAGACCTAGATTATCAATGTCATCCTGGAGCCTACGACAGTCACTATCATCATCAATGATTCGATAGCAAACACAATCATCGGCGAAAAGCCTGACATTAGAACTGGCAACATTTACGATATCATTAATGTGCGCCAAAAAGAGAATGGGTCCTAAGACGGACCCTTGAGGGACTCCAGACACGACATTCTCAAAAGAAGACCGAGTACCATTCACTACAACAGCCTGTTTACGATCAGATAGAAAATCGTTAACCCACTGGAGGATCTGGTTCGATACACCTAGGCTAAAGAGCTTGGTTTTTAGTAGCTCATGAGGCACAGTGTCAAAAGCCTTTTCAAAATCCAGAATGAAAACATCCGTTTGTTTGTTCTTATCCAGGGATGAAGCCCAGTCTTCAATGACTGACACCAGTTGAGTATCACAGCTGTGTGATCTTCTAAAGGCATGCTGCTTTGATGAAAGGATATTCTTTGACTCAAAGAAGTCCATTAGATTTGAGCTTATAATGTGTTCTAATAATTTACAACAAATACAGGTAAGCGAGACCGGCCGATAATTGCTTGGGAGAGAGCTGTCATTTTTTTTATAAATAGGGCAAACATTTGCCCTCTTCCAGTCAACGGGTATTCTCCCGCTTGAGAGGGATTGTTGATAAAGGTGACTCAACATAGGGGCAAAGTCAGATGCAATTTCTCTTAGGACCCAAGATGGATATTGTCAGGTCCAACAGCCTTATTTTTATTGAGACCTTTTAACAGTTTTTCAACCCCATGTGTGGAGATAGAAATATCGGCCATTCTGGTACCAGAAGGTCTACGAAATGGGATTATACTGAACACAGTCTTAGTGAAGACACTAGTAAACTGGGAATTGAAGGCAAGGGCCTTGTCCAGATCAGTGATGGCTAGTTTGCCATTCGTCTGGAGAGGGGGGATACTATGTTTATCCTTTTTTTGACCATTAATGTACTTCCAAAAGGGCTTAGTGTCATTTTTTATATCTCCAATCATACCATTGATGTAATTCGTATGGGAGATATAAACTTCTCTTTTAACTTTCTTACGCAATTCAGCCCATTTGTCATGAATATTGTTCTTACGAGTTTTTTTAAAAATAGCATGCAACTTGTCCCGCCTTCTGATCAGCTTACGTATGCCGTCATTAACCCAGGGGAGGGATGTCCTAGTTCTAGTTAATTTGGTAGGAACATTTTTTTTAACAGTTCTTTCGAGGAAGGACTTTATTAATTGCCAGTTTTCATCAATTGAGCGATTATTTTGACCCCCGTTAAAGTAACCTAAAGCGAAAGTCCGGGTATCCCTCCTCATGGCACTATAATCACCCTTGGAAAACTGCCAGATAAGCCTACGGGGTTGTCTGATGTTTGGTAAGAGACACTTCAGTCTACAAAATAAAGCCTCATGGTCGCTAAAAGGGTCCAAGGGAGAAACTTCAATGTACTGACTAGGTGAGTTGGTAATTAATAAATCAAGAGTGTTATCACCCCTAGTAGCGAAGTTAACTAGTTGATCAGCCGCAAAATCATTTAAGATATCTAGAAGCAGCTTACCGGAACTATTAGTCAGACACAACCCACTGTCCTTATTGAGCCTAGTAAGCCAATCAATTTTTTTTTTTTTAGTTAAAGTGATCCAGAGCTCTGTAAATTTCGGGATTAAAATGTCCTCATTTGAGGACTACAAAAAGTTTTGTACATGATTACTGATACAATGAAACTATCACTAAGGAAATACCAAGAGCTTAATTTACTTTTTCAAACTATTTTCAGCTTAAGTACGTACATGTGAAATTGGGATCAAAAGTTATGTCTTTGTAATTTCTGCATTCTTTACCTATGAGTGTAAAGGACTGCCTTCGTAGCTTAGTTTCTTGTGATGGAAACATGGCGTGCATTAATACAAAATGGTGAACAAAGTAAAGGTATAAGTTCAAATTGCGCGTTAATATTTGTAGCTTCCACGGAGAAATTCACCTCCTCGGTGTACAGTGCAGGCCTGATGGAGTTCGTCCGGGGCACTCTTCAATAGTCACATTTCGATGCAGTGACTACTGTATGTGGGAAGTTGTAGTATGCATGCGTGATCACCGTATTTTGCAAGTAAAATTTTGTGATTGGATTTCTAAAGTTCCTTGTTCGCGCAATTTACTGCTCTGCTAATGTAGACATGAATGTCTTTCAAAAGATTTGGTTGTCCCGACGGACAACCTCACACACTTGTTTTTGTAGCATCTGGTAGTCCTGCAGAATTTTTGGTTGTCTCGGGCACCAGGACTACCGTTAAAATCGAACACTGCTTAGGCATACCTAAGATTATAAAGATCAGAAATCGCAGGGTATTTATTTGTTTTTTTTTTAACTGAAACTTTAAAAGAAAATTTCAAGGTGATTTTGAGGCTCTTCATTTGAGAAAATGTCAAGAGTTGCTGGGGGTTGGCCCCACTTCACCCCTAGTGTATTATACCATGGCAGTACTCCTAGACCCCACAAGAATGTAATGCTTCACAAGTTCACATGTACCAAGTTGGTCTACAAAATTTCCTCTACTTTTATGAGTTGCCCCTCACATGCTTGTTATTAAATTACTGTAGTTTGCATGTTTTTTGTCTGGGAAATCTTTAATGTTCAGTATACTCAAGGGCTTTTTTGCACTGGAACATGTACTATGAGTTCTGTAAAAGAAGCGGGAGTGTACTCTACATACCCATTTACCATTGAACTAACAACTGTATACAATATTGCCACAGTACTGAAACTGTCAGCTGTTGTGCATCTTACAAAACTGATACATTCGTGTAAACAGCACAAATGTTGGAAGTTATAGAGAAAATTCAATGAGAGGTTTGATATTGAAGGTTTGAACTTTGATGCTGGGTGAATTTTAGTCTGAGTACCAATTGTTACAAATTTTATAGGACTTGATGGCAAAGTAAAACCAAGCAGTTGTACGTAGTCACTTGTAAGAGCATAAGTCAGACTTAACTTGAAATCATCCCTTTTCTCTGCAGGACGTGAAAGATGAGTCAGAACACATCACACTCCGAGTTGTGGGAGGTGTAAGTATTGAGTATTTCCGGATTGTCATAATTCATGAAGTGAGCTCTGAAGTCTTGGTAAACTTCATAACCATGCTGGTCAAGTTTTCTGCTCTGAATAAAGCCATGCATGAATCATAACTTCAGGAGCTGTAGTTTTGATCTAGATTAATTTATGTTGCTGATAACGATGCATGTTAATGTATGTGAAATTAGTAAAATTTCTCGGTGTAATATCTGAAGGAGACAGATATTTCCTTCACATGTAAGGCAACTTTGCAGCTTTATATTTAGTGTGAATTTTTGTAAGGTATAAGTGCCCCAGGGTTAGTAGTTGCCTCCAAATTTAGAAGGTCTGTAATTGTGGTACTGGAATTCTGAAGTCCCTGAAAAGTAAATCTTTGGGGTTCTGTGGCAGTTTGAAAGGGACAAATTTACAAATTGACACACTAAAAATGCATGTGCCCATTCCTAATTAAAGAAAAGAAAAAATGAAAGTGAACAGATAACTGTTCTGGTATGTTTGTTGTTTGCAGGAGAGACCAAGAAATTGAGATGTTTTTGTTGTAACTGTAATTTTTATTCTGGCTTGGATAGCCACAGCACTGAGAAAGGGTATTGTGGCAGACCTTCTTGCATGTCTGAGGATTTCTTGTCATACCTGAATGTGGAGCTAATGTTTATATTCATCTGTTCAAACATGAAAGAACTTGATCCATGATGCATAGACACATAAGAACACAAACCCTGATTTGCAGACAGCTGTTGCAAAGAAGGGCTTAGTATTTCTGAAGGTTTATTACTAGCCCATTGGACAGTTGACAAACTTATTCACCAGCTCAAAGGACATTTGCATCATCCTCCAAAGGCATAGTCTGCAGTAAACCTACACAGCTATATAAGCCAATGGGGCTTTTCATTCTCAAGCGACACTTGCCCAAGTGTGATGTTAACTTTCCCCAGGCAAGCGGGCTTACACATTTGCCCAGCGATGTGTCACAGTGTAAGGTGCACACTTATGTGGATATCATGGAAAAAGGAAGAAAATTGGGGGGTAGGGGGGGGGGGCTCAAAATATAAAACAAATGTCAATTTGCAAAAAGAGCCTTTACCTGAGAGAAATCCTACTTACTCTGCTTGTAGTATGTATATCAAGGCTGTTTTCACGAGGCTTATTGATGATTAGGCCAGCATTCAGGAAAGGCTTCAAAGGTATTTTGACTGAAACCACCTCCATCATAATTTCCTGTGCTCTTTTGCATTCTGTTTGATATGCTTACAGTATGTCTTATTTTTTTTTATCTCACTTTAGGAAGGATCAGCTGTTCAATTTAAAATCAAGAAATCAACTCCTTTACGAAAACTGATGAGGGCTTATTGTGAAAAACAGGTATGTGGCTGACTCTCCTAAACTTACCGAGGTTGCCACCAGAAAGGTTAAAAAGTTGAGGATTAGGTTCTGCTGTTCAAAATAGGATACAGAAGGCATGGGATCCCGGAGCATAGACCCATTGGGATTGGGGGAGACAAAGGGCTGCTTCAAACACAATGTCCAGACTGAAGTTTGAAAGGCTGTTTGTATACAACTGTGAATGTCAGAGACAGTACCATTAAAATACCTATAATTGCCTCACAAGTAACAAAGTACATAATGTTACCCGTGGGTGGAATAAGATGGGAGGCTCCTTCCTGGGAAATTTTGGGAACTGGAGGGAAATTTACCTTTTATCTTCATGAAAATTTGTAAAGAATTGTGGAAAATTTGACTCGCTACATGAGAAATATACTTTTATTCCATCCCTCACATTTTCAGGTTCATTTTGCTCATGGAAAGGTAAATGTTGGAAGGGGAGAGTAGGTGGTGGAGGAGGAAGAAGAAAAAGCTTGTCCCTTGGTTCTAAAAGTCCTACAGCCTGTACATTGTTAATTTTAGATTGTTATTACTTGCTCAAGGATCACTTTGTATCATAAATTTTTTTCTAATTTTAATGCAATGCAATGGTGGGGGAGTTGGGAAGGGGGCCAGGAGGTTCGTTTGAGGTTGAATTTAACTATATGAGTTGGTGAAGGTTGAGTTTGTGGGCCTTACCGCTAGAAACCTTTTTTAGGGAGCAGACTGTATCTATTTCAAAAACTTAGTGGTAATCTTAAGCAATTAACATTTTCTTTCAAAGACTGAACCCTTACATTAGAACATTGAAATTACAAAAACTTGCCTGCAGTAGATTTGCCATAAGGTGAATCACTTTCTTAACAGCTCCATTGAAATTATTAAAAGCTATGGTATTGTGACACAATGGATTGTTCAATCAACAACAGAAGAGAACTGCCAATTTGGAAAGTAGTATATACTTGACATTGTAGTTCCAAAACAGTTGGGCAGGACAACCCTTTCCTGTATAAAAATTCTTACCTTGATAATTTTCTCCCAGACAATTCCCTCTAAGGATAGTTCTCATCCTTGATGAACTGCCCCTCTGACCACTTCACTAGAAAGTTTAAAATTGCCCATGTTGGGAATTTCCCTGGTGGTAATTTCCTGGGGTGGAATTGTCCGTTTGGTAATCATCTAGGGGTTTGTGTCTGAGGGGGGTTGTCTGGGGGAGGAAGGTGGAATTGCTCTGCACAAAGTACAGGCAGGAGACTGTTTGGTACTTTGTTGCTAAACTTTGCAAGGGGAGGTGTACAAAAATAGCTTTTCAGTGGTCAATAAATCACTTTGTCAAGATGTTTTTTTCACATTCTTTGCAGGGCGGTGCTCTCAACACTTTGAGATTTAGGTACGATGGTGAAAACATTGATGACAACGACACACCAGAAGCTGTAAGTTGAATGGACAGTTTGCCCTGCTTAAATAAAGTAGTTTAAGTATGATTTGCAGTGATTTTAGGAAGGCTACATTTCCCTAGGCTGAATCTATGCCCTACAAGGTTGAGGACAGCTAACCATTTAGTCGTAGGCATATGGGATAATTTTTGCTTGGGGGCTGAGCCGTTGTTGCATGAGAAGAACATACATTGCCTGAGAAGGATGCCTAATTTTTCCAAAAATTTGCCACAGAAATAGATTTTGCCTGAACTCTGCAGGGGTGGGGTTTGGGTGGTGGTAGAGGAGGGACTGCAGAAACTGCAGAAATGGAAGGTGTGGCTTCATTGTAGTCACTACTCAGGCAAGGAGCAGCTATCTGAAAAAAGTTTTTTATTGTAGTGCAAAATCTGGTGTGTAGGTTATGAAGATGATCACAGATTTTATCTAAGGTATTGGTTTTTATAGCTTATTGGAAGGTTTACACTGAAAAAATTTTGCACACCATCAGCAATGTCTGTAGTTACATTTTCATGTAATAGGGGACAGAAAGTATTGAAATATGCCATAGGTCTGAAATGGAGTATATAAGGGAATACAGTTCAATTTGAAAGCACAGAATAATTATAAAAGGGGGGATGCTAGTTTTGTGATAATGCCAACACCTGTTAAAGTTTAGCTGAAGTCAAAACCTGCAAAAATACATGTTACAGGGGTGATAAAGTGAAGTTCATTGTTCCAGCTCCCATCTTCACACAACATTCGAGAGCTGAGATATAAGATGTTGAAGTAAATTCACTCAATAAAGAACAGTAAATTACTAAATTGTATGATACTTTTTAGTTGCTACTTGTACTACTCAGATTGCAACCTTTGTTTGCCTTTGTTTTTCCAAAATCCACTGTACCTTTGCCCCAAACTGCGATCAATATTTAACTGTTGTAGAAAGACTTAACCAGAGCTGGAAATAACCGAAGGCCACAGAGGCCATGGCCTTCATATGTTTGGCAATAGCCTTGGCGCCCTACAACATGACACACTTTTCAAGGCCGACTTGGCCTTTGTGCTATTCCTAGCAAAATACAACCAAATGTATACCAGACAACACAAGATCTTTTGTTTGGCCTTGGTGCCCTTTGAGATGCATTAATGGCCTTGAAAGCTAATATGAAAATGGCCTTGCCCTCATGATGTCTTAAGTAGGCATGGCACGACCAAAGTAACTTTCTTAATAAAACTCTTTGGATAAAGCTTGAAACTAAACGAATGTTCATATACATCGTAATATGACAATATGAATTGCAAAATACTACTACTCACAACACTGCTAGGCAGCTCACCCATCATGCACACACCTCTGCCATGCCACGATACTAGAGGAGCACATGTGACCACATTGTGAATGGTGCGTTGGCTTGCAGTGACTGCTTTGCATTCGCGATAACACCATCACTGCACAGTACACAGAGAATAGGCGCACTTGTTATCGACTGTCCATACAAGTTTTTTTGCACAAGAACAAAACTGAGGCTTATGTAGGGAAGCTGACAGACAGGTGGTTATGCATGTCTGCACATTGGCCAATGATGTGCCTCGAAATATGATCCCCCCTTGGTTATGAGGGTATTGTGATGTAAGCCTCTTTATGAAGTTGCCAAGACAAATCTATCTCAGCATTTCATTAGTTCCATTAATGCACATCCTCCCTCTGTATAGTCTATCTCTTTGTGCTGCAAATTGCATCATAAAGTCAGGTGAACAGTTGTGGCATTTTTTGAAACGGGATTTTTTGACGTTTTTCTTCAAATTCATTTTGTTTTGCCAAATTGCACCAGTTGTAACTGTTTTTGAACTGACATTTTTACATTACTGTATCCAGTCGTGCATTATGCAAAACTTTTTAAGGCAGTGTCATGCCCAATTTAAATACACCAGCTCTCTCATAACAATATGCACAAAAGAGAAGGAGTGATTTATTTTCAGGGTAATGCAAACTTTTTGGCTGACATCAAAGTTTGAAGATTCAAAAGATGGAGAGTAGCTCACATTCCACACAATGCAGACCATAGTGCTTGGGTTACACATAGACCTAGGCTATAGCCTTGTATGCTCACCAGGACATGGCCTTAAGCAATAAAAATGGGTTTGTGCCTGCACAAGGAGGAGCTTGCAGTGGCCAAGTGGTTAGAGCATCCGACTTACAGCCGGAAGGTCTAGGGTTCAAGTCCTGGCCGGGTCATACTAAAGACTTTAAAAATGGAACCTACTGCCTTTGTGCTTGGTGCTCAGCATAAGCAATGGAGTAGGGAAACAAGCCAGTGAGCCACAACTGGAAAAAAGGCAGTGGTCGTCTCGACTTGAACCAATTGGTTGGAAACTGGGACGTTAAACCTCATCTAACTAACTAACTAACTAACAAGGATGAGCTTTATACAGGTATGGGAGGAGCTACAAATATTTATACTTGGGAGAACTGGAACTGTCTGGGATGATGAGAACTGCCCTTAAATAATTTTATATTTTGTGTTTTTTTTTCAGCTTCACATGGATGACATGGACCAGATAGAAGTATTTCAGCAGCAAACAGGAGGGTATTGAGGAGGCAACATCAGTTTATCCTGGCTGAAATTGAAAACATTCTCACAAATACTGTAACAAACATTGCAGAGTTATCTGAGCTGTTGAGCTTAAACATTACAGTGACTTAAATATTTAGAGAAATAGCATACATGTTCCCATTTTCAGAAGAAAAAAAAATTCCACATTTCCTTTGTTTTTAAGAGTAAATGGCAGCTCACCGCGAAGTGAAGAGATACTGTATAATACAAACACAGAGACAGAAGTAGCTGTTTCGACATAACAAAATGTGGATTTAAAGATTCTCTGTAAAAAAGCTGCTTTTTTCAGTTTGTATATGTGATTGGGAGGTATCTGTACATTAATAATTTAAGTGATTTCAAAAGTGAAGGTTCTGGCTTAAGACTCATTACTTGCATTCTTACTCCGAGTGACTCTTACAGGGTTAAAATGAAAGTAATTTTCTATATATGTGGTTAAGTGGCATCTTATTCTGTGCACTAAAAGCGAAACGGTACTTCCTTTGAGGTATAACATATTTAGAAATATTGACAACTTGCTCCCTAATGAGTCATGCCATTCTTATTGTATAAGAAAACTTTTGAAGACAGTTGGAAGTCATAATTTCGGACCCATGTAGTGTACTTCATCTACAATCTCTGTCATTTGCTTGCACATACTCTTACCATCTCATATATTAGATCTGTAGTAACTTAGTAAGTTAACCCAAGTGATGTCTCAAGGTTTGCAAATTTAAGCTAATCTCACATAAATGTAAGATATTTCATGTTCATTTTTGCAGAAAGAGTTACTACTCAACCAATTCATGTGGTGTCTTGAGGTTTGCAGCTCATGCAAATTTCAAGTCCATTTCAGTTGCTAACCACTCCCATGTTATGCACATTCATAGTTCTGGCTGCATATGTTTCACTCAACTTCTGACAAATTATGCAAAGTTCTGTTTTGAGTGAAACTCTTGGATTTTTGTACTACCTTCACCTTACAGCTGACTTTGTTTTGAAAATGCTCGAATTGGTTGTTTTGAGCTTTCATGTCCAGGATTCTTAGGAATATTTTAACTAGGAACAAGCTTTGGGGATAACACTTTGCAGCAGGCTACATCGATATGATCAATGAAGTCACTAGCAGGGGAGGGGAGTTTGGGTCAGTTGCTCCATCATCCTACCCTGGCTCCATTCAGAGACCAAGTGGGCCCTCTTATCACTTGAGAGTAATTAAGCGCCTATGGATTTGGGACCCCCAGGGGCAGTTTTTGTTCCCCTTTCCTTACCTTCAAGGCTAGTTAGGCCACTGGATATGATGAGGGTGTATTGCATACTGTACAGATGGGCCTTTGACCCAATTCCATGTAAATATTTCACATGTGTAGTTTCTTCAATCATTTTAGTTATTTTTCACATCATGTGGTAAAATCGAACTCCCGTTACCCCGTTGTAAATTTTACATGTAAAATTTGAAGTGTATGGGTATATGGTAGGTTTGCCTAGATATTAGTCATTCTTTGGATTCAATCATTACATAAAGTGGATAGGTTCCTCATATATTGTGGGAAGTTTCACACCCGTGAATGCAGCATGTGTCTGTTCTTCATTAAGCCAACATTTGGGAAAATTTTATCAGAAGTCATATTTATTTCCATCCATCAACTACAGTAGCTTTATTGTGACTTATCAGTTCTCTAAAAAAAATTATGGTGTCAAAAGTCTTCACTAAACAAGACCAGGGAAGTGGGAGGGAGAGACCCATAAGTGGGAGGGACAGAGATCCATCAGGGACACATCAGTCAATGCAACTGTAATATAATACCTAATTCATATTGAAAGTTGTGCTTCAGTGCCAAAGGTTGACCAGCAACATTTGAATAGCAGCTGAAAAAGTTGATGGGACAAGTCAGTATTTTCTGGAAAGTTCTGTATTGTACACATTGAAACTCATATGACTCTGGATTTTGTTTCAGTCGCAAACCACACTGTAAGCACTGTCTGCATAAAATACCAGATTGTAAGTTTATTCCACTTTTCCACCTTGTGTTAGTACAAATATAGTGTAGAAAGTTGTGAAATGCAGAAATAAACATGCCACACCATAGTTGATTACCTTTTATTTATTATCAGTTAGTTTGAATATGTTATTGGCCAAGTATGAGAGTTTGTCCAAGATCAATGAAACCTTTTCTCTATTGATAACAATTACCAAGTAGCTTGGTTTTGTAAAAGTAATCAATTTTCAAACCTCCCATTTCATTACTGAGCACTGCATGCTGGGAAATTTGTGATACCATTCATGGAGAAAGTTTAAACTCTTTATGTACATGAAATATGTAAACACTTTTCTTGTATTTTATAGGTAGGTTGTGTTGTAGCAACATGTTACAAAATTTCAAGCTTAATCTATAATGAATGCTGTTAAATGCTTTCTGTCGTCAAGTTTCAAGGTAGAATAAACTTCAGTTTTAAAGAACAACAAATGGCATTCGAGGCAATCTGCCAGTTTTACACAAAATTTTAAACCTTGAAACTAGAAGTCTTGACAAGGATAGCCCTCCAGCAAACACAGTTTATGCTGAGTTAGGAACAAGGTATAGCCATGGGGTGTGAAGGGCACGTGATAAAAATTTTATGTTATTGATGATTCTCTATAATTGTCAGTGAAGTATTTTTTTTTTTCCTGTTTTGAGATGTCTGGTACAGAAATCCTTTCATAAATACACTTTGAGACTTCATATTCATTCCATGGTTAGTATTATTTAAGTTGAAACAGAGCTGAAGACAAGAATTTAACATCGGGTAGTGCAGACACATGGTTCCATGGTTCGTATTAACAGGAGCAAGATATAGAAGCTGCTACCGATGAAATCATCTGCCAGAAACCAGAAAGGTTGGCTGGTAGCCATATACTGATTTTCAAAGAGTTTTTCTTTGTAAATACTTTTGATGACCACGATGCAAACAGTAATCATTGGTAACACCACGACTTGATAACTCGCATTACAATATGAACCAAAGTGCCCTGGAGTAACCCTACTCATTTCAAACCCCCTGACCTTGTCTATTTAATGGTTCCTTTCAAGAGAACATATTAAACTTATCCCCCATCTTTTGAAAGGAGGATGTCCCCTTCCCTCTTTCAGAATCCTAACAAAAAAATAGGCATGTTTGTTCCCATAGCTTGCAATATAGCTGGTTGAATGAAATCAAACTCCATAATGGTGGAAACAGCCATTCAATGGGTTAAAATCATGGGAAAATGCCTCATATTACACCACTGACCATCTATCCCCCAAATTTTTCCAGGGCCCTTAACTTAGCCCTGGATTCCGAGCTTCCAGGGCATTGTGATTTAGGTAGCTCTGGTGAAAGTTATGTCCCCCCTCCCCTCTCCCATTCACACACACACTTCTGAGAAGCTATTGATGCTCATGAAATGTCAATGAAATTTTTACTCTATAACAAAGGAGCTTGTTGATATCATTATGTTAATAAGCCTCACATGGAATGTTTGATAATTGGGCAGGAAAGCAACTTGCCACATGGATCTCAAGGAAGTACATACTGTGTATGAAATGTTGCATGTGACAACAATGTTTTATCCCAGCATCTTCATACAAGCAAAGATCTTAGCTACACAGTAATTCTGTGGTGTGGCAAAGTTAATAACATTTTAGTTTACATTTTTGCACCTTTCCAGAAGTTTTCAGTGATTATAAAATAACTTTTACAATATAGTAAGATTTAGAAAGAAAAAGTTGTGGCAGTACATTGTGGTTTAGGGTCCTTTTTTTGCATATGAAGAAAATCAATTTTGACCAGCACTGTACTGGTCGATGACCCTAGATTTTCAATGCTTCATGGGAAGGACTCTGTACAATGGGAGCTCTCAATGACTAGCTACACAGATTTTTACTCAAAGCTACTTTCCTTTAATCTTAGGAAGGTGGAACACTGCTAGAGCTATAGTACTTAGTATGCTGTCTGCTGACATAATATTTTGGTCGCTCTGTGGCTTCCCATACTAGGTCAGCAATAACTGATACTTGAAAACTGGACTTCCTCGAGTATGACTGTGGAGGTATGGTATGACCCATTGGAATCTTTTTTCAAATTACCATACACTCCTCAGTCATTGATCCACATGGATCCAAAGTATGTTAAAGACATTCTGTTTGAGAGTACTCACACTTGTACAACAAATATATCCAAAACCAGAAAGCAAAATTGCATTTAAGTTTTCATGAATTCATTTCATTCAGCTTTCACTAGGACTACCCCTGACATTGTACCTGCATGTACTGGACATGTCATCATGATGCTAATGTACCACTCTTCTGATCAATGTTATTCGTCCACACTTAGTATACCATACTTACCACAAGGTTTTCAGAGTTTGAACTCTGGTAATCTCAAATGACCTTTTACCCATGCACAACAGCAGCTGTAGGATTCTAGTGCCATTATAACATTTGTATAATATGTGTAAAACTGGTTTCTTAGCATGAGATATTCTCCTACATATGTTTTAATATTTTGACCTCAGAGGACCTTAAACTTCCACAAAGAACTGTCAGGCTCACCTTGTATATATGACATATCTTTATGCTAAAAATGAAAAGTACACATGCTTCCTATTCTGAAATACCGTACTTTCAAAGTTTTCAGAATGTGTTCTCATGGCATCAGCATACCTGCCAACTTTTGATTATCTAAAACTGGGACACCCACTGCGATTGCCATCCTGGAGGGTCTATGGGGAGGGGGTGTCCCCCTCCCCCTTTGGAAAATTTTTGTAAATGTTAATGCCCTTAGATCAAAATGGTTGCACATTTGATGCTGAAATTTATCATAATTCCATAAGAAAAAATGTAAGATTTGTATGGGTGAGCCATGACTTCAAGCAAAATGGGCCACTTTTTAATAGCATTTCTGAAAGCAAAAACTTAATGTGTTTTAAATCAAAACTTACTAGGATGCAAAAAATATCCCCTAGCCATGTATACATGTCAGTTATCATTGACATGGCAGGCCAGTGTAACTGTATACAGTAGGTCACATTAAAGTATCACCTACTCACCTACTACCTGGTTCAAAAATGCATAGGAACCACACTTTTAAAACTCTCACTAATAGTCATCCAGCCTTTCTTTTGCTTCTTTTGAGTTTCCATATTCATTCTCACACTTTCAAGAATCCGCAAAACAACGGCAAAAAGTACCAAAATTCAATGACAATACCAAAAGGCTACACAAAATGTGAACAGTTAGGCCTATTGGTTAGGCTACGTTATGCCTAAGCAGAGGCATACAGTACAGCATGCTTGCACTGTAGGCCCAACTTTCAACTCACTACGATGCTCAGGGTAAAAGTCATTGTCACATCAATGTGAAACCATAAGCATGATTCCCGGTAACCAGTAGCACCCCAACTCCTTGGCAGGTAAAACTATTGCTTCCAGCTTGGTCATGTCGACGATGTTTGCATTCGAGGGTATCGGTATTCTTTCTTTTTCCAGCCAGATCAGTAGGAATCTATACGTACATGTATAGGCATTCCTGTTACAAATTTGTGCACAGGCAACCTTACTGTAGCTTCCTACATACATTTAGTGTGTGTTTTGAGGTAATGGTTGGTCTCCACAATTGCTTCCACTCTGCATACGGTCATTAATGTGTATTTCCCAGCATTGTAGCATGCACAGCATTGCTTCATATGACAGGCATAACATCTTTATACACTTTTTCAAGGAAAAATCCCTGTAACCAAATATCTTTTTCTGGAAATATGAAAACCGGGACAAACCCGTTTTTCAGTGTTTCAGCATGCCGAAAACGGGACAAACCCGGGAAAAACGGGACAGTTGGCAGGTATGCATCAGATGACCTATATGATCTCTACTCATTACAAAAGTTTCTTCCTTTGCATAAAGAGCATGCTTAGTGTGAGAAGTATCCATGTGTACTACTGTATTACAAGGTTTCGGCATTTGACCTCCAGTGACCTCAGATGACCTTTGACCTCCACCAAAAGCATAACATTCTTCTCACTTCTACATGCAAAATATGAAAAGTATCCATGGTTTCTTCTCGAGGTATTGTGTTCACATGGTTATCTGCCTTTAACCTCTATGACTTCATGTGACCTTTGGCCTCTACCAAAAACAAAAGAATTGGAACTCTTATATAATACATCTGCATGCACAATATGGAAAGTATCCATGCTTCCTATCTTGAGATATCATGCTAACAAGATTTTTTGGGAGTTTGACTTCCATAGACCTTAGATGGCCTTTGACCTCCACCAAAAGTGATAAAGTTCTTGCTCATAATATATCTACATGCACAACCATGAAATGTATTCATACTTCCCACCTAGAGGCTAGAGATATCATGTGAAAGACATTTTGAGAGTTAAACCTCTGTAGACCTGTGGCCGCAACCATAAATGATAAGGACCTCCTACTTCATATGGGGCATTCATAAGCTAAGCATAAAAGCATCCATGCTCCCTATCTTGACATATTGTTAACACAGTTTTTCAGGGTTTGACCTCTGGTGGCTACAGAGGACCCTTTACTTCAACCAAATATAATAAGGGATCTGCTACTAGATATGGAGCATCTAAGCTATGTATGCAAAGCATCCATGCTTCCTATTTTGAGATATCCTTTACAGGTTTTGACCTCCACCAAAAGCAACAGGAATCTTCTGCGTGATCAGGGGGATCTACCAGCTAATACAGTAATGCAAACTATCCATGCTTCCTATCTTGAGATATTGTCTTAACAAGGTTTTTAGGGTTTGACCTCACATGACCTTTGACCTGCACCAAAACAATAGGGTTCTTCCTCCCAATATGGGACATCCACATACCAAGTATGAAGACTGAGCTTCTCTTCTTGACATACTGTGTTAATGATCTGAGAGTTACAAACACACATACCATCATGAATGCATAGGTTTCTCTTTTCATGGAAGCCAAAAATGATTTCCATGTGTGATCCTGTCTTGTTTTTCGACATTTTATCAAGCTGCTAAATCTCGTTCCTAGAACTTTAACACCATTGTATGCTTAATGAAATGCAGTGTTGTTCAAAAATGACATAGTCAAATGCTATGGTTGGTTCATACACAGGTATATAAAGCATAGTCACTGCAGCAACGAATGCACATGGTATGATGATGCATACTTTACTGTGACAGAAGATCAGTCAAAAGTTTGTAGTTACCCTAGGCCTTATCCAGGGAACAAATTGTCATGAAGAACTTGGGCTGGATACCCTAGTCTACTGCCAGTTGGTTATGTACTTTGTCAAGAAATCAGTTTGATGTTAATGTAATTATTTTTTGCAGATTAAATTTGTCAATTACAAGAACCTGCAGCAGCTACAACTGCACATTTGTGAATTGGTGGAAGTCTGGCATTTGTTAAGATAATTTCAACCTCTGCCTCAAAATAGTGCCTCTTTCTATCCACTCTAACAGCATTAAGCTGGTGCAGGCAAACATCCTCCTGCCTCTGGGGATGGAACACAGGCCCAATCATGACTTCAATTTCTCCAGAAGTATGGGAGCTGAAAAGATAGTGGGATAACTAAATGATAAAACATCACACACAGCAAACTAACACAAAGCATCTACAGCGATTGTAATTCATGGTGCACAAACTCCATACTGCAACTATCTTCTACTCTATACTTTGTGGGCTATCTTTCAAACTTCTAGCCCTCAGTAGCATTTATATCAACTTCTTGGGAAGCAGGGCAAAAGAAATTTCTGTTAAGTCATTTCTAGGAATGGCTTGAACTTATGATCCATGGATCTAAAAATTAAAAAAGCTAGGTATTCCTTTAGAAATGAATCCACTGCAATCCAATGAAATACTGTGACATTAACTTAGTTGCCAAACCTTCCTTTCCTTTGGGGTGGGGGGGGGGGGGTCTATTGTGTGTGCTAAAATTTTCAGATGTCTGTAATTTTTTATCTTTATTTTCCTTGTACATGTATGCCAATCAATCAACACATCAATTAATAAGTTAATCAATTCATCAATTAATCAGCAATCAGACACATTTATAGAGCATTTTGTATGTGATTTGGATGAGCCCTCCACTCTTTATGACGGAATAGGAAAATGATGAATCCAGTGTTTGAAACAGAGGGCATAATACATGCACAGATGCATGTAATATTGGCTCTAAGCATGTAAAATTTTGCCTGTGCATGCTTAATTTTCTGTTTCTCAGCCTTTTTGGAGGGAAAAGGTCAGTTGTGTATGTAACTTTCATGTTCTAATTCCAACCCTGGACCAATCAATAAATAAAACACTGTTGGCTTTGGGTTCAATAAAATGAACCGAAGAAGTAGATAGTCTAAAATGTCCATTGTTACTCACTGAGTCGAAGTGTGATGACAATGGCTGCATACAAAAGGAAACTGGTGATTGTCTCTTTCCTCATTTTCCTAACCTTCTCTGGATCTGCGGCTGCTGGTTCTGGAGGTTTAATGCTGAACATACTGTCCAAGTTTTATTGCTGAAGCAAGGATACTGATGTCAAGAGGAAGGGAAACCAATCTTACCACTCTAGAGAAAATGAGCAAAATGAAATGAGAGCATAAATTCTGACTTCAACTAAACATGTATCCTCTTTAATACATGAATTTTCTGCTCAAATTGATACCATAGTTTTGACACCAAAGTCAAAACCCAACAGCTGGTATCTGCTTTAAGGAATTTCTACCCGAAGTAGCTAGATTTTTTTGCACATTACTAATAGCTAGTGCAGTTAAATGCAGCACTTATTGTTTCTTAACTTAATCCAAACTCTGGACTGTGTACACATGGTTGTTATTCAGAGAGCAAGTAAATTCCTCATAATTTTTTTTCATGGCTATAACATTCGACACTCTGCAATTTTTTTTTTCAAGTTTACATATGCAGAAAAGTCAACTTAACCTAAAGTTCCTATTGAAAATTCCTCCTAAGATCACATGAAATTACATTCTGCTGATCTGGAATCTACATATTCTGCCAAGGTTGGAAACAGTGCTTTAACTTCTAAATAAGGCATGTACACATACAGGCCTGATTTTTAAGGAAATTTTCAGGTTGCTCATCGGACAACCTGAAGCTAAATTTAGGTCGTCCGAAATAGCTTTTGGTTGTCCGAATGAAAGTGACGAACAAGAGATGAACAATTCTATTTCCTGTCTCTGCCATAGAAAACAAACATTTACTTTAAATTCTGCATTTTTCCATATTTATTGGCAAGGTACAATGATGAATGGTAGTCAATACCATTGTCTCAATGCCACTTCTTAAGGGGATTTTTATGGCATACTTTCCTGCTGATGTAGAGAACTATTCAGTTACAAATAAAATCTACTCATCCATCGGACAAGTTCATAGAGAGAAAGTGGTTGTCCGATGCAAGTTTTACCCGTCACGGACGATCAGACGAATACTAAATTTCAGCCCTGACACATACACCATGCACATGTAACTTTTTGACTGTCTGAGCAAGTTTCAGTTCTTTACATGCATGTAACAGTAATTCCAAAGAGATTTCCACAAATGTCAGTGTGAAAATACGTAGTTTTTGAAGGTGGGCATACCCAAAAAATTCTGATCCAAATCGCAAAAAAGGCTGCCTTGCATTTGTTTGTTTGCACTTTGCAGTCCAGACATCAGCAGAGTTGTGACCAGTCTCCTGATTGTAATGTTAGACTATCACACTTGAATATTTTCAAGTACAATACACGCACTGCTTGTACCAATATTCTTGAACGGGTTATAATCGTGCGGAACTTTTCCATATATGTACTGTATGGAGCAAATGCAAATTTGTTCATGCATGTAATATTTTTAGTTACATGCACAGGTGCATATAATTCCTCAGCAAGCAAGTTTCATTTCCTGCAGTTTTTGACAAGTTCTATATTCAAAAAAGCCAAATTTTCTTTCAACTTCCAATATTTTCTGGCATGGTACACTTTTGTTAGGAATCCCTTTTTTTTCCACCCATGTATACAGATTTGGCTGTGATTATTGTGAACTTGGAACGATTATGGAATACCCTGCGAGACTGAAATTTTGTTGTTTTTTTGTCACAGGCTATAACGCTATGCAGTTACTGTGTATACCTGTAGCCTCTTGCAAAATACAACCTGATTTCTCACTGCATATCCCCACAGCCTCCATAAAGACAATCCTTATTCTAACCGTGTATCCTCCTAGCCTCTCGCATACAAGTTAGCCTACATACACGGGCTGGATATAAACAGGATGTTGCTTGAAACTTTGTGTATTCAGGCCTTAAGCCTCTTGAAAACATCCCAGTGACTCGGTGGAATCAAATTCAGTGCAACCCCAGGCTGTAGTCCCTTGCAAAGACAGACTACTGACTGTGTGTCCTCATAGTCTCTTAATAGGTAAGTATACCAGTCATAACCAAAGATAACTGATATAAAACCCAAAGATGCATTGTTCTCAAATTACACTTTTGCCTAGGCTCAGTGGCCTTACATTTTCCAAAGCAGAAGTTCCATGAGTTTCCATTAGCACCTTGTGTTCGGAGTGTAGTCTATGGTATGTAGGCTAGTAGGCCTATACTATTACAAGTATTACCATAGTCTAGTACTAATTGAGGGCTAGTGAAAACTGATGCCAGCCTTGATACTGTAGGTTTGTAAGGAACTTAAATGTCTACTTTGTGCAAGGAATGCCTTGTTACTGTCACATTTTTGCTCCAATTTTGAAGACAGCCAAAAAAGAAACTGCACTGATATAAAATTGGCCATTTCTGTTTTTCACTAGCCAAACTAATTTACATTACAGTTTGGAGGACCTTGGCTTGCTACAGTAATTGTCATACTCAATCATAGATAGGGTGACCCAGGGCTCGAAATAACGGGGGCCCATGGGCCCGACGCTCCTAGAAATTCGCTCGGGCCCGTAGCTTCTACAGGGAAAGGGGCCCGGTTGGCTCCTAAATATTTCAAGTCTAACTGTACAGTCTGCACGTGAACCTCTCTACTCACAACTCAACGATCTTATATCTCGCACAGCCTGTGTATTCCTATACTTGTACAGTCACTGAAAACCTGCGAAAACATACATTATTTTTGAAATCAGTTCACGTCGCTCATCAGCAGTCTGCTTTGTCACAACACAGAAGATCACTCACGTAGACATAAACCGATATCAGTCATGAGTAATATAGGCCTCACAAGATCAACTGACGAAGACAGTTGGCGGGAATTGCACAGTGCCCTTCATTTTACGGGCAATAACTTCTGGAGTTACAAGAAAATTTTGGAAAATGTGGCATTAGCCCAGGGCTTGAAATCTTGAACCAGAAAGCCCAAAGGCTTAGTGATTCCTTGCCAAATGGGGATGCTTTGTTGCACTGAGGTTTATCCCTCAAATTCACAAGTATTACAAGTATCTAACACCCGTCTTGAAATATCGTGTTTTTCAATGCATTTGGTATTAACTTCTGATGACTTCAAATGACCTCTGACCTCCAATGGATCTTGGATCTTGAAAATTCTTGGGAAATTTGCTTTTTGACCTCAGGTGACCCCAGATGACAATCTTGGGAATTCTTGGGAAATTTTGCTTTTTGACCCTTAGTGACCCCAGACGATGATCTTGGGAATTCTTGAGGAATTTTGCTTTCTGACCTTTAGTGACCCCAAATGACACTTGGGAATTCTTGCTTTATTATGTCTGGTGACCCCATGACAATCTTGGAAATTGTTGGAAAATTTTGCCTTTTGACTTGTGGTAACCCCATATGACAATCTTGGGAATTCTTGGGAAATTTTGCTTTTTGACCTCTGGTGACGCCATACGACGATCTTGGGAATTCTAAGGAAATTTTGTTTTTTGACCTCCAGTGACCTCAGATGACCTTTGACCTCTACCAGAAACAATTGGGTTCTTTCTCTCAACATGACAAATCAATATACCATGTATGAAAAGTGTCCTTCATTCCTACCTTGAGATATCGTGATTACAAGGTTTTCAGTCTTTGACCTCCAGACACCTCAAATGACCTTTGACCTTCACCAAAAACAATAGGGATCTTCCTCTCCACATGACAAATCTGCACACTAAACATAAAGTGTCTATCATTGCTATCTTGAGATATCGTTATTACAAGCGATTAACAAGCTTTTCGCAGGTTTACCTCCGGTGACCTCAGATGACCTTTGACCTCTACCGCAAACAATAGGGTTCTTCTCAACATGACAAATCTATATACCAAATATGTAAAGTGTCGGTCATTGCCATCTTGAGATATCAAGTTTACAAGCCATTTATGAGGCTTTTGCAGTTAAACCTCCGGTGACCTCAGATGACCACCACTGACCTCTACAAAAACAGTAGCATTCTTCCTCTTGACATGAAAAATCTGTATACCAAATATGAAAAGTGTCCTTCACTCCTATTTTGAGAAATCGTGATTACAAGGTTTTCAGTCTTTTACTTCTGGTGACCTAAAATGAACTTTGACCTTTACCAAAAACAATAGGGTTCTTCCTCTCAACATGACAAATCTGTATACCGAATATGAAAACTGTCGGCCACTGCTATCTTGAGATATTGGGTTTACAAGCCGTTTATAAGGTTTTTGCAGCTGAACCTCCAGTGACCTCAGATGACCTTTGACCTCTACCAAAATCAATAGGGTTCTTCCTCTCAACATGACAAATCTGTATACCAAATATGAAAAGTGTCGGTCATTGCTACCTTGAGATATCGTGTTTACAAGGTTTTCAGTTTTTACCTCTGGTGACCTCAAATGACCTTTGACCTTTACCAAAAACAATAGGGTTCTTCCTCTCAACATGATAAATCTGTATACCAAATATGAAAAGTGTCGGTCATTGCTATCTTGAGATATCGTGTTTACAAGCCATTTACGAGGTTTTCGCAGCTTAACCTCCAGTGACCTCAGATGACCTTTGACCTCTACCAAAATCAATAGGGTTCTTCCTCTTGACATGACAAATCTGTATACCAAATATGAAAAGTGTCAGTCACTGCTTTCTTGAGATATTGTGTTTACAAGCTGTTTATAAGGTTTTTGCAGCTTAACCTCCAGTGACCTCAAATGACCTTTGACCTTTACCAAAAACAATAGGGTTCTTCCTCTCAACATGATAAATCTATATACCAAATATGAAACGTGTCGGCCATTGCTATCTTGAGATATCGTGTTTACAAGGTCTTCAGTTTTTGACCTCTGGTGACCTCAAATGACCTTTGACCTCCACCAAAAACAATAGGGTTCTTCCTCTCAACATGACAAATCTATATACCAAATATGAAAACTGTCGGTCATTGCTAACTGGAGATATCGTGTTTACAAGCTAAGTGTCACATACACACACATACACACACCCATACACACATACACACACACATACGCACACACACACACACACGACATCACCATCGCATAGATTCCTTGCCTGCCTTCGGCAAGGAATCAAAAAGGGCACGGCCAAAATGAGGGAAATGGCCGTCGGTCTATGTTATTTCAATGGACATTTACTGAGGAGCATCACGGCTATCAGAAAGGGCCCGACGGCCATAACCGTTGGTGCCGTCAGGTTATTTCGAGTCCTGCTAGCCTACATGCAACATGGTCTAAGATGGTGTGGACAGATTGGTTTCAGGCTAGTTTCAGCCTCAACTTGCCTTAACTATACCCATACTACACGTTTTCAAGCACGTAAAAAGCACCCGTACACTTTATCAGTCCCTTTTTATTTGTACGTTTTGGGCCCTTTGATTTCTCATTTGGCCCCTAGATTCCATGGGATAGGGGCCCGGCAGGCCCACAAAGGTTGAAGGCTTATTTCGACCCCTGTGACCGCTTCCCGATGACAGAAAAGGAGGACAACCTTAACTACCATCTTAGCAGAGCGCTACCATGAGTTGGCACGTAGCATACCAGAAAATTTTCAGCTTCACAAACTCCTCAGATGGCATGAAACGGCCCTTTCCAGTGTTCTAAGCTGTACAGTATAATTAGAGCTGTGAAATTGTTATGTTGTGTCTGAAAACGAAATTATCTCTGAAAATTTGTGCATGAGGGAGGTTTACGGTAGAATTTTCAGAATGGAGGAATATTCAATGTCCGGCGCCCTGTGAACCTACTGTATAGAGGGAAATTTCCGCGAGGCTAATTTCTGGCAAATTTGTACCTTCTTCACATTTTTGCGGAGTGAAGAATTCGCTGTTGCAGGCAACCAACATAGTCTTGTACAAATTAACGAAAAGGCCTTGCCAGGAGTTTTTGGGCAGTGGTTGCCAGTCTTAGGCAAGTTCTAACAGTTATTTTTAGGAGCCAAGACTGGCGTTTAGGCGGGCACGGGCAAATGCCCGTCTTATGCCAGGCCTTTTAACGAAAGTACTTTCGCGGGTCTTAAATTCGCAATTAGATACTTGTTCGAGAAAAGTGCAAAAATTTAACCCCCGTGAAAATTTCCCACTATATACAGTAAATGGAGGACAGGGTGCTCGGAAGCCGGACTGTCCAGCAAAAAGCCTGATGAATGGCCACCCTAATCATAGACTTTCTTCATCACTATGGATTTGTAATTCACCATTCACAAAACACTTTATTCAAACATGATGGTTGTTCATGTTTAGCACTCACAGGGTTGATATAGGCCAAAACTGATTATTGATTAGCCTATTAACATTAGGCCGAGGAAATGAAAGTCATAGAATACCATCCACGACCTGCATGCACTGAAACGTGCCACCGAAAATTTTCATTATCTGAAAAACAAATCATTACTTAAGAAAAGAAAAATTGCCAAAGGGTTTTACCTTGAATTTCATCAGAATTCACATTTAAAATCTTTCTGGAAGTTAAAACTTAACCTGTCGTCATTATATAAGCCTCATAAATACACCGCTCAAACCATTGTCAGCCATGTAGACTACATCGTTTCAGTAATGCGAAGTGCAAACATAGGCCTAACATTAAATTTCCTTTTGAATTGCGTATGTCCCATGATGTAGTCAGTCTTGTTTTGCCTATATTAACCAGTGTAACAATGAATAATGAAAAATAGCCTCATGTGTTTTCTAAAATCACCTGGACGGTATTCTGTGACTTTCATTCCCTCGGCCTTATGTATTGCTGCTAACTTTATGCAATCGTGCTGCTCCCAGGACAAAATAAAATGGGTCTAGCCTAGGCCTAGTCCGCAGTCTGCTGACCTAGTATGGGGGTATGGAGATTCCCATTCTAGCCTAGGCCTAGTCCTCAGTAAAGGACTGTGGTAGTTCGCCTACAGCTCTCTATACACAGTCCTTACACCGACCATTGAAAATAGCGGGGGGATCGGCCGTCTGTGTAATGGTTGAAATTTTCTGTCTTCTCACAGCAAATTCTGAAAGAAAAATCCTAATTTACAACCAGGAATTTTCTTCTTCAGATCTTACAAGAGTATTGCAGCTGTTTTGGATCACCGAGAATTTCCGGAAAGTGCCAAAAATATGAAATGAAATCAGCAACTTTTTTGCTCTGTAAAATATACTGTGTCTTTGGAACTTTGTTTACAACAGTATGCTAATGAGCTACGTCGTTACGTCACATAGAATGCCTGCAGAGGCAGTTGCCATGTGTATGCATAGGAACTACAGTAATCAAAATGTTGTACGTGACGTCACAATGTTACGCACACAGCATTCAGATGTCAACAAATATTTCAAACGCTACAGTAAATTGTTAAGAGGCGGCCAAGTTGATGATTTTATTTCAAATTTTCAGAACTTTTCCGAGGTTTAAAGTGATAAAAAACAACTGCAATATAAGTGTAAGACATGGAAAGGAAAAGTTATGGTAGTTTATTAAGACTTTAGGTCCTAACTTTGCAATAAGAAGAAAATCAATTTCGACCAGCACTGTGCTGGTTGAAGACCCCGGGTTTTCAATGAGTCGGAGTAAGGACCGTGTATAGGGAGCTATCGGCGACCGGCTATACACGGGCCTTTACTGAGGACTAGCCTAGGCCTAGTTCAGGGAGCAAAGTGTACGTGAGAACTAACGTTAGGCCTAGCCTAACTACAGTGCAGCTTTTTTAACCTAACAAAAACCTGAGCATTATTTTTCAAGTTTCGTATTTACTTAAGAAAATCACCCCCATTCGATCGTCCTGAGAGCAAAAAGAAAGAAAAAAAAAAAACGGCGAACGGGCCGGGTAACCAACTTAGCGTAACTAGTCCCTGTACTGAAATAGGCATAGGGCCTACCCTATGGCGGACGTTGACTTGGCTTCTTATCGTGAGTGAGATAGCAATTTCAAAGCAGCTTTGACAACAAGGGTATGCTTGCTTTGACGACGCCTCACAGATTCCAAAGTTACACCTCCTTCAACAGATCAGAAGGTTTCTTTCCGTTACTTCGAGCTGTAACTATTATTATTACAATATTAGTATTACTATTCGCACGTCGACTAGCCGCTAGCCTGCTGCCTGCTGTAAGCAGGCTATAGAGCTTATGCACCTACGTCACGTTTCTCTATTTTTCCATCCAGGCGTACATTGTGCAACAATTGTTACTAAGGTGCTGTCGTGAGCGCGTATCTTTAACACATCTACTACGTATGGCAGTTGAGTTTTATCAGCTACAAGTACAAATCTTAATATTTGCTTACCCCTAATGTTAATGTACAGTTTACAGACGAAGTTTAATACAATACAATACAATACAGGAAGTGTATTATGATTTCTGAGAGAGCGCCATCTTTTAGAGGCTGCTACAGAGTCTGCTCCGCAGGCTAACTAGCCGCCAGTGTTGCCACTCAGTGAAAACCACGGACTTCTTATATACATGGACAGAGCATATTGCACTAACGTCCTATGCGTAAATTGTCGCCACCGTGGACGTACACGAGTAGGCGTACCAATATGGCTGCCTGCTATAGTCTTGTGTGCAAAAGTTTGGACTTGCTCAAGTGGCTCGGTATCGACAAATTGTGTGAAAAACTTGTAATATTTTCGAAAGAATGCAAGCTCAGGTCAAATTCGTCAAATAGAATGGAGGACTGTGATATTGTTCTTCCATTCATACTGATATTTTGTCTGAAATGTCGCAGATTCATCGTCAAATTGGGCAAATGGTAGTAGCCCGGCGGCCATCTTGGTTAGCCTAAATTTGTTCGAACGGTGGCGACCGTATTGATTGCGCAATCCTCTGTCCATGTATTGAAGTCCGTGGGTCAGCTACATGGAGGGCAAGCCACGGTCATATTTGGGGTGCGTGCATGCATACATTCATAACATTACAGGTTAAAGGGCAAAGGAGGTGCCGGGCTAAGGTCCCATAAGATGCCCTGAAGTCTAAACCCAATCAGCCAATCAGATCGACCAACAACAAACGAGAACTTGTCAATGTTCAAGCTGATCTGAAGGAGTAGAGTTCACAGAGTCTGTACGGCAACAGAGCACCTGCACGTAATACAAATATCACGTCATTGCTTTTGCCCCAAGTATTGGCAAAGAAACTACAAGTTTTCAAGTTAGGAGTATAAAACAAAATACTTAAGGCACCATGACTTATTTCTGTTGTGAAAATTACTCCAAATCTTTCGAAAAACGCATAAAATAAGCTATAACTTCTGCAGCAGAATGCACACTGTACGTACGGAGAGACATCAATCAACCGGTCTTTTGCACTGATTTAGATCAGTGGTCTTTTGCCGTACAACGAAAGCGCCCTGACAATTTTCAATGCATTTTGGATGCATTGTGTTAGCGTTCTCCCTTACTTTTATTTCTATGGTACATACATAGTGTAGGTCTAACACGTTATAATTTCATACAGCAGTACGGAATACATGCATGTGCTACAGTATATCCATACATAGGCTACTGCACATGTATTTGATACTGTGCATAAATCAATGAAGCTTGTACTGTTCCGTTTATGCAGCGGTCAATTGTAATCTTCACCCCACCCCCCTCAAGACTTCACCTTTTTTCACCTTTTTGTGAATCTGGATAAGGTCAAGATTCATCATTTGAATAAAACGTATAAGGTCAAGGTTCACCACTTCAGAAAACAATGTTAGATCAACATTCACCATGTTTTCAGTGTAGTTTACTACACTATGATAGCTTATTCATCCTTCATTGGACACTGATTCACCATTTCTTCTTTCTTTGTTAGTTCAAGATTCGATATCTCACAAAAAGCAATTAGCTCAAGATTCACCATTTTTTTTATTTTTGCTAGTTGAAGATTAGGCGTCTATTCGACGTCTAATCTGCACCTAGTCTTGAGGGGGGTGGGGTGAAGATTTCATTTGACCACTGCATTAAGCACGAGTACGAGTGTATACGTTTCAGGTATTGTAGTTTTGCAAATCATAAATGCACAAAGCACAATTTATATCATAGGAATTAATATGCATGTTTTGTATAAAAAGTATCCACCGTTATTAATGCAATGTGTGACTGATAACGGCAATTTTTGCAGTACAAGCAGAGATCGAAAACATTCAATCCAGACGGGCAGCATAAGTCTGTAATGTACACAGTCACCTATATGTTGAGCTAGGTACGTCGTTTGTGGAGAAGTGCAGAGCTAGCTTGATATATTCCTATCACATGCGGTACATTTCATGTTCATACTAAAACACCTGTCATTTCCACCTCACACTTTACAGTAGTTATGATGGATTCTCGTATAAACGCATTGCACGATAAAAATAAACTGCATATTTTATTATACCTAGGATATGCTCCGTTTTCACGGAAGCTTGATACGTATGCCTGTCTGAAGGGTTAGGGTATAGCTCTATATCTTGTGCACGCACGTACATATCGTATAGGTTACAGTTCAAGTACGGGACACTTGCAAAATTTTGGAAACCCTTGAAATTTTGGGGGACGCTTACAAAAAAAGCTGAGAGTTTCGGGTTTCTTGAGATTGGAAGCCTAATGAAAACCCTGGGGGGTGCAAAGGGGAGAAGCCCCTCCCCTTCCGCACTTTCCCCCAGTGGGGATTTTCGCACAGTCTCAAAACCCATCTGATATGCATTGCCATTCTAAGTTCTTCATACATTGAGTTTGTATCAATAATTGAGAAATTGCAGACATGAGACCCATATTTCCTCTATTCATAATTCATGGCTGGGTACATATAGCTTAGAACACCCAGGCTTGTTCTGACAAAAGAAAGGAAATCCTCGTTGTGACTGTCATCACTCTTCAATGTGTGTTGGCCATACAGACACATACATAGTCTACATATATACTAATATGTGAAATGCAATGAAGTCATGTACTTCCAAATGTATTGCAGACGTATGTATGCGTAAAAACAAATGCTTTATCATTTGAATAATGCACCCCACTACAGTCCAATTTTAGGAATAATGAAGTGTTATTACTTTTTGCTAAAACAAATAACAGTTATGTAGCATCAATCATTGCAGAAACCAATGCAGACAATGTTACTCTCACAGTATTACAACTTGCAGCCGGAAAGTCTAGGGTTCAAATCCTGGCCGGGTCTCGTACCAAAGACTTTAAAAATGGAACCTGCTGCCTTTGTGCTTGGTACCCAGCATAAGCAATGGAGTAAGGAAAACAAGCCAGTGAGCCACAGCTGGAAAAAGGCCGTGGTCGTCTCGACTTGAACCAATCGGTTGGAAACTGGGACGTCAAACCTCATCTAACTAAGTCACAGTATTACGTGTACTGTAGGTGCACTCTTACAGTGAAACTCACCTTTGGCCAGAATTCGAAAATCTTGTCTACGTGTATTGTGGGCAGGGATGGGATCATGGCCCATACTGTAATGATTGTATGCTGTATGCCACTGAATTAAGCCAAATTTTGTCATGCAGCATTGGACCACGCCAAGTCCTTTAAACCCTGGCAGTCTCATACCCCTTTCACACTGACAAGATTTTCAACCGGTGCACCCGGGTGCACCCGTTGAGTGTCTCAGTGTGAAAGGGAACTCGGGTGAAGTACAGGTGAAACATCGATTCAATTTGCAGAGTATTTTACCCTTGAATCGTCGAGGGTAAACTACTTGGAAATACAGGGGTTCCACCGTTTGAAGCCTAGTGTGAAAGGTCGTCTCGGTTGAACGCTGTGCGAAATGCAGATTAAATGTTGAGGTCATGCTGTGTTTGCAGTCACACATGCTTTTCCATAGGTGTAGGAGTCCAATTTGATTGGGGGGGGGGGGGACTGTAACGACTTGCCCGAAAAATGCAACAAAAAGTTTACCCGTGCCCCGCGCGCGTCCAATATGTTAATGTACATATCATATAGACATACATCGGTTATTACATCGCATTGATTGCATGAGAATTACATTCTAATTGAGTCACTTTTACCTTGTTTTTACCCTTCCATATTGGTTATAAATTTTGGGGAAGTCCTTTACAATAATAATGATAATGATAATCAGTGGCGTAGCCGGAATTTATCTCGCAGGGGTCATGCAGTATATTGTGTGATTGCCGGCCTGGGGGAGGGGTTTCAGGCAGGGCCGTCTTAAGAGATCACCGGGCCCTGGGCCCGGCATTGGAGCGGGGCCCCTCAATCAAGTGTGTTCGAAAAAAGTTGCGTGAAAAATTGACATCCTTGACCATCGCTCAAGCATAGACATGCCTGCATTTAACCCCCCCCCCCCCCCATGTCGCGCATAAAGCATGGAAATTGGAACTTTTATGTGAACAACATATGTGATATATCTAAAAGCTGAAATACATTATAGAAGAGTAATCTTCCAGTTGCTCTCCATCCCTAATAACAACACTGGACTTTTGGCATGTTACGTTAACACTGAGAATCCGTTATGAATCTTGTTCAAGAGTATATAAAAGTATTTCCACACAAAAATCTTTTACACAAGGGGAGATATGATTTTTTGCGCAGAGGTCAATTTGCGGGGCCCCTGACATCGCGGGGCCCTGGGCCTGGGCCCAGTGGGCCCATGCGTTAAGACGGCCCTGGTTTCAGGGAAGGGGGTTGAAAATTTTTGAAAAATTAGGTGTCGCTACATGCAATCTAGTGCCACATATGCTACCTGTGAAGCAAAATTTGTGTTAAAAAATTTATGTATTTTAGTCGTTACTAAAAATATCGGCATTAGTGAGGCATGTATGCATGGTGAGGCATGGCATATATTTACACAGGTTGACAAATTTTGGGTTCTTTCCGACCCGAAATAGAGAATATTTTGATAAAAACTCACAAAAATCGGATAACCTCAGTATTGAGACTCATTGGTAGGCTAGAATTTGACGCTTTATAGCTGCTATTGTTTAAATGCCTGTGCTAACTATGATATGGTGGTAGGAGTTATATTTGTTCAATGTTGCAAAACCTAATGCTGCTGGTTCTAGACCCCTAAAAGTTGAAGTTTCTGAAGGCTAGTTTTCAATGTTAGCAATTTCAACCGAAAAAATGCAACGTCCAAAGTGGGGGGGGGGGGGGAACGACTTGATAATGTAGGCTACATGCAATAGCGTGTAGTGACCTAATTTGGAAATTTGCAGTAAGATATGATTAACAAAACGAAGTCTAATTAAGAAAAAAGAAAAGTGGGAAAGAAGAGAAGTCGATAAAAGCTACAAAAAGGAAGATATGAAAGAGAAAACAACTGTAAAAAGTCGACAGTTCCACAGCATTAAAACCGCAAAACGAGAAAAAGCACACTGCCTAGTCTCCGGGAGGACTTGAACTCACGTACTCAACAGTCGGAGTCGAGCGCCATACCAACTAAGCCACAACAATGCTGATACTCCAATGCACTATAATTAATATTAGTAGTCTATAGTGTTACGTTGTGTGATATACAAGTAGAAGTGCCGGATGTAATTAAGGGGGAGGGGGTCGGGAGCTGGAGCGAGCACCCCTTTTCACCTGAATACTTAAATGTTGGTACCGTCCTTTAATTAATTGCCTGAAACACGCCCCCAGTTTTGGTTTCAAAATACTTGAATATTACGCTATTGATGTTTATAGCATGGCACGTAATTAATGTTTCTTAGTAGCCTGCTCTATAAATGGCATCAATAGGGGTGGGGGAGGGACGGGCGGGGTAAAGCTCAGGAAGCCGTGGTCTTGCCGGTCGCACAAAATTTTCCAATTTCTTCGGTAAACATGTAGTCGGCATAGGACTAGTAGGTACGATAAAATGTGTAATCCCGACGCTGGCCGGGGGTAGCGCCAGAATGATTTGCGCGACAGGGGTCCAAACTTCCCTACGTAGGGTGACTGCAGCCTGAAGCCCCGACAAGGGAGACGGAGTGCCGTAAGGTCGTCGAGAGTAAAATTCAAAATTTTCTTTGCGGATTTTGGGTTTTTAGGCGTGAAATTGGTAAATTTTGGGGATTTACTACAGGATCTGCCCTCAACTATCAAGTAAACCACAAGGGGCGACTGGCAGACTGGCTTTTGTGGACGACTTGCATATTTTTGTATACGTTTCCGCGACTACACTGGGATATTGTCAAACGACCTTGGACGGTCGGGATTCCGTCCTCGACGATGGGACATACATGGCATCTTACCCCGCAGGGCTGGATGGGACTCGAGTCGCGGACTTGACCTCATATGTCCTGAGACCTTAAGTCCGCTTGTTTTTGGACTCGGGGACTTTGACTTGGACTTGAGCTTTCTGGATTCGGACTTTGACTCGGACTCGGGCTCTTCTGGACATCGAAACATTTGGCTTGGACTGAAGTCGAAGTCCATCAAGTCCAAGCCTTTCTCTTCATCACATTATTTTAAATTTCATAATCCTCCCAAAAGCAATGGCATTTGGACATGTAATAAAGCCTATAGGTTTTCTTTGATGTTGAGTAGGTCTACTGTAGCTGTTGGTTATTGAGGACTTGTACCCATTGAAAAAGATCTTAGCTTTTGGAAGTTTGATTAGTTCCCTATCCGCATCTTTACAACCACTGTAATTTGGTCTCTGATACAGGTATGTAAGTGGCATCAGGAAAGTAATTGCTCTGCATGTGCATACAGCTATGATAATACTGAATGCTGGACGCTTTTATGTGTGTAAGTGTGTATGTGTCTGTCTTTGTGTGGAAAAACGAGGGTGGGAAAAGGCGAAAGTTTGTTGGTATCTTGAAACGTATTGTTTTTCAGCTCTTCTCCACAAGGAGTTTTTAGGGGTGGTCCACCCCCGAGCGTGGAAATTGCCCCCCTAAAATACACGATCCGCCCCCTAAAAAATCCAGCCCCTACGACAAAAGCTCTCTCCTGCTCGGCCCCCCGTCCTCCGGAAAAAATTTGACAATAGGCTACTGCTTTTTTTTTTTTTCAACAATTTTGAAGGACGATCCGCACATATTTTTTAAACAAAATGCAGTCATAAATTTGTAGAAATGGTGACCTATGAGTACATGGGTAGGATCTGGTTCAACTTTCAAAAAAGACAGCTAGTCAGGCGGATAAGAGTCCCTCACCATAATCAAAAAAACCTGCTTCGCGCATCCGCCTGTGCTCTTTTGGCGCTTGACCCGCCCTCTCTTGAAAATCTGTGGAAGAACACTGATTTATTGTAGTTTCTCTTTGGGGAGACCGTAGATAAGGTTGGATTAGCAAAGGCATGACTGAATCACACAAAAAGTAGTTCGCTGATTGCTTATGGAATAGCCGCTCTTAACATAGTCTACAATTATAGGCCATACATTGTCTTTACCCTGGGGTGTGATAGGCCTATGGAGGGTATCATAAAGCTATCAGTGGTTATGGTACGTTGTGTTGGTGAACATGTAATTGATCAGTTTCTTACTATAATGTTATTCAGTTCTTGTGGACATGAAGTTTTATCCTAATTTGTTTGGTCAGTTTGTTCAGTAGCAATATTGAGCTTAGAGCTAGCAGGGAAGCTTTCAGAGCCAAGTACCGGGGAAAATGTTTCAACAATTTTGGACTTGGACTCGGACCTTTGGACTCGAGAACACTGGACTCTGACTTGGACTTGGACTCGAGCCCTCGGACTTGGACTTGGACTCGGACTTGACCTTTATGAGACTTGGACTCGAGCTTGGTAGGACCCTTGGACTATCAGCTGTCTAACCCCCATCTTGTTTCACCACTCGATGTCCCATACGAACGATCAGTCCCCCTGAGTGACTTTCTGACTTTCCTTGGTCTCAAGCAGCACAAATCCTCCAAACTCGAACACAACTGACATTTTCATACGCTCGAGTTCACCGAGATTTAGCTTACTTTGTGGACCTAACAAACTTTTCAAAGGCCTTCAAACAGACCAAATTCAAGTAAGTATACGCGATTTATCAATGGAAGAATGATTGGTGGTAACTGCTTGTTACGCTGCCTCTCATTCCTTGTCAAAGTTTTCAACACCAGCATATGGACCCATCAATTTTCGCAGCATGATCATTGACTCTTTGAGCTACAGGCGTCATGAGACCAGAAACTATGTGATCCGCACTCAACCGCGCCGCACCTTGTCACCTCACCATAACTATTAGATAAGTCTGCATTGTCTTTCCCAAAACCTCACAATCTGCTCTGGGTGGTATCAATTTCACCATTTTTGTTGACAGCTATAATCTCCAAACTCATGGGGGGGGGGGGGGTGGGGGGGGGGGGGGGTGGGGGGGGGGGGGGGTGGGGGGGGGGGGGGGTGGGGGGGGGGGGGGGTGGGGGGGGGGGGGGGTGGGGGGGGGGGGGGGTGGGGGGGGGGGGGGGTGGGGGGGGGGGGGGGTGGGGGGGGGGGGGGGTGGGGGGGGGGGGGGGTGGGGGGGGGGGGGGGTGGGGGGGGGGGGGGGTGGGGGGGGGGGGGGGTGGGGTGGTGGGGGGGTGGGGGGGGGGGGGGGTGGGTGGGGGGGGTGGTGGGGGGGTGGGGGGGTGGGGGGGGGGGGGGGTGGGGGGGGGGGGGTGTGGTGGGGGATGGGTGGGGGGTGGGGGGGGGGGTTGGGTGGGGGGGGGGGGGGGGGGTGGGGGGGGGTGGTGGCTGGGGGGGGGGGGGTGGGGGGGGTTGGGGGTGGGGGGGGGGGGGGGTGGGGGGGGGGGGGGGGTGGGGGGGGGGGGGTGGGGGGGGGGGGGGGGGGGGGGGGGGGGGGGTGGGGGTGGGATAATGCTAATCACAATGGTTGAACTTGATACCACCTGAGCCGATTGTGAGGACTGAGGTTTTGGAAAAGACAGCGGACCTATCTCATATATTGGTGAGTGACAAGGGGCGGGGGGTGGCGGATCACAAGTTTTTTATTCATGTGCCTGTAGCTCAAAAGTCAATGGTCATGCTGCAAAAATTCTTATGTGCCAGTAACAACAACTCTTGAGCTTTGCAATTGATTGGGTCACAAGGTGGCGTTGAAAAACTTTGACAAGGAACGAGAGGCAACCTAACCAACAGCCTTTTTGTGTGTAAGTCGGGCCAAATTTAAGTGCTGCATGAGGTGTTAATAATAAAGAAATGGTTACGGGTTCGTTGAATACAGCCTTGTACATTCGCTTATTGAGGGATCATTTAATGGAAGGGGGTGACTTCAATTTGACAAATGCCGAGTAAGACGGCCTATGGAATAGTGTAGTAAAGTGTCTTCAACCCAGGTCAACGTTATTCGTTTCTCTATATAGATAGAGACCCTATAGTAGGACCCACTATAGGGTCTCTATATATAGACGGCAGAGAAAACGGCAATGGAGAATTGGTAAAGTCTAGGGAACCAGCGCCCTCCTTTGACAAATACAGCACACCATGAAACGAGGACAATAGTCTATTGTTGGTAGATTCTTAGGGGCTCAATCCATAATGACAATGGAAGGAAAGTATTTTGAAATCTGCAATCTGTAATCTATTGAGTATTCATGTCAAACTGGCTTTTGAAGAGAGAGAAGAGCTGCTTTGGAAAGGTGGCTAATTCCATGGGCGTAAATCACAGGGGGATGGGGGGGGGGGGTATATCCCCCAACATTTGACTAGGGGGGATGGCCCATACAATCATCCCCCAAATGTTTCAGTCTACAGAATTGTGTATGATGGAAAGTATGTTTTATTCTTCATTTTCGTAAGAATTTTTTTTTTTTCAATCTCGCTTCACTTTCTATCAAAAATGTTTCTCAAACTATCAGAATTTTAGCAAATCGTTGACAATCTATCAAAATTTTCGCGCGCTCCGCGCGCTTCCAACCTTACGTCAGTGTCACTCATATTATCAATGTCTTCCGATAGCAACCGACTTTCGGAAAAGCTGCAAAAAGTTGAAAGTTTACGAATTAATAGGTAAAAAAACTGGCTTATGGCAGTGGCATGTAGGTTTGTTGGGCAAATGAAAGTGTCTCGATGTAGAGTCTGAATGCAGGTTTTGTAATGGAAATATCATTCGTCACTGTTTACATTCCATGTCATGACTATTATTAAGGTAATAATACACCAAACTGTTCTGATCAAAACACTTTCCGAAGAACAGAGATACATCTCCAAACATCTGTGGGACCTCGCATCAATATGGGATCGTTCAATCTAATATGTAGCATGATGTAGAAGGTTGAAAGTACGTATCTGCCGTGATACATTTTTCAAAAACTTTTACCAGAGCTTCGTCAGTTCGCGCTGAGCCATTATCGGTATAGATGGGTGACTGCTAATACACTTTTGACGAAAACGCACACTGTAACTTTCTTATAGTCCTTCACCCCTTTTGCTACACCTATCAAGGAGGTCTAATATCACCTCCCTGCACCTACCTCTCCCTCCCTCTCATTTTCCATGCTGGCAGCTTTTCGTCCGGTTTAGTTCAAAAGTAGTAAAAATCAAATAGTTGTAAAGTGTTTGGCGTCGTACTCTATATTATCATTTGGATGTCAGGTAGTATACGCATTATATCGTTTCCCCCGCCCCAATTAATATGCTTAATGCAGAGCTTCCAGGAGGAGGTCCTATTCAGTATCTGCTATACTAAGCCTTAGATGCCCTTCATAATGCACAATGAAGGAAAGGACATATTTCGCAATAACTCGAGAATGTTTCTGTGGACTTCACGCACATATTTTTGTGTAAAAACTTTCCCGAAATAGAAGGCAGTAAATGGAAGGGAGGGGGGCTTCAGGAGATTTGTTGAAACGTATCTGTATCTTAATTGACAACATATTCTCCTCTTTTACCTTACTAAAAACTAGCATTCACTTAATTATGGAATTTTTTCGGCCACATATGATCAGTTCCAAAAAATATCCCAAATATAGCACCATTTTGCATCTAAAAGACCATAAATTATATAAAAAATGCTTAAAGGGGAAGGGAACACCTTCCTTAGGACGACACCTTTATGTTGTGACAAACGAAAGATCAAGATGCTGCATGCAAACGCAGGAACGCATAAAAACTAAAGGTGTAATTTACGCAGACTTGGGGAACTGAGGTATTATTGCGACATCATCTATGGTGCCCCCAATCACAAAAACCTGGCGACGCCACTGATCTCAAGCCAACTTGCAGGTCTTGTAATGAGCTCCGAATTCAAAATCCAGTTGTCTAGGATGACCGTATATGTTGATCCCTGCCTTTTTAAGCTTAACAGGACATTGTTGATCTTGTACAATTTCAATCCAGTGCAGCTTATCAAGGAGTTTTTTGTTCAAAATAACATTTCCTAAATGTATAAATATACCAATAACCAAGAACATTACCTCTGAAATTTACCCCTCAAAACAGTCTTCCTGGCACTTCTGAGACATCAAAACCCAGGAGCTTCCGGGGGCTTCGCCCCCTGGACCCCAACCAGGGCTTTGCCCCTGGACCACACCAGGGGCCCTAAGGCGGGCCCCTGGACCCCACCCATCATGGGCTTCGCGCTTCGCGCTCGCCTTGCACGCTTCGCGTGCACATGTTCTACATTTGCGATCATTCACCTCATCCCCCCAAAGTTGAAAAGAAATCTATGCCCTGGCTAATTCGATCCCAATAAAAATCAATGGCCTCGGTCTTTTGTGTCAAATGCTAACTACAATATGAAATCCGTTTTCATCTCAAAATTGAATATATCCATAAAATCAATACCAAATGCAATCAAAAGAAATTGGGGGGGGGGGGGGGGGTGAGGGTGCATGACCTGGTAATGTGGGCTTTTTGCAATAGCGTGTTGTGACCATGACTTGGAAATTTACAGTACGGCAGTAACAGAACGAAGCCTAATTAGCCTTAGACAAGAAAAAGTCGAAAAGCTAGAATGAGGAAGATGGAAAAAAAAAACAGTAAAATCAACTGCCACTCCTCGACAGCTGGATCTGATTACTAAGTTTGGACAACAGCAATATTAAACCCGCAAAACGGGAGAAGACTCACTGCGCCAATCCTCTGCGGGTGGACTTACACCCACGTATTTAGCATTCGGGGTCGAGCGCATTACCGACAGGGTTACGTACTAAATTTTGATTATCAGATGTAATATAATAATACCAGTTGGCACTCTAGTGTTAATTATGACATACAAGTAGAGGTGCCAAGGGGGGGGGGGGGGCGCTGGGTCTAACACCCCTTTTCGCTCGCAGCCTTAAGTATTGGTACTGTACTTTATATTGCCTGAAACACTCCATCTTGAATATGATGTTTCGTTTCCCATCTTTCTGCAAATGTTTCGTAGTTTATCCCATAAATTACATCATAAGGAAGCGGGTAACAGGAATCCGTGATTCCTTCGTCGAAGAATTTTCCAATTTCTTCAGGCTGAAGACATAGCCTATATTCAGATATCATAGATACTTTGTAATCCCGGGCCAACACTAAGGTAGCGCCAGGATTTGCCCGACAGGGAGGCCAAGCTCCCTGACTGCAGCCTGAAGCCCCGACAAGGATGATGGGTTGCCGAAAGGATCCATGGATTGCCATCTTTGGTTATTCCTGGACCAGGGGCACCCGTGGTCATGGCGAACCCCTGGCCCTAAACACCCTTCGGGAGCGCTCGACATCACCAAGACGAATCTAGGTTCCTCTCAGTTCTCGTGTGCCCCTCAGCAGAGCATTGTAACCCCAGTGCCCCCACCGAAAAAGGTATCACATTCTGCAGACGGTTATGGCCCCTCCCCTTCCCTTACTCATCATATTCCAGGATCCGGCCCTGTGTAAGTACGTTGGTAAGCCTGTTGAAGCTTGTCTGGTATAGGCCTATGTCAAGTTATATACACATACATATGGAACTTCACTTTTTCATTTCATGGTGAAAGCTGATCCGAGCCCTAGAGTAATTTCAACAACCAGAAGTGGGCCTCGAGTTCACAACAGGTTGAGAAACACCGCAGTCTAACTCTGTTACTCACCACTGTACAAGTCCATACATCGGTTCGAACTGAGCCAGAGCGTCGAGCTGGAAACTGAGCTTATTGTGTAGCGCCCTCTTTTGAATCAACTCCACTAAAATGGCTGTGGGTAAAAACAAGCGCCTCTCAAAAGGAGGCAAAAAGGGCTCCAAGAAGAAAATGTAAGCCAATAGTAACATGGTTGCAAAGAAGAATTTCATATAAGTTCAGTTATCCTATTTTTAAGGTTAAGTCACCTTTGATTTAGAAGATGACAAACGATTTAAACACTGTCCTCCGTCGTTCAAGCCTACTTCATGTTGTGGTAGGCCGTGAACATGAGTTTACGTTATATTCAACATACGCTATGCACAACTAGTGTATAGTATAGGCTATATACATAACTTACAAGGTGAACATACTTATGTCCGACGTTTTTCGTTTTCAAACAATCAAGAAATGAATCAGATTTCTGGACTTAAAATCCATATCTTGCCAGTTTGTATAGCCTGGGCCCTACTATCATACAAGTATTGAAGGAGTGTATTATACAGTAATTCATCAATTCACATTAAGGCTAGGCTGTGTGGCCATTTTGTGCCCAGATTAGGTGTCACACTGGGCTAGGCCCTAGGCTACATGTGATTGTCCAGGAGCTGCCTGAAGGAGAGCCATACAGTTAAGTGTTCTTTCACAGGGGAGATGGAAAAATGGTCATTCTAAAATCGCAGATAATTGAGGGGAATGCAAATCACAGACTGTGAATAGGCTAGGCCTGGCCAATGCGCAGAAATGTCACGTGCTTTCAATTTTCTCTGAGATTTTTGAGAACATAAACATCTTAGGTATGAACAGATCTAGAACCCCATCAGTGTACACAATCCCTGGGATTATCAGGTGTAAACTGTACTGACAGGCTGAGTGTGTAATGTTGAAGTATGTTTGTGCAGGTCTACATGGAGGTTTCTACCTTGCACGAGAAATGCCTTGTCAGAGTTAAATTTTTTGCCCAGATTTGAAGACAGGGAATGCGTTCGGCGTTCCACTCACAGGCCGAACTTGAAAGTCTGGAAGGAGAGCACACAAGCCTAGGGGCATAACATAACATAACATAACATAACAGGTTAAAGGGCAAAGGAGGGCTAAGGCCCCATAAGATGCCCTGAATTCCATACAACCTTAACTGAAAACAAACAACCAACCAACACCAAACGAGCCCAGCACAAATTAGATCCTACCACAGTTATGGAAGAACTTGTCAATGTTAACCTTAAAGCAGTGCACAGATGTAGAGTTAACTACCCACTCAGGCAGACTATTCCACTCGTTGACAACTCTATGAGAGAAGCTGAACTTCCTAATGTTGAGCCTTGCAAAACACTTAACTAGCTTCTTACAATGGCCTCAAACCCGAGAATTACTTTGAACCTTTAAATAATTAATGTTTTAGCTCTGGTAGAATTTCACAAGAGGATGGTGTATAGATAGAGGGAATAACTATAACTATCCTTATTTGCTGAAGGAATAATGCACTTATCAATTGAATGACGCACCCCACTACCCCCAGACATGGTCAGTCATTGTCCACAACTTCAGTGACAAAAGATGTACATTGACGTACCCTTCAGTCACTTTTGTGATGGACAATTTGTGTAAAATGACACACCCCTCAGTCACCAAATTGAGGAACAGTTTGCGATTTTGACCGACATGTGGGTCACCAAACTGACTGACAAAATTAAGCAAGTATATGAGGAGCAATGCTGAAGGTTGTCATCTTTGAACAATTGATAACAAATGACCCACAATGACTCAACCCTTAGTCAGTAAAGTGACTGACATCTGAGGTAAAATGACTCACCCCTTTGTCACTCTAGTGGAGGACAATATTGGTACAATGACAGACATGTGAGTCACACTGTCACTGGTCAATGACCCAGATTTGACTGACCATGCCTGGGGGTAGTGGGGTGTGTCATTCAATTGATAAGTGCATAATATAGTTCAAAAAGTGGGAAGATCCTTCTGCAGTTAAAGCACAACTTCACAATTAAAAATATGGTCATTGAGGCCAAGTACACACATTTTGGAAGGTCTCAGAGTGATCTGACTGGCTGACAACATCTGCATTACAAAGCTTATTTTGAAATACACCACTGATCTTCACTGAAGCAATACGAAGCTTGATTTTTGTTATCACATCTCACCTTTAATGTATGGTATTGTCAGCAGGAAAAGTATACACCAGAAAGTTGGGTTAAAGTTGGTTTGCAAACATTGTTATTTGGAAACATGGTCTTTAGAGATGACAGTCTGTTGTGGAAAATCAATTACCAATCTTATGCAGCTCAGCACAGTCTGATGCAAGAAATGTGAAGTTGTATTAAAATCCTTTACTGTACTCTAGTTTGTTCAGAGAGATTTCAATTGTACCTTATTTTCTCAAGTGTTTATTTTCTCATTCAATCAAGTTTGCATTTTAAACCTGTTTCATTGAACAGTGGAAGTTTTCCTTACATACAGTGCAGAATTGCTTTTAATGTTACTAGCCATCCATTTTGTGGTAGTTACAGTACCCTTCAAATATTTATCTAGTGACATTTTACTTGCAGTGTTGATCCATTTACCAAGAAAGAATGGTACGACGTCAAAGCCCCAGCCATGTTCAATGTCCGTAACGTGGGTAAAACACTGGTTACGAGAACAATTGGAACAAGTAAGTAATAATACACAGTTTTAAGAAAGTTAAAACACAAGTCCCTTTTTGCTGAGAAAGAGTCAAGTCAAAAAGTGAAAAAAAAAAAAAAAAAAATCATGGACATTTAAATTAGAATGGGGAAGTGTTTGAAGTGCTTAATTTAGAGTAACAGTTTTGAGGCTCAGCTGATATCCCCTATGCATGGCAAATAGCTGTTATCGCTTATTAAGTGAGTAAGAAAGATCATTTAAAGATGATACATCGCATATAATTCAACCCATCGCAGGAACTCATTTAGCTCACGCAGAAGTAAGAAGTTCATGCATTCCCAATGGGACTCAAAGATTTTAATAAGTAACTCCAGGAATGCTATCTATTTTTACTTGAAAAGCAACTTTGCTAAAAATGTATACATGTGTACTGTATCAGAAAAAATCTCTGGTTTTCTCTTTTGTATTTTTCTTGTTTTGTTCTATTAGCACAGACCTTCAATTTTGAGGCGTGCGAGTGTGATCGCACACCATCACTAGCCTCAAATCACTGTGAGGAGTGCCATTATTTGCACACCTAGATGAAGAATGGGAACTCAGATAAATCTATTAAAGTTTAATAAAACAGCACACCTACCACACTCCTTAATTTTCTGAGGAGTGTGATTTGTAGCACACCTGGAAAATCTAAAACTCAAGGTCTGTAATAGCACCAGCACTAAGTTGGGGGATAAAGTCCATGTGTGTTGAACTCAGACCAAAAGTTTGCTAACTTCCCCCTACCCTTTCACCTGTGCAGTTATGTGCTGTATAAATTAACATTGTTTTCTGTTATACTAATATTGCTGCATATATTTTGCTATGAGAAGGAAAAAGTAAATGAAACTGGAGCTGATTGAAAGAGTGGTTCAAATTTAATTTCATATTGAATTTTTTAAAGGAGGTTTTAGTATATAACCATTTATATGAAGTAACCCAAAATTAACAGCCAGAATTGTCACTTTTTGTATTGAAAGTGAACCTAGAGCAAAAAGATGTATAACAATGGCATCACACTCAATAATTTATTGTTTTTTTCTAAAAAGAACATGCATCCATGGTAAAATGTATTTTGGTGAACTTTAAACCTTTGGGCAAACTAGTATCCCTCATCAATCCAAGGTCAAAACAAGCTGTGAAAATGAAAGAATACTCAGTTGGACATGTGCTGCATTCTAGTGTTTTTTTGTCTCGAAAATTGATCTAAATTAAGTGTTAACCCTTTTCTTAATGCACAGAGATTGCTGCTGATGGGTTGAAAGGCCGAGTGTTTGAGGTGTCTCAAGCTGATCTGCAGAATGATGAGGGAGCTTTCCGTAAGTTTAGCTTGGTTGTGGAAGATGTCCGAGGCAAGAATTGTTTAACCAACTTCCATGGCATGACTCTCACCAGGGACAAGTACTGCTCCATGGTCAAGAAGTGGCAGGTAATGAGCACTCTCAATATACTTGTAATGTATCGACTGGGTAAAACAGAACTTGGATCTAGCAGGAACGTATCAGAACCCCAGTTTCAAGTTCCAGCTATCTCAGTAACTCCTCCCCCACCCATCCAGATCTGGCAATATAAGAAGAGCAATTGCCCGTGCCCGCCTAAATGCCCGTCTTGGCTTTCAAAATTAACTATTAGAAGATGCCTAAGACGGGCAACCATTGCCCGTCTGCCAAAAAACTCCCGACCAGGCCTGCACCCATCCCCCTGTGCGTAAAGGTAAATCCAGCTGTTCCTGATTGTCTTTGAAATTTTGTCGTGTTAATAATTACACCTTGCAAGCCAGCACTTGTCCATTTCTAGTATGTCCATGTGTGTTGTTATGAAATCATCAAACAAGCCCTGAACCCTCCCCCATTCCACCTCCATTATTGCCTTTGTTTAACACAGGGATGGTTGCAAACTTTTGATGCGCAGGATCTTTAAAAATGTGAATCTTTGACTAAAGAAAATGTTACTATAGTGAATCTTCACCAAATGATTTTCTTCATCAAATGAGAAAATGTTTCTTAGATATATTCCAAGTATCACAATCCTAGGTATGCCTGCAGAATGTTCTATGGGACTGACAGTAAATGGCATAAATTTTACAAAATGAATTTAGGTAAAGAGCTGAGTGCAACTGTAAGGCAAGACTTATGTGTGAGAAGGCCCAAATTTAATGTTTGTAAGGCCCTGCAATTACAAAATTACACTTGTACATTGCAGCTGGTTGAATAGACCTTGCTACTGAAATTATTTTGTAATTTTGTAATAATTTCGCTTTAGGGAATGCTCACAAACCTAACTGCCCGGAACCGACCGGCAGCTGTTGCTACCATTCATAATACTCTGGCAACCAGCAGTTAATGAGTCACGCTTGAATGCACTTTAGTCTGGGAAAGTCTCTGCGGAGAGCACCGTTACATTCTCCTCACTGGAGAAAGCTCCAGCAGCACAAAAGAGCATTAACAATGGTTCTCTCGCCTGAATAGAACGGCTTAGTACTTGATGTGAATAGGATTTTCGATGTGTATAGCTCACTTTATATACCCACAGCTGTGTGAAGAACTTGACCCTTAATCAACAGTCCACGCATTTATGTATGCGGGAGTATAGTAGTCTCCATACAAAAATAGATAATGAAGGGCTTCACAATTTCGAATATTTTAGGGTACAGTACATTTCAGAATAAAATGGACGTTAGTTGCGTTAATCGTTAGAAATTTTGCGTTAGAAAAAATTCCTACCGATGCGAGTCTAACGCTAGTAACGATTACGAAATTTGCGTTACTAGCGATAGAGGGCTCTACTGCTAGTAATGCTACAATCGTTGATTGCAGTAAACTGCTTTTCCCAACGCTGCTAGCTAACTGCGTTAGCCCGACTTAAATTCTGTACCGTCGAGTCTATTTCACTACTCCTTACCTCCTGTTTACCTTTGGTTTGCACGCACATGATAGCATCTGCTATAACGATCGGGCGGGCCGAAGCTTACACTACTACGATGTAATGGTTTATAATCATTTGCACGCACTTATCCAAAAGTGTGGGGGCCTAAGCGATGAATATTCCTCTAAATCAATCTTCGACAAAAGGTTCGAAGGATTTTCGAACGTTCCTGATTTTTGCTTTCCAAGCTTACCAAATGTATTCATAATTACAAATAGAAATTCGAAAGCAAATGGCGGCTCTTCCCTTTCTTTTTACGTACAATGTATGAAAGTTTCAGGCTAACCGATATAAATTTCAAAGGTTACGCAATTAAAAATTTTCTTTCTTTTTTGAACGTGCGAAATTTTTTAACGTTTGAAAGAAATCGTTCAGTGACGGAAAGGATTTGCAAAAGCGTAAGAATATCTCCGAATGTGCGAAAATAATTTTGACAGAAGGTACGAAAGCATTTGGAACGGTCCAGATATTTTCTTTCCAAACTTACAGAATTAATTCATAATTGCAAGGGGATTTTCGAAAGTAAATGGCGGCCTTCCGTTTTTCTTACTTTTTTTTTATAAAACACTCATGAAGTTGCAGGCTAAATGATATAATTTTCAAAGGGCCATGCAATAAATGTTTTCTTTTTTTTTTGAACATGAAAAGATTTTTTCTAATGTTTGAGAAAAAAAAATGGTTCCGTTAACGGAAGGATTTTCAAACGCCTCAGAATATTTTCGAATGTGCGGAAATATTTTCGACGGAAGGTATGAAAACATTGCGAACGTTCCAGATTTTTTCTTTCCAAACTTACGAAATTTATTCATAATTGCAAAGGGATTTTCGAAAGTAAATGGCGGCCCTTCCGTTTTTCCTAACTTTGTATATAAAAGACTCATGAAGTTGCAGGCTAACTGATATAATTTTCAAAGGGTCACACAATAAATATTCGTTTTTTGAACGTGAAAAGATTTTCTTTCGATGGTTAGAAAAAACTGGTTCCGTTAACGGAAGGATTTTCAAACGCTCTACTGTTAAGCCTCTGGTGAAAGCTTACGGTAATGAAAGATGCAAGTTTTTCGATCGGCGAACGCCAAGAATGGGAGGAAAAGTTTTCCATAGTAATTGTTCTACAGCATATATTTTTTCATATTTTCTTATCTATGAAATAGTTTCATTACCGAAGTTTGACTGAATTGAATTTCAACGAATTGATATCATTTATACACTCCTACCTGTAGATTTTCAAATGAGGTTGCACTCTTTTACGCCATTCCACGATTTGTACGAATTTTGCCCTATTAACAAATTCGCGCAGCTGGTAAAGAACTCCCTGTACATAAAGTTTAAAGGTCATATAAATTTCTACTGTTTGAGTGGACTTTTTTTACAATTGTTCAAGTCCATAAAATTGAATCATTCTCTTGGCTACCAAAATAGTCAGAGGGAAAGCCATTGCAATGGTATCACATCTTAGTTCCGGTACGCGCATGTTCCGGTACAATACAAATGCAAGCTTCGCCCATGGCCGTGACTGTCTTTCTCAGGGAGGGCGATGATTTTTGCCCGACTCATGACCTAATTTAACTGTCCAATTTTCCGCCCGACCGAGACAAAATAACTGCCCAATTTAGTCAGGTTTCTGATATTTGGGGACCGCCCGGCCCATACGGCCAGGGCCTCGCCCTTTTTTCGTTTTCATTTCACACAGTTGTTGCGATGGATATGGATCCCATTTTGACCCCCACCCCTAACCTTTGGAACCTTTCTAACCAACCTCCCTATACTTTACACGCTACGACGCAACTGCTAAAATTTTGAATCTTACCTACTTGACAAAACTTTTGAAGTCCGAGTCCTTGGGGAAAAAAACATTAATCCAATTATAGTCCATTCAATAAGAGAATGAAGATCTCCCTAAAATTCACCCGCGGTGTACTATGCTAACATGATCCGAATTTTAACCCGGCCCTTGGGAAACCGTGCCTGCATTGTCATTTTACTGTCACACGCTGTGTACGCTATAGGCGCCAGCCTGCAGGTCTAGTCTTGTACAATACCATTTATTCACACATGGGCCTAATACTGTATTGCGTTATGTGCAAATACCATATGTTCCATGCTGTTATTATGAGTGCCGCTGCAAATTCCTGGGAAATACAGCTCCTTTTAACGTGAAATAGCCAATCGCAGCTCTGGGTTTAACACTCATTCATTCACAAGCGGCCAGCGCCCATTTTTGCGTAACCTTTTTTGGAAGTCGTATACCCAATTAGTCCCTGTACGTTTTCGTGACGTCACACATATCGCCTGGGATTTTTTTTCAACCTTCGACAGCCAGCGCCATCTTGGGATTTACACATAAGCGATATTTCGTCCGATATCAAACTTTTACCGAATACTTTTCACAAGAGCAGACTTATGTTACACCCATGAAAGAGATAAGGTACAAAATTTAGCTCGTAATGGTTGATTTTACTGAAAATCTGCATGCTGAATTTTGGCCCATGACAGCTGGTTCGTAACTTGCGTAGAGCGGCGCGTTACCCAGGATATGAGATTTACTTCGTTAGGTTACTGTACTGTACGTACCACTACAGGCCTACACGCTGAAGTGGCAGTACGATCGTAAATAGACAGTACAGTAAGTCAGACAGTGCTGTATGTTTTCAAGAGGTGGGTGTAGCCTAGTAGGGCGGGATTTAACAGTTGGTCGTTAACGGTGATTGGTAGCAGCCAATTAAAATTTTACACGCGTTAGGTGTGTGAAAAAAAGGGGGAAGTCCAATGACGTCACTAGCAAAGCAATGCACACGAACGTTGCATGCAAATAAGTTGGGCCCATTGCAGGTGCCTGGGAAATTCTCGAGTTGAAGGTTTCTTATGGAATAGTACTGTACCTATAGTCTACATTCGCGAAGCAGCAACGAGCTACAGTAGCAAGGAAGTGTAAGCGAATAATTTGTGCTGCATTGGGCTATAAAATGTAAGGAAGTATAATAATGGGCTGAAAAATAAGACAGTGAAGTGGGTTGCAGTTTCATTTATGCGGGCCTAGCGATTATCTATTAAAGGGTCATTCCTCATCGTATTGCCGCGAAAAATTGTATTTGCGGTTGTCCGAGCGGAAAGGTATGGAAACACCCTCCATGGCCGTTAAACGATTGTTGCACCTCGCCTTTCTATATGCCCTGAAGATGAATTAATAAACAGAGGAAAGCGCCGCTCATTTCACAAACTACGGTAGGAAATAAATAGGATATATATTCAAAGAATGACGGTTCGGGACGGCTGATTAAGCTACTTTTCATGCTTTCCAAGGTAAGAGAACTTTTTGCAAACATGAAATTAGGCTTACACTGGATTGCAAATTTGGGGGGGAAACTTTTACAAACAGGCCTCATCCAACACGAAAATATGTATGATTTCTGAGAAAGGGTGGGTGGGGAATCCAGCCCCTCCCAACCGGAGGGGCCAAACCTGTTTCTGTGGAGGATTTGTTGAAAAATCGGGTCATACCTTAGGTAATGCAGACTTTTTTTCAAGCAGAAGCGGTTGGGCCCCTCCCCCGAAAATATGCAAATGCCTACCCTTGTTGATGATTGTCATCTTTGTTTCGACGGCACCCTTCTTATAGATTTAAACTTGACGAATATTACATCATGTCTTTAAATAGCAAGTTACGAAAGGTGTAATGTTCGCACAATACACTGTAGCACAGCTGGATTATGAACACGCATGGCGGTACGTCAAAAACGGTGCCCCAGCAAAAAGAAAAAAAAATTAGGTGGTAGTTACTTCCACTTACCAAACTTTAAAATATACTTTATAAAGGCATATAAAAATGAATCTTTCGCCTTTAATCATTATGTTACAACGTACACTGCATACATAACGAGTAGTGCACCAGTGTTTACAATAAACACACGTTTCGTCCGTTCATCTGAAGTGTGAAAGCTTATCCTGCTACATAAGCAACTGCAACATTAAGTGAATGATCGGTACTTTTCCAGATCAACAGTTTACATTTTAAACTCGCGTTCGATGACTGAACGACGGTTTGATTTTTAAGAGACCTTGTCAACTATTTTGTGCCATTTTGTACGGTGAAGAACTGACCATAAAAACCGCAAATAATTGTACGAATTTTCCACGAACCTTTGCGGTCGAATTTTTGTATGATTTTTGAAATCATGCAAAATTGCAGAAATTCGAACAACTCCGCACAAAATCGCGCAGATTCAAAGAAATTTGATTCCTCGATATTGTACGGGAGTTAAACGATCACAGTACTGTACAATATGCAGTACTCTCTGTCTACCTGGGTATGCTTTTTTGACGTTCAGCACTGACTAACTGAATGTCGATCTTTTCTAAAGCTTTTTTTCTATCAATAGTAAATCCGCAATTGAAGATTCCAGACACATCGATGTCTAGCTATTGTTCCCGCACAATACACAGCTTAACGTTGCCACAGGGCCTTGCTCATTATATGGGCTGGTTGTTGCTAAGGGAGCAGTCAAGCGTGGGAGGTATATATGCACATGCATAATGGGAACTGTGAGATCGGATTTCACCGGCCCGTACCGCCCGGTCAGGTTTGTGACCGTCCCCTTAACTCTTGATGCTATTGTATGATTTTCAAGCCCAGTGAACTAGGAACAAGAAAAATATTTAAGCACACTTTGCCATGCCTACAGTGAGTTGGCTATATTGGGATATATTCTGTACATTTGTTCGTTCTTTTGTTCATCACAAATACAAAGACAGAATAGGACCTGTAATTATGGTCATGCCCACTGGTAAATAAATGGAAAATGACTGAGGACTGAGCTGTTTTTGATTCCTTGCCGAAGGCAGGCAAGGAATCTATGCGATGGTGATGGCGTGTGTGTGTGTGTGTGTGTGTGCGTATGTGTGTATGTGTGTATGTGCGTATGTGTGTATGTGTGTGTGTATGTGACGCCTTGCTTGTAAACACGATATCTCCAGTTAGCAATGACCGACATTTTTCATATTTGGTATATAGATTTGTCATGTTAAGAGGAAGAACCCTATTGTTTTTGGTAGAGGTCAAAGGTCATCCGAGGTCACCAGAGGTCAAAAAGCGAAAACCTTGTAAACACGATATCTCAAGATAGCAATGACCGACACTTTTCATATTTGGTATACAGATTTGTCATGTCAAGAGAAAGAAGCCTATTGTTTTTGGTAGAGGTCAACGGTCATCTGAGGTCACCAGAGGTTAAACTGTGAAAACCTCATAAACGGCTTGTAAACACGATATCTCAAGTTAGCAATGACCGACACTTTTCATATTTGGTATATAGATTTGTCATGTTAAGAGGAAGAACCCTATTGTTTTTGGTAAAGGTCAAAGGTCATTTGAGGTCACCGGAAGTAAAAGACTGAAAACCTTATAATCACAATTTCTCAAGTTAGGAGTGAAGGACACTTTTCATATTTGGTATACAGATTTGTCATGTCAAGAGGAAGAAGCCTATTGTTTTGGTAGAGGTCAAAGGTCATCTGAGGTCACCTTACGTTAAACTGCGAAAACCTCATAAACGGCTTGTAAACACGGTATCTCAAGATGGCAGTGACCGACACTTTTCATGTTTGGTATATAGATTTATCATGTTGAGAGGAAGGACCCTATTGTTTTTGGTAGACGTCAAAGGTCATCTGAGGTCACCGGAGGTAAAACTGTGAAAACCTTGTAAATCACTTGTAATCATGATATCTCAAGATAGCAATGACTGACACTTTTCATATTTGGTATATAGATTTGTCATGTTGAGAGGAAGAACCTGTTGTTTTTGGTAAAGGTTAAAGGTCATTTGAGGTCACCGGAAGTAAAAGACTGAAAACCTTGTAATCATGATTTTTCAAGATAGTAGTGAAGGACACTTTTCATATTTAGTATACAGATTTGTCATGTCAAGAGAAAGAAGCCTATTGTTTTTGGTAGAGGTCAAAGGTCATCTGAGGTCACCAGAGGTTAAACTGCGAAAACCTCATAAACGGCTTGTAAACGTGATATCCCAAGTTGCCAGTGACCGACACTTTTCACATTTGGTATATAGATTTATCATGTTGAGAGGAAGGACCCCATTGTTTGTGGTAGAGGTCAAAGGTCATCTGAGGTCACCAGAGGTCAAAAAACAAAATTTCCCGAGAATTCCCAGTATTGTCATATGGGGTCACCAGAGGTCAAAAAGCAAAATTTCCCAAGAATTGCCAAGATTATCATATGGGGTCACAGAGGTCAAAAAGCAAAATTTCCCAAAAATTCCCAAGATCATCATCTGGGGTCACCAGCAGTCAAAAAAGCAAAATTTCTCAACAATTCCCAAGATTGTCATGGGGTCACCAGACGTAAAAAAGCAAGAATTCCCAAGAGTGTCATCAGGGGTCACAAAAGGTCAGAAAGCAAAATCTCTCAAGAATTCCCAAGATCATCATCTGGGGTCACCAGAGGCAAAATTTCCCAAGAATTTTCAAGATCCAAGATCCATTGGAGGTCAGAGGTCATTAGAGGTCATCAGAGGTCAAAGACCAAATGCATTTAAAAGCATGATATTTCAAGACAGGGATGTTGAATACTTGTGATACTTGTAAATTTGAGGGATAAACCTCAGTGCAACAAAGCATCCCCATTCGGCAAGGAATCACTAAGCCTTTGGGCTTTCTGGTTTTGAAAGGCAGTAGACTCTATAAACAGCAGAATGAGCAAATGCTGGTTAAATTCACATACATTTCGTAACTGTCGCAATAGCAGGCAATAGCAGAGTTTAATGATTACATCATGCATACAAAAGGAGCATGGGAACTTGGAGGAAAACAGTGTACAGAAGTAGCACTAGAGCTAAGTTAGCAGGCACCCCATTTAGCATGGTGCCGATTGTTTATACTCCCAGATCCCATCATGCATTCCAATCACTAAAGTCTGAGCACTATTAGAAGAAAAGAAAATGTTAAAAAGCAAAGATACGGTTATAGTGGGGACAGGGTTGCGAAACCCTCCTATAAGAGATTGTCAAATTGGTTGTTTTACTGCCACAGGTTAAGCAAAAGTCTTCATGACACTCAGTCATGTTTGATGGTTCCAGCCAGTCAGAATGAAGGTGTCAATGAAAGTTTTGAATTCTTGGCAAGATTTTCCTTGCCAGATTTGTCTAAATTTAGGTAGCAGTCTTACAAGAGATTGAAATTATCTGCATCCTTTTAATACTGGAACAAGTTCTCCCTTTCATTCCCTTCAAATTGCGTGGGAGATATAATGGTTGTATTTTCTCTGAATTAAACCACTACAGACCCTGATTGATGCCAACGTTGACCTGAAGACCACAGATGGCTACACTCTCCGCATCTTCTGTATTGGCTTCACCAAAAAACGCCAGAACCAGATCAAGAAGACATCTTATGCCCAGACCCAACAGGTCCGCAGGATCCGTGGCAGGATGATTGATATCATCACCAAGGAGTGCCAGAACAATGACCTTAAGGAGGTGGTCAACAAGCTCCTTCCAGACAGCATAGCTCATGACATTGAGAAGGCTTGCCACAGCATCTACCCACTCCATGATGTACACATCCGCAAGGTCAAGGTGCTCAGGAAGCCAAAGTTTGACAGTAAGTTCTTAAGTTTCAGGATTTTCATTAAGGCTGGCAAGCGTGGTATTCCATGGAAGCTCACTTATCAGGTGATGCATGATATGCACAGCCTTCCATTTTTATAGCACTTGACAAGCTGTCCAGTGGATAAAATATGCATATAGCAGTGTTCACACTAAGGAAGTGAACTTGGGAGGGAATTCTCTTGCTAGAAATTTTTTTGGTAGGGATTTTCAAAATCAGGGAGGGGGTTATTACTTGGTAAAGATACTATTGCAATTTAATGTATGTATTATAGTTGTAGTTACGATCTCAGATGCAGAAAAGTGTGCAGGTTTTCCCGCATAAGATTTATTTTTGTGCGGGATTCGAAAGACAAAAGCAGGATTCACGCGATCCCGCGCCTTAGCGCGAACTCTGGCATGTAGTTGTATGTGTGTGTTGATGGTTTGCCATTGAAATGAAAGTTGCATCTTAAAGCTTGTCTGGAAAAGCACAATGAAGCAGTGGTAAAGTGGTCTTTTGTAGTTTGGGGGGAGGTGGCAGTTTTTGGCAAGTTACTGCCACATTTGCAACTTTTGGTCTCTGTTCTGTGGTCCGTGGAGACACAGACCTTTATCTGATCCTCTGCGGGCTTTGTGATAAATCCTGTGCAAAAGTACACAAATGCTGTTTTTATCAGTTTCATATGAACATTAATATTGAAATAGGGCCTAAGTGCAGTGTCAAATCATGCCTTATTTCTTAACTGATGAACATTTCCATTCTTCAGTTCATGTGTGAAATGTGAACACAGGTCTAATCAAGGCCTATGAAAAGGAAGGTATAAAAATTAATGTGTTTATTTTTCTATCCCCACATGGCACATGAATGTGACCTTGCATGGAAAGTCAGCCCAACAGGAAATGTGCCCTATGCACCCTGGACTGATGATTTTTAATGCTTTGAAAATGTTTGCTATTTGCTGTTTCACACAATGATTGTGAATTGAGTGAATTGCTTCTTAAGAATATTATCCAGATATATAGAGGTCTTTTCCAGTGTCGTACTGACCATTACAAGTGGCTGATAGTACTGATACAAATATTTCAATTCTCAGTAGGCCTATTGGCCGATATCAATCTAATAGGGATGTTTTGAGAAATTATTGTACAGTACATCAAATGTATTCTGTTGAGCAAATTGTTGTCATGCTGGGGTAAATTATTGGGACTTTAGTCAAACATGCTAGGGTTACATTTTTATGGAGTATTCATAAATACTTTTTGAGAATGCTGGCTTGTGATTGGTCAGTTATCCATGTTCTAATCCAGTGTAGAGACATAGGGTGTATGGAGAGCAACTTTTAGATCAACATGATTGTAAACACAGCTCTAACACTACAGTAAGCAGTTTGTTTGTATAGGCTAGGTAGGCCTGGGCCTTCAACTGTAATTTTTTCAGTAACTGTCCAAATTATAAATAATATATTTTGGATGACAGCAATGTTGCACATCCAAATGAAATATCAGCTTCTAGGCTACAAACGATATTTCAGGCCTTTTCAGAGAATTTAAAGTGGTTTCACGCTGAGTAAGGTGTTTTACAGGCCTAGGCCTAGGCCTAGGCTCTAACGTTAGCTTTAAAAGCGTGTCAAACTATCGTGCGTCCGCTTGATTTTGGTACATCGCCGATAAGAAGAAATTATACAGCATTTCTTACCCCAGTAATATACCTTTATCTGGGATGGGTAATAATATAAATACAGTTGTAAAATGAGTGATGAGCACTCACTAACCTTAAAACTCATCTTTCATATTCCAGAAAGATAGCGTTGGCCCCACGTATTCTGTGCACTATGTTTCAAAGAAATATAGCTCCAAAATCATCAAGGGGATTTTCAATCGAAGAATAGAATATATGCTATGGAAACGATGGCCGGGGGCTACTGTCTAATATGCCCAGGCCTAATGATCCAAAGTACTGCATCAACAAACCTTATCCAAATTGCGGTATCCTACATTCATTTTGTAAGAAAAGCTCAACATCAGTCAAGAAATCTGTCTGGTTTAAGTTCCACTCGTAAAGAACAAGCTCTCTGCGATGACATTCCAACCACTAACGTTAGGTCTAACGTTATCTTACAGCACAAGTAACTTGAAAGCAACTAACGTGAGGCCCTAGCACATGATAACTGTTCTGGCTAAGCACGTTGGTTTTACTTTGATCTGAACAGTATCAATATTGTCAGTGCACAGATGTAAACAGTTTTAGATCACATTTGAAAAGTCTCCTTTGTATCACAAAATCGCAGGATGGAAATTGCTTCCAAATGACACTCGGGTAAGGAGACTTCGTCTAGTACGAGTCTTATTCGAACTGGCTCACCATTCGAAAACAGCATAGCCTAACAATAATTAGCCTAGGTTAAGGCTAGGACAAACGTTGGCCTAACGTTATTTGTTTTCAACAACGTAGCAGCACGTTAGTGTGTTGAACGTCACGGTGAGCAATATCACAAAAAACCACATATCCTCACGCTAGTAAGTCCTCCAAATGTAGTTTTAATGGAACTGTCAAGGCGGAGTACATTTCCAATTCAAACAGAGAAATCGTTTCAAATATGACCTCGCTCAAAATATTCCAAAAAATCCACAGTCAAAAAGAGACGTCACAAAGTATGGCCATGTGCTTACAAACGACAAAGCTATAGCGTGCAGCTAGTTATATAGCCTACATATTACATAGCTCGTATTTTAGCAGGCAGTCTTATGTGCACTCTGCGAAAATTTAGTCAGTTTGGGAGAATAATTCATGATCAATGGAAAATCGTTAAAAAAGCAAGCTTTTCCACTTTTAAACGTCTCGAAATTAAAGTATTTATGAATGGGAATAAAGTCATGGTGCCCATGTCTCTACATCAGATTCGAACAGGCTATGACGTCACGCATATAGGCAGAGACCCTCGGCTTCGCCTCGGGTCTCTCAGCCCATATGCGTGACGTCATAGCCTGTTCGAATCTGATGTAGAGACATGGGCACCATTGACTTTATTCCCTAATTGGATGAGGAATATGGTGAGGTTGTATTGGCATCTTAGATAAGTTTTACCAGTGCAGGATGAAAATGGGGAACATTTATTGATATTGAATACTGATAATTGGTCCAGCACCATTCTTTTCACTATAATCTTATGTCTTCTAAAATAAGAACTCAAAATACTGCCTAATTATGATTTGCTTGAGAAATATCTTTTTGTCCTTCAAAAGACACTCCATTTTCTTGCTTCAATAGACACTCCATTTTCTTTGTTCAGAAAAGTGTATGGACCACAACAGAACCAGACTTCAACCTGGTTGGGAATTGCTAACAATATCCGTGCTTGTTGTTAAAAACCATGTGTGAATGTACAGGATGGGTGGAGGAATAAAGGACAGGAGATATATGCCCTACAAAATCAATTTGCAGTGTTCTTTGGGACAGCTAAGGGATTAAAGGAGTAGAGTGCTTTTGTTGACTATGTTGGCAATAAGAAAACTGCTGCCTGTAAAATGAATTGATGATTATCATTGTTGTAGGGATTGATGGATTAGATGGGTTGGAAATGGAAAGTTTGGAAGAAGTACAGGAGAAGTTAGGGCATAAATGGTGATTTAGGAGAGGGGCAGAGAGGGGTGAGTTGATGCCCTTGCTTGGGGATTGACTCTAGTCAGAAGTGTCAACATTGTTAAAGGTATCTCTGAATTGTCTCATGTTTTTAATCTAGCTTGGTTATCATCATTTCTCCTGTTGCATGTCATTCAGATGTGAATATTTCAAGGTCTTAAAGCTTGGATGAGATTGTCACTTAGGCGAACTTTTTGTTTCCATTTGTAGTTGGCCGTCTCCTTGAATTACACGGTGAAGGTGCCACAAAGACGAGTGGAGAAGGGGAAGAAAGCTCTGCAGTGGAAAGACCAGAAGGTTATGAACCCCCCATCCAAGATAGTGTCTAGGAAGATTGATAATGGAGTGCTAGTTTGGAGCATAATATCAGTGTACATTCTTGATGAATAAGAAGACTTAAGGAAAAAAGACAAATGCTCTAATGTTGTGTTTCATTTTTTGTGTTTCTTTATTTCTTTGTACATTTGTGACTTTTTGACATCTGTAGAAATATTAAACTGACATTTTGTAAGTATAACATGATACTATATGATCACAAAAATTATAATGCTAACCTGATATTCTAAAAAATTTCAATTAAAAAATTATTTGGTTTACATAGCTATGGTACAGTCCTTGAAAATTTCTCAATTAAAAGAAAACAGACCATAATTACTTAAGAAAATATTTCTGATACAAAATATGAAAGACAAGCTTATGTTACTGTGGACGGAGTGAACTCTGCTAATGCATTTGCACCTCTCTGATATGACCTGCCAAGGCCTGTAACCTGGAAGATATAATTACGTGAGGGAATCTGGGCAAAAGAATTTAACTTCGTTGCAATTATTCTGTACCTTTCTTCTGAGCACAGTCATGATTGAGTTTCACAGACCAATGAGTTTTAATAGCACATGATAAAAAACAAAACATCACGAAAGAGTCATAGCAAAATAAAACCCAAAACAAGTGGCCATCCTGCCTCAATTCCACTCATCAAGGTTTCAGAAGCTACTGCAGTATACTGCTCCAGAAAAATTTCATGGTACTAAATTTTTGGAAATCCAATACAAATACATTGAGCTCTTAAGTGATAATAATTTACAACCACAGTACTTTCAAGCACCCAAACTGATAGTTACGAAAAGCTTCAATGAAGAGGGGAATGGGTTGCTACCTGTGTGTGTTCACCATAATGTACCTTCCCTGTCCCTCGCCAGCAATAAGGGACTTCTTACCCACACCTTCAAATCAGTATTTCTAAGTCCTGCCAGATGGCAGTCTATACTTGGTATGCACTCTTGTCGTATGATTACCTACAAATCATGTGAGATAATGTGCAAATCTGGCATCTTAGCACACATGATGTCAAGATAATTGTGCAGTTCTTCCACACTATCTGAATTCAGGACTTGGTATCAAGATGAAATGAGAAGAGATGTATGGATGCTATGCCTGGAGCACTTGGATGAGATAATCCTCAACGTTCGGTCAATTTTCCTCACCAGATGAGCTGCTTGATGAGGAACCTCTTCGTTTCTTAAGCATAGACAATTTGTCTTTCAGCTCAGCAATTTCTGAGAAAATGATAAAAAGGGGAACAAACATAATTTATTTAAAAAGAAAGAATGAAGGAGGGTGAAGCCCTAAGGCGGAGAATGCCTCAAAATCCCCTCCTTTGAATCTAACCTAAAACAGCCAAGGTCAGCTAGTAATATGTTTTGTCCCACTCTTCCATTTTCTATGAGACTTACAAGGATTATAAAAATGCCCACACAAAAGATTATCTGCTACATGTTTGGCTAGAAACGGGCGCCAAACAGCGCCGGGCGCCCACTGAATTTCACCCTTGTTACCGAGGCCTGTTATTTTTAACGAATGTCCGATAAACTATTTTGTTTTTGTTTCTTTTTTATGACGGAGATTTTCGGAATTAAAGGGCACTTTTACTTTCTTCCGTTATTTATCACAAGATTCATTAAGTTTTTAAACGCGCAAATATATTTTCAAACATGCCAAGAAATTTCCGAAACATTTTCAAATATTCTGGATGATTTTTAACATATGTCGGATGAACTGTTTTTTTTTTATTTTGATGACGGAGATTTCTGGACTTAAACAGCACTTTTACATTCTTCCGTCATTTATTTAAAGATTCATTAAGTTTACGCACGCGCAAAAATATTTTTGAACATGCCAAGAAATTTCCGAACATTTTCGAATATTCTATATGATTTTTAACAAATGTTCGATAAACTTATTTTTTTCTTTTTTGATAACGGAGTTTTTCGGAATCAAATAGTACTTTTATGTTCTTCCGTTATTTTGGGGCGTTTAAAAACTTAATAAATCTTTTTATAAAGAACGGAAGGACATAAAACTGTAATATACCTCCGAAAATCGCTGCCATTAAAGAGAAAGTATCAGACATTTCTAAGAAATCTTGTAGAACACAAAAAACGTTTCTTACCTTCGGAAACTTTTGGCATATTTGAAAATATTATTGCGCGTTTGAAAACTTCATGAATCTTATGATTAATAATGGAAGAACCTAAAACTGCTATTTACTTTCCCAAATCTCCGTCATTAAAAAGTAAACATCAGACATTTGTTAAAAATCATCTAGAATATTTTGAAATGTTTCGGAAATTTTTGGGTATGTTCGAAAATATTTTTGCGCGTTTTGAAACTTCGTGAATCTGTTGATAAGTAAAGGAAGAACATAGAACTGCTATTTACTTCCAAAAATCTCCGCCGTTAAAAAGACATTATCGGACACTGTTTAAAAATCATCTAGAAGAATATTCGAAATGTTTCAGAAATTTCTGGGCAAGTTCGAAAATATTTTGCGCGTTTAAAAAATTCATGAAGCTTTTGATAAATAACGGAAGAACATTAGAACATGCTATTTACTTCCAAAGTCTCCGCAAATAAAAAGAAATTATCGGACATTTGTTAAAAATCATTTAGAATATTCGAAAGTGTTTCGGAAATTTATTGGCAAGTTCCGAAATATTTTTGCGTGTTTGAAAACTTCATGGACATTTTGATTAATGACGGAAGTACACATTGCTGATATTTACTTCCCAAATTAGCCTTCATTAAAAAGAATTGAATCAGACTTTCGTTCACCTGTTACACTTTACACGTGCATGCCAATGATGACCGTAGACCATTGCATCTAAGAAGGGTAAGGTTCGGCCTGATGGTCATTTTAAATATCACAAATGTGCAAACCAAAGCTTCCACCGACGTTACAGAATTTAAGTCGGTCTAACGCAGTTAACGCTAGTAGCGTTAGGAAGCGTAGAAGTTTACTGCAATTAACGATCCTAGCGTTACTAGCAGTAGATCAGCCCTCTAACGCTAGTAACGCAACTATCGTGATCGTTACTAGCGTTAGACTCGTATCGGTAGGAATTTTATTTTCTAACGCAAAATTTCTAACGCTTAACGCTACTAACGTCCATTTTATTCTGAGCTGTACTGTATGTCAGCCAAGTGAATTCCAGATGTCCTTTTAACACACCCATACATGCTGCAACTCAACTTCCCTCTGTTTCCATGCATCCTTGATCTGCATCCATCTCATAAGGACTTCTGACTAGGGGGTGGAAATTAGGGGGGGAAACAATCTATGGCAGTGTGAATGGACAGAGATGTCAACTACAGCAAGAATTCTTAAAGGACGCTTGGCAGATTGTAGTGCAAAGCAATTACAGTATAGCAGCACAACAGTCATAGTTTTCAATATAGCCAATTACTACTATTACCTCCCAGACAGTTAAAATTATCCCATTTACTTCTAGTCCCCACCCCACCACCACCACCACCACCCCACACCCCATCCCCACCTCCAACTTAATCTGCCTACTGCACTTCCCTAATCTACAATAACTTCTCCTGAAATTAATTTGTTCAAGACCCCACTCTGAGTCCACTAATACTGTACCATGTGTTATTTCACTAGTGCACATGTATGTGACCTGACTATTTAATGGGCTGCACTACTGTACATCACAATTCACCCAGTTGCATGTATGTCACCACATGTGAAGTTAACCAGAGTGGCTTTAATATATATTTGAGGCTCTTGTTTGAATTTATGTCAACCATACTACCTGCAGTCACCAATTAAGAATATAGATTCTCAGGGATAACTTACTACAATTTGGGTGATGCAACAGATCCTTTAAATACTGTATCATTACTACAGGTAAGTTCTGAAAAATTCTGTGTCAAGTGAGGGAGGTTGCAAAAGTGATTTCCACAACCATTAAGAAATTCTACAGATTTCATCGCCATCATTCCGCAGTAGATGGACTGTCCATTAGTAATAATAGGGGAGGTAAGTAGGAGAGTAATAGATTACAATGTTCAGAACACTGGCAAGGTACTGCACAATACTTTGTACATGTATGCCAGGTACTTTTCAAAGTACAGTACACAATCTTTCATGTAAAAATACTTCCCAGTGATCATGAACATTCTATAAGTACAAGTCATGTAAAAATATTTCCAGAATTGAAAGCGTGCAGTACTTGCACATATATTCAGCTGTACTGTACAGAAGCCAAGTCTTCAGCATGATATACTGAACACACAGAAATGGCTATACTATGTATACATTCACGTAGTAGTTTCAATTTCCACCACGCGTCTCAAATACTTTCCAAGAAATGGGACATATCCTTTACCTGGATGACAAAATAGGCATTCTATGGGTAGAACAATACAATAGTGAATGTTACATGTACAGTATACAGTACGACTGCAGAAGTGGGAAGGGTTGGAGTGGCTGGGCCATAGTAGAGGCTGCCTTGTTGATATGATGTGGGTAATAACACTTTTGACATGTACATGTACAGTACTGTAGGTACAGTAAATGTTGAGTTAAATGGCATGTACAGTATTACCATATCACTGAGGGAATTAAGGCTGCTTCACTTCAATTACATTCATTTTTGTGTATAAACCATCCAGTTTTGAAAAGTGCCTAGGATGAAACCATCCCTCATCACAGCTCTTGAAGCTTTAAAGGCAGTATGCAGTCACCCCAATCAGAGTGAGTGTACCCTGTCACTCTAGTTCATGATTGGCCTATTTTGATCATGTGACAATATTTTTGTTGGTAAATTGTGAAATTCAAGAATTTCTCCTTGCTTTACCTATTGTTTGTAATAGTTATTTTCAAAGCATCTTCAGAGGTGCTTGTATTCAATAAGAGGAGATTTGCAAGAGTTTGCCAATTTTTCAAAGAAAATTTTGGGGCGACTGCCTATTGCCTTTAAAATTCCCACCATAATGGCATACTGTATACAGTACATGACAAACCTGCCTCCAATTTTATTTTGTTTTTTTTTGACATCATACTACATTACATACCCTGTCTACACAACCATACAGTATATTTCTTCGAAAACATCAAACATATGTATGACGATGCTCTTGGATGAACGAATGAACATGTGGACAGCTTTAATATCGAACAAATCTGAACAAAATCCAACATGCATGAAGGTGTTCAAACTTTTAGCTGCATGTTCCATCTTCCCAACAAGTGTTCAAACATTTGTACAACAATTTTCAAGGAAAAAACAATGTGCAGGTACTGTATGACCATGTAGACAGGCCTTAAAGGTAGCATTAACTCACTTGTGAGCATTCACATGAGGTATATAGCTTATGCTGCACAAATGGACCAGAAAACCACATGCCAAGTACAAAATCCCTCACATTCTACAGATACCATGTTTTACAGTACATGCAGGTGTCACATGCCATAGTACTGTACAAACACACATGCATCAAATTGTGGTAAACATACCCAGGTGGTACACATAAATGGCACACCATTTACAGTACAGTCTATACACAAAATTTGACCTAAATTGTTGAGTTGGTTGGCCATCTCACTTGAAGCTGAAATTCATAAGCCACAGGCTTCTCCCACATCCGTGGCATTGTTAAACAACTGCCCTTCATTGCCCGCATTACTATCATAGTTACTGTACACAGTGCAACTTACTGAAAGCTAGTGTACTTTATGGTACTGTACCCAATGGGAAAGGAAAATGTGAAATCCTACAGTACCATATACTGTACACTAGGGACCTTCAAAATTTCGGAAGTTGGTCACCCACAGCCTTAAAAGTTGTGACCCTGAATGGAGTCACTACTCCCAAAACCTGCTGTAAGCACCTGCAGTGCAAAACATCAGCTATACTACAGTATATGCTGTTGAATGCTAAGTATACTACAGGGTTTACAGCACAGGTGCAGAACTACCCATATCAAAGAATCTTAGCATTCAGCAGAAAGGAAAGCTAAAGACAAAAATGTAGACTAGAAAAAAACCTGAAATGTAGCTCTTTTATAGTACCCCCAAAGACACGGATTTCAGTGCAAGTTTGTGAAACAGAAGTTGCAACTCCAACAAAGTGGAATCACTGACTCTCGGCTTGGAGTGAGATCTAGAGTCAGGTAACCTGCACGCCCAAGAATTCTGTACTGTACACCAGCAAAAAAGCAATGGAACCCCTACTGTGGTGTGTAAGTAGTAAATTGGTGGCATACAGCAGTTTGTAGATGTGTGTGTGTCCCTAAACCTATTTTCTGTTGAGGTGAGTTAAAACACAAAATTTAAAGGGGAATTTTCATGTTCCCAGACAGTTCCAATTCTCCCAACTATGCATCTTCTAGCTCCTCCCATAACTGTACAGTATGAGGCTCTTCCTTGTGCAAGAATAAACCTGTTTTATTGCTTAAGGCCATGTCCTGGTGAGCATACAAGGCTATAAAATGTAACCAGAAAGCCCAAAGGCTTAGTGATTCCTTGCCGAATGGGGATGCTTTGTTGCACTGAGGTTTATCCCTCAAATTTACAAGTATCACAAGTATTCAACATCCCTGTCTTGAAATATCATGCTTTTAAATGCATTTGGTCTTTGACCTCTGATGACCTCTAATGACCTCTGACCTCCAATGGATCTTGGATCTTGAAAATTCTTGGGAAATTTTGCCTCTGGTGACCCCAGATGATGATCTTGGGAATTCTTGAGAGATTTTGCTTTCTGACCTTTTGTGACCCCTGATGACACTCTTGGGAATTCTTGCTTTTTTACGTCTGGTGACCCCATGACAATCTTGGGAATTGTTGAGAAATTTTGCTTTTTTGACTGCTGGTGACCCCAGATGATGATCTTGGGAATTTTTGGGAAATTTTGCTTTTTGACCTCTGTGACCCCATATGATAATCTTGGCAATTCTTGGGAAATTTTGCTTTTTGACCTCTGGTGACCCCATATGACAATATTGGGAATTCTCGGGAAATTTTGTTTTTTGACCTCTGGTGACCTCAGATGACCTTTGACCTCTACCACAAACAATGGGGTCCTTCCTCTCAACATGATAAATCTATATACCAAATGTGAAAAGTGTCGGTCACTGGCAACTTGGGATATCACGTTTACAAGCCGTTTATGAGGTTTTCGCAGTTTAACCTCTGGTGACCTCAGATGACCTTTGACCTCTACCAAAAACAATAGGCTTCTTTCTCTTGACATGACAAATCTGTATACCAAATATGAAAAGTGTCCTTCACTACTATCTTGAAAAATCATGATTACAAGGTTTTCAGTCTTTTACTTCCGGTGACCTCAAATGACCTTTAACCTTTACCAAAAACAACAGGTTCTTCCTCTCAACATGACAAATCTATATACCAAATATGAAAAGTGTCAGTCATTGCTATCTTGAGATATCATGATTACAAGTGATTTACAAGGTTTTCACAGTTTTACCTCCGGTGACCTCAGATGACCTTTGACGTCTACCAAAAACAATAGGGTCCTTCCTCTCAACATGATAAATCTATACACCAAACATGAAAAGTGTCGGTCACTGCCATCTTGAGATACCGTGTTTACAAGCCGTTTATGAGGTTTTCGCAGTTTAACCTAAGGTGACCTCAGATGACCTTTGACCTCTACCAAAACAATAGGCTTCTTCCTCTTGACATGACAAATCTGTATACCAAATATGAAAAGTGTCCTTCACTCCTATCTTGAGAAATTGTGATTATAAGGTTTTCAGTCTTTTACTTCCGGTGACCTCAAATGACCTTTGACCTTTACCAAAAACAATAGGGTTCTTCCTCTCAACATGACAAATCTATATACCAAATAGGAAAAGTGTCGGTCATTGCTAACTTGAGATATCGTGTTTACAAGCCGTTTATGAGGTTTTCACAGTTTAACCTCTGGTGACCTCAGATTACCGTTGACCTCTACCAAAAACAATAGGCTTCTTTCTCTTGACATGACAAATCTGTATACCAAATATGAAAAGTGTCGGTCATTGCTATCTTGAGATATCGTGTTTACAAGGTTTTCGCTTTTTGACCTCTGGTGACCTCGGATGACCTTTGACCTCTACCAAAAACAATAGGGTTCTTCCTCTTAACATGACAAATCTATATACCAAATATGAAAAATGTCGGTCATTGCTAACTGGAGATATCGTGTTTACAAGCAAGGCGTCACATACACACACACATACACACATACGCACATACACACATACACACATACGCACACACACACACACACACACACGCCATCACCATCGCATAGATTCCTTGCCTGCCTTCGGCAAGGAATCAATAAAAGTACTCTCTCTGCCTTGTGTGGAATGTGAGCTACTCTGCATCTTTCAAATTTTCAAACTTTGATGTCAATCAAAGAGCAGTCACCAACTGAGAATTTTGATATACATACACTAAAAATATACTTTGGGGTGATGACTGTCTATCTTTAAAATGTACTTGAAGGTACTGTACTGTACAGTACTAAGTAGTGTACTCCACATGCAGTTTAAAGCCATACAGTATGGTACAGAGTACGGTATGAGATGCAAAGATTCAATGAAGAGTATGCTTCCATTTTGCACAGTGGTTTTAAAAATAACAGTATTTCTAAAAGCTACAGTATACCTTTCTACAAGCACAGGAAATCACTATTTTTTGGAAAAGCGGATCTATCTTGTATGTAAATTTAGTGAAACCTTTATAAACTACAGATACAGTACAGTAGATACCTGTCCTGTTTATGCTATCAGCTGCTTGTGTGCTAAGAGATTTTATGGTGCTGTATGGCACACACTGGTACTGTACGTACATACTGTTTATATGGGAAACTGGATAAAATACAGTTCCTTTCAGCCAAAACAGAACTCAACTCAGAGATGACTGACAATAGACCATTGTAACTGTAAAGGTGTTCAGAGTTAACATCTGTAACAAAAGACAACTGTATTGCATTAAGATCAAGGTACAATACTTCAAGGAGGTAATTAGTAGGCCTATCTATACAGTAAAGGATATATCTGCTTTGTTTACCATACTTTGTACAATCACGTAATAGGTATAATCACTCAAGCAAAATCATCTGACTAAAAACAGTTAAGTAACATACGTATTTACAGTAAGGGTGCACAGGAACTGAATTTTGACTCTTGCTGTACAATTTCAGAAAGTTAGAAAGGAGTCCGTGAGTTGATAGCACAGAAAACTAAGATGAGATGAATCAGTAACCAGGGTAATTCTTTGAGGAGCAGAGCTACAGTTGTGCTAGTTCACTTGACAGACAATTATACAATGAGCAGTGTTCTCAACAGTTGAGACAGGAGGGAAGGTGCTGTACTAAAGACAAGAATCTGCATAATCACACCTGCTGGAGAAGATTGCATGGATTAGTTTCTCTATGGGTTTATTGAGGCACTTCCTCACCCACTTGTCGGATATGAAACATTTTTGATTGGCAAATTATTGAGCTAAGAGTAACCTGAAGTAGCAATTAGTGACAAGTTGTCCAGCTCAGGAGAATCACTAAATTGACTTCTACTGTAAAAACAAAATTCCTCTTGTTTAGCAAATGAAAGTTACAGTATATCTATCCAAGAAATCACTGAACACATGCATAAAAATTTTCTTCTGAGATTGTAAAGAAATTGTCAAGATCATCAGGTTCACATGAACAGTAAAGAGTTGTGAACCATCAGTATACAGCATGCAGTTGCTGCCTTAGGAACTGATCCCATCAGATACAGCAAAGATATTGCAGGACTGGGCCAGAATAGATCCCTGGGGAATACCATGATGAAGAGCATGTGGACAAGAACTGCAGTATGCTGTGAACCTGAATCCTATGTGCAGGTGCTCTGTAGATGCCCAAACCCACTATCCCTTTTCACACCTTCCCCTACAGTACATCCCAGGCTCTGGAATGTTCATAAAGAGGGATTGCCACATACCACCATCTTTATAGCATCACTTTACACCAGTTTTGCAATGGAAGGGGTGGGGGAGCAGCTTCCTTTCCCACACATCATTCAACCTAACTCCCTCTGGACAGCAAAATTAAAACAGTTTTACCTAAAATTTATACCTACAATATCGTACTAAACTATTGTCTACGACACATTGTATCCTTGGTACTCCACTTGTGCAAAATTCCCATTTGTGTGCAAATACCTGTAGATGTCAATTGCTGAGGCATGCCATGCATAGATAGAATCATAATAACTCTTCACCCCAACAAGTATAGCACTATAATTATGACTTTTGACATTCAGTTTCTGAGAAAACCTATTCCAGTGATGAACAATTACAGCTTTCCGTTTTTGTGGGTGTACAGCACAAGCATATTTGATGAATTCTTGGGAGTACTCAAGTGAAATGTCCCTTTACTGTGTGTACCGTACTTGACATAAGTGACTTCCTCTATTGTACTACACTTACGTCAGCTGGATGGTTAAGCTTAAATAGGCATACAAAGGACTGTAACTAAAAATACACCAATCACACACAACGTAAACTTGCTCTGCACTACTACTGTACTTTGTCCAGATGTGGGAGCACTTCATACAATCAGGCCATACATTGTTCAGAACCACTGATGGACAAAAGAGTCACTGGCAACAAGGTCAGATACAGAGCTCTACATCTACGAAGTACTTTACCAATTACTGTACCTGTATCAACCTGGCCAAAGCATGTAAAATCCTTATATATATATATACGATTGTCTTGCCTCTTTTATTTCTGCCAGTCGGCTTTTATTACTTTTGTATTATTTAGTGTTCTACCTTTTTATGTTTTTTTAAGCTCTTTGGAAAGTTATCAGCCTTTATTCGCTTTGAGATTCTTACTGTACCTTTTATCACTGTAACGCTCAGGCATTTTTTAAGCTTTTACTTGCTCAAGTCATACATTTGCCTCTTTTAACAGTTTGTATGCTTGCTTTTTATCAGTTTGGCTGAAGAAGGTTGATTAAAAACCGAAAGCTTCCAAGCCCGGTGCTTTTTGTCCATCTTTTTAGCTTGTAGTTGACTTTCACCATTTACTTTACTCTTATATATATGTATGTGTGTATGTATGTATGTATGTATGTATGTATGTATGTATGTATGTATGTATGTATGTATCTATATATATATGTATAAATATATATATATATATATATATATATATATATATATATATATATATATATATATATATATATATATATATATAACATGATTATACAGGTGGACGTATACCGTGTGTTGGAAGCTGGGTTACAAAGGAATAACAGCAAGATATAACACTGAAATCCAACAAGTATTAGTAGCACGTAGGTGTATTTACGTTTCGATCTCCATGAGATCTTCGTCAGAAATGATAAATGAACTTACAGAGTAGAAGGGACTAGCTTATTGAGAGAGTAGTGGGATAGGAAAGCCAAGTCTTTGTTGAGACCTGTTGTATGGGAATTAAGCTTTAAAATTAACTGTTGTTCATATAGCTTTCTGCTATCTGTGTTTGGGAACTTGTCTTTGACGATAATGCAACGGAGATCCCTAGGAGAGTGATTGTGGGCATTGAAGTGAGAAGCGACTGGAAAGCCGGGGGGGGGGGGGGGGGGGGGGGGTTGTTTCTGATGCTACGTTTATGGTTGTTAAATCGGGTTCTGAACCGATTGGCAGTCTCACCGACGTAAATGGCCTCCGGGCATTTCGAGCAATACAGAACATACACAATATTGGGAGTATTGCAACCAGCTTTGACCGGAAAAAGTTTGACATTGTTCAGGAATTCCACTGATGGATTTATGTTGAAATGGTCACAAATTTGACACCGGGGTCTTTGACAGGGAATATTACCTGGGGGCGGTCTTGGTTGGGTACAGACAAGCAACCGATGTAAGCTGGGTGGTTGTTTCTTGGCCAGAACAGGGGGGTGAGAAAAAGGTGGGGGTAGGGATGGGTTGTTCTTTAGGGTCTTCCAATCGCATTTCACTTTTTGCAGGAAGGGGGTAGTAGAGGGGCTGAAACAGGTTACAAAAGGAATGCGTTGGGACTGTGCCGTTATATCATTTCTTTTCTGGCTTAACACCGAGTCACGGGAGAGGAGGGAAGCTCGATTAATTTCTTTGGAAATAAGCTTGTAAGGGTACCCACACTCCAGTAGGGACTGAACCAAATGCCTAACGGCTTTCTCGTAATCGGCATGGTCCGAGCATATACGTTTAAATCTGAGCAGTTGACTGAAAATAATCGATCTTTTAATGTGGGATGGGTGGAAGCTGCTGTAATTAAGGTAGGTAGGCCTGTGGGTTTCCTGTAAAGGGAGGTTTTGAGGCCTGACTGGGTTAGGCTTACCATAAAATCCAGGAATGGAACTTTTTCGGCTGATATTTCAACTGTGAATTTGATGGAAGGATGGGTGGAGTTTGCTTCATGTATGAAATCGTCGAGAGAGGGGTGGCCATGGGTCCAGACTAAAAATATGTCATCGATGAAACGGGCATAAAACAGAGGTTCAAAGCTGCTCTTGTCGATGAACTGCGTTTCAATTAACGCCATGAAGAGGTTGGCAAAACAAGGAGCCATACGGGTTCCCATGGCCGTCCCGCTCACTTGTACATAACACTTATCATTAAAAACAAAATTATTATGAGTCAATATGAACGAAATTAAGGAACATATCACTTCCGTGGGGATGTGGGTCACAGGGAAAGAGTCCAAGAATTTGCCGCAGGCCCTCACTCCTTCGTCATGTGGGATGTTGGTGTATAATGAGGTCACGTCCATGGTTACCAACAGACTGTTGTCAGGGACAGTTTCGATGGTTGCCAGTTTGTTGAGGAAGTCCGTGGTATCCTGTATGTAACTGGGAATGTGCGGCATGAGACGTTGAAGTATGGAGTCAATAAATCCTGAAATGTATTCTGTGAGAGTTCCCTTCCCCGATATGATTGGTCTGCCGGGTGGTACTATGGAGAGTGCTCTGGCAGCAGACTCTAAGTCGTTGTCTTTGAGGTTGGGATATATATATATATATATATATATATATATATATATATATATATATATATATATATATATATATATATATATATATATATATATATATATATATATATATATATATATATATATATATATATATATATATATATATAAAACCCTGACATTTTTCCAACTTCCAGCAACTTTTTATGAGCCTTTTACATGTATTTTACCCTTAATTTGTCTTTTCTACTACAAATTTCTTACAAACAGTCGACAATAAAACAGGCTGCAAATTTGTGAAAATATTGCAAGATTTCAAAGCTGTGTGTTTCATTTTGAAATTACGAATTACGAGGCCTTAGAGGCCTGGGAATGATTAGGCTTAATTCCAAGCTATTTCAGGCCTGTTTTTAACCAATCTATTTCCTTCTAATGACATGTCAAAGCTTCCCCAAAACTCCCTGGATTAGGAATCCACAAGCTCTGATACTTACCTCCTATCCCCACTTACCAGCAGTAAGTTTGCCAGAGTCTTACTGCAGGTAAGTGGGGATTACATATGTAAATACAGTAGGAGGTAATGAGGGGCGATGTACAGTAGATACAGCTTATTTTATTTAATAGTGTGATATTGGCTACTGCACATCCTAAATTTTACAACCAGGACAAACATTTACCTGTTCAACAGGAATTACTAAGGTCTATGGACAATTTTTTTCAGAGAAAACAAACTTGTGTGAAGACTATGGAAGCTACAGTAGGAAAGGAATATTATGGCATTTTTGTGTCCACAGAACAGGTCCTTAATTTTTCTTTTCTTTTTTTTTTAAGGAAGGGAGGGTTTTGAGTGCCAAGAATTGCTGAGTGGCAAGATTCTTTTATTTCCATAATATACCAACATGTCATAACCCTTCCACTGTTTACTAATTCAAAAGGAGTAGAGAGCTTTTTATTCAAACTTAGCAGCTGTAACCTGTAAAACTACAGTAGCACCCAAAAGTACATTAGGTTTACCACACAAAACAATTAAACTGAATGAGGGCATTTACTCTAGGCCTACCTGTTGCATAGCAGCAGAGGAAAACAGTAGCTCCCCCTATGAAAGATACAAAGTTTCACAGACTTCTTCTGCAATTGGAACCTTCATTCATGTCATAGATAAGGTTCGGTATTTAAGTGTGAAATATATTTACGAGCCTACATGTACTGTACAAACTGTAGTTTGGAAGATAATAAGCCACTTTCTCAATTCCACTGAATTTCAGTGGCAATACTATATCCTTACAGGAAATCACTAGTTTTTCAAAGTATACTCTGGAAATTTGACAATCTGATCTGACAAAGAGTACTTTCAATTACATGGTTACTACTGATGATTATGTGACTCCTAAGCTACTTCTGATGGGTCTGGTTACTGTAGTTCTCCTTACCTGTGCCATCACTGGACCAGTTTCTGCTCTGATTCCTCCTCTTGCTTCCACAACTTTCAGACCACACCCTACGGCGCCGCTGGCCTATGCTCTCCTGGCTTTGAAGTCGGTCCTCTTGAGGAGGGAGTCCCTGGACGTACTCAGCTGCTTTGACACTTGGCTCTTTGGGGCCAGGAAGATTGGCAACAGATCTCTGAAAGTTGCTGGAGAACACCTCATGGTCTCTAGAATGCCCTAATGAATCTGACAGCTCTGAGGTCCAGTCTGAATCATAGGTTACACAAGATTCTGTTCTACTTGAACTTTTGGAAGGGCTGTTGTGGTATGAACCCTTTGTAGGGCTCCCTCTAGCACCATTAGATTGGGACATTGCGATGAAGTCAGAAGATACTTCATTCTAACAGTCTCAGAGCATTCTTATAACTGGAATGTTTTACTACACAGAGACACAGAGACTGGCTACCAGCACAGTAACATCTCTGAAATGATAGCAACAGAGTGAAAAAAGAATAATTGCCCACTGAAATTTGGAGATCAAAACTAAACTGTTCAAAATTTTGGCACAAATAGTGTTCCTGAAGATTAAACTACAAAATTAAGAAAACATTGTTTTCTTATTTCTATCAATGGATGGAATAACTGCAACCTTCCAACATCTTTCCAAATACTGACCAAGGGTTATCAATTGTGTGTTCTCAAAGCTGGCTGGACAATATTTTGAGGACCATTAATGAGAACTGGAAATTTCACCAGATAATGTCGTTTTTCTCATCTTTGTAGAAGTTATCCCCTTCTGTGGATTCAATCTGTGAGAAAAAAGAATAAAATACAAATCAATAATGTACATACTGTATATTGAGCAAATTAGCCTTGAGAGGTAATGGGAACCACATTTATGCATTCCTGTAGCTTATAGACGAATCCGGAGAGCAAGTGATGGTCTGATTTCAGTCGGCCATACCTGGGGTCTATCACCTTTAATCTTTCAATTTCCTTGCTTACCTGTATGATGGATGGTTGGACATTAAATTGTATCTTGATTCGTTCAATTTTACTGAATATGTGGGTTTGAAATTCATGTAGAAAATAAATGAAGACGATTTAAGGCTGATGGACCCCATTAATGGCTGCCTACAGTCACTAAACACAAGCGCTGATCGGATTCGTCTATATCCTTGGCATACTGTAAATTTGAGCAAACAGGAGAGATATTTGCAAGTTCCCTGTCTGAATTTACAGCTACAGAACATACAGTATACTGCATCACATGTACACATTCAACTTCCTAGTCCAAGGTTTGCACCCACCAAAACCCATTTTGGGGGTATTTACCATTTTGTTGCTCTCTAGCAAGCCATGAATTGTAACCCTCACCCCCTCCCCCATAACACAGTGATGATGTTGAAATTCTTTTTGATTGATTCAGAATACTACATCCTACAGTGCTGTACTGAGTGATTTTGCTGATAGCAACAAAATTCATGATGCTGTCATCATTTTTGGAAATTAGGAAAAGCAAACCTCTTTAGTACTGGTATTTGAAAACTGCAGTTTTCCATTCTGACTACCCAAGTTGTAATCTAACACTATTGTGACATCAAGCATGACCTGACTTAAGAGCTCTACAAACAGGTGGTACAAAGTATGATGGTACAGTAGTTTGGTGTTTTGTAAACCGTTGTTTTGGCTGGCTTTCCAAAACTGCTGTACCAGCACTATGCGATTCAACAAGTCCAGGGTGGAGTTGATATTTTTCCAAGAAAAGTATAAAGAGCAACTACAGTATGTACACTAACATGTAATTATCCTGATCTTATTTATGCTTTGAAACACTGGTTATAGCTATCTAGCTACTGTAGGAATTTCTCAAAAGCAATACCTATATCCTATAATGTTCCAGAACACAGATATTGAATACAATGCAATATACATGTAAATCACAGGTGACCATGCATAACAATTATTCCCCCCCCCCCAACCAAAATAAAACCAGAAAGCCCAAAGGCTTAGTGATTCCTTGCCGAATGAGGATGCTTTGTTGCACTGAGTTTTATCCCTCAAATTCATCATTGACTACATCATTTTACCATGTTTTAACAATTCGACCTCTGCTGAACTCACACGAACTCTGAACCCCACCAAATATCATGAAAGAAAAACGGAAGTGTCTTGAAAGGGGTTCAATTCCAATGGATCTGGGATCTTAAAAATTGTTGGGAAATTTGCTTTTGACCTTTGGTGACCCCAGATGATGAGCTTGGAAATTCTTGGGAAATTTTGCTTTTTGACCTCTAGTGACCCCAGATGACGATATTGGGAATTTTTGGGAAATGTGCTTTTTGACCTCTAGTGACCCCAGATGATGATCTTGGGAATACTTGGGAAATTTTGCTTTTTGACTTTCAGTTACCCCACATGACGATCTTGGAAATCCTTGGGGAATTCTGCTTTTTGATCTCCTGTGACCCCAGATGACAATCTTCGCAATTCTTGGGAAATTTTGCATTTTGACCTCTGGTTACCCCAGATGATCTCTGACCTCTACCAAGAACAATAGGGTTCTTCCTCACATCATGACAAATCTATATGTACCAAATATGAAAAGTGTCCTTCATTCCAATCTTGAGATATTGTAATTACAAGCTTTTCAATTTTTTAACTCCAGTAGCCTGGAATGACCTTAGACTTTCACCACAAACAACAGGGTTCTTTCTCTCAACATGACAAATCTATATACCAAACATGAAAAGTGTCTGCCATTGCTATCTTGAGATACTGTGATTACAAGCCATTTACTTGGTTTTCACAGTTTAACCTATGGTGACCTCAGATGACCTTTGACCTCTACCAAAAACAACAGCATTTTTCCTCTCAACATGACAAATCTATATCGGCCATTCCTATCTTGACATATCGCGATTTCAAGGTTTTCAGTGCTTGACCTCTGGTGACCTCAAATGACCTTTGACCTCCACTAAAAACTATACGGTTGCTTCTCTCAACATGACAATTCTATATACCAAATATGAAAAGTGTTGGTCATTCCTACCTTGAGATATGGTGATTACAAGCTTTTTGGCTTTTTACCTCCGGTGACCTCAAATGAACTTTGACCTTCACCAAAAGCAACAGGTTTCTTCCTCTCAACATGAAGAATATATACCAAATATGAAAGTGTCGGTCATTGCTATCTTGAGATATCGTGTTTACAAGCCATTTATGAGGTTTTCGCAGTTTAACCTCCTGTGACCTCAGATGACTTTTGACCTCTACCAAAAACAATAGGGTTCTTCCTCTTGACATGACAAATTTGTATACTAAAATATGAAAAGTGTCGGTCGTTGCTAACTTGAGATATCATGTTTTCACCAAAACTCCCTGGTTTGGGAGTCTATGAGCTCCGATACTTACCTCCTATTTACATATGTATACCATTATTGCCTGCAATAACCGTCTGGCAAACCTAATAACACCGCGGGATCCCCTACCCACTGAGGGCGCCCTAGAACCTAGTTCTTCCTTCTGCATTTTGCCACTCCGAGTCAGAAAACTCGGAACGAAGGACCCAACCCCCCAAAAGGATCCCCATACACACAAGAAACAAACGAAGGGGCGAGAACGCCCTATCTCACCTATAGTAGAGTCTTGGTGTCTGACAGAGGCCTGGCTGACGTGTCCGGAGAAGGTCTGGAGGCTGAAGGAGACACTCTTGATAAGAAGTAGGCGGTGAGAGGTCCAACGTCTATGTTCGGAGTCTATGTTCGGACTGTACCATGGGCTTAAATTCGACCCCTGAAGAAGGACGTAGGACTCCTAGATTCGTCATAATCAATGGAAGGACTGGATAGGCTTCAATAGGTCTCAATAGGCTTCCCTAGGTCTCATTAGGAATCAATAGGACTCATCAGGATTCGGTGGGAAGCTGAAGGTCTTGGTAGGCCCGAGTAGCAAAGTCGTCCCCGAGGAGAGTCATGGTTGAGAGAGAGAAGGACTGGTAAGTATCTCGAGGAGTTGACCGAAAAGGCACCATCAAATAGAGAGAGAGCCTGGAGCGAGAGGCGATGTCCTGGAAGATGAGCCCGTCAGGAGGTTAGATAACATCGGAGTCCCAGGGGCGGGAGGCGGGACGTAAATAGGAGGTAAGTATCGGAGCTCATAGACTCCCAAACCAGGGAGTTTTGGTGAGTCTATTTCGCTCCTCCTTACCTCCTATTTACATATGTATTCAGACTAGCACCGGCAAGATGGTGGGAGGACCGGACGACGATGTTGATCCGAGATTCCCAAGACTGATCTGGCGAAGGCACCCTCGTTAGAGACGACGTCTGTTAGATAGCACGACACAAAGGTAGATGGGGTTTTCCATGCTGCGGCCATGAGGATATCTGATAGACTAACCCCGTTGAACCATGCTTTAGAAGTGGCATGAGCCCGTAACTGGTGTGCGTGGACTGGGTCGTCATTGTCGATGTGAGGAGTTATAAGGTTGACAATCCATCTGGAGAGGGTGTCTTTTAGATGCCGGGTTGTAAGGAGATCTGGGAATAAGGAATAATCTCTCTGAGGATCTAATGTTCTTAGTCTTCTCAATGTACCATCTTAAAGCCCGGACAGGACAAATCTTTCTGTCCTCCCTAATCGAGGAAGCAGAGGAGATGTTTGGGAGGTAGATCTCACCAGGCGAGAATGAGGCTGTCTCGTTCTTAGTCAGGAAGGTGGGATCTGGAATCAGGTAGACTCCGTTGTGGCTGAAACGGATGAACCCTCTTTTTAGTTTGTTAGATCGTGGAGTTCACTACGGCGCCCTGGGCCGAAGCTGCTGCCAGTAAGAAGAGGGTCTTGTGAGTCAGAAGTTCGAGTGAAGTGTTGTGGATGGGTTCAAACGGAGAGGTAGACAAGGAGTTGAGGACGTCGTTGATGGACCAGGAAGGACTAAGACGTTTGCGCGGAGGTCTTTCATTGAACATTCCCCTGAGAAGGTGGTTAATGGCGTTGTTCGAACCAATGGTTGAGCCGTCAGGGAAGCCCTCGTGGATAGAAGAAATAGCTGACCGGTAGTTCTTAACCGTACTCACTTGTTTACCCTCCTTGAAAATGTGGAGTAGAAAATCGGCCACGGACTCTAATGAGGCCTCCATGGGATCAGTATTTCTCTCGGAACACCAGGTTCTGAATCTGGAGAGCCGTGAATTGTAAGTCGACACGGTGGAAGATCTTCTGGACCCTGAGGCAAGGACTGCAGCCTCTTGTGAAAGGCCTTGACTAGAGAGTTGTCGGATGAAAGTTTCCAAGCTGCAAGGTGAAGATGTAGAAGTCGTTGGTGCCAAATCTTGCCCCCTTTCTGAGTGAGTAGGTTGTCCCTGGTTGGGAATTTGAACGGAAGATCTATGAGCATCTCCAGAAGGATCGGGAACCATGGGGGGGTGGGGGGGGGGGGGGGTGGGGGGGGGGGGGGGTGGGGGGGGGGGGGGGTGGGGGGGGGGGGGGGTGGGGGGGGGGGGGGGTGGGGGGGGGGGGGGGTGGGGGGGGGGGGGGGTGGGGGGGGGGGGGGGTGGGGGGGGGGGGGGGTGGGGGGGGGGGGGGGTGGGGGGGGGGGGGGGTGGGGGGGGGGGGGGGTGGGGGGGGGGGGGGGTGGGGGGGGGGGGGGGTGGGGGGGGGGGGGGGTGGGGGGGTGGGGGGTTGGGGGGGGGGGTGGGGTGGGGGTTGGGTTGGGTGTGGGGGCGGGGGGGGGGGTGGTGGGGGGGGGGGGGGGGGGGGCGGGGTGTGGGGGGGGGGGGGGGTGGGGGGGGGGTGGGGGGGTGGGGGGGGGGGTGGGGGGGCTGTGGGGGGGGGGGGGGGGGGGGGTGGGGTGGGGTGGGGGGGTGGGGGTGGGGGGGGGTGTTGGGGTGGGGGGGGGGGTGGGGGGGGGGGGTGTGGGGGGTGGGGGGGGGGGACAAAAATCAACCCAAGAAAATTTTGGGGATACATGTAGCGGTTCACCCTCCCCCCAGCAAAAGTGCAATTTTATGGAATGGTGGAGCGCCCCAAGACGGCGGGGAAAACGGGAGGGAGACTTGGTCAAGTTTAAAGGAACCGCGTCTTTTTTACAAATCATCGCCCCATAAAAACGGGGACAATGGTCACCTATTTTGGAGATGTTAGCCCTACCCCCTAAAAAACTTAATCCATATTGCAAACAAGAAGAGCATTTTACAGCGGTCATTATATATTCAGTTCAAGTGGTTTTCCTTTAGAAAAAAAGGGTTGCTTTGGAACCTAGGCATTTTTGGGTATAAAAAGGGGGGACAATAAATTTTTTTAAACCTTTCGTATAAAATGCAATTACAGAAATTAGAACGGTTTATCTAGAAGGGAAAAAAATTTTATAAAATTTTAGCAATTTCAACAAAAAATGCAACGTCCAAGTGGGGGGGTACGACGAAAATTAGGTACATGCAAAGGTGTAGTGACCTAATTTGGAAATTTGCAGAAGAAGATTAACAAAACGAAGTCTAAAAGAAAAAAGAAAAGGGGAAAGAAGAAAAGTCGAAAAAAAGCTACAAAAAGGAAGATATGAAAGAGAAAAAAACTGAAAAAAAGTCGACAGTTCCAAGCTTTAAAACCGCAAAACGAGAAAAAGCACACTGCCTACCCCGGGGGACTTAACTCAAGTACTCAACAGTCGGGTCGAGCGCCATCCCAACAAACACAAAAAGCTGTTTACCCCAATGCATTTAAAATTTAATTTTTAGAGTCTTAGTGTTACGTTGTGTGATTACAAGTAGAAGTGCCGGAGAAATTTAAAGGGGGGAGGGGGTCGGGAGCGGGGAGCGAGCACCCCTTTTCCCCTGAATATTTAAATGTTGGTACCGCCTTAATTAAGCCAAAACACGCCCCAGTTTTGGTTTCAAAATACGGAATATTACGCTATTGGGGTTTATGCATGGCACGAATTAATGTTTTTTGTACCCCTGCTCTATAAAGGATCAATTGGGGTGGGGGGGGGACGGGCGGGGAAAGCCAGGAAGCCGTGGTCTTGCCGGTCGCAAAAATTTTCCAATTTTTGGGGAAACATGTAGTCCATAGGACTAGTAGGTACGATAAAATTTAAAATCCCGACGTGGCCGGGGGTAGCGCCAAAATGATTTGCGCGACAGGGGTCCAAACTTCCCTAGGGGTGACTGAGCCTAAAGCCCGAAAAGGGGAGACGGAGGCCGTAAGGTCTAGAGTAAATTCAAATTTTCTTTCGCTTTTTGGGGTTTTTTTGGGCGTAAAATTGGAAAAATTTTGGGGGGATTTACAACGGATCGCCCTAAAATATCAAGTAAATAAAAGGGGGCGAGGGAGATGGCTTTTGTGGACTACTCATATTTTAAACGTTTCCCGACTACACGGGGAAAATTTTAAAAACGCCCTTGCGGGGGACCCGTCCTCCCCCTTCTTTGTTTTTCCTGTCAAAACCTTTTTTCGGGCAAACTAGGATTGGGGGGACTGGGAGGGTCATGGCTAGGTTTAAATTTCTTTAAACACCCATCCCGTACCCCTGATTGGGGTGGGCGGACAATGTTTGTTTCCCAAAACTCAAGGTTCGGCCCAACTTAAACGCGGACGGGGAAGAAGTTTGTGGCGGGTAATCCGTTTTTTAAATGTCAAACCCCGCATAGGGCCCAAAATTTTGCAGATGATCATTGACTCTTTGAGTACAGGGCAGAATAAAAACTTGTGATCCGCCCCCCCCCCGCCCTTTCACCAATATTGGAAAAACCCCCTTTCCCCCCAAAACCCCCCCTTTTGGGTTTTTTCCCTTTTTTTAAAAAAATCCCAAATCCAAAAAAAAAAACCCCGTTTTTCCCCCCCCAAAAAAAAAAAAAAAATTTTTGGGGGTTTACCCTCCCCCCGGGGAAAATTTTTAATTGGGGCCCCCGCCCCGGGGAAAAAAGGGAGGGGTTAAAAAAAACCCGCTTCTTTTACAAATATGCCCTCGGGCTGGCACCTTTGTTCAGTTTAGCCCCACCCCCAAAAAAAAAGTTGAAAACAAGAAAATTTTAACGGCATTAGAAAATTTAGTTAAAGGGGTTTCCTTTAAAAAAATGTTTTGGAACCACCCTAATTTGGGATAAAAAAAGCAAAAATATTTAAAATCAAATTAAAAAAAAAAAAAATTTTTACAAAAGGGAAAAATTTTTTTAAAAAAAAGAATTTTACCGAAAAAAGAAAGCAAAGGGGGGGGGGGGGGGTGACACTTTTTGAGGTTGCATGGTGGAAATAATTGGAAATTTTTGGGGCTTGATTCAAAAATTTTTGGGGGGTGGGGGGAAAGGCTAAAAAGCTCAAAAAAAAAAATTGAAAAAAAAATTTAAAAAAGAAGTTTTACCAGATTAAAAGAAAGGAAAAAAAAAAACTGTATCCCGGGGGAAAAAAACCATAAAGTAGTAGGCCTTTTCCAAAAAAAGCCCCCTCTGAAAATTTCCTAAAATTTTTGTATCAAAAGGGGGGACTTTTAAAAAACCCCAATAGGGGGAGAAAAGGGAGGGGGGGGAGTGGGGGAATTTTAAAAATTAAATTGGACCTTTAAAATGCCAAAAGCCCCCAGTGGGCAAAAATTTATTTCGATTATGTTTTGCTGGCAAATTGTTTTTTGGCTTTTGGATCAAAAGGGGGGAGGGGGGGAAACCCTTTTTTTTTTTTAAATAGCTTTTTTTTTTTTTTTTTTTTTTTTTTTTGGGGGAAGGGCCCCCGGGGGGGGGGGGGGGGGGGGGGTTTTTTTTTTTTTTCCCGGGCCGGTTGGGGGAAAAAATTTCCCAACTTTGGTAAAATTAAAAAGGGGGAAAAATTTAATGATCCGGGGGGGGCCCAAAATTTTTTGGGCAGGGGGAAAAAATTCCCCGGGGGGGCCGGGGCCCGAAAGGGGCAGTGCCGGGGGTGAGATAAAATTAAAATTTTTTTGGTTTGGGGTTTTTTGGGAATTGGGAAAATTTTGGGGTTTCAGGATTCCCCAAAAACAAAAATTTTCAAGGGGGCCGAGAATGGTTTTTAATTTTTTTTGATACCGGGAAATTTAAAACCCTGGGGGGATCCCCCTCGGGGGGTACATTTTCCCCCCTTTTTTCCCCCAAAAAAAGGAAAAAAGTCCCCCAAAGGGTTTTGGGTTTTTAAAAAATTAATCAAAAAGACATTTTAAAGGTAGTTGAGAACTTTCTTGTACCCTCAACTTTAAAATTTTAAACGACCCCAAATTAAAAGGAAAAATTTCAAGGGGAAAGTTGGGGAAAAAGCTTTTTACGCCCTTAATTCCGCAAATTTTAAACCCCCCAAACCCTAAATTTTACATTTTTGCTTTTAGAAACCCGCACTTCCACACTATATAATAAAATACTCCTAAAATATTCTCTGAAGTTCTCTTGTATAAGCAAAACATGGTGGGAATTTTTTTAAAGGAAATTCCTTTAAGCCGATGTGCATGCACAGGCATGGCTCACGAGGAATAAGGAATGTTTGATTGCGCTGTGAAACGATGTAAAAGCATTGATAGTGAAAATATCGGATCGGATATCGGCCGATGTTGTGATAAAAACATCGGACATCGGATCGGCAGCGAAAAACCACATCGGTTGAGCCCTAGTATAAAATTTATAGGCTAAGGAGTAGCCTCAGGTAAGATTAGGGTTTGGGTAAGGATCATGGTTATGTTTAGGATTATTAAGTTTAGAGTTAATATCTTTGGTCTACTCTAGGGATGCATTGATATAGTACTGAACCTGTCATCTAGACTCATGAGCCTTGCAGCCCATGAAAGCGTGTCTATGGCTTGTGTGTGTAGATATCAACCTGAAGGCGGTATGTGGCCTTTCCAAGTCTTATAGACTGTGCCCCCAAAGTGCTGAGCCCATTGCAGTATTTACCAAATGCAAAACAGTTTGTACAGGGATTGGTTTAATTATCAGCTAGAGATGGTAATTAAGTGTCTGGTACATCCAGTGAAAATTTAAGATGACTAGCACTATTTCATATGCCCTTGTAGTGGACTTACAGCCTTACAAGTGGACCAAATACATGTTTTGCAATGTCATTTAAAGATAATGCAATCAATTAGTTGAAATAACATAAGTCATAAGAGATGCAGGTTTCAGTAGAATCAGGTCACATTGCTAAAGGGGAGGGATCCTAATTTGAAAGTAGTGGACCAAAGCCTTAACCATGGTACTGTGCAACCATTCAGTTGTTTAAAGCAGCACACCTAGTGCAACATTACCTGAAAATTGATTTCTAGGATAGTTGATGTAGGTACAAAATGAGTCAAATTTTGTACCAGTTTAGATCCAAAGATTACAAACCTGAAACTTTTTATACTAGGACAATCCCTTATTCAGGAAGCCTTCTCTTGAAATCCTTGACTCAAGATCCCTGCTAATTTAAGACAAGAGGGAAAAGGAAATTGGGTAACTGCCATCCTCTCTCATTTCCATCCCACTTTCAGGATTTATTACCTGTATCTACAAAATGTTGACTTAATTGTACTTCAGTATTGCATAGAATTTGGTTTATAAGTAGGTCAGCTTGCTCCAAAAATGTAGAAATGAATTGGCTTTACTCAAGTCACCTTATAGTTACATTTAAAATAAAGAATTCTAATTATCCTTCTAAATTTCAACACACATTATTATTTACTGGTTAATTACTCAAATGCTTGCTGTGATGGACCATGACAGATTTGGTATTACAGTGTCCTTGCTGTACATAAAAACAACTTCCATGTCAAATTTGCTCTAGAAGTAATAGCCTAACCACAAGCTAACATACTGCATAATACTTTGTAAGAGAATCTCACATGTGACCACCGCAGTTCTCTCAATCCATGCAGCATCAAAGATAAAGATTCTGGTGTAAACTCAAGTCTCAACCTATGAAGAGGTCTTGCCAGGCAGTATGAAGATTTGGTATATCTTGGTACATGTACCCAACTTTTTAATACTCATGCATCAGGTCTTCCTCACTTTTGGGTCATGATGTAAAATAAAAATGGTCTTGAGAAGGCAAGTTTCAAACAAATTAGCTCAAGAAGATGCACTAATTGTTGCTAAGTTAGTTCAATTGCCTTCCCTGACACATATGACCAAGTACCATACATGTCAATTGTTACGTTTGCATTAGGATAGAGCATATGACCATGTATTGTTGAACTTCATAGTGTTTCTTTTGGTAGGAACTGAGTAGGTTAAACTGTACAGGTAACAGTTACAAGTCCATAGAAGTATAGTTGACTTCTGGAAAATGAAAATATGCAAGTTGTCAACTATTTAATTACAACAGATGCTTGAATTTACCTGTACCCTCCACTTCTCAGGGATTGGTAGGAGGAGGATGAAGGGGCAGGGAGCCACTGAGTTCTCTGGCTCATATAGGCAGCTAACACAGTTTGACTCAAAATTTGTTTATATGGCCCTAAAATACACTGACAGTGCTTGGTAAAACATCTGAGCCAGAAGACTGTAACAAATATGGATAACTCTTTGCAAAAAGATTTTTTTTCTCAAATTCAGTCTACAGAACTGCAATGACAGAGGGATTACTGACTCAGCAAGGCTCGGAAAACAATTTCCATAGGGGAAGCTGCTGTATTTCATATACTTATTTGCTCATATATACATACTGTACACTACTGTATAGTGCCACAAGATTAAGATGTCTAAATGGCCTGTTCTGGCAATATACATTGCCTTAAAAAAATCTGCCAAACAGTTCTGTTTCATTCACACTGGCTGGCACTTATAAGTTCTTTTAAGTTCACAATGTGGTACTGCCTTGGCAAATACTGCAGCTAAATTATACCATATCCAAAGTAGAGCATGTGTGAAGTTACACAAGGTCACAAAGATTGGCTGTGACTTAAATTGAAACTCTCCAACTTACATCAAAATTAAGACATCTGGCATTTGTTGTACCTTATGCATTGACAGCTAAATAATTTTTTATTTACCACATTTTAATTTACTTGCTGGAAAATATCCAATTTTGGGTGCCCCTCCCTCCCCCACCCAAGAAGAAAAAATAAAGCAGTAAAGAAAGGCCTGAATACTGTCAGCCACCCTTAAGACATTCAAGGTGCCACTGCGATATGTGACTCTACAGTATACATGTTGGCTATGGTACACACATAGCTATTATCATGTCAGATGCAATCAAGGTCTGCCAAAAGAATTGTAAACATGCATGCATAAAAGGCATGTGTAAGGATCAAAAAACCACCATGATACTGTAACTGAAGCTAAATATACTTTGCCAAAGACACAGTACATGGTCTGAATTTAGTCATGAAATCATGACTTTTTTTGAAGATCATGTGTTTCCCATTTAATTAACATTATGCATTTGGAACGGTTACAGTGTTTCACAGATTTCACCCGATTTACTGAAGTCTGCCCGGGTGGCATGTGACCAAATTTTTGCAACGTTATCTCCTGTCTACACAGTTGAGTTGGCTAACGGCTTGCTCTGCAGAAGCCACATCGTTCATACATGACTTAAGTTACCGATTCTCGTATTGGTAATTAACAAGCTTGTGATGGAACCTTTCAAAATCAAATTCTTCTGTGGGCACTGTGGCACTCCAATAAATGAAAATGTGTTCCGCCCAAACATTCAAAATAAATACTTTGACAATTTTTGCAAGTTTGAGTCCTCTTTCAAAGCAATAAGAAAAAAGACCGGATTCCTCTTCTTACCTGTGGCCGGCTAGATTAACACCATGCCATGGTGAATGTGTAACTTAATTGTAATCAAAGACAGTATTCATTGTTGTGTGAGGGAGTTGTAATCAAAATATTTACACTCGAGTGGGCCTATCAGCATATGGCAGAGTGGGCAAATATACATATTATCTGCCTGACTGGCTACAAATTCTCTGAAAAAGTGTAACCAAACTGTACTCATAATGAAGGTCAGGATATGTGATAAATTTGTATAGTCTCTCACATGGGCTATGCCGGACAATGTGTAACAGAAATACAATGCACTGTTGAAACTTCAAGTTCTAGATAACCCTGGGCACTGTAGTACTCCTTGCACTATTCAAACTGGGCTACTACATTTACATCAGCTGGTGGCCCTATAGGCCCTGTAGACAAACTCACAACTGCCTGTTATCTACATACCTTCACATTTTCAAGTAATGAGGGATCCATGGAAAACAGAGGTTTCATATAAGTAGATTGATAGGCCCAACATCAAAAAATAATTAACAGCCAGTAAATAAACATGCTAATGTTTTCCTTTTCTTCTATCACTAATGCCTGAGCCCCGTGATAATATGATAGCCTATTATATGTACATCAGTTGAGTACGGTTCAAGCAGGGAGTTGCTACAGGCTACATGCTGAACCAACGTTGTTCACCTGCAAGATTTAACTTTAATTAATTGTGGCTAGAATCATGACGCATAGTTACTATGTGCTAGCACAGAGGAAAATAAATAGAGCATTCATTCTTCGATTATCTCACGGGTGCTACGGCTTGGCTGCTACTTTTGTATGGACACACGAAACTTCACAAGTACCCGTTCTGCTAATCTTTGTTTATGTTTGGAGTAAGTACGCGAACCGCTCAATGGTACCATTATGTATAGGGAAATGTATTGACACACGTTTCTCTGAAATGGATTACAAAGGTGTTATTTGTCATCAAAAATTATATTTTTGTAATTTTCATTACGTAAAATAAGTTTTTAAATATTTATTTGAGTATAATTACGGCAACTCAATTGTCAAAAATATGTCATACCAAATAATATTCTCTTTAATTGGACGATACTAATTTCTGTACATGAGGACTGTTTATTGGATTATGAGGTTGACGCCCCCTCCTTATGAATAATATACTAAGCTTATTATTATGACGTCACAGAAACCAAGTGTCCCAAGTCTCTCGTTGAGAAGCAATACAAATAAGCAGCCGATAGAGGGCGTATTAAACCCAAGGTAAATATGGTGAGCTGTAGGTACTAGCAGTACGAGAACACTCACGAGAGACTTGGCCAAGTCTAGGACACAGCATGTACAAATCGGTAGCGGTTGCAATAGTTTACGCACATGCATACTGAGAGGCATGATTTCTGCTCAGCTAAAATGCATATCGCAAGCAATGCAATAATATAGACCGTAGCTGCGATACTGCATTCTGGGAAGGATTATTCCAACACACTTCTGAATCAGTATTGTGACCATTAGCCTTCTCCATAGTGACGATTTTACTTCTGTCGTCCCATACTCGGAATAATCCTTCCCAGGATGCAGTTTTGAAGTGCCCTCTTTTTAATTGGCATAAGGTCTATGGAGGTGAAAGAAGAAAATAAAGCTGTTTTGTTTGGAGGGATTTGACAACAGAGGGAACAGCAAATAGGCTAAGCATGTGTCTTTCAACTTCTGAAAAATACAGAATAGTGTACCTTGACTTGCATTGTTCGGTGCTTTGTTTCGGTCAATGCCTACAAAACATATGACACATAAGCTCAACTACGAGTACGTACGTACGTATCACCATGCGTGCTAACTACCTACAACACAAAATACCACATAGTCGTATGTAGTAAAGTATGGCAGCTAATCGACGTGCGAATAAGCAATCAACCCATCTTGTCCGCACGGCGGCTAGTCGACGTGCAAATAGGCCCCACCATTAGTATTACAGTCTGCACCACCCAGTCACACGTACGCATAATATGGTGCGCCTAGCGTGCCATAAGTCTTGAAATCGACATATGTCGAATTAAAATGACATATGTCAGTTTCTCGTTATCTGATTGGATAAAACTGTCAGATGTAAGAGAAACTGTCAGGTGTCGAATTAAATCGACATATGTCAAGTTTCTTGTACTCTTATAGGCTAAACAATGTCACCTGGTCATTTCCAGAGCTCTGATTGGACAAAACTGTCAGATGTGAGCTGAACTGGAACATATGTCGAATTAAATCGACATATGTCTAGTTTCTCGTACTGTTATTGGCTAAACAACGTCACCTGGTCTTTTCCAGAGCTCTGATTGGATAAAACTGTCAGATGTGAGCTAAAATCGAACATATGTCGAATTAAATTGACATATGTCTAGTTTCTCATACTCCCATTGGTCAAACAACGTCACCTGGTCTTTTCCAGAGCTCTGATTGGATAAAACTGTCAGATGTGAGCTGAAATCGAACATATGTCGAATGAAATCGACATTTGTCTAGTTTCTCGTACTCTTATTTCCTAAACAACGTCATCTGTTCCTTTTCCAGAGCTCTGATTGGACAAAACTGTCAGATGTGAGCTGAAATCGAACATATGTCGACTTAAATTGACATATGTCTAGTTTCTCATACTCTGATTGGCTAAACAAGGTCACCTGGTCTTGTCTAGAGCTCTGACTGGACAAAACCGTCAGATGTGAGCTGAAATCGAACATATGTCGAATTAAATTGACATGTAACAGTGTGAATTTCTACTCTCCAAACAGGAATTGAATAAAAACATCAACACACAGGCTCGTAGCCAGTGGGGGGGTGAAGGGACAGCCGCCCCTTGAGCATATTTTTGGTATTTTTTAATGTTTATTTTTACAATATTACTAGTGTTGTCCCTACTTATGTGCGGTAAATAGGCCTTGGAAGTGCGATCTGGGAGGCATTTTGGACCAAAATTTTCTTGCACTTGCCCCCCCCCCCCACCTTGACAAGTTCCCGGCTACACCCCTGTCAACACTTTGTGTAAAGTAGCATCTAAACACTTTTCTGGGAGTAAAATATATCCCCTGAAAAAAAGTTTTGCACCCTAAAAAGATTTTCCCCCCTGAATTATTTCCTGCGGACGCCCATGGGTGGAGGCGTGGAGGGGGTACAACATTCCACTAGATAGAAGCCTTGGGGATACTAACATGAAGGATGGATCAGTGATGCAACAAAGAGGGTCAGGGAGGGGTAACCGACTTCCCTAAACAGGCAAAGGGGCGCAAAATGAAGGTCCCCCCAAAAAAGAAAAAAACAGAAGAAGATCAAAAAAAAAACAAAGAATGAGAAAAATGGAAAGAAAAGGAAAAGGGAAATGAAAGCTTTTGTACTTTTAGCGCCCCTCCAGATCTGGCACTAACGGTCTTCGAGTCAATAGATTGTAGGCCAATGTAAATTTCTTGCTAAATATTGTATGGTGACAATGATTGTGTTGTCCATATTCAGCCCTTAGAATTAAAACAAGTATTTCAGTTTTTATAATCCCCGCCTGCAAAAATGTTTTGTTGCAAGAGAGTGACACCGCCAGCCGGGACTTCAATAAGTGTCTTGATGAGTTCCGACATGTAGCCAGACTTTTCGTCCGGGAAGAAGGGGGGGGGGGGCAAAATAAAAATTATCGTCCTGATGTCATGGTATTTAAAATTAATTACGGAGGTAGATCCCCCGAGGGCTTTGGGTCCAGTTCAGCACCCCTTGGGCCGGACGAAGCCCCGGAATCTGTGGAGTGGTAAAAATTGCAGGCATTAGAATAAAACATTTAACTTATATGCAAATGGCCTTAATCAGTGTGCGACCTAATTAAGTTACCATGATCAAGTTAAGGTTAAGGTTTTATAACAACCCAACTCGTATGAAATGACGATCGATTTGACGGGTACCTTGTCGGCAGGGTAAGATCCAGAAATTTTCCCACAAGGTTAGTTGGCCTTCCCTCAAAGGGATGGCACCAGTTGGCGCTTAGCGTACCAAGAAAATGTTTGGCCAAAATGCCTCCCACATTGCAGGAAATGACACCTCACAAGCGTCCATAAGTTACACCTAAAATTACTAGATATTTTTGGGTTTTAAGATTTTAGGAGGATGCATAAAGCTTTGAAAATATTTTGCTCAAACTGTCCAGTAGAAAGTAGTAATGACAGCCTATGCAATTATGATTAATAAGTGTGAAGTCCGCGGAATAAAAAAATCTTAAGGTATTATGAATTCTTGGCATACCTCATTGTACATTGCAAACTAGTTATCCATTAATTCAAATTCACTCTTAATTTCTCTTTACATATCATTTTTTCTAGACCCACTATAGACATCGGTAATAATCTCCATTCCTATTATTTCATTTTCCTTTTTTGCCTTTATTTTTATTTTTCTAGTCCTCTCCCTTTTTCCTTTTCCCTCTCTTTCTTTCCTTTTTTCCCCATGTTCCCGTTTTACCGATTTTACTTCGATTTTACTTATCCCGACCACAGTTTGCCCCCTGCCCAATCAGGGTAATCTACCAGTGTTGTAGTCGAGGCCGCTACTTCCGAGGCCGAGGCCGAGGCCACACCCTCCGAGGCCAAGGCCGAGGCCGAGGCATTAGCTCCGAGGCCGAGGCCGAGACCGAGGCCGAACCCTCCGAGGCCGAGGCCGGGTTACTTATTATATCAGAGAAAAAATATCAGAGCATACTTTCACTCCATCCAACATAGTATTATAGCTGGAGCTCAGTAGCCGTACTCCTTGCCCAGAGGTGGTGAGGCAATGGGGATTAGATTGAGATATCTTGCCATTCAAGGGCGGGCTTGTGAAGCGAAGTATATAAACCTAAGAATGAGCAAATAGTAAATACACGTAAGTCAAGTTCATTTAAATTTACCAAACTTTATTTTAAGAAGCTGGGCACTTGGGCAGTTGTCTCAAGTTACACCGTCACCTACTAGTGTTTAGAAACAAAAACATGGGTTTTCACAAAATACAGAAGGGATCAGTTCCAACTTCCAATTAGTTCCCAAAAAGTAAAATTAATCTGCCTTGCGAAGGATATTGCTGATCACTCTATTGAAAAAATGGGAGAAACTAAACAGCAGTAGACGCCGGTAGTACATGTGTGCCTGCACAAATACCATACAAATTGTGCACTCATTTTAGAAAGCATAATTAGTGTATGAGCTCAATCTAAAACAAGAAAGGTGTTTTCATGAACTTGCAACTGCCAATTTTCGTGACCAAAGGTGGAAGAAATCCACAAACAACCTGAAATAATTTTTCCTGACAGTTCACACTGTTATGTGTCACCGTCACTACATATTGTACATAATAACAGATGTGTGTACAGAAGGTACTAAAATAACTGACATGAAGTCTACAATCTACATCTTTTACCTTTTACAAGACCCCAAAACAATACAAACTATATTATGTGGAACGCAATACTTCACAAGTCCATACACACTGCCACGTGCACCACTGCACCCAACTTAAAGGAGCTTGGTTCTCTGGCTCAGAAGCTCAGAAGCTAAGAATGTGTGCATTGCACTTCAAGAACATGAGGCATTCCAGCATTTGTGGGGAAAGTTTAATTGGCGCGATGTGGCCTCATGATCAGTCCTCCATGGCTGAAAACTCTCTCCACCAGAGCACTGCTAGCTAGCACAGAAAGAACATTCTGGGCCAGGGCATAGAGTGCTGAATAGCGCAATCTGGCCGCACCGTCTGGCCTCCAAAAGGTGTTGATGGCTTGCAAAATTTGCATCGTGCCCTATGTTTTTTCCGTCCCCTCTCTTCAAACTCTTCGTGGTCATAACATCCGAATTTTGTTATTCGAGAATCAGCAGACATGGCGACTTCGTCAGGACAATAACAAGCTAGTATAGTGATAGTGCGCGCGCGAGTGACACGGCGGCTAGGCTGCGCTGCACGTGTGTGTGTGTGGTGTGGACTGTGGAGAACTGTGAATGTGCCGTACCGGTTATCCAGTATACGGTATACCGTGTGTGTGGGGGCCGGTTCAGCCTTGCTGTATGGTGTATGCATTGCAAGATACTAAGATTACATGTGCTGTATCGTACGTTCACAGCTAATCTGCACTTTTCAACCGCAACGATCGATGTTGTCTTGTAATAGAAAATATCGACAATTAATTTCAAGGCAATCAAGACATTAAACTTCGCATGGTTTAGTTATTTCTTTGCAAAAAATGGTAGTAAATTATTAAAAAAGTCGGAGGTAGTCTTGCCCGGCCTCGGCCCGGCCTCGACCGAATTTCCGAGGCCGGGAGCTCCGAGGCCGAGGCCGAGGCCAAGGCCGCAGCCTCCGAGGCCGAGACCGAGGCCAAGGCCGCGGCGATCCGGCCTCGAGGCCGGCCTCGAGGCCGAGGCCGGCCTCGAGTCCTCCAACACTGTAATCTACTGGCTGAGTTCCCACGTGAGGTGATCGAACAAACAGGTATTCCGGGCCCCGGCTTTAGGGGCGTACGACGAGCGACTTGGCCCTTCCTGCAAACAACTGTTATGACGCCACCGGGACCGATAGTCTCTGGAAGCGCCATGGTGAAACAAGACGCTCAATCGTAGCTGCTGGAGTCCAGGGGCCCGCCATAGGGTCCCCTTGTTGGATCCACGTGCAACGCTCCCATGGGGCCTGGAAAGCGACACAGGTCTCCAATGGCTTGGATATTTACGAACCTACTAGGGGTCCTTTGCAGGCCCCTGGAAACTATCCACTGAATAAAAATATACCAATCATGAGACTTAATTTTTCATCCAGAGATATGCTAAAACCCCAGAGCTTCCGGGGGCTTCTCCCCCTGGATTCCCATTGGGGCTTTGTCCCATGGAACCTACTAGGGGCCCTTTGCAGGTCCCTGGAACCTATCCACTAAATCAAAACAAACCTATCATGAGACTTAATTTTTCACCCAAAGATATGCTAAAACCTACGAGCTTCCGGGAGCTTCGATCCCTGGCCCCTACTGGGGCTTTGCCAATGGACCCCACCAGGGACCCTAAGACGTAAGACGGACCCCAGGACCCTACCTGAAAAAGCTCGCGCATTGCGCCTGATTTTACGCTACTTGCAATTTTTTTGGCCCCCAACATTTTCTTTTGCCTTCAATTTGCCCCCCTCCATTCCCCACTTTTGAAATCGCCGCCACTGGTATGGAGTCGGGTAAAAAATCACCGCCCTTTCTGAGAAAAACAGTCCCGTACGGCCATGCCCTGGCACACTTCCCCCACCACCTCAAACCTCCAACCACCACCACCATTACACACCTTGCTCAACTTCGGGTCTTTCCTTCAAAGCACATGCAAAAACAGGTGACAGAAGTTTGTTCAATGAAAGCACGAGAAACCCAATAAATATTCGTTTAATTGAAAATATGTTCAATTTCAGCTCACATCTGACAGTTTTGTCCAATCAGAGCTCTTGAAAAGAGCAGGTGACCTTGTTTAGCCAATTACGGTACGCGAAACTAGACATATGTCAATTTAATTCGACATATGTTCAATTTCAGCTCACATCTGACAGTTTTGTCCAATCAGAGCTCTGGAAAAGACCAGGTGACCTTGTTTAGCCAATAAGATTACGAGGAACTAGACATGTCGATTTAATTCGACATATGTTCGATTTCAGTTCATATCTGACAGTTCTGTCCAATCAGAGCTCTGGAAAAGAGCAGGTGACGTTGTTTGGCCAATGACAGTACGACAAACTAGACATATGTCGATTTAATTCGACATATGTACGACTAAATTGTACATATGTCAGTTTCATCCAATCAGAGCTCTGGAAAAGACCAGGTGACGTTGTTTAGCCAATCAGAGTACGAGAAACTAGACATATGTCGATTTAATTCGACATATGTTCAGTTTCAGCCAACATCTGACAGTTTTGTCCAATCAGAGCTCTAGACAAGACCAGGTGACCTTGTTTAGCCAATCAGGGTACGATAAACTCGACATATGTCGATTTAATTCGACATATGTTCGATTTCAGCTCACATCTGACAGTTTTGTCCAATCAGAGCTCTGGAAAAGACCAGGTGACGTTGTTTAGCCAATAAGAGTATGAGAAACTAGACATATGTCGATTTAATTTGACATATGTTCGATTTCAGTTCATATCTGACAGTTCTGTCCAATCAGAGCTCTAGAAAAGAGCAGGTGACGTTGTTTGGCCAATGAGAGTACGAGAAACTAGACATATGTCGGTTTAATTCGACATATGTACGATTTAATTGTACATATGTCAGTTTTGTCCAATCAGAGCCCTGAAAAGGAACAGGTGACTAAGATTGTCCAATGAGAGTACAAGAAACCTGACATATGTCAATTTAATTGGACATATGTACGATTTAATTGTACATATGTCAGTTTTGTCCAATCAGAGCCCTGAAAAGGAACAGGTGACTGAGATTGTCCAATGAGAGTACGAGAAACCTTACATATGTTCATTTTAATTGGACATATGTCAGTTTCTCTTACATATGTCGGTTTTATCCAATCAGATCACGAGAAACCTTACATATGTCAATTTAATTCGACATATGTCAATTTCAGGACTTATGGCATGCTAGGCGCACCATATACGTACGTGTATATACAAGTATATACACAATCGGATGAGAGCTAGCTAGCTGGAGACAGTTCCCCAGCATGCCAGAAAAAACAGTGTATGAAGTCAGCGCTTGGGAAATTTCCCAAAATCTTGGGAATAGTGAACCTGCCTTATGTGCTCTACATTCAACTCATAGAGCAGGCTATATAAACATAGAGCAGGAGTTCTATGATCCTGATCTATGCTTCAGCTAGAGTACCCTTTATAGGGAGAGTAGCGACGACTCATAGAAATTAAAGTAGCCTTACTTTTATTTCTATGCGACAACTTAAAGGGGAGTTTTCATCATCCCAGACAGTTCCAATTCTCCCAACTGTGCAACTTCTAGCTCCTCCCACAACTGTATGAAGCTCCTCCGTGTGCAGGAATAAACCTGTTTTATTGCTTAAGGCCATGTCCTGGTGAGCATGTAAGGCTATAAAAAGTAGTAAAAGCACTCTCTCTGCCTTGTGTGAAATGTGAGCTACTCTGCATATTTCAAATTTTCAAACTTTGATGTCAATCAAAGAGCAGTCACCAACTGAGAATTTTGATACCCCTACACTAAAAATATACTTTGGGGTGATGACTGTCTGTCTTTAAATTTGGACGCCACTTTGTTTCCATTGGCTAAGTGTCTGGCATACACTTGCACAATGACTCCCGAGTCCATGTAAGCGCTGTGGGTTTAATTTTTATCATTCCTGGTGACATTGGAACGGGAGGGGGAGGGGTGTTAGAGTATCGAGTGAAAAATCTATTGGGTCCCAGTCACAGTGAAATGGGTCAGGGGAAGAGGGAGAAATGGCCCTTGTGGCCATATCATTACTTCCAATTTTTGATGTATGACACTTATGAGCGAGAGTCATCTTTTCCTTTTACACCAAAAGTTCACAAAAAGTTTTCAACATCTGTTACATGATGTCACATTGGAGAACCATATGACCGAAATTATGCGATGAAGTTCCTTTGGGGGCTCCGGGTGGGGATCAAATGGCAAGAGGCCTCTGCACAGGAAGGGCCCAAAGACTAAATAGGCTATACCCTGGTGAAAGTTTTTGACACCAAACGGACATTTTGATGGTATAATGTATCAAATTCAGAGAGGAGGAAAAAGATTTCCTCTGTTCACACAATATCGCCCTGAGGTCTCTTGGCCAAATTACAAGGCCCTGGCTAAAGGGAAACTTAGTGCATGAACTGAAAATACCTTACTTTGAATCATCACTTGGTTTATTCACTTCAGGTGGATAATAGCTAGGCATGAATACTTTAGGTGTAAGGTTCAGAATGATTAATTGCAGCTTGATAGTTGATTAAGGGTTTCACGGGCACAGGGCCCTAATTTGGGCAAAAGAGCACTGAACAACACAAATACATTTAAAGTCACGTATTTTGCAATTTATTTGCACGGCTCAGGTGAAATTCTCATGTGGAATCCTTAGGGCCCACATTCCTAACGGCACACCATATTGGGTCCTAATTGGGGCCAAATTAGGCTACCGATTGGGGTCCAATCTGTTTTGTCACATGGATTTCATCTGACCCCAATTGAGCTAACTTAGCCCAATTATTCCCAACTAGGTCCCAACTTGGCCCAAATGAGTTAACAGTATCTCTCTCATCTCTCTCATGAGCCCAATTCGGCCCCAGTTGGGACCCGAGGTAAACACCAACCTCATCCCAAGCCCAATTAAGCCCAGGCTTCCCAAGTAAAACCCAGTTGGGACCCAATAGGGCTTGCTTGGTGGCATACGGGGCCCATATGATTTGGCACCTAAGATTCATAAGGGTTAGGTTAGGTTAGGTTAGATGAGGTTTAATGTCCCAGTTTCCAACCAATTGGTTCAAGTCGAGAAGACCAGGGCCTTTTTTCCAGTTGTGGCTCACTGGCTTGTTTTCCCTACTCCATTGTTTATGCTGAGCACCAAGCACAAAGGCAGTAGGTTCCATAAGGGGGCCCGTATGGGCCAGCCCATATGACTCATATAATCCGTATGGGATAATGCTGGGGCTCATGTGGGCAACTGCCCCACATGGGCCCCAGAACTATCCCAAATGGGTCATATGGGCATATGGCCCCTTATGAATCTTGGGTGCAAAATTTAATGGGCCCCATATGGGTTCACCCATATTGAGCCCATACGTTTGCTACCTGGGAGAGTGTAAGTTTAAGAACCCCTATGCATAATTTGGGACCCTTAGCCCAAGCCCCACAGATTGTGGAGTATTACATAGTATTACATGTGAGGTATCTCAAAATAAGTACATAATGAAGGACATGAAACTGTTGTTCACATTCACCTTAGAATCTCACCATGGCGTTATTCTAAAGTCATAGTGTTGCCCAATATAGGGCCCTGGGCCCACTAACCACAACCCTTCTTCTTTTGATATTGGTGGGAAATCGGTACATTCTAAACCCTTTCTTGGACCGATTTTCGCACCCAAATGTACATCACCCCTTCATTTTTAGGGCGAACACAATGCACTGACTGTGTATTGATGAAACTTTACGAAAGCAAAATGGCTCCTGTTTTCACGTGACTTGTATTTTTTGGAAGGTCAATGTCGCTACTCTCCCTATAAAGATACTCTACCTTCAACAAAGGTAGGGTGCCTATCATTGCAACCTATTGGCTGAAATTCATTCTCAAACATGTTGGGTAAAGATGTGCATCATAGTCCGCCCAAACCAAAACCAAACTGAAACCACCCGAAACGTACCGAAGTCGGTTTTGGGTGGTATTGGTGATCTCGGAAGGAGGTCTGACCTGTCATAAGTTTAAATTAAGTTCAACGTTTGAAAGTCATCAGGAAGCCAAATGGCTCACCAGAGTAAGCGAGGATGAACACCGGCGAGATTTGCCTTCTCATTTCGACTAGTGCTCAGAGATTAAAGGGAGAATGCAGTCACCCCAATAAAGAATTGTGTAGTAGAATATCCTATTTCCTGAATGGATCTCGAGAATCATGTGACATTATTTTTCTCACTCAACTGTAAAATTTACATGGATCAACTGCTTGGTTTACCTTGAATATGTAACATTTATGTCCTAAAATATTATGAAAGATACTTGGAAGAGAAATAAGAAATTTGTGACATTTAGCTATTGTTTCAAAATAAGTTTTGGGCGACTGCTTTTGACCTTTAACGAGGCAGGCACTCAAGCAGGGCACATCAGTTCCCCAGGTATCAAACCTACATGGGCCCCATATAGGTGAATCCATATGGGGCCCATATATGAGTTTGCACCCAAGATTTATAAGGGTCCCAGCATATGGGCCAGTCCATATGCCCATATTACCCATATGGTATAGTTCTAGGGCCCATTTGTGGCAGTTGCCCACATGGGCCCCAGAACTATCCCATATGGGTCATTTGGGCTGGCCCATATGCTGGGACCCTTATAAATCTTGGGTGCAAACTCAAATGGGCCCCATATGTCAGTCTATACAGGTCCCATATTGGAATGTTACCTGGGTCGGTTTTCGGGTGGTCTGTCTGTTTTTGACCCAACCCAAGAACAACCCGCGAAAAACCAGACGATTCAGTTTGTCATTGTAAATTAAATTTCCTTTTCACAAGGCACAGTTACCAGTCCCCCACTGAACAAAAATGCCAAAACAGTATAGGTTATTGTTATTGTGTATCGGAGTGAAGACAAGATGTCCATGTTAAGACCCCCATTCTGAGTATGTTTTGTACTTTTTAATTTGCATATCAAGAAGAAGCTCTCATCAACTACTGAGGCCCTATACTTAACATAACATAACATAACATAGGCCTAACATAGGGCAAACGGGAGGGCTAAAGCCCCATAAGATGCCCTGCAAGTTCAAACCCCGGTAAACAAAACACAAACCAAACCAAAAACCCAGCAAAGCCCAGCATAAACAGATTTTTCCAGTCACAAAGGAGCTTAGAAATATGTTTCACTTGAAGCAATGGACTGAAGTGAAATTAACAACCCAGGCTCAGGCAGGCTATTCCACCGTGACTCATTGACAACTCTGTGAGAGAAGCTGACTTTCTAATGTCTAGAGAAACACTTAATTAACCAGCTTCTTACAATGACCTCGAACACAGGAAATAGCATATCACCCTTAAGTGGTCACAATTAGACAGAGAATTCCAACCAGAAAGGAATTTGAAAACCTGCAGCATATCCCCCTCCTTATCAAGAGTGGTAAGTCCCATACATTTGAGCCTATCATGATAAGGGAGATAGCGCACTTCAGGAATGAGCCCAAATGGCCCTCCTCTGAAGTGCTCTAAAAGAAACTTGTCCTTTTCATAAAGGGACTCAAGCCTTCACAGCATAATCAAAATGTGGCCTAATCATCTGCTTGTACAAATAGATCAGCAGAATATTTTTACATTAATGAAATTCCCCTTGATCAATCCCACCACCCTATTTGCTCTAGCAGCAGTAAGCAGCTGCACACCACTGCCTAGAAGGCTTCAGTTAACTTGTAATGACAACACCCACATCTTTTTTCAAAGTCACATTACTTAAAACACTACCAGCCATGGTATAATCATAACTCATTTTTTTGGTTCAGAAGTGAAGAACTTTGCATTTGACATTTGTCAAGTCTGCCATGAACATAACCTATATCTAAAGTCCTTTTGCAACAGTGAAACATCCTTCTCACAATTTACTTTCCTGTAGAGTTTAGTGTCATCAGAAAACTTACTAATACTAGATCTGAGAAAGCTATCAATATCGTTGATGAAAATTTAGAACATATTTGGGGCAAGAACAGATCCCTGTGGTACTCCACTTTTGACTTCTTTCCAAGACAAGAAATTGCCATTGACAACAACTCTCTGAGATCCGTCTACCATGTGGCCAAGGATTGATCCCATCAGTACCGTGACATCTGTCCTAGATACCTAACTGATGCACAGTTTTACCATAAGTTTACCTAATGGAACTTTATCAAATGCTTCTTGAAAAACAAGGTGAATGACATCAGCACTGTGACCAGAATCAAAAGACAAAAGAGACATCCTCAAGACTACTCAGTACATCGAACTTAACACAATTAAATTCACAAAATCGTAAGAGAAGACAAGTCTAAATCGATGTAAATAAGTTGATTATCTCTGAAGAAAGTGATTCTTAAATCGGTAATAAAATTAGTAGACTGAATGTTATCACCATACTACTACTACTACTACTACTACTACTACTACCACTACCACTACCACTACCACTACCACTACCACTACCACTACCACTACCACTACCACTACTACTACTACAGAAGTAGGGCTACTGCACGAACAACTGCTAGGAAGTAGTGCCCTAGATCTTTGTGTGTGTGTGTGTGTGTGTGTGTGTGTGTGTGTGTGTGTACCGGTCGGATAAGTGCATAAGTCAACCACGCACGCGTGCTAAGTCTACGTTGTTCGTGTAGTACTTCCTGTGTTCCTGTTCCTGACGAGCCCAAGCCCTCGCAGTCGCGACCGGCCCAAACCCAATGTAACATGCTGAAGTAAAGTTGTCTGTATACTATCCCACATGGCAGAGACAAGACACTTTCCAACAATATGCTACTGCTTGTGTTTGAGAGGATGGGTGGTGGTAGGCTGATGATGCGATGTATAAAAAGTGATCATATTCAAGCCTACATGTGATAATCACTAGACAGCGGCATGATGGGTGCGCGAGAAGCACTCCGAAAACAACAGAATTTTTTTGTCGTTTATGTTAAGTTCCTTTATTTATCACTATCAAAAGTTATGAATTCGATAACCAAAAATAATGATACAGGGTGTACTATTTTGTCATATTTTTTTAAAATTTGGTGCAATTTTTTGTGTATTCCACCCCTTTGTCAAAAATGGGGATATATTCCCCCATCCCCCAGAGATGTTCGCCTATGATTGCAAATTCAGTACACCAACAAATGCAGACAGCTGATTTGTGTACCGGTCGGATAAGCGCATAAGTCAACCACGCACGCGTGCTAAGTCTACGTTGTTCATGCAGTTTGTTTCATTATTTTTACCCGCAAAAATGACGTCGCGTGACGTAAATGCATAAGGTTATCCGGCCGATGACCAGAATTTTCTCCCCTCCCATTCAAAAACATGTTCAGTAATAACAGACCTGTTGTAATGATTTTGCACAATTGCATGTACTTGTACTCGTAAGAATGGATTTCGTAGTCAAACTCATGGATTTGGAAGATATTTGGACTGATGCAAAATTTTGTACTCGTGCTCATGAAAAGGACATGTACGTACTCCTACACTCCTACAACCAGAGACACTCCACTTGTACTCGCGTACTCATGGCGATGTAACGTAACGTAACGCGACGTAACGTCAAGTAGCGTAACGTAACATTACATAACGTAACATAACATAACTTAACAACATACCGTAACACACCATAACGTAACACAACATAACGTAACATAACATAACATGTCATAACATAAAGGGTAAAGAGGAGGAATAAAGCCTCATAAGATGCCCTGCAGTCTAAGGCAAAAACGAAACTCAAACCAAACCAGGGAGTTGTTATTTGGCAAGTAACAACTCTCTGACCAAACCAAAACTCAGTAATGCCCAGCACAATCATCCACAGTCACAATAGAACTTGTCAATGTTTATCTTGAAGAAATGGACTAAAGTGGAATTAAAAACACAAGTCAGACAATTTAACCATGACTCATTGACATGGCTCTATGAGAGAACCTGAACTTTCTAATGTCAAGCCTAGAGAAACACTTTCACCAGCATCTTACAATGACCTCGAACACGCCGTGTGCTTTACGGGAATTAGCACAAACCTTGAAGTACGTGTAATTAGACACTTCTTACTAGAAAGAAATTTGAAAACCTGCAGCATATCACCCCCGGTTCCCCAATAATCCTTCTTTACTCAAGAGTAGTAGTCCCAGACATTTGAGCTTATCACGATAAGGGATATTACGCAAGTCAGGAATAAGTCGGGAATGTACTCACACTACAAGCAGGGGCCACGGAGCCAATTTTGAAGTGGGGCGGGCTAATCATCGAAGCGGCCCAATATGTTCAATAAAATAAAAGCAGTTTAAGGCTGCCCAAAATGTCCATGGCAGAAGAAGTGCGGGCTAAATCCCCCGCGGTTCCTGACAAGTCTGAGCGGGGAGTTGTTAGAAGAGTTAATCATATACATGGCTTTGCTCTCAGCCCTTGCCTACACGCTATATATGCATGGTCGTCCGCAGAAAAAAATCAGGGGGAACTTTTAATTGATCAGATCAGCAGGCCAGTAGCTGGAGTAACCACTTGGAGGGGTCACATCAATGTAGGATAGTCGCTGGCTCGGTGAGGGGTGTCCCCTCCACTTTGAAAAGTTTTTGTGTTTTTCAAGGAGCCTACTAGTAGATGCATTTCGACTTTTGACAGAATTAGTCTTGAAGGTTTAATTACTGTTTCCTGCAAGTTTTTGATTTTCAAGGGGGGGGGGGGCAAGTGCCTCCCCCTTGTCCCAACCTGCGGACGCCGGCATGGCTATATGCGAATCAATTATTCGATTGCAATGGCTTTTCAGTGACGGATAATTGCAAAATGTACGTTACTCATTATTTATTGACTTCCTTGTGAATGAATGTGCATTTTCCCAAGAAAGCCCTTCCTGCTGAGTTCTTAAATTTTGATGGCTATATCTACCCTCCAAGATTGAATCACAGAAATTTTGCAATATTCTGCGTATATGAATAGTTCTAGCGCTCTCTACACCTTGGTCTGACGGTGCCGTCACTTACCGCCCCTGGTATACTCACTTACTGCCCGTGGTAAAATCACAAAGCACCGCCTACGTACCTACATGCATCCTGGCGGGCCCTACCGACTGCAAAAACATCAACAGTTTAAATCACCGGTTCGTTATATTGATCCATTTGCACAATAAAACCTCAGAAAAAATCTGCGATTTGTACTAGTAACATGAAATTCAGGGTTGAAAAGGTTAGTGATTATTGTCGTTGTAGATTTAGAACTTAGAGCAGTGAATTTTATGCACATCCGTTAGGTAAAGACAAACAAAGAAGAAAGAGTTTTATCTTTTAAATTTACCTACAGAACAAGAAGATGAACAAAATAATGCTAAATTTATGTATTGACATTATTCATACACATGGTCAGAAACACAGCAACCGCCACGGTGCGAACCGCCCCTAATAGTTGGGGCGGTTCGGAACGGTTTTGATGGCGGTTCGTAATGGCGGTAAGTTTCGTTTCGTTTCGTTAATTTGTTTTATCACTTCACGTAATCATATATATATATATATATATATATATATATATATATATATATATATATATATATATATAATAGAAATATGGTCCACGTGTATTCCGATAAATAACAGGTAAACAAGCAGAACACAAAGCATAGTTGACACAGCAGGAATACATTAAAAAGAAATTTATTGTTGAAATTTTCGGTCCTACCTAGGACCTTCATCGGCAACTACTAGACTGACAAACAGATAAAAATACAGACGCTGTCGAAAAGTGCAGAAGCAGTATTAAAAGATTTAAAACTTAAAAGAATTCAAAAATGGGCTGCAACCAGTGTAGCATTAAAAGAGCACAAAAGGCGTAAATAACTACTAGGATATAAAAGAAAGCAGAAATAAATGGTAAAAACCAGAATGTACAGTAAGATGTGCTGTGAGACAACTGTCCAGAAAGCTGTAAAAGCTGCAAATAAAAGCGCATTGAGGAAAGTTAAGTAAAACTAATTCACCTGGGGGATTAAGGGCGCTGGCTGACCCATGATAAGAGGTCAGTCAGGCCTTGCAGAACTGATACGGAGTGAGAACTCCTAAATCTTTGTTGATACCTTGAACAAAGGAATTAATTCTTAAAATCCATTCTATTTCTTTACGTTTACGTAATGCTGAAGAACTGAAATTAGAACCTACAAGAATGCATTTTAAATTCTCAAGTGAATGGTTAGGAAGGTTAAAATGTTCCGCCACTGGAAAACCGGGCAGGTTATCCCGTATAGATTTTTTATGATTATTGAATCTTAAACGAAAAGCAGTACCTGTTTCTCCTACATAATTACCAGAATTACAAATAGTACAATAAAAAATGTAAACTACATTGCTGGAATCGCACGTGAGGGCAGGGGGCTTAATGGGCCAAGTAACATTGGGAATAAAGACTTTGGGTCCCAAAGTGATGTGAAAGCAAATCTGACATCTAGGTTTCTTACAGCCAGTGTTACCTACACCAGGACTGCGATCTACCGGGAGTCTTGAAGAAGTAAGTAACGTTTTCAGATTAGGGGGTTGGCGAAAGGCTAAAATGGGAGGCTGGTTAAAAGTAGTGACAAGGGAATTATCTTCCTTTAAAAATTCAAAGTCCTTTTTAAGGGTACCGATCAGTCTTTTTATAGTAGGGTGGTAGCTAGTGACAAAGGGAATACGGGAGCTGGGGGTTTTGATCCGATACTCTAGAAGTTCTGAACGACTACGTTTCCTAGCTCTATTAATCTGTTTCCTAATAACAGGAAGGGGGTAACCAGCTGAGAGGAAATAGCCAGTGAGCTGGGAGATCTGCTTGTCAAAATCAATAGGGTCCGAACAGATACGTTTAATCCTTAAACATTGACTAAATACAATAGAATGTTTGGTACTCTTAGGATGAAAGCTGTTGTAATTGAGATACATGTGCGTATCAGTAGGTTTGTAATACACTGAGGTTGAAAGATCATTGCAAACACGTTTGACAAGAACGTCAAGGAAAGCTATTTCAGTAAATGATTTTTGAAAAGTGAACTTAATAGAGTGGTGAAAATTATTAGCATGTATTTTAAATTGATTAAATGCATCAATGCCGTGGGTCCAAATGAAGAAAATATCATCTATATAACGGCAATACTGTAGCGGCTTAAACGAAAAAGTGGATAACAAGTCCTGTTCAAGTTTGTGCATGAAAATGTTGGCAAAACTAGGTGCCATCTTGGTACCCATGGCAGTGCCATTAACTTGTAAATAAAACTTACTATTAAAAGTAAAATAGTTATTATTTAAAACGAAACTTAAAATGGGGCCCATGTCATCTACCAGCTGGGGATCCACAGCGAGTTCCCGAAGGAATTCCTGACAAGCTTGAATACCTTCATCCTGGGGGATATTGGTGTAAAGGGATGACACGTCCATGGTTACCAGAAAAAAGTCTTGGGGAAGGTCATGTATAGAATTAATAAGTCTAAGAAAATGGGTGGTATCCTGAACATAACTGGGTATATGTTTGAGAAGTGGGTTCAGTACAGAATCAACGTACCCGGATAAGTTCTCTGTAAGGGTCCCTATTGACGAAATAATAGGTCTGCCGGGGGGTAAAATTTTATGCTCCACGGCTAAGGTGCGAATACGTTCCCTAGACAAATTTCCTTGATCCAAATGGGCAAAGTTAGGGGGTAAATGAGTGGCAAGTAATTGGGGTAACTTATGGATTTTAGGTAAAGTATATATGCTTCTGCACTTTTCGACAGCGTCTGTATTTTTATCTGTTTGTCAGTCTAGTAGTTGCCGATGAAGGTCCTAGGTAGGACCGAAAATTTCAACAATAAATTTCTTTTTAATGTATTCTTGCTGTGTCAACTATGCTTTGTGTTCTGCTTGTTTACCTGTTATATATATATATATATATATATATATATATATATATATATATATATATCTATATATATATATATATATATATATATATATATATATATATATATATATATATATACAAACATAAGAAGAATATGAAGTAAAACATAAGTACATGAGGTGAAGGGAAGTGCACAGAAAACCCTTCTGGGCTTGAAAATATGCACTCCCGAGATTACATTTCAATAAGCAGAAGCACTACAGCAAAAACTAAACACAAAAGAGACAAAGATAGGAACGAACCAACCCTCAAAGAAACCTAACCACTAAAAAGAAGAGAAAACGTGCGGTAACTACCTAGACGCTTGACTATGTCCATCGATCCTCTTTTCAATTAAAGTAACATAGCTAACTCGCTCGTCGACGATTTCTCAGTACCACAGTGGGATCATCCCACGTTGGTAATAATATAACCAAAGTTATACAGCGCCAATCCGTGTCATGTGCCGGCGCGTCCATTTATGGACAGGGTGTTCGAAAATAGACACTGTGTTATGGTGCTTTCTTGAAGTACCCCCTCACTAACTTTGGTTTTCTCCACTCCACATTATCGGTGGATAATGGTAAGGAGAAATCGTATCTTGATTTCTCCTTCCCATGTTTACCGAAGAAAGGTGGGAAAACTGGCATGTCAGATTTCACACCACCGCGATGTTCTCGGCTTCCGTAATTATTTCTCTAGTTTTTTATTTTACATGCAAAAGTAAGGCATAGAAATCGAAAGGGCCGAGACCTTGAAAACGATTGATTTGGTTCCGTCATTGTTGAAATACTACTCAATTTTCATTGCATAAGTTGCACATGCCAAGTCCCATCCACAGAACCTATAGAAACTAAAACTGGAGTAACTCGGATAAAAACTGGAGTAACTCGGATAACACCTCTTGTTTATTTGACGGGTTTAAAGATAGACGCATAGATTAGAGAAACGACTTCTCCTCCCTAAAATGAAAAGTGCTGATTTGAAATGCTTTTTGCTGTGACAATCATTTTCCGTGGTTAAATTAAATACATCTAGAGATGTTTATCTCGAAAATCGGAGCTAAAATGGTTTAATATTGAACGGACAACGCTACGAAAGGCGTCAAGAATGCTGTGACCGCTATTTGTGCTACTCCCAATTGATGACTCATCACCTGCTGCCTTCTGTGAAAATTTCCCACAGAAAGGCAAGGGGGTTATTTTGGAGTAACTCGGATAGCAAATACTGACTTGTAATCAAGCATAAAAAAGGAACAAAAAGTGGAAAAGTGGATCAAAGTTATTTTAAATGGTGTTTTGAATTTTTAATTGTCTTTAGAATGGAACATTTGGGAAAAGTAAATACAGAAGCATACTAGACGCTCGTTTTGCTCACAATTTTGGCACCAGGCCAGGGGCGGATCTAGGATTTTTCGTTAGGGGGGGGGGGGCGCGCTGACGGCCAAACATCCGCCCGAACGACTATCTAAGCGGAGCGCCACCATCGGTTGGCGCGGAGCGTACAGAAAATTTTGAAAAATCGCGACCCCTCAGATAGCCGGAAATGGCATTTCCCAGGCTTGTAAGTAGAGTCTAAGCAGTCGATATTTTGAGCTTTCGTTTGCCAAAAAATTTTCCCTTCAATTAAAAATGAGAAAATTGCAAAATGATTAGAAAATTACCAAATAAAATGCAGGGGCAAAGTCTTTTCATAGTTCCCGTTCTTGACCGCCGTCATGGAGTGTCCCCTTTCCTTTTGAAATTTTTTTTGCTGTCCCGAAGGGCTTAAAAAATCGTGCTATATTTTGCTTCTTTTCACACGTGCTGAAAATGTCTTGATTTTCATTCTATCAATGAATAATATTATTCATAGTTTTTACGAAAAACGAAATACGATGTGGACGCCTACATTGTTCTGTTAATCTGTTTCGTCATAGTTTTCAATATCATAAAAAGATCACAGTTGTGAAGGAAATATTTCCCAATTACCCTCCCTCTAGCTCTAGGCCTCTAACCCTCACCCTTCCACCCGAACAACATCCCATCCGTCCCTCCTCTCGCCGTTTTATTTTTGATCCCCTTCATTTTTTCAACATCGTCGACCGCGTCCCTAAAATTTCTGTGCGGGCATTCTGCCCCCTGCTGGCTAGGTCAGTGAAAACATGTACCACTACCATTGGATGAAATGGTCTTGTACCTTTCCAAAAAACCATACAACGGAATTGAAAACATGCTTATGACTGCGTATCTTTTACGACACTTGTCCGAACTGAAGGTCCACTGAATTTATGCCACTGTCTATATTGCTGCCCGAACTCCCGACTATAGGTGAGTTTACTCAGTGGCGTGCGCAGGAATTTGAGGAGAGGGGGAGACGTAGCCCATAGACAGACTCTCAGCGCTCCGCGCCACCTTCGTTTGGCGCGGAGCGCAAGGAAATTTTGGCTCAAAATGCCTCCCAGATAGCTGGAAATGGCACTTCCCAAGCCTATTTACCTCATATAAATTTGGGGAAACACTAGCAATATTGTAAAAAATAAACATAGAATACTAGAAATAAGGTGGGACTGTCCCCTTCGCCCCTCCTCCTTGGCTTATAATAGATGATTAATTAAAAAATCATACTCGTCAAATTATAGATTAATAGATGATTTACCGTTTTTTTTTAGAACTGCTATTTATTTAGTGGTAAACCTTTGTAAGGTAAAACAAGTTTTAGCAGATGTGCGGAAGGTTTGATTCTTTGCTGTCCTGGGGAGGGGTCTAGAAACTTTTGCCTAAGAAAGAGAGCTGAGATGCAAAATGGTGCTATATCTGAAACATTTTGAAGCATATTAAAACACACATGGGAGAGCGCGCCTGTTGCTCCGCCAGAGTAGGTCAGACTGCTCCCGATTTCCCCCGACCAGTTGATTTTCCTCCGACAACTTATAGAGGTGGGGCCCATGGCCCACCCGTCCCCCCCCCCATGCGCACGCTACTGAGTTTACTACTAACACCTTCTGAGAAAAACCGGTATGTCACGTTCCAAGATGGCTTTGAAGAATTTTTAGGCGGACTTATGGGAAGATTTTCTCACACTAAATTCATATGTGAAATTGAAGAAAAAGATACTTTTACCGTTGCCCGATTTGAGGTTAAAAGCACTGCAGCCTATAAGTAGCAAGTTTTGCACAATTGACGGTGGCTCACATTGAAAAATGCAAAATCACGACCACACATAGCTGCCCGAATACGTCCCGACTAAACCGAATCTTCGCCTTATGATGACTACTGGTAGTATTGTCATAAAGAAATATGACACGTCAAAAATGGTTTTTGATTAATTTCTTTGGGCAAAATTTTGGGCTTTGTATACACCTATACACCCTCCCGTCTGTCAGTGTAATCTAGCAATTGAAAACATCCCAGAACTTTTACAACTTTCGCGGGAATATTCTACCATTTGGGGCAAAGTTTAGTTTGCACGGGACTATGAAGTGAGACTGAGGAAAATTATGTTTCCATAAGCGACCCGGATGTGTCGCGAATTTTTGCGTTCTTTTCGTTTCGTCATGAAATTTTTACTTTGACTATAATGCTTTTTTTATGTTTCGAGCAAATGTTTCAAAGAATTGGGAGATTCGGACTTTCCGGGCAGAGTGTTGCGCAAGACTATAAAAAGAGGCTGAGGAATAAAAGTTTTATGACGCTTTTTAATTTTTCTGGCAAATCTTTGGAAGAATTCGGGAACGAGAGGAATTTTGAGTGGAATTAAAACCTGCGAGATTTTTTATGACTCAAATGGCTGTGCAAACCCATGGCAGAAATTAAGATCTTGTGGAAATTTGGGGACAGTCTGCCCTCTGCCCCTGCCTTGTACGCCTATTTGACAAATGACCAGTTTGGAGTTCGACTTTCCCAGTATCTGTAAGCCGTAAGCGATCTTTGGTTCGCGCGTAGCGTAAGAGTGAAATTTTGCAAAATAGGCCTCCCAGATTGCAGGAAATGGCCCTTCCCATGCCCTATAAGTTGCGAGATACGGTCGAGATCTTCGATGTCACCCTGTTGCCATTCCATCGGAAAACTTGAAACTGTATACTTTTAAACTGCTATTACTTTGTAGCAATTATAAGACAATACAACATGATGAAGAATCAAGTAGGCGAAATGATCCGTTCTACGAAGTTAAAAAAGCAAACCTTGGAAAATTTTAGGGGGGCGCGCCCCGTCTAAATCCGCCACTGCAGGCAATGCACTGATTTATAAGGTTTGCGTAAGTCGTTCATGGACTAGACTTTGCTGCAATACAGGCCTACTATTGTAGATAAGGCAGGGAGTAAATTTACAAGGTTGAATTGCTCAATATGGGTAGACGTCTTTGTCCTCTTTGTGCGATCTCTACTGGGATGTAGTTGAAAAGCCTCTAAAAAGAAAAGAATAGCGGATTATTGATGAATGATAAGAAAAAGGGAGAAGAGGAAATGGGCTTGATAAATAAAACAGAAACACCTACACGGGGACTGTGAAAGGCAGAGCTAGGAATGATAGAAAAGATAGAATGTTCAAGGATGTTAAGGCTGAGAGTGGCTGGAACAGGAACGGGGATTGAGTAGGGCTGACTTTGCAAACTGCAAGAGCGGATGACAAGGATGAGGGAGGTAAAAAGGGGGGGGGGGTGGCATCGAAATGGTGAGAAATCAGAACGGAAGATCTAGGGACGAAAGAGTGAGCCGAGCAGCAGTTTCAGATAAAAGGAAACGGACTGTGGGAACGAAATTTATAATAAATTATAATAAAAAATATATAGACATGCAATTTTCACACAGAAAAAAAGGACTGATTAAAAAAGGGGGGGGGGGCTGAAGAACAAATTAAAGCGGTAGAGAGTGTGAGAGAATGAGGAAAGAGAACTGTAAGCTGGTGTTTATCGCGACTTCTTCGGCGGAGATGTTAAATCACTTTTATTTCCTTGAAAGATTATCAGGCAATGAGAAAAGGGAGGAATCGCTGCAATTCCATTCCAATATTCTCCACGAAGGGTTTTAGGGGGCCGCCAGCTCACAGAGTAAAATTTCAGCCCCCTGAAAAAGCGACCGCCCCCTGAAAATAGCGATCCGGCCCTCTAAAAAATCCATCCAATCGAAAAATTTAGTATCTCAATTATCAATGATTTTTAGAGATGAGGGGGTCTCCCCTCTCTCTTGAAAATTTGTGGAGAACACTACATGCCCCTCCCGTTCGGCATCAATCTAAGACATCAAAGCGGCCCAGAAATTTTGGGTTTGGGAGTCCTCTCTGCTAAATTCGAGAGGGCATAAACTTTCCCCTTGTACGATAAATATATACTGCCACTGGTTGAATTGGGTTCCGCTAAAATTTAAAACATGGCGGACAATCTGAAATAGAATATGCAGTCGCTCCAATCAGAATTAGTATACCCCGAAATCCTAATTCATGGATGGCTTTTTAATCATGTGACAATCCTTGCGTTACTGTCTGAATTATTAAATTCATGGCAAATAATTCCTTGCTTTTCCAATTTGTTTGTAGTTGTTATGTAAAAACATCTTAAAGGATACTTGTAAGACAGATAATTAAGGGACGTCTGCAAGAGCCTGATTTTTAAAGCAATTTGGGGGCGACGGAGTATCACCTTTCAGTGGCGTATCCAGGGGGAACAGGCGCCCGCCAACCTATTGGCCGTGATGAAAAAAAAAACTGAGCAAAAAAAAAAAAAAAATGACAATTGTGGCGACCATGCGAAGTGCCAGTCTTACCTCAACCCCCCCCACCCCCGATTTACTCTTTGGCCACCCAAAAACTTTGTAATTGTAATGCCGTGAATCGCCTAAGCAAATATAACTAGCACGTTACTCTGCTCTAGCTTCTTTCCTATAGTGTGAGAGTAATAGTTTTAGACAAGTTGGTTGTTGTTCGTGAATGTCTACTTTTCGTAATACAGTATGTGCACAAATGCGTGAAGCAGCTTATGTGTGGCGTTACTCCGACCGAACATCTAATCAGGTGTGCTTTTCAGTCACAGACATAGATCTGAGTTGTCAGTTGGTAAAGTTAATTAAGCCATTTTACATGAGCAAAATTTCTCAAAGGAGACACCCCTCCCTTTACCCCTTATACCCCTTCCCCAGGACATTACCTGCATAAGGTGACAAAGGAAGATGACTATGATCAAGACATGAGATCTCAAAATAAAGGATGTTCAGAAAACTAACGAGCAACTTTCAAGGCCTGGGATCTGTCGTTTACGGCGATCTGGGAGGCCTTTTTAGCCAAAATTTCCGGGTGCGCTGCCCGCCAACCAATAGTGGCGCTCCGCTGTGATAGGAACCAGTGGCGTATGGGGACATTGGGCCATGCACCCTGACTGATTCTGCTCTTTTAACTTCTTTAAAATCGTACATTATTTAACACAAATTTTACTTCAAATGGTAGCACATGTGGCACCAGATTGCATGTTTAGGACACCTAATTTTTAAAAAATTTTCAAAGGGGAGGGGGACACCCCCTCCTCTTACACCCCTCCCCAGGCCGGCGATCACACAACGTACTGCATATCCCCGGCGAGAAAAATCCTGTATATTCCACTACTAGTAACAAGGCGCCCTCCCATGAAATTTGTTACAAAACTGCCAAAATAAACAAACCAAGTTCGATACCTACTGATGAATGCACTTCAATTGCAAATTCTTCGTCTGCCATATTGATAAAATGTATTTTTCCTCATTACAAGATGAAAATATAGCACATAAATAGGCTTAAAAATGGGGCATATATAGCACCATTTTCATTTCAGCCCTCCTACAAAAGCAAAAATTTTCCAGGGGATACCCCCTCCCCTTAGACCCCTCCCCAGGACGGCGATCAGTCATGTGTGCGCCACCTGTTAGAAAATCCTGGACACGCCCCTGCCTTTTAGTCTCGAACACAAAGGGAAGGGGTAAATCTATTACTTTCAGTATGCTTCTGAAGCAACTAACCATACTCGTTGGGGAAATTACTCAGCAAGCCGAGAACACGCAGAAAATGAGCCACTTCTTAGATTAAATAGCCAAGTTCCTCACTAGCTGGCCCTGTCGCTGCTTTGATGCTGACATGCATGGAAGTTTATGATTTACCAAGTGAGGAGGTAGCGCAGATCATGGACTGTGGTCACAGAATGAGAGTCATTCCCGGCTCCGTATATACGACACTACCATGACAAGCTCAAGGTAGGAACTCAATTGTTTGGGTTGCTGAGACGGCTAAAAATGTGGTAAGGACGTAGCATACTTCCGCCTCGACGAACCCACAACTTTTTAAGGACATTAATGTCGTTAATGTCGTCCCCCTTCCCCTCTTTGAAATCCCGGATCAGCCCTTGGGAAAGGCAAATGAAATATCGGTTATTTACCCCATCCCCCCCCCCCCCACAGGCCCAGCTGTAAGTTTCTGTTTTATACTATGACGGAGGCCATCTTTCTTGCATTCACCGTTCCTGAAAACTGGCAATAACCGCCCAAAGTAAAGGGGCACATCATTTGAAGGTGGGGGAAGGGAGAGGGGGAGGAGAGCTAGAACGGACAACACTTTCAACGGTATTTCAAAGTAATAGTACCGTAATTTATATGGCACTAAACACGTCCAAATGATGTTGTTTCGATATGCTTGTATACCATATATTATTTTTCTGTTGTAGCCTAATGTTTATAGAATGGCCTGCAATGTAATGGTTCATACTTTGTTCTATAAATGACATAACAGGAAGACAGGGGTGGGGCGGGGTTCTCAGGGGTAGCACAGGGAGCCGTCAGTTGTCTTCTCGGTCGCATGATTTTCCAGGTTCTTCAGTTCGAAAAACATATATTCAGGATACTATTTATACGATTTACTTGATGTTTGGGTGGGTGGGGCCATTGGACGTCCCGGGTTGAAGATTCTTTACATCACTCTACCAAAGGTTGCTACACTCGTCATTTGTCAAACTTGAAGTCACCGCTCCCTCTTCATTGAAAGATCCTGCATTTGCGGATGTATAAGGCTGTATTTAACAAACCCGAATCAATTCCTTTGTTATCAACTGTAGCAAATAAAATTTGATCTGTTTCGAGTCCTTTGGATCCTTGTAGAAGTTTTCAACGGGCACACTGTTTCCCAGCCGTTACTGTACCAAAGTTTCCGAGTCCGACTGCCCATATATATAGTGTTTCCAAATGTGTGTAAAGTAATGACCATTGGAAGTTTTGACATCGAGAGGAGCGTCTACAATTATTAGGTAATATCTTACAGTTTAACACTACTGATCAAATGTATTTTTCCATAGCGGAAGGAAGTAAGGGAAAACGTTGCCTAAAGTTCCTTCATTTTCCACTTATTTTGCCTTGGCCAACATACGATCGAGTACTTGAATTCATTTGCTTCAACATCCAACACACAGATTGAGCTGATACTCTCAACAACATGGTATACACTGCACCTAAAAAAGAAAAAAAAAATTAGGGACTAAATTTGTCAGTCAATATTTAGCGTGGAGGAAATTTTTTCAATTAATCATGGATTGACTTACGAATTTTGATCCGTTTTGTGGCCTCTGGATCATTGAGAAGTTTTCAACAGGTACCGATTTAGCTACCCATCATACGAAAGCTAACGGGTAGGCCTTGCACAATAATTTCAAATTTGTGTACCATGATCGTTGACATTTTGAGCTGGGAGAGCGTGTGGTTCCTGCTTCTTTACTTCATTCAAAATGCCGTTTCGCATCTTGGAAGGATATAATTATTGCCAAAATTACATTTTCTTTGTTTTTGCAGGGTGAGTACTTCAGTTACCTTCCTACCAGATACACACCACAAATTGACCACATCACCTCAGCAACATGGTCTAAACCAGCTGTCTCCCAAAAGGTTTTTGAGGGTGTTAAATTCGTAGGGTAGCCTAATATATTCCGCGGGGATTCCCTTCAACAGTGCTGTGATCGAGAAAACGCGGAGAGAACTTGAAGATTTGGTCAAGTTTAAGAGAACCGCTGTCTCCTTTGTCAAATCAGGGCACCATCAAACAAGGACAATGGTCACCCATTGTTATCAGTATTTACACCTCCCTCTAAGCGCTTTTAATCCATAGTTGCAATAGAAAAACGTATTTTGAGGTCGATAATTTATGAATATTCACTCCAAAGTGGCTTTCCAGGAAAACAACAGTTGTTTTTTGAAGATATGCAAATTTGGTATCGATAATGACAGAGCACTCGGCGACTTCTTCGCCGAGTGCTCTGTCATTACCGATACCTTTCGTATCAAATGCTATCTACATGAAGTTTGGAATCGGATTCATCTCATAATGGGAAAACATTCATCAAACTATTTCCAATTGTATCCGAAAATAGCGCTTTGCAAAATTGGGGGGGGGGGGGTGTTATACGTCTTGATAATATAAGCAAGGTGCAACAGGGTGTGATGAACTGATATGGAAATTTACGGTAAGACATGAGTTAACGTACGAAGAATAATTATAACAAAAATGTTGGAACACAGAAAAGTCCATAAAAGCAAGGAAAAGAAGAATTAGTTACGAAAGAGAAAACAACTGCAAAAAATTGACCGTTCCAAAATTTTCCAACTGCAAAACAAAAATATGGCACATTACCTCGTCTTTGAGAGGACTCGAACCAGCGGCGTAGCTGCTGGGGGGGGGTTGGGGGGGCCTAGGCCCCCCAGATATTCGTCAGCCCCCCCCCAGATTTTTTGTGTCCTAATAAAACGTGTAATAATTAAGAAAAGAAATGTTTGAACGGAAATAAACTTTGAAGTATTTCCTTCAAAAAATAATTAACTAAAATGTGCAAGAATTAAGAAAAAGCAAATATGTGAAAAACACATTTTGCGCACGTATGAACTCAACTTATAACTTTCAAATGCCTACTTTCACTAAATTAGGTATGTAGTCTGCACTGTCGTTTAATTCGCATATAATTCATTTGGACGATGAAACGAACGTCCCGACGACAAATTCGGATGTGACTTTGTCAGGTTTAGACCCTTTCTGCCTTTCGGATGGCTGGTTGATTTACTGAAAACATGGCAACCATACACTGAATACCATAGGCGTACGAGGCGGGGGGGGGGGGGGTCTGGTTGGCTGCAGCCCTCCCAGAGCAGGGAAAATGCTTACTTCAGGGCACTGACATTTGTATTTTCAGGGCAAGGGGCAGTGCAGTTGGCAGTGTGGCGGGCTGCGGCATTTGCCAACAGGGCAAAATGCTTATTAGTTGCACAAAGCATACTGTTGAATATATGGAGTAGAAGATGTAAGTTTATCATAAGCGAACCCAGTTAAGTATAAACCAAGACTCCCGAAATAATATCCTTCTTTTAGTTTGTGGGGGGGGGGGAGACTCATCCATACCAGTCCTGAGTGCTATCGTGGTAAAAGGGGGAAAATCAGGGCAATTTGCAAAATTTTCAGGGCAAACACCCTCCGCCCCCCCCCCCTGTGAAATGTCTTCCCGTACGCCTATGCTGAAGACCATTCTTACACGACCATTCTTCTACGGTATCATACACAAAATATGCCGTACGGTAAGGTACTGCGTTCGAATAATTCTTCTATCCTTAACAAGTATGTCGTGTCTCTCTCTTTGCCCATGACAAGTGCACTATAGAACGATTGTTTTCGACAAGTACTCTTTTTGCTAGTTCGCACTGGCGTCCGGGCGGATTTGTAAAATTGCCAACAAGGTCCGGATGTGTTTCCCACATGATCCCTACTTCTGCCTTGCCGGTTAAATAGTTTAAAAGATTTACTGGTGATATTACAGGTCTGACCAAGTAATATACCGATGACTTGAGTCTGTGAAAAATACAGCACCATTTTGCATCTAGACACCATTGAAAACCGGAAAAATTTCCAAAGGGAAGGGGACACCCTTAGACCCCTACATCAGGACAGTGATCTATGTCCTCCTTGCTAGAAAATAAATATGTTAACCCTAGGTTGGAGACAAACGGTATGATCTAGGGGATATGTAATTGAGTAGTGGACATGTAGCCTATGGATAGGGCGATGGACAAATGTAACAGAGATATACTAGAAGGTGAATATGGGAGAATTGCAGGCAGAATAAGGGAAAAGGGATGCATAAAATTCAGTATGATTCTTGTATTATCTCAGCTCATATGATATCCACGGCCGTACACAATGGGGAGGGGGCAAAATTACCCCCAGAAATTTTCAGTGCACCGTTTTCAACTTTGAGAATGTACAGAGAAAACGCGGTAAAAATATAAGAAATAACTGTGATCGTAATGATAGAACTTAAAAAATTTCAAATAGGCAGATCAATATTTTTATGCCTATATCTGTACACACCACCAATCATTTACAGCTCTATTAGGATGTATTTCTAGCCTACTTTTCTAAAATTCTCTTGTTGCTATAAGTAGCTTCAATCATCAATGGCCTAAAAACGTTTTTAAACCGTGTCAGTTTAGTCATGAAAACGTTTTATAACCAACAACTCTCCCTCCCCTCCCTTAAACTCTCCCCCACAACGGAGTTCAATGGCTGAGGTCATGCTTCACATCATATCCACTACTCTCTCAAAAATGACTTTTATCGCACTTAGTCACAACTACTTTTCGTTTTCCTTTTAAAGCTGAAATCCCTCAAATATTGCACCATTTGCTATACGTCCTCCTGATATTACAAATTTTCGCCAAGAGGGAGGGAGGCACCCGTTCCCTTTAGTCCCCTCCCCCAGGCCACAGATCAGTAATGCCCACTTTTTGCCCCCTAGAAAAAAAGTTTATGTGCGGTCTTGTGTATTACCATTTTTCATGGATTGATTTTTTCCCATTATATGAGAAATGGCAGACATGAGATTCGAATTTCAAGGCTGGGTACACGCAGCTTAAAACACGTGGGAAGTGCCGTTTCCGGTCATCTGGAGGGTTTGTAAAGGCAAAAATTTTCTTGCACGCTCCGCGCCAACTGATGGTGGCGCTCCGCTTAGATAGTCTTGACAAGCCTAACCTTTGGCGGTGACGGCCCCTCCCCCCATTTGTTTTTTTTTTTTTTTTTGAAAGAGAAAACAACTGTAATTTTTAAGTTTATTCACAAACAATTTCCATCAGAAAAATTAACTTGATTTTAGGGCCTCATCATTTTCGAAGTACCTTAAAAGGAATTGGAGATTTCTTTGAAAAATGTACTTCCGTTTCTAAATACATGTACACTATTTACAATTGCTAAAATCTCTATGAGAATAATTGAAAGGTAGAAATAATATTAATATTAATATTAATATTAATATTAATAATATTAGAAATAATATTAGAAATAATATAATTGAAAGGTAGAAATAATATTAATATTAATATTAATATTAATATTAATAATAATATTAATTATTTGTTACCTAGGCCCCCTAAAAAATAAAAAATAAAAATTTCATCCTAGCTACGCCCCTGACTCGAACTCACCTAAGCTAGTATTTTTCCTGTTCAGCGTGGACATTTCACATCTAGAGTCCTTCCAATCAAAATAAACAGTCTAAACACGAATTTCGACTCGTTATGTGCACAGGACTTCTCATGCAGTTTGGCGTTTCCTACTTGACATTGGGAATTCTTGGGATTCTTTGGCGCAAGATCTTGGGATACTGGTAGACTGGTAGTCATTGAATGTTAATGTTAATGTGAATTCTTCCGCAACTTCCGGTGAAAACTTCAACAAAAGTTTCGTAAACGGAGTTTCCTCTAAGTCCAGAAATAAATGGTACAGACCAAGTATCGAAAGTAGGACATTTTTAAAGATTTGCTTACGCAAGAACTATTCTGAAAAATTTGAAAAAGGTATTTTTAGTGCGGAAATCCTGATCTGGGAAATTTATTCACAGTGTTTGACTAGGAAGCAGATGATATTCGATTTAGACAATTCTATTTTGTACTTCAGGTGTAAAGTAGGGCGTAACTTTACGTCAACGTGTGTACCAGCTGAGAGTGCCCAGTGCATCTTGCTATTAGGCATTTGCACTGATTAACATACTCAGTGTGCATTTGCCGTGTACATGGTATGTACATCTGGTAGTACCGTAGTACGTACTTACATAAATACAACAGTATCACTGCACTGGCGGTGTAACTTAACTGGTATATTTTCTCCAGGTCACACGTACACAGCTAGAAAAAGGTGCGTACGATACACCACAGACTAGACCGGATGAGTTTGCGTTACCTCTGATCTTGACCGTACCCACTGTCATTTGTCAAGCCATCACTTCAGGTACAAAGTCAGTTGGCTAGGCCTACCATACATGTGAAAGACAGGTTCCAAGTGTCTGGTGTCCGCAAAGTCCTTCATCGAGAAACTCGGGTTTTATCTGAGTCTTTAAAGCTTTGAGTAAGGTAAATAGTTAGCTTACTTAGCCTTGGCCTAATAACAAAGTTAAATTAACTTGGCCTAACGTTAGGCCGTTAAGTGGTTTAGTGTCTCAGGTTACTCCATTAGGAGCAGGATACAGGAACCTAGCCTGCCTATATCCTGCTCTATGGGCTTCTCAGTCATTTAGCCCATCCCCAGGCTATGCCTTACTCTAGGCTAGGCCTAGGCAATGCCGAAGTCTGGTGACCTAGGATGTAGGGTTGTAGAGTACAGGAAGACGGGTGGACACCAAAGAAAACACAACTGAACACAATGAAATACGAGTTCGAACTGACTTGTAATATCTCCACCTGGCGAGGTGCTACTTGGCACAACAATACATATACATTAACATAACATTTACATAACAGAACATCCCTTGAGACACTTAACATAATAATAAACAAAAATGCACAACATGCCATGACGTCATAAACACTATAGGCCTACACAAAATATCACAGCTGGCATAGAATAACCAAACACAAACACTCTACAACACCCCTTCCTTTAGAGGTATATCACTTAATTAACTTTAACTGGTCCACATGAGCAACACGGATCTCACCATGCTCACCCTCAATACAAAAATTGACTGGACTGAGGCTCTCTCTAATCACATAGGGCCCCCTCCATTTTGGAGCCAATTTAGCTGAAAAGTTCCTACGCAGATTTGATAAAGGGTGGGATTTAAGCATCACCTGATCACCAACAGAGAGCCCCACTCCAGCGCGTTTACAATCATACAACAACTTATTCCTTTTATTCTGTTTAACCATGTTGGCTCTTGCCTGGGCAAACCTGCTGTCAAGACCCCCTCCCCCCACAAAACTTGTCCACCCATCTCCCTTGTCTACAGTATCCTCCAATGCCATCCACTCTCCAGGTCCTCCAAGCGTACGTCCAAAAAACAATTCTGCTGGAGAAAACCCAGTAGCATCATGTTTAAATGAGTTAAGGGCATACATAAATTCATACACATACTTATCCCAACTGGAATGATTTCTACCTACAAAACAACACAGCATAGACACTAAATTTCTATTAACACGTTCCACCCAATTACTTTGGGGGTGATAGGGTACTGTGAAGATCCTCCTTACACCCCACATACAACAAATCTTTGAAACATGACTAGAAATCATTTGCGGACCATTGTCTGATACAAGCATTTATGGTGCTCCAAACATACAATACATCTGTCTTAATAACGAAGCCAAAACCCTTCCCGTCGCCCTTTTCAAAAGATATAACAAGGAGTACCTTGAAAAGTGATCGGGTACTACTAAAATATAAATATTTCCATCCTCACTCTCAGGAAATGGCCCTAATAGATCCATAGCAAGCACTTCCCATGGACGCTAGCTGGAAGTCGATAACATGAACCCTTGTGGTTTCTCATAAACCGGTTTTGACAACTGACACTGCCTGCACCTTTTAATAAAATCCATTACATCCCGCCTCATATTTTTCCACCAAAATTTTTCTTGAATCTTCCCAACCGTTTTACGAATTCCAAAATGAGGGCATGTGGGAGAAGAATGATAATGTGTGATAACTTCGTGTCTCAGTGTTTCAGGAACAACGAGTAATTTCTTACTTCCTTGGACCCGTTTCAACAGGCCATCTTTCAAGACAAAATTTTGACTCAGACTACATGTACTGACATTGGGTAAAGACAGACGTTCAATGATCTCCAGCAAATGTTTATCTTTATGCTGGTGTGAAATAAATTGATTCACATCTGGTAGTACAAAATTCTGAATTTCATCACAAATACTCTCATCCTGTTTCACTTGTGAAATACATAAGGAACAACTAGGACAGATAAACTCATTCATGGAATCAACTTGTTGCTTGCGTAATCCCAAGCATGACCAATGGAACCACTTGTCACATTGATCGCACTGAATCCAATTCACTACTGCAGAAGGATCTTCTTTACAGTCAGTATGAAAACAAATATTAGAATCATAATCAATCGTATTAATAGTTGACCTTGACAATGCATCAGCAACTGCATTGTGTTTACCAGGGCGATAGTGAATTGTATACTCAAATTCCTGTAACTTGAGAGCCCATCTTACGAATTTACCTCTTAATACTTTGCTTTGTAGCATCCAAACTAATGCCTGGTGATCAGTAAAAACTGTTGTGTGCGAACATTCTAAATATGCATGCCACATCAAACGCCCATACTACAGCGAGGCACTCAAGTTCAGTTGCAGAATAATTTTTCTCTGCACCTCGTACTGATCTAGAAGCAAACTCAATTATTCTTGGTTCCCCATTCATATCCCGCTGAATCAAAACTGCACCGAGACGATTTGCTGAGGCATCGGTGTGCACCTCGAATGATTTACGAAAGTCTGGTATAGTAAGTATAACAGATTTTACTATTTCATCCTTCAGTGTAAGGAAGGCATTTTCACAGGAGACGTCCCAGTGCCAGGGAACATCTTTTCGACGTAATGTATTCAAAGGTTCAACAATTTTGGCATAGTTAGGTACAAACTTTGCACACCAGCCAGATAAGCCTAAGAATCTCTCTAAGGATTTTTTGTCAGTTGGAGGTGGATAATTTTGAACAGCTTCACATTTTGCAGGATTAAGGTGGAGTCCCTGCCCATCAACTATATAGCCTAAAAATTTAATCCTTTCATAAAGGAGCTGACACTTTGCAGGATTGACTGTCAGCCCTGCCTTTCTCAAACAGTCAAGAACATCTTGTAAATCCTGGAAATGAACCTCAATACTTGGAGAATGAATTAAAATGTCATCAATATACGGATAGTAACATTTACCTACAGTACTATTATTCAGAGGTTTAAAAACAGTGTCAATAAGTTGCTGAAAATGCTGACTAGCATTTTTGAGCCCAAAGGGAAGACGCTTAAATTGGTAGACCCCTTCTTCACAAACAAATGCTGTTTTTACTTGATCACTTTCATGTATGGCAGATTGCCAAAAACCTGCCTTCAGATCCAATGTAGAAAAAACTTGGGCATCATGCATAGAATTCAAAACAGACTCTATAGTGGGTATAGGGTAATTGGACGGTTTAGTTACAGCATTGAGCTTGCGATAATCTATGGCCAGTCTGAAGCTTGCATCAGGCTTCATAACCATAACTACAGGACTACACCACTCTGAATCTGATGGAGTAATTATATCTAAATCCAACATTTGCTCTATTTGGAGTTTCAAATTTTCTCTTTTTGATGGAGACTGCCTGTAAGGCCTCTGTCTAACTGGCTTCGCATCCCCTGTATCAATGCTGTGCTTTATCAAGTCGCAATAGCCAGGTCTATCTACAAAGACATCACTATATTGTTCTATAATAGAATCAATACATTCATCATATCCTTGGATTTTACCGGAGACTATGTTATTTTTACTCTCATTGTCATCCCCTGTTTCATCTGTAATCTCAGACACACTCTGTAAGGATTTTTGCAGGCCTAGGCCTAGGCCTGTATCTGAAGAACCCTTCTGAATTGGACCACCCCACCTATCAATCCACAACAAGGGGTACTTCACACGTGGCCTGACTTTTTCTGCTCAATACGAATTGTCACTAATATCAAACACTAAGCCTAACTTTGCTAGTAAATCTCTACCCAGCAAAATAGGACATGGAATGTCTGAGACAAAAGCTTCTGCCTCGTCCTTAACCCCTGCTATTGATAAGTTAAATACTACTTTACCTAGAACTACCAAAGGGGTACCATCTAAAAATGTCAGATTCATTGGAGAATCTAGAGGAATAATATCAGTAAGTTCAACCTCGGACGCATTAATCAAAGTTTTAGCGGAACCACTATCTGCATAAGCAAGTGTCACTTTACCATTAACTGTAGCCTCAAAATAGGCCCCATCCAATTTCGGGATTGTGGATGTGTTAATATTAGGAAACCTTACCAGTTCTTCACAACAGTCTTCAGTCGAGAAACGAATAAAATTTAAAGTTCCATTGGGAGAGTTCGGGCAATTATAGCTCAAATGTCCAATTTCATTACACGTAAAACACCGAAAAGCATTTGAATTTGATCCTTGGTTTAGTTGAGTTTGACTCTGAGGCGATTGTCTCTGTGTTGAAATATTCGCCTGCGACTGCGACTGTGAGTTTGGCTTCGAGTGTGCCACCTGTTGAGAATTCTGTACTGCACGCGAGGACGAAAACGCGTTATTCCCCCTTTTAGGGCTAGTGGGATTATTGCGTTGAGAAGCTCGACCACGATGGGACAGTCTTGCAATCATTAGATTATCCGCAAAACTCACAAAATCTTCCAGTGTAGACCAAAGATGTTCAAGAAGTTTTAGTCTGAGGCTTTCGTCATTCAGTGAAAATATAAGTTGATCAACCACCAATTTTCCCATAATTGCTTGAAATTCATCATCATTGAGTAGTCGCTCAGAGGGATTAAACCATCGACGTAGGTAGAGACTCAGTCGGGTCGCACATTGCTGGAATGTTTCTGAAGAAAGTTTCTGCGCTGTACGGAACTTATCTTTATAAGCCTCTGGAGTGAGTCGATAGGCAGCTAGAATAGCATCTCGAACAGCCTCAAAATTTTCTTTTTGTTCTGCTGACAAGAGACTAAACGCTCGCTGGGCCTTCCCAGTTAGACAGGCTTCTAAATCCAAGGTCCACCGTTTCAATGGTATATCTTGACTTAGACAGTGTCTTTCGAAGGTAGCTAAATAATACTCAACATCGTCCTCAGGACCTAACTGTCGGAAATTCTTCAACTTGCAAAAGCTTTTACCAGCTTTTTCTGCTTCCGAGCCTGAGCCAAACACGGTACCCTTCAAGGCTGGCAAAAGTTGTAATGCAGCAATTTTTTCTTCTTTAGTCTTCAAAAGTGTTGCGTCTAAATGATTCTGTTCACACAATTTATTAATATAGTCCACCAACATAAATTTCAAATGTGGGTACCTTTCAGTAGGTGAAACTTTAGAATCGGTCATCTTTCCCAATTCGGACTCTGCCATCTTGAAAAAAAATTGTTCAAAAACTCAGGCTGGGTCAGGTCTCAGTTACAAAATCTTAACGTACACAAAAATGCTGACAAAATGAGTTCCTTGAAAATCCACAGACTTTTGTAGAAAGGTTAAATGAAATATAGCTTGAACTATTGAAGACCTAGAGAGTGGATGGAGGTATCCTGCCGACTACGCCATTGTAGAGTACAGGAAGACGGGTGGACACCAAAGAAAACACAACTGAACACAACGAAATACGAGTTCGAACTGACTTGTAATATCTCCACCTGGCGAGGTGCTACTTGGCACAACAATACATATACATTAACATAACATTTACATAACAGAACATCCCTTGAGACTTAACATAATAATAAACAAAAATGCACAACATGCCATGACGTCATAAACACTATACACAAAATATCACAGCTGGCATAGAATAACCAAACACAAACACTCTACAGGGTTAGGACTGTATTTGGGTCGCTCAGGGCTTCCCACGCCATTTTACTAATACTAGGAGTCTAGGCCTAACTTAAGGCCAGCAATATATCCCATTGGAACATCAGGAAAGGCCTACCTCGTCTTCAACCATTTTTTTTGTACTGGTTTCAATCGTTCTCATATTCACAAAGGCCCTAGGGTACGTAGGATCACAGGCGGTCCTAGCGTTAAATACTACATATATATATTTCCCTAATTTGGGATTTAGGTGAAAAACCATATGAAAAACGCAACTGTTGGGAGAACTTGACCTTTAGGCGAAAAAATCGCCTTAACGTTTTACACACTGTTTTATATAGGAATTTACGCAAGTCCGATTTACCACACAATTACTTAGGCCTAGCTGCACACCAGCTTACGTGCATGTATCCGTTAACACTAAGGACTTACGGGCCATTGAAATAACGTGAATCGCAGAACCAAAACGGGAAATGTATATATACATATGTATATCGGTATACCGCCAATACAACCGGCGAAGAAAAAAACAATAAAATACATAAGATCATATTTCCCCATTAGGTTCTGAGATATATATGCACGTTATTTCAATGCCCCGTAAGCTGATTACCTAATTCTGAAGACATCTTTGTAACATAATCATCGGCGTTCAAAATGACAAAATTTCCGCCTTTATCCTGGGTAGTTATACACTCAGTGGATGTCTCCTTCAGGTCTGCTAGGGCCACACGTTCTTCTTTGGTTAGGTTGTCCTTAACTTTTCGGGTATTTTGGGGGTTTAAAATATCCTGTTTAACGGCGTTCAAAAAGGACTCCACTGCAGGGTCTTTAGCTACAGGGGGCTGCCAATTACTTTTAATATTGAGTTGTCTGTGGATTCGGTTGAAGTTGTCATCTGGAGTGTGGGAGGCTAATTCCGTAGAAATGTTGCACTTGCATGAATTTTTAAAGTTTATTCAATGCTTCCAGTTGTTTTCCTCCTGTAAAGTAGGCTGTCTAAGATGTCAGAAACTAGTTTTGCTTTGTGCCTGCTGTAATTCCATGTATTTTTATGGCAATTTGAAGTTGGGAAGACTGAGGGGGTTGTGAGAAACCCAGATTTGTAGAAAAATACCGATCCCAAGTGATACGGTACAAGAGCACCAAAGAAATTTATTAATAGTTCAGTGTCAATGTTGGCACCTTAACTGTAGTGCAGGATATGAATTACACCCAAATAGAAACATTATGTACGTATAATACAGATTTCAAGTTTGGGTGTTGAAATGTCCCGTCAGTCACGAAAAAAACATAAGAAAGTTGTTTATTTTCTATACTTATTTGTAAATTTTTTATTTTAAGTTTAATCTATCTCCTAGTAAGTTAGACTCATACAAAAACCTGAGAAAAAAAGTTCAGTGGTATTTAACAACAGAAATATTTAATTTCAAAATTTGTCCCGTCAGTCACGTTCTGTCCCTTCAGTCACAATTTGTCCCGTCAGTCACATGCATTTTCACTCTGTGACCGTCACTTCTGCTCAAAATTTGAGGCAAATATGCTTATATATGCGCAATGGCATCAATTTCAACATTTTAATATGTCATATGACATAGAAACATTCAGTTGTACATCCCAAAATAAAACAAATTGTACATTTTCTTCATTCCATGACAAACTTTGTAAATATTCCCTTTTTAGTGCTTCACTTGTCTCTATGGCTATGCACATCTGTACTGAGCAAGTTACACTGTACACACACTTCTCTGCCTTTTACTATAGCTAAGATCATATGTACAATAGTCTTTTCAGCCAGTCAAGAATGGGACCATGCATGACAGACCCATGATGTTAAGGTCTGAAGGTTGTGACGTTGGTCATGTTTAGTTGAAGTTGCCCTTGGGGATGTAGATCCTTCAGGGAGCAGAACTCCTTCGGGAGTAAACGTTTGGTTTTGACCCTGGGATCCTCACTCACACTGATTTTAGTAAAAACTATACACAAACAACAAGATGGTATCCAACCAGTCTACTGGGAACAAAATTCATCCTCTCTATGATGTACTACAGGAAGGATGAAGAATTATGTTCAGATTCGTATGTAGTTATTTCAGACTTCAAAAATCATAACAAACATGCTGCCTACCTGTACCTGTACCTCTTCAACCAGGCCATACTTGTCAAAATTAAAAAGAATCATCCTGATGTGTAAGGTACAAAAATACAACTGCAGTCTGATGGAACAGCACAACACTTCAAAACTTTTCGTTATGCAGCATCACTTGGAATGAGATACCCACTACATGGGATTTTTTAATAACTTCCCATGGAAAAGGGTGTATCAATGCGATTGGGGGTCTCTTGAGCACCAGTTTTCTGAAAGTGTCTTGGCTAGAAAACTTGATACGAACACGTCTGAGGAATATGCAGATGTTGTCCAAGTGGTATGTCCTAACCTCATCAATGTTATTTATACAGTATGTCACAAGATGATATGCAATCCCAGTTGAACAGACTGGACTCCAAATAGTGTGGAGATATCTTCCATTCCTGGAATAAAAAGTGCCCACTATTTTCCAATCATATTGGCACCATACACATTGAAAACAGCCTCTCACTTCAGCTCAATAGGAAAACAATCCTACCTACTTCAGTTTCAAGGAGGGGATTATTTCTGTCCCATACCAGCCCCAAAAGCAAGCCAGTTGTACTGTCCTAGTGTATGATGCCTTCACATCACCCTCTGTGCAAGATCATCTCAATGTTGGAACTGGAACACGGGCTGAAGTGAAATATTATGGTATGATTCTTGGTGTCAAAAATTACCAGTGTTTACTATGCATGGTGCTTGAAACTTGCAGAAGGTGATACATCATACAAATTTGAGCCAGAGAGAGATGATGTTTTTCATAGGAAAGAGAAATTTGTGAAAACAGTGTCCAATGTTCCATCTCTGAGTCATTTCTACAATACTCTGAGGTGTTTATTACTCAAACACCTCTACTGCATTAGAGGTCAGAAAATATTTAAGTAAAATAGTTATTTCTTGATTCAAATGATATTAAAACTACTGTTTTCTATTGTTTACTACTTTTAAGAAAAGAACATACATTTTGAAGACCTGAAAATGGCTTGCAAATATGCTGAGAAAAATGTGACAAAAATGTCCCGTCAGTCACGATTTTGATGAGCCACATATTGCAACTTGTAAATTTTCATTAAATTGAATTTAATGTTTCCTGGTTGTTTATGTACCAATGATTAATTTTAAGAAGAGTTTCCAATTAATCTCCTTCGAGAACAGATAGAATTCTGCATGAATCTACTTTTTCTGAAAAGTGATGATTTTTCTTGTCCCGTCAGTCACGCTGATTTCAAACTGCCACCATACAGCTGTTTAATGATTTAGATTCAGCCTGTGTTTTTCAAATTGAAATATGACTTTTTCTTGTTAATTTACATTATAACTTTTTTGGCTTAGCCAAGCACATTTTTGTCTGCAAGCTTTTCAAAAAAGAAAATTGCAAGAAATTGTCCCGTCAGTCACGCTGGAATTAGCCGGGAACGTTTATTGTTAAAATGCAAAGCTAGTCTAATCCTCCGTGAAAATTGGTTTAGATCATCTCTCACCTTGAGCCAGTTAATATCAGTTGGCACTAGGCAAAACGAGGGTCCTTTGGAAAGTATGCGAAGCTCATCTGTACTGCAGATTCGATTACTGATGTTGATGGGTCCCTGCTCGTCACTTGGGCCCATTGGTATCGAGAGGGAAAAACATTTCTTTAGCCGTCTGTTTCTCTTTCTTAGAGATCGATCAAACCGGCGGTTTCTGGGTTTTTTCGTTGTGTTATCAACAGAAGGAACAACTACACAGTCATCTGCGGATGGGACAGTAGCACAGTCCCTGTGAAGTTTACGAGAGTGTCTAAGTTTAAGTTCTTTTTCTAAATTAAAGGCTCTTTGCTTAGCACTGTTCCAAATTAGAAAAAATAGATTTACCTTCAAAGCTAAGTTGCGAAAACAGCTTAACTTCTTCTCCTTTGGTATGGTCAACCAGTTCTTTTAATATCTGCTGAGAAGCTGACTTGATATAATCGTTACAGCGACTAGTGAGGAATAAGTCGGAAGATCCGATCGCCAAGTTGAATTTCAGTTTCAATCCCTTGGGAATAGTGTTAGAGTCTTGATGATGTTTCAAAAACTCATAATGACATTTGTAACGAATGAACTTAGACCATAGGTTCCTGATCTTGTATGCTTGCTTCATGGTGCAAAGAAATACTGGATCCAAACGGATTCAATAGGTTTCAGCCGAAAGTTAAAGATAAGTGGAGTGAAAAAGCTGTATACCAACAATATTTCTCAAAACAGCAAGTAGGATCCAAAGAGGATTCACAGACATCACCAGAGAATGAATATAATAAGAGTAAAGTAAATGGTGAAAGTCAACTACATGCTAAAAAGATGATATATATATATATATATATATATATATATATATATATATATATATATATATATATATATATATATATATATATATATATATATATATATATATATATATATATATATAATGGAAAGGTAGCACACTTCACAGCCTTTCGGTACCAACTTCACCTAACTGAATCACGATTTTTTTGCCTTAATATCCACCTTACCTCTTTTCAATACATACAAATGTTTAAATCGCGTGTTCCAATCACTTGAGTAGTATGATGATTCATTTGGATCAAAAAATGTCTTCCAGAAAGAAACATTTCTAGGTGAAAATTTGCTTTCCGCACTGTCACGTTCAGTGGAAAACAAAATCCGGGCCTCCCATTGGGTAATTCAACCCTCGTCATGACATCATGACAAGGAGCTGTATACTATTCAATGGGAAAGCCGACGACCGCTTTAAAAGGTAATAGGCCCAGGCAGTCACCTCAGAGTTAGTATGCCCTGACACTCTAGTTCATGAATGGCCTATTTTGATCATGTGACAATTTTTTGTTAGTGAATTGTGAAATTCAAGGAGAATTTCTCCTTGCTTTACCTGTAATAGTTATGTTCAAAATGTCTTCAGAGGTGCTTGTAATGCAGTAAGGGTTGTTGCGATATGAAATTTTTGTTATTGATGTCGCGAAAAATTTTCCTCCAATACCCAAACGATATTGGGATATCGCTTAATCCCATTTGTGTTTACTGAGGCACCATGTCAAAAACTGCAGTGCATGGCAGTGGCCCTATCAGTGGGACATCCCCAATGCCGATGTAACTTGCTGTGACAAAAACGGCCTTAGCAATGGGCGGAAGAAATTGGCTCATTGCTACCGTTATATTATTACTCTGTTTATCATTCCTTACAGCAATGAGGCTGTAAAAGTGGAAACAAACAACAGTCTGAAATAGTTTCATAACTGGGACTAGCGCGACGCTAAATAGGTCACAGGTTTGTGTGATCATGCGATCAGCATCAGAATTAGAACAGAGATGGATGGGTCCAAATGTGTATGAACTACACTCAAGTTACTTGGTATTAAGAATGTACACAGTAGCAAACAGAATTTAGTTCTTCGGGACGTTTAAATTTTATTAAAAAAGTCCTTTTTACCGAAATAGAAGCGCACAGAAAGAAGCCGATGCGTTTATATATTCCCTGTTGTTTATAGCGTTCAGCATCAGGTTATTTTGAACATCTATACTGGTGTGAAAAGTTCTGGTGATGACAAGTAACTGCATTAAATTGCAAACAGTTTAAAACCCGCCATTAAAAATTCGGGCGAGACACAAGTCTGTTCGTTTGTACAGTTAATTTTTCCCATTTGAAATGTAAACATGACTGGCGTACAGTACGTCTTGGTTAATCTACAGAACCTAAACCGCCGTAATATCTATGATGTAAGATTCAGAGCGTTCCCTTTATACCACGATGTGAAAACCTCGGCATGCAGAACTGTAAACTGAAGCAACAGTGTACACAGTCCATCGCATGGTTGCCACTGTAAACATTGAAGAGAAATAAATTTCGTTGTTTCCATAATGATTTTTGCACAGCACAGCTTTATCACAATGGCTTTTTTTACGTACAAAACGGCACAAGGTAAGCCTTGCCCACATTTCATTCAGTTAACAGTACATAACATGTATGCCTTAGCTCCAAAGCTTTCTCTGACGAAATTATTGCCACAAAAATGTGCAACTTGCAAATTCGGACGTGAAAGAGAATACCCTCACTCTCATTGGCTAATTGAACAACTTTGAAACCTTGTTTACACAATATTTCAAGGTAGGGAGCTTGGATAGATTTCATATGTAGTATGTATGTGCATAATGGTGAGAGGAAGAACCCTATCACTTTTTTAGTGGAGGTCAAACGTCATTTGGGATCACCAAGGGTCAAACTCTGAGAACATTGTTAACACGATATCTCAAGATAGGAAGCTTGGATGGATTTCATACATAGTATGTGGATACAATATGGTGAGAATAAGAACCTTATTGTCTTTGGTGGAGGTCAAAGGTCATTTGGGGTCACCAGGGGTCAAAATCTGAAAATGTTGTTTACACGTTATCTCAAGTTAGGAAGCTTTGATAGATTTCATACGTAGTATGTGTATGCATTATGGTGAGAGGAAGAACCCTGTCATTTTTAGTGGAGGTCAAAGGTCGTTTGGGGTCACTAGGGTCAAACTCTGAACATCTTGTTAACACAATAGCGCAAAGGTAGGAAGGAAGCTTTGATAGATTTCGTACATAGTATGTGGATTACTTATGGTGAGAGGAAGTACCCTATTGTTTATGGTGGAGGTCAAAGGTTATATGAGGTCACTGGGGTCAAACTCTGAAAACCTTGTTTACAAGATATGTCAATTTACGAAGCTTGGATACTTCACATGGTATTGCACTTAATCCATCAGAAAACCCCTATGAGTTTTGTCAGATGCCAGAGGTCAGCTGAAATCACCAGAGGCCAAAAGCAAAAATTCCCACGAATTCCCAAGGTCAAATATGAACACAAACCTGTAATTTTCCAGCACATTAAAATCACATTCAACCAATGACTGAAAGAAACAGGACATCTTGACATTATTTGGGATGACACATGTAATTAGTGTTCATCAAAACCACAATGCATTTTTGCATTCTGGTTACTTCATAGAATGTTTTCAAAGTTTTGGGAAAGAATTGCTTATAATGTAGTCCACTGTACAGTGTTTTTTGCACATGCACAGGCCTTCCTTAAAATGTACACGATTCACAGTTCCCACTGTAGTTGGCATTTTACAGTATTACATTCAGTGCAATGAAATGCATGTATTACGGGCTTTTTACATGTTTTTCTGTGGGTCAGCCAATTTGCAGTGCGATCTAGCAGGTTTATCAACTAAATCTTCTTTGCTATTTTCGCTCAGATTTTTTTGTGAGTATTAAAGTAAAAGAACTACGTGACAAACATTTTCACACCGCTTATCAAGTTTGTGAAGATGTTGAATGCATGGATTTTCACAATATCGTTTGGGCATTTTCATAAACGATATTGGGAGCAAAATGTCATATCGATATTTTTGGCTGATATCGTCATATCGTACATGTAACAACCCGAAATGCAATAGGAAATTTGCAAGAATTTGCTGATTTTGCATTTTGGAGTGACTGCCTATCATGCTAAAATAACTCATAACAACCTGGAATGTGAAACTTTGTTGAAGTTTTGTAAGTTCTGTACTTTTGGGCAGATGTGGTTCAGTGTTAATGGAGGGACAGTCAGTTGATCACTCCCACATATAAACTATTAAAGTTCACTTTTTTGATGCAAATTCTTTGTTATTCTATTGACTTGGTGTTTAAAAAGTTAGCATATAGCATTATAGCATTTATTTTATTAGAGTTCTACCTAGAATGTACCATGGTGAGAGTACTGACCATGGGAACATAATTTCAGTAAGTCTTTTTACAATCTCAACTGCACATGTGCAGATCCAAAAAATCTGGGAATATGCAGTGACACTGCTGTACAGGGATGTAGCTACGGTGGGCAGCGCTGGGCGGTGACACCCAGCACTCGATATTCCTGCCCGGCACTCCAGGCAAACACACGTCCCCCCGCCCACCACAAATCTACCTACCGAGACATAAAACTAGCCCTAAATTTACTCCTTAAAGTAAAATGAGGGAAAAATGAAAAATTAATGGCTGAAAAATGGGGTAGATGCCATGGGGTGGGGTGAGGTGCTTTCCCCAGATCAGACAATTACCCGGAACTCAAATTTTGCTAGCTACATCCCTGCTGCTGTACCTATAATACATGCCAAAAAATTGAATTTACTTTAAAAGATGTCCATATCATTCTATTTTAGACCAAACACAGTATATGAAGGGTTCTTTCCTGTCGTTTCATTTCTTGAAGAGCATGTACACAGGCCCATTGGTCTAAGAATTGTCTTATAACCTTTCACAAATTTACATACATACTTTTCTTACTATGTGTGCCGAGTGCAGTTTGTTTAGATCCGCCTATGCATCCCACAATTCCTTGCACAATCAAGATTGCGAAAGGCTTATTGATCTGTGTCTCTTTTCCTAGTCATACTGTACACATGCAGGAACTGTGCTTACTGCTACAAAGTCAAAGTTATACTCGGTATTTCAAAGAATGATACATGTATTATGTTTAATTTTATGTAACATCTCTCTTCTCTTTAAAGACATATTGACGCAACTGAAAGAAGATGACTAGATTCACCCTGTTAGCCTGTGCTATCCTGATGTTTGTGCTTGTTTGTATACATCGAGGTACAGTACATATTATGTTCATTTCATTTGGCTATAGACAATATTTCCTAACTGCTTGATGTAAGAAAGCATTGGTGCCTGTCGCTGTAGGCTGGGCTATAGCTGGGAATGGGGGCAAGAGGGGCTTGGTGGGCAAATCTACAGTAGTTTTTGCCACTTAAACCTTAGAAGTAGAGTACAAAGTGTAGCAAAAAAGAGATGGCAATTGTTGTACCATTTGGTATCTTAGACCCTGGCACTTAGAGGCATATTCCAGTGACATTCCACAAAGAATGTGAAAGAGAAAAAAACTGAAGTACTGTACATGTCCTCCAAACCCTGTAGCAATACTTTTCCTAACTCAAGATATCTCATTTTTAAGTACTTTTGTCAAAAAATATCTACAGAAAGCATCATGGTCACAGAATGAAATGTTACGTGGGATTTTGGCCTCAGAATCCTTTTGTTTTTATTATAATTTAATGTTCTGTTTGTCCTTAAATTTTGATACTGTTGGAATGTTTGAATATTTTTCCTTGTAGACCTAGCATAAAACTGCCATACATGCGTAGGCAATGGCATACTAAGTTCCTTACAGGGATGCCAATATCATAAAGAAATATAATACTATGGCTAATCTTGTGTGCTGTGGTGACATCACAGATTCCCCTCATGCACTGTCCTCTTGAAAAAATTGCATTTCTTTGCAACTTAGTTTCTTCCAAGTGCTACGTCATGTTATTGAGTTGCAGTTTTCACCTAAAACAGAAAAATATTCTGCTATTTTTTTTTTTTTTTAAATAATTGAATTCCCTTCCTGACAAATCCCTTTTTAAGCAAAAATTAAAATTCTCAAATACAAGGTAGACAATCTATGCAACATGATTCACTACTGTTGGTATTTCTGCAATGGGCTTTCTCTAGACTCTAGTGCAGAAAGTCCCTTGAAGGATGTACAGAATGAGAGTTTACCCTGGAGATATTCATTGTAATCCCCAGATCTACCTGTGTAATTATTTTGTGGTTCAAAGATATTGGTGAATATACATCCTTTAATTAAAAGTGCTGTGCAAAAGGTTTCCCCAGGAGGTACCCAGGACTCGAAATGAAGAACAGATGCATGAAAGATTATGTCTGTCAGGCCCCTTTACTTTGCCTTAAGCCCTGCAAATGTACCCCAAGGTTGTAATGTCCTTGATAGCCTTTTGTATCATTTCACTTTGGTGTCGTAAGGGAGCTGACATAGAAATCTCCCCGGTGTCATTTATTTTCCAAGTTTTGGCTTTGATTTCCTCTGTTGCTTGACCCTGGTGCCTTGGCAAATTTCTGCCAGTAGAAGGCTATATGCCTTGCCCTTTCCAGTAATTATTCCACTATTTCACCTTACTATCCAGCATATATATATATATACCTCAGTGATGGTATGTTCAGTCCATCAAACAAAGGAATTCCTTGAAGTTGTTTATAGTAAACCAACCTGTAATGTGCAGTGTAGGGTGATCCCTATTCCTTCTTAATGCAGGTACTGTACTGTACTGTACTGTACTGTACTGTACTGTACTGTACTGTACTGTACTGTACTGTCTCTCCTTGAAGATTTATGTCATTGCTTTAGAACTAAAGTGCCATTTGTCCCTTTTTGAGATTGAAATGACATTAGCCATGGGCTATGATGCTGATAAAAAGAAAGCCATAGTCTGGGGTGGAAACGGGAAAGCTAATTCTAAAAGGTATTATGTCCTTTTGTGGTTGCATTTTGGGATCTAAACTGCCCCATGGCCACTTTTTTCTGGACAGAAGGCTTTTAATATACATTTGTTCTGTAAATCATTGGACATGTACACTGTAATTTATGTGTTTTCTGACCTGCAAATGATTGAATCTTGCCTGGAGAGGTCTTTGAGGATGTACAGTAATCTGTCTTCAGCTGAATTCATTGCAGCTGAGATGATTCTCAACAAAGAGTGTGTGGACTAGAGTCACTCGTGACCACAGCTATAGAGAATATTTACACTCGTGGAGCAAGTCAGATTTGTTTTACGTGTTTTCTGCATACAGAAAGTCCAATTTCCCGCCAGTTTCCAAAATTCCCGTCTGAATACACAAATTTCTCGCTAAGGAGCATCTCAGCTTTCTGGTACTGTATTTTCACCAATGCTTATGACACAAAAAGATCCACAATGCTGCCAACTTTTGGAAAGGTCATTCACAAATGACTCCAGATCTGTAGGTGTTTTTCTTGCAAAAGAGCTACTAAACATGCTTAAAAGAAGGAAGAAGATATTTATCAGAAATGAAGATGTTTCTGATAATTGTGCACGCGAAGTGTGCTGGAATTGAAGATTGATGTACCTGTAATACATTCCTTCTGGAATGAACTACTCTTCGCTCTCTCCCTTTCCGCTCTCCCCCTTCCCCCTCCCCCCTCCCATCCAATCCCATGTACATTTAATTCGTTTGTATTAGATTGGTCAATCAGTTATGTGTCATACAGTATTTCTTCTTGTTAGATTTACACATAGCAATGGCACTATGTGCTCTATGTGCTAGCACTAAAGAAGTAAAGCTGCAACAAAAGAAACAATGCATTTATGCAAACCACATCAGTAGTGGCTAATACCCTAAATAATATTCTGTTAGTTGGAAAACAGGTTTATTTTCACTGTCCGACCTTTTTTTATTCTAGTGAAAAATTTAGGTTTTGGTTGAAAAAAAAAAAGAAACATACACACACACACACACACACACAGGCTAGGTTGGGACCAGCAATGCATCCACAGTCGGTCAACCAAGGACAATAATTTTGTGGGCCTTCTTAGTGCCATCACTGCTATGCAGCAAATTTGGAATGGGAGAGGCCCATAGTTGTGTAGACTTAAGTTGCAAGTACAATTGAAGTGACTTTCTTACTGTAGTAGTATTGGCAATAGATTGAATCTTTTGGAGGAAACCTCATACATGTTAATTTTTTTTTTCAACTGTATGGGTTTATAGTGTTTATTTTTTGTTTGTTTATTGCAGCCACCTCTACCTGTGACACTGTGTGGAAGGGATGTACTTTGGAGGAAAAGCATTGTACTTGTACAGAGAGGCAGGGCTGTGAGAACCCATTTGAATATGACACGCTGGAGACATGTTTAGACGCTGTTTTTGGTGAGTTAGTGTTTGTTGCATTTGATGTGTTTGCTATAATATTACTGTGTAAATTGTTGACTTCTTTAAAAGGCCTTTTTTATCACCCAAATGTATTTTTGGATTTGAAGATATGTATGAATTCATAGTTTGGCATCTTAAATTGATTGACACAGAATGTGGGCAAATTTAAACTATATTCAAACTATTCTGATTGGTCAGTGCCAGTGTGTGCATATCAGTGATATCAGTATGCAAGATAGATTGCACAGTAGACAGATAGAAGTTTCAAATTATGAGTAGTAGTGTCTCCAGCACAATTGTCCTGGAGGGTAACTAGGAGGTGGAATACAGCATATTGAAAATGAAGAAGGGACTACATATACAATTGGTGCAGTTTTACTGTTTAGGATTACGTAAAGATCATGTACAAAGTATCAGATTTGCAGAATATGATGTATTCCAAAAGGAGTGTGTGTTGTGTAGGCTTGTCTTCAATGGTCATATCGTGGAAGTACTACTGTGCTTCAGAAGTGGTATTTCCTTGGTCATATACCAACCAGTCGCTTTGGAAGCCAAGACAGTGTGATGAAACAGTCCACCCTGCAGGCAAACTCGAGCAAAACTGAGATGCTATTGATAGTCAAAAGGTGATGTACATAGTCAGTATATCATAGTACGTGCTGAGTTTTCTGAGGCTCAAAGAATAGTGTAAGAAAGGGAAAGACCTAAAAATAAATTTACAATCTGTCTACTGCTTCATGTTCTATGTTGAAATTCCCTGGAATTTTGTAAAATTTACTCGATGAAAATGGTATGCTTATCCTGGCTGCTGTGGACTTTCCAGTCTGCAGTTCTCTGAAGCTGTTGCATGGTAGGTGAAAGGGCTCCTCATAGTTTCCCCTTTGAGGAAGTCAGAAGTACTCAAAGGGAATGTTTGTCAGTAATGAAATCAGAGATAAAGTATCCATGGTGCTTCATGTAGTTTCTTAATATTAAAAACAGTTGTTGCCTTGAAAATGAATCTAGCACCTGATTACATTACATTTTTGAATTTATGCTTTTTGGAGAGGTTTTAATGGGAGAAACTTGTATGGCTTGACCTGCAGGACCCCTGAATGTCATGTGCTAAATAGTCTAATAAACTTCATTGTCTAATTTATGTTACATTGACACAGTTAAGTGTAATTTCTACTCCTTCTATGCATGTATGGTCTACTTGTATGTTGTCTTTGGTACTATTCCTACTACAAAGGAGTTGAGGATTGTTGTTATTGCTCAAAAGTTAGGGCAAGAAAAACATGCATGTGTGACATTTCACTATAAAATATTTTAGTGAAAATGAAAAAGAGGCAAGGAGAGTCAGTTGATATTTTGGTTACGAAACTACACGGAATGTGAGACACTGTGATGTGAGACCTTCAGAAGCTGAGTGTACAGGTACAGGTCTGTCATTTAATATCTGAGTATTGTTGGGTGATCAATATCCTCTTTGGAATACAGTGGCAGCTTCAATGAAGACAGTGGAGTTAAGGGGGGAGTGGGGAATTTGAATTGTTTCTTTCTCTTGTTTCCTAATTATTCTCTCCAAAGGCAAACATATGTAATTGGCTCGCTATTAGCGTAATTTTGTGTTTTAGGAAATTTGCAGCGAACCGAAGATGAGTGCCGTATGTTTTAACCATTTCAACTTAACACTTTAAAAGATGAAATCACTGTATTACAAACATTCCATAATTTGCGAGTATGTGTATGGTTTTCAAATATGTTCCCTAATGTTTTTGTTGGAGGTCAAAAGTCATTGGGGTTGAAGGAGCAAATGCCTTCCCTTTATACTACTCCCTTTGTGCAAAATAATCTTAAAGACAAGGAACCATAGTGCCCTTGGGCTCATGTTAAAGTTCTTTGACAGAAATCCCAAATTTTCAACAAAAACCCCCAGATTTATATTTTCTTTGATAAAAAAAGCCTATAATTTCTAGATTTTGTTTAATAGAAACCACAAGTTTTCAAATTTTCACTAAGTTTCTGGTGAACTTGTTGCATTTGCCATTTTTGGTTTTGATGAAAAGAGAAACCTATGCAGTCATGATGGCGTGTGTATGTATGTGTGTATGTGCGTGTGTGTGTGTGTTTGTGACACTTTGCTCGTTAACACGATATCTCAAGAAGGGAAACTCTGACAGTTTTCAAACTTGGTACATAGATGCCCCATATTGAGAGGAAGAACCCTATTGTTTTTGGTGGGGGTCAAAGGTCACCTGGGGTCACCGGGGGTCAAAACCTGAAAACCTTGTTAACACAATATCTTGAGATAGGAAGCTTGGATGAATTTCATACTTTGTATGTAGATGCATTATGGTAAGAGGAAGAACCCTATCATTTTTGGTGGAGGTCAAAGGTCATCTGGGGTCACAGGGGGTCAAACCCTAAAAACTTCGTTAACACGGTATCTCAAGAAGGGAAGTTCTGACAGTTCTCAAACTTAGTACATAGATGCCCCATATTGAGAGGAAGAACCCTATTATTTTTGGTGGAGGTCAAAGGTCACCTGGGGTCACCAGGGGTCAAACCCTGAAAACTTCGTTAACACGATATCTCAAGAAGGGAAGCTCTGACAGTTCTCAAACTTGGTACATAGATGCCCCATAGTGTGAGGAAGAACCCTATTGTTTTTGGTGGAGGTCAAAGGTCACCTGGGGTCACCGGGGGTCAAACCCTGAAAATATTGTTAACACATTATCTTGAGGTAGGAAGCTTGGATGAATTTCATACTTAGTATGTAGATGCATTATGGTAAGAGGAAGTACCCTATCATTTTTGGTGGAGGTCAAAGGTCATCTGGGGTCACCGGGGGTCAAACTCTGAAAACCTTGTTAAGACAATATCTCAAGAAAGGAAGCTCTGGCAGTTCTCAAATGTAGTACATGGATGCCCCATATTGAGAGGAAGAACCCTATTGTTTTTGGTGGAGGTCAAAGGTCACCTGGGGTCACCGGGGGTCAAACCCTGAAAACATTGGTAACACAATATCTTGAGATAGGAAGCTTGGGTGAATTTCATACTTAGTATGTAGATGCGTTATGGTAAGAGGAAGAACCCTATCATTTTTGGTGGAGGGCAAAGGTCTTCTGGGGTCATCGGGGGTCAAACTCTGAAAACCTTGTTAAGACAATATCTCAAGAAAGGAAGCTCTGACGGTTCTCAAATGTAGTACATGGATGCCCCATATTGAGAGGAAGAACCCTATTATTTTTGTGGAGGTCAAAGGTCACCTGGGGTCACCGGGGGTCAAACCCTGAAAACATTGTTAACACAATATCTTGAGGTAGGAAGCTTGGGTGAATTTCATACTTTGTATGTAGATCTATGCGTTATGGTAAGAGGAAGAACCCTATCACTTTTAGTGGAGGTTAAAGGTCATCTGGGGTCACCAGGGGTCAAACTCTGAAAACTTTGTTAACACGATATCTCAAGAAGGGAAGCTCTGACAGTTCTCAAACGTGGTACATGGATGCCCCATATTGAGAGGAAGAACCCTATTGTTCTTGGTGGAGGTCAAAGGTCACTTGGGGCTACCAGGGGTCAAACCCTGAAAAACTTGTTAACTCAATATCTTGAGGTAGGAAGCTTGAATGAATTTCATACTTATTATGTAGATGCGTTATGGTAAGAGGAAGAACCCTATCATTTTTGGTGGAGGTCAAAGGTCATCTGGGGTCACCGGGGGTCAAACTCTGAAAACCTTGTTAACATGATATCTCGAGGTAGGAAGCTTGGATAAATTTCATACCTTGTATTTAGATGCCTTATAGTATTAGAGGAAGAACTCTATCATTTTTGGTGGGGGTCAAAAGTCATCTGGGGTCACCAGGGGGGTCAAACCCTGAGACAGAGCTGCCAACCAGCACGGATTTTCCATATTCAGTACGGAAAATCATTGTAAATATGGGAATACGGGTTTTTCCTTGATAATCCGAATTTTGAATGAGTAAATAGGTCCTTTCACGAACTTTATTATTCTTTAGCCAACATATCAAAAGGCTGAGAATAGACTACAGTATTTCACTTGTCTGTACAGTACTGTAGTGTATTTATTTGAGCCCAGTAATCTATGCTGTTATGTTATTGGTTAAATTTTTGTCAACAAGTTGATGTTAAACCAATCAGAAGATAGTTTACAGCAGATCCATGACATTCCATAAGCTACCATATCATTGGTTGATCAGTTGTAAACAGATCCACTTTCAACCAATCAGAAACTGTGTTAAAAGCTAGTTTCTGAGTGCAGTAACAGACTATCACACATAGCCTGCCTGCCAAGGTCTGTTGAGCTGGCTGAGTAGCCCAAAGAAATGGAATAATCAAACTTACAGCAGGAGTATCACAGTATGTTGTAATATGGCTCCTCTTCAGAGTAGCAGAGTAGCATGAGTAACTTTAGTGAGAAATTTACCCGGCAGATCAAGTTTTAACGTAGGCTAGGCCTAACAGTTAGGGCCTAGGGCTAGGCCTAGGCCTAAGTGTTGTTACAGAACCAGCAACAAACATTAGCCTACACACACAATAACGTTAGACTCAGTACATAAATTTAATGCAGAGTTCCAGGTTTATGGGCTAGGCCTAGACAAAGTCCTAGTCCTGTGACTAAGTCCTAACCTAACTGCCACAGTACAGGCTAGCCTAATTGTAGTATGATGGGGTGACCGTCGACTGCGCGGGCCCGTCGACTGTGCATCTAGCATAACATATCATACAAAAAGCTTGCAATGGTAGGGTTCTTAAGTGCGCAGTCGACGGTCAACACACTATACAGTATGTATGGGCTGATATTAGAGGTAGGTTACTGTAATAGCTATGGCCTAGGCTAGGGCTAATCAAAGCAGTTATTGCCTGTCAAATGTTGGTACCCATCATCTAAGTTTCTAGTATTTACAGAGAGATTTCTGTGACCAGCTGTGCATAGGCCTAGGCTCGGTTTATACTTATAGCTAGGCCTAGGCTAGACCTAGGCTAATGTTACATAGGGCCTTGCCAAGTATTTATCATAGGCTAGCCTCTAGGCTATACTGTAACGTTAGGCCTTGGGAATACTTGGGATATTTTGCTTTTTGTCCTTTGGTGTGACCCTGATGACTATCTTGGGAATTCTTGGGAAATTTTGACCAGTGACTGAAGATCTGGGACATCATGGCATTATTTGGAATAGAACATATATCATCGAAACCTCAATGCATTTTTGCATTCTGGTTTCGGCAACCAATCACCTTTTTCAGGACCTTGGGTTGCTGGTCCCTCTGTTAGGGAGTTGTTGGGGCCCAAAAGACCTAATTTTATTGTCTTTGTTTGCAGTCTTGTAGAAGTGGAGGGGGATTTTTTGTAACATTTGGAATGTTTTGCCTTCCTCAGTGGTCTTTTTGGGAGACAATGTAGGCACTGCAAGGGTGAATCGTCTGTCACACCTCTTTTATTTCGGACACTGCCTGGCTTATGAACCAGCCTTTAAGCTACACAGTGCATTTCTTGTCTCCGTAGCAATGGCACACCCCTATTCATCAAAATTTATATACTGTACACTTATAAACCCAAACTCATAGGTTATATGCAAATGCTGAGGAAATTATAACAGTTTAAGGCATCTCTCTTGGCCATCTATTTCTTTTAATATTGCAATCATAGGTCTGGGCATTTGGCTCATACTTGGCACACTCCATGTACAGTATTATCAGTATCACTAAGCTAGAATTAATACTGTACAATTACTCACTGACTTCAATATAATTAAAGGGAACTTGATTGTGTGTAATTATTGCTGTTATAACTCATCAAGTAGTGTCAAAAAATTTACCAAATGCTCCAAAATGGTAGTTTTAAAAACAGCCACATAATTCACTCAAAAGATTACAGGTATACAGTACATTAATACCCAGATGCTGTCTAGACACTGCTGAGAACATCTCAATACTTAGGGGGACTTCTCAAGGTCGCACTGGGTCATACTGAATGTATGATAATGAAATACATGGTTGTTTGCCATAATTGTACCCCATGAGATTCTTAGAGTTGGTAGCATCTAATAATTATTCTGCTCCTGATAAAAATTGTCAAAGGTTTGGAGTCAGTTCATAATTTGTTGCATATCTTATTGTGTAGTTCGTACAGTACATGTACCAGCAGGGTTATAGCTAGCCCAATTTGAGTGCTGGTTAAAATCCCGTGCGTAACTTTCACAAACCACGTTATGTGTAGGATAATGAACGTTAGGCCACACACTACGAGTGCTTAGCCTTAAGTAGCCTTATGAAATCTGTGCTGAAACGGGATTTGTCAATACGCGTCGAACGTGCAATTGGCGGAAATATTAGAGGAAAATGTTTGTAGTTGAAACTTTGTTAGCGTGTTAAACTGATGCAACATTGGATTTTGGCCATGGATATTACCCTCTGTAGTCAGAACATACTAACGTGACAAAGAAAAGATGCATTTTATATGGATATACCATTATTTTAGGAAATCAGGTGCCAGTCGATAAGCTGACAAATTACTTTGGCGGTCAGTAAGCTTTAGTGCTGGTTCGCCCGACTGGCACCGACTGGCATAGCTATAACTTTGTACCAGTAATGTGAAAATCGCATTGAGAGGTGGTTGTTGTAGCTTACATGCAACTCTGCATTGTAAGCTGCTTGTTTGAGATTTAAGTGTTTGGCATAGATTAGAAGGTATAGGTCTGAATGCTGTAATGGATGTTGGGGATGTGAGGTACTGGATAGGTGGGCCTGGAGGGTTCCATAGATATGGGGCATGGGGGGAGGGGAGACAGTGGCAGAGATTTGTGTGAATAAATGAGAAGGATGAAGTACCTTCGATGCCATCTTTTCTTTTAAAAAAATGAAAGTCAGTGGGGGCATCCCCAAAATGTGGTTGGAGGATGTAAGCCCCCTGTTCCCTCAGGGTTTTCTGCAGATGGGTGAAGGCATTATGGGGAAATTTCCCCCTCCCCTAAAGTTTGATCATACCCTCACAAAGGTCTTGAAATCCATGGTTTCAGTGAGGGTCCCATGATGGATACCACACACACACACACACACACACACACACACAGTCCTAAGACACAAACAGCTGATCAAAAATAGAGAGAAGGGGCTAAAGGCTTGTGGAGGTAGGCTATACAGTAGTACTCACCTTTTCCCCACTACACCTCAGTGACCTTGCTAAATAATTGAAGGGTAATACCAAGGAAACCAACACTCAGCAGAACAAGTAACCAGAGAATAATATAAAGTTAAATGGTGGAGAAGAGTTTGCCTCCTCTTCCCCCCCGCCCCCCACCTGCAGAAAATGATGGCCTTCAGAAATATTCCCCAGGTGACTGAATTTTTGGTCACAACTGATAATTTGAGTGCATTGCAAAGAATAGATCTGGAGACACTGTTACAATATTGCTGTCTGTGGTATGTGCAGCTGCTCTTGACATGCTTTTTCAAGTACCAGTATACATGTGTAATATATAGTTGGATAAGGAGGAGATAGTGCACCTTAACCAAATTTGTTATTGCTGAGTACATCTTGACTAGCTCGCATTCCAAATGACATTTGGCACTTAATAAATAATTCTTTGGGTGTTGTGGGAGGGTGGGGGGGTAGGGACAGGGGTTGAGGGCATGGCTTCAGCCTTCAGCTTTTGATAGTGATCTGTAACAATTTAACTTTGTAATTTTTAAGGGTTAATATGAATAAGTGCACATATGACTTGAATATGTCAAGTACATGAATCATAAAAATTGCTTGAAAACTGTAATAACATTGTACATTTACACTTGGACTATGCCTTGGTTCTATCTACAATAATGCATTGTACTGTTTGCACTGGTAGTGGCTGGCATTTCATCAATCTGTTTTCCCATAGATAGCTTGTGCAATATTGTCTTGATCATAAAAAAATCTCTTCAAAAAAAAGTGAAACCAAAGTCAGGGTGGCACCACATGTGAAGTTGTATGCTATGAAACTTTAGTGGTTAACTCATGGAAGACCCCTGCTGCTGAAGAGGTCAGTAAACCTGCAGTAGTTCCTATGAGTTACTTAAATTTATCCCACTTAGCCATCTGTGGTGTACTGAAGTTATCATTGAGAAGTTTGTGTGCAGTACTGTACATCTGTTTAGAATTTAAATTGCTTTGTACCAACTTCCAGGCTGCAGTACATAGATTGGTTGAAGAGAAATGGGTCAGACATGATGACCACATGAGTACCATTCATGAACTAATGGGTACATATATGACACTGCCTGCAGGGTGTAGAAATGTGTGGTTTCATGATAGTAGTGGAAGGTGCTGAGAAGGCTATTACAGGGTATCGCTGTGTGTATTTAACCAGTGAAGCCATGAAATGGTGGGGGTGCTTCTGTGGTTCGGCAAAAAGCCAGGTAGATTTGTGTCTTCATATGTACAGTGTGTGCATTAAACTTTGAAGATGAATGTCATTTTATATGTTCTTGGAAAGGTTAGGAGTAATTTCACTACAGAGATAAGTCATGGTGCCTAATTAGGTGCCAAGTTCAATACTCCTGACACTGGAAACTTAAAAGTTCCTCAGCTTATAACTGGAGCAAGAGAAATGAAAAATAGCAATGAAAGCTCATGTCCATACTAACCTACTGGCTATTTCTGGGCCTCTAGCTCAGCCACTGTTGAACTGTATATGACACCAGAAAAGTCCTAGCTTAGTATACATAATTTGCTTTATTGCACTTGGAAAAATTACTACAGTCTACAGTTCCGCCACATATTTGGTGATTTTGATGCCTGAATCAGTGGGGGAGGGGGGGGGGGGGAGGCTTGCGCTCCCACAAGTCTGTCACGCCATGAAGCTCCCCTCACTGGAAAATCCAAGAGTGAAAGATATATATGACTCCATATTTTAAGCCCCCCTTGAAATGGTGCAGCCCCCCCACCCACACACACACATAATTTTTCTGGCCATGCTACTGACCACAATCCAAAGTTTTACACAATTTTATCATTTGGAGAGATTTATGTCAATTTTATAATGATGCTTATATGCTGATGCTTTCTAGCCATTCAAACAGCTAGTTGAGGGAGTTCAGTCAAGGTCGCAGGACGTCATTCTCCCTTACTTCATTTTCTTTGGGTTTCATATCTTATACAGGTGATGTCTGTAAGCATTACCCCTGTTTGAATAATGGTGTCTGCTCACAAGTCAAAGATCATGATTATACCTGCAAGTGCAGTGGAACTGGATATTATGGAACCAACTGTGAAATTGGTAAGACTCCCACTTTTCTTTTGTTTCACATAAAAACATTCTTTTATTAGTGAAATTGATTCCTTCAATCTCCCTGGCCCATTCTTCATAATACACATTCTGGCTAAAAGTACTGTCAGGTTCCTCATATAGGCTAGGCACTACTGTATTGCCCAAGTATAGGGAGAACATGGTTGCAATGACAAGTGCATAGGTAGGCTTCTTTAGAAAATGTGAAATGTTAGTGAAAGAAAATACCAGGAAAGAGCTGTCATGAAATTTGTATACAGTTAAGTAAGATCTTCTGTTCATGTAGAGGATACCTTTTTGAGTCCTTGTGGAAGGCAAAAGGAGTCTATGTAATCAAGATTATGTTCATGTGTGTGTGTGTGTGTGTGTTTATGACACTTGGCTTGTAAACACAATATCTCAAGATAGGAATGATGGATACTTTTAATATTTGGTGTATAGATATATCATATTGAGAGGAAGACATTGTTTTTGGTGGAGGTCAAAGTTAGTGTCAGTTCACCAGAGGTCAAAAACCAAAAGCTTGTAAACATAATATTTCAAGTAAGGAATCATGGATACTATTCATACTTGGCATGTGGATGTGTTATATTCAGTAAATGAAAGCTATTGGTTTTGATGGAGGTCAAAGGTTATATGAGATAACTGGAGGTAAAACTTCAAAAACCTTGGAAACTGCTTTTAAGCATGATATTGCAAGATAGGAATGATGTGCACTTTTCACATTTTATGTACCAGTATGGATATATATCATATTGAGAGGAAGAGGGCTGTTGTTTTTGGTAGAGATCAGTGGTCATGTGAGGTCACCAGAGGTCAAACACTAAATTCTTGTAAAACACAGTATTTCAAGGTAGGAATAGTAGATACTTTTCATACTTACTGTATAAATTAATCATATTTATTTAGAGGAAGAACTGTACTATTTTTGGTAGAGGTCAGAGGTCATGTGAGATCACCAGGCATCATAATTAAAGACTAAGAAATTATATCTCAAGGAAGCAAATATGGATACTTTTCATACTTGACATGTGAGTGCATTATGGTCAGAAGATGAACCCTTTTGGTTTTTGATAGAGGTCATAGGTTATCTGAGGTCACTGTATGTGGAACAACGAAACCCTGGGAAATTGCTAGTAAATGCTAGAGCTCAGAATGTGAATGATGAATATCTTTTATACTTGCTGATCATATTGAGAGGAAGAATCCTGCTGTTTTAGGAGGAGGACAGAGGTCATTAGAGGTCAAAAGCAAAAGTACTGTAATTAAATATTATTTTTTGAGGCATGGAATCTGACTTTTGGTTTCTTTGGGTTTGATTGAGCTGGTCAGTCATAACTTCCCATGAATCATCCCAAACCACAACGTGAGACCTTCAGGCAATTGTTGTATTCTGTGTGTATGCCTTGCGTATTAGGCAGGTAAGGTTTGGATTTTGGGCATAAATACAGAAGGTAATATTGATTTTAATTATGGCATGAACGGGATAAGAAAATGTTGAACATTTTCATGTAGATGCAGTTTTAGTTGTCCTAATTAGTTATTCGTAAGGTACATGGTCAGATCCATTGAAGTCATGCATCAACATGTCTTAAGTTGTAAATACTTTGTGCAGAGACTTTATAAGGAGTAGGGTTGCTTTGCATAACCTCAAAGGGAAAAGTACATCATGGTTATTTCTCACATCCTCTTTTTTGTGTTTTTTGCTAGTTTATTCTTTATTACTTGACTGGTTAGACTGTACAAAATGTATGATAATTCAATCTACTTTAGCCTTTTCAATGATTTAAATGATTCTCAGAAACAAAAACAATCCTAACTTTCATTTGGTGTAAAGGTATGAATTGTGACCAACTTTTGCTACTTGTTACATTTACATTTACAAATATGTAAATGAATATACAAGGTAATGTTAATTTGAAAAATAGGTGGAATGACAGTGAAATCAGAGCAAGGGGCAGCCATTTTCACTCCCCAAGAAAATTCTAAATTATTGATGCCTTAATAGATAGATAGATCTTGCCCCCCTGGAATTTTTTTGCACCCCTGCCCCCTTTCCTTGTACCTCAGTACCTTGTCTGGCTACAGACATCCATCTGAGAAAAAAATAGCCAGTTATAACTTGACAGTTGATTCATTTTCATACTCCCTGGTGTAAACTCACTGCTGTTTAGCTAGATGTAATGTAGAGTATAAACTTTTTATGATAAATAAAAATGGCCATTGTCAAAGGTGGCTTATTTGCCCTACAGTACAGTATTAGAATGTCTAGGGTCATATTATGGTCCATAAAAATATGAGTTATAGGTGAGTAGGTGATGCAGGCTATTGATTGGTTCCTCTTCAGTTTAGTTTATTTCGATTTTCATTTTGGTGGGTTATAAAAGAGACCAGCAAGTCTATTCACACTGTTGATAAAATGCTCTTTCAAGAAATACCATGTGGTGGGAACTTGGAAGAATGTGAGGCTTCAGCCTTCCTCTGGGATGTGCTCTAAATGTAAAAAGTTCTTTCCCATCAGTACTTGCTTCATTAAAGATTGAGGTCATTTTAGGTTCTAGGTGAATACTTGTTGCTTAATTAGTCTTTTCACGTTATGCCACGGTTGAAACAGGTTGCATTGTTCCTGTCAGAAGTAAAACAGTCTGAACTTCAGGACAGGATGTTGTTACTCCAAAAATTGTCTTTCCTATTCACAGAGTGTCCTTCAGATCTCAGCTCAATTCCAAAGGACATGTGGAATCTAGGGAAGGCCTGTGTGAAGATATAGAGAGTCTGTGAGAACGGAAGTAATACCATCGAGGAACAGGATGTGTGGTGGTGACACTTCATTGTTTGGATGGAAACGTTTGTCGAGTATTTATTATTGGTGTAGACAAAGTGACATGTATCTGCACTCTGTAGTATCTTCATTTAATATTAAGTGCCTTATTGACAGGACCCACTTAAATTATGCAAAAAAAATGGTAGCTTTCCATATTTTTTTTTTTTTTTTTTTTGTATGCATGCCATTAAAGGGAGGATTCATGTGTGAAATTTCAGGTGGTAATGGAGGATTAGACTATTGGAATGAAATACTGTGTATGGTATTTTAGTGGCTGACATATCAACCCCAAGTGTTGTCTTTTGCTCAGGTGTTGTGCTTAAATTGCAGACAGAAGCAAATATAAACTCAATAATCTTTAGCAATAATCAACTACCCCCACTGCTGGAAAGTATGTATGATATGCAGAATTTCCATGTGAGATGACTTGACTAGGCCCATAGCCAAGGTGGGAGGGGGGATGGGGCAGGGGAAAGTGCCTCCCCACAAAACTAATACTACCCTAGGGCATTCTAGCATATTTTGCCCTTCTCCTCAAAATCCCCCTCCCTCATGCTATCTTGTCCATACCTTGTCTGGCTACAGGCCAGGACTGTAAGCTTACAGGCTCACCAATTTGGATGGTGTAAGTTTCCTTCATTTCGCTCACACTCTGGACATAAGTATGCACTGTGCTTATTTGTCATGCTGTAGAAATTAAAAGAATGTAACCAGTGCAAAACTTGGGGGGTGGGGAGGGCACATACCAATTTTCCAGTGAGGAATGATGTAGCATGTAGCCCTTTGTATAGATTATAACCAAGGCTGGTAAAAAAATGTTTCTTTCTCCTGTCAAATTTTCTTAATTCTGCATTTTCATGTACAAAAATGAGTAAATTTCCTTCCATATACCCAAATTTTCCTGGAAGGAGCCTCCCAGCTTTCCAACTTTTCCCACCCATGGTTTACAAGGAACTATTAAAATGAGGGCAGATGGATCCTTTCACAGTGCTCATATGCTTCCACTTTTCAAAATCCAATTTCCTGAAGTGCATTTAAGGGTTTTCTTAAATTTTGTCAGGTTTCCTAGATGTCAGATTTTCAACTCAAAGTCTGCTGCGGCGGTGAGGTGGAGGTACCTTTCTACTGTACAAAAATCAAAAATTACCTCCCAAGGGGAAAAATTTGCATATGATATACTGTATCCCTTTTACATGCTATGTACACCAGTCATACCTCTTTACACTAAAGTCTGTCATGTGACTGCACGGGCACTCAACCAACATGGTGTAACTTACTGAGTGTTACAGTCAATTTTTACCTTCAAATTCCACCTTTTTGTTCCCCTCCATTTCAAAAAAAGACTGGTCATAGATGCATTCATGGAAAGTATGGTAATCACAGGCAGATTTTTGAAAATGAAAATATGAGGAATGGTGGCCTACAGGCAGACTGGCTAATGACTGGAAAGTTTGTGTAGGCAGGACAAGGACTGGTATGTAGGAGGTTCTACTGTTTACCATCCTGCAGCATTGCTGGTGGTGGACACCAGATTTTCAATGGTCATAGGTAAGGACTGGGTAGCTAGAGGGAGCTTGCCGTGCTGATTGGACATACCATAGCCTTTACCGCGGGCTAGGACTGATCTTGTCAGCCAGTCTTAAAAGGTTTATGTAGTAACCTTAACAGGAATTATGGGACCTGCCCTTACAAACTTTTCTTTCTGTGTCATCATCCACAAGAAGAAATGATTTCACACTGAATTACTGTGCCCATGTTGTGTAAACTTATTTGTGGTAGGCAACATAGTAAATCATACCGTAGAATTGGAATGAATTATGGAAGCAACAAAGCTATTAATTTGTCAAAATATTTGGGTAACTATATACATTCATTGAGCATTATTCATACAGGAATGGCAATGTGGGGTATTTTAGTAGTGTTTAAAACCAAAATGATCTCCTTTTGCACGTACAAATTTTTCAAAATAAGATTGAAAGAAATTTTTAGTTTTTGAAGATATCTCAGTTCCCAGCATCATTGTATGAACATGATTTGCTTAATAAAGTTGGAAGTTTTGTTTTGCACAGGCACAGAGTAAAAAAACAAAATGCTGCAATATCTGTCAGGTTATCTTCAAGTCTGGGAAGGGCTCTCAGTACAAAGTATACTCATCATGTTTTCAATAATTCTGAAATAGGAAACATTTTGCAAAATTATATTTACTCACTCCATTCAACCAATAGTGGCTGCACAAAAGCATTGTTAGTACCAGCTCTTCGTTATCACGTCTCAAATCCATATGGAATGTGCAACTGACAGCACTGTGTAACTACCAGTATCAATGATTTGTGCTTCTGTGCAGCTGCTCTGAGAAGTCTGTGAGACTGTTAATGACAGTCTCTGCACAAAGCACTTTTTCCCAAGGGGATGAGTATGAGGAAAGGGGGAAGGGAGAGGGGGAGTAGCCTCTCCTGATCAAAAAAGTTGATTTCAAGGCAAAATTTTTGCCCCTCCCTTCCTCCTCCCCCAACCACCACCGCCCTTGTGACATGTCTTCCAATATGCCTTTGCCTTAGAATCCCTTTGCAGTTTATATCTTTAAACTTTTGAACTCATTAATTTTCACATATTTGTGTATCTTCACATTTTTATATTATGCCAAGTACTATTCAAAATGTTGTTCTAGTTCAGATTAACTGCTAACTTACATATCCTCCCAGGACCAAGAAAACTTTCTGCAAAATGTGGTCCAGTAATATTTATTTGTGAATGTCTTTTGCATACTTGTGAAGGACTGTTAATCATTTTCCATCATTTTTCTATGCAGTTTTTCTACTTTCAAGGCATACAAACAGCTATGCAACTGAAATTTTATCAATTTCTCAAGTGTGCTTAAATTATGGTGTTGGTGCTAATGATGTCAACAGCTTCAATGGCATTAGACTTAACTTTTTCAGTATCGAACAGAGCATTTTTATAGCTTTTATGTAGATGTGCTACCTTCATGAAGAGCGCTTCTAGTGACCAGTATACTGTAGCTATGTTTTACTAAGTATTTTGAGCAGTATTAATACAGAAAAAGTTGTAACATTTTTGTTGTTTAATAAGTGTTCTTTATTGCTTTCTGTTTTATACATGTTATACGGACTTCATCAATCGTTGAAAAAAAAAACAGAAAATGCTCCCGTGCTTGAAGAGACGAGTCAAAAACAAGGTGTTCCAACTTCTAATGAATCTCGTACATAAAGATGTCACTTTCAATAGACCTTATACATGGATGTCATTTTGGTTGCAAAACAGTGAAGCACACTGTATATATGACGTAGACTTTGCATGCGCTGGTAGAAGACTGGTATATCTGACTGGTACACAAATCAGCTGTCTGCATTGGTTGTTTTAAGTTGCAATGATATGCCCTTGCCTCCATTGGAGGGTGCACTTTCTGCTCTGTGACATCATATGCATAAGGTCTATCAGTACTATTCATGTCCCAGAATTTAATGTTACCCAGACCACCTTATTGAAAGTCCTTTGGCCAAGCAGAAAAAAAAGTGACCAGGTTTTGAAACCCATCAAGGCTTAGAAGTTGGGAGGTTATCTGGGTTCCTTTCTCTTTCCAGGTTGTAGAAAGGTTGGCTTCTCTTCTGAGAGCATTCTACAGGTTACCCATTTAAAGTGAGGCTTTTAAGTTGAACGTTTCCAACCTTGAGTACAAATTTGGAACATTGCAGCCACCCAACACTGATGTGATATTTTGCTCATTCTCTTGGTTTGCTGCCCAAAGGCCATAATAAGTATGACTGCATTCCTAGCATCCTTCAATGGTTGCTTTTGTACCTAAATTCCTCAAAACAAAACACTATTCTAGGCTTGTTCTTGACTGGACTTTCACTCTACATCTTGAAGAAATTTGAGAGTAACATGTCAAGCATTCCTTTGTGTAGATTATTGTTTTACTTGTGCAGGGTAGGTGCATTTCAGAATAAGTGTTAGATTCTCGTGCTTAAACGTCTAAGATTTGCATGGAAAAGAAAAGAAAAGAGGACTTTAACTGTATACTTAGGTGAAAATTTGTCAATGATTTTTCAAGCTGAAAGTGTTGCTTTTGAGGACATGAGAAAACACAACAAATCAAAAAGTAACAGAAATGTTGAGACGTGACCATTGTGTCATCATATAAGTGGACACCAATGAGTGATCTTTTCATTTTGAAGCTCCATTCTGGTAGTCACGAGCACTCGGTTCCAGAATTGAGTGGAACATTCTCGTTAAGAAAGCCAAGCTAGGGTCAATTTCAGTTACTAATCACGCCATGACTTAGAATGGTCAAAGATGCAATGTCATTTCATTTCAATGTCAATTTGTAATGTCAGTTGGGTACTTTAATCTGCAGTTTCCCACCAAGTGAAAAACAAGAAACTACCCCAAAGAGCTAAGAACCTGAAAGGCTATAATATTGGGAGATAACTTCATGTAAGACTACCTCAAACTGAGGTGAATAGACAACTGAAGGGAATTGAATACACTGAATTGAATAGGATTAGTAGGTGTCTATTCACTTCAGTTTGAGGTTGGCTTACATGAAGTATATACCATAATATTGAGCATATGGAGAAGCCCCTACCTTGTTCTGAAAAAAACCCTCAATCTTTCAAACTTCCTCTTAGCTGCAGAACAAAATTACTGCAATACAGTGGCACAAAGATTGTCACATGATTACAAAGAACTAGACATGAATATGTATGAGGGGCTAATAGGTTATATTAATTCAGATTAAATGGTGGCAGTTGCCTTTTAACTGTTACTCTGCATCAGTGATGTACAAATTGCATGATGGTTAATTTCTAAGGTGCATTACCCCAATCTTGTATTTGTTTCTGGCAACTTCCTTGCCCATTTCATTAATAGTACCCAGTATGGTAACTTACCACTAATGCCACTATAAACCGGTTCAGAATTGTCACTGTGCATGTGCAGTCTCTTCAGATCATATGGGCATAGAACGCTATCATACGCCACGTGCTGTGCATAGGTTTGTACATTGTGCGCTATGCATTGCTATAGTAGCATTTACACACTGGAAAACCAAATACACTTATAACCCTTGACCTTTAAAATGCAACGGTAACTCTGAACTAGCTTGTTACATTAATATTCTAAGGCAACTGTTACCACCTGTTTGGAAGATGCATCATAATTTTCTTTGCAAGATGCATCGAAATTTTCACTGAAGCTTGATCAAGCTTCCAGCATAGTGAAGATAATGTTACTATACTCAGGTTAGGCTGTGGTATCCATTTATCATGTTGCAGTCACAGTTACATATTGAAAAGTGAGTAATGGCCTCCAACTAGAACTTGCAATTCATTGAATTGAATATCAAACAGAAATTAGTCTGCAACAAAGATTTTTTGGCATCAAGCAGAAAGCCTACTGGCTATACCAAGTAAATTGTAAACGGCATGTAGACTAATACCGTGAAAACTAGTTTTGCTTGGAGGCTATGACATGGCAACAGATTATATATTTGTACCTAACCTGAACACTGATGTGGTAAACTTGAGATAACTTTTGGTCTGGGAGGTGTTAGGAAGGAGATCCAACATGCTATGGGGTTGGTCGGTGACACGTCACTTCCGCACAACAACAATATGCTGGAGTGAAAACAATGTATTGTGCAAGTGTGTTCTCATTTGATCACACTGTAGTCAGTTGCTGTTTCACTCCAAGGTCGCTAGGGTAATGGAGAAAGACCCGGATGACCGACTGACCCCATAGACTCTTTGAAGCAATGTTTGTTTCCGACAGTAATCTTGCTTTTCTTCTCAAAATTCTTATCTCAATACCTAGCTGATATAGGATCAGTGAGGTAGTGTCAAAGGGACAATGAGAAGACACACCCAGGGTGACCAGATTTTGAAAAGTAAATACTGGACACTGCATGATTGGAAGGTGGGTTGTGTGCACGCGTAGCGCGAAGCCCCCATCAGGTGGGGTCCAGGAGCCCGCTTTAGGGCCCCTGGTGAGGTCCCGGGCAAAGCCCCCGGAAGCTTCTGAATTTGAGTGCATTCAAAGCACCAGAAAGTCATACTTAGAGTGGTCCAAGTTATAAATCACAAGGTCCAAAAATGTGCTGAAAATGTCAATCACTAGACTAGTTATATTTCTTTTTGATGACACAGCTTTGAGTAATTGCCTACAAGATTGGGCATATGTAACAAACTCAGAACATGTCATATAAAAGTTACAATTTGCAGTTCTGATTTGATAAGGGAGACACTACAACTATTTCTGCAGGCTACATACTAGTATGCCAGAGGCACCAGTGTTATGCGGGACTAAACTGAGGAACTGACTACGAACCTCGACACTATCCTACGTTGGCCCACAATTGTAATACATAAACACGTGGGGGAGCAGGCTTTGAAAAACGCACTCTACAGTAGATTTCAATTTTCCTTGCAGTAGTTGTATCCGTCCATTCTACCAGAGTTGTCTCCTTTTTTGTGTCTATTTTGTAAGGAAGCCCCTTCAGCAACATGGAAATATGGGACAAATAGTCGTCCCGGGGAGGTTCAATACGGGACTCGGGACAAATGAACCAAATACGGGACAATCTCGTATTTTACGGGACGTCTGGTCACCCTGGACACACCTCTTACATTGGTGCCAGCCATCATGCAAAATTGTACCTTTCGCCGTTATTCGTTGCTCTAAATATCATTTCATTTATAAAATTAGAGTCTGGGAAGAATTTCTTTTCAATTTACTTTTCGAATTTTTTTCATAATGATGGCAAAAATTGCTAAAAACTGGGACAAATGTACAGGCTTGAACAATTTTTCCAGCAGATGACATATTAAAATGATGGGGGCACAATTGAAGTGCATTATTTAAACATTTGTTGCCAGTCGTTTCACTGAAATTCCTGATTAAAGTTTGGTGATTGGCAGAAACAAACCTAACTTCAAAGCATATAAACAGTGGCCTTTGGCAGGATTACTTGGAAAAGAAATGATATCATCATTAAAAGTGTCTAGTCAAGAGACTTAAAAATAGGAATAAAGAGACCCGTCAATCAAATGGTGGTGCCTGAAAAGTATTAAATCATTTCAAGTACATATTGCGTGACAGATCTGGTCATTGTATCTCCTTCCTAACACCTCCCTTGTGCAAATGACAATTGGTCACAGTCCTGCTATAACCAGTCACACATTTAGCATCACCTTGTAGCCTGAATTTATCCATTTAAAGGTACCACTACCATAAAGATAGGTGAAACATGCTTAATAAAGAGAAATGACCAAAGATAAGCATTTATTTAAGTTTTAGATGGTGCAATACTCCACCAACGACCATGTTTAATAATGAAATCACGAGTAATGTTCATACTACATGTGTGTCATACTAAGGTTTTGTGATAGTGCATAAATCAATGAACTTAGTACTGAGATAAAACTTCCCATTTCTAAGAAGCAAAAGTATGAGAAAATTATGTTCAAACAACTTTGTAAACAAATAACCTTTTTCAAAAACTTCAGATATGCACGAATGAATTACTCAGAAAACTCAAAAAGTATGCAGAATTCTATTAAGAAAATTTTCCATTCTGAGTTCATGTACCCTAGCAATCACTCTTTTGAATTATTTTTGAATTCTTTATGAAACCCTGTACTAACTTTTTTCACCCCAAATCCCCCACCCTTCTGTTATTGCTTCACACTCTGTCAATTAACTCTATTATGGTCCATGTAAAACCAATCTACAATGGTAACGTCACAAAAATGTACCTCCTTGGGCCTCCTGGCCTGAAGATTACCTCATCAGCCTATCACTGTTCTGATTACTAATCAATACAAAACCAGTGTTCCATTTCCATTAAAACAATTTTTCCTGACTTTTCTGGTGAATTTTCAAAATTCCTACATTATCATTTCAACTTTCTTCTACATAATATGTCTGACAATCCACCACTGCAATTCATCCAAGAGATAATTATGCTGTTTGGAAAAAAAAAAAAAAAAACTGACCACTTTCTGTTTGGACCAATCAAATGCTCTGATGATCCCTATTTCAGACATTTTTCTAAAATTTCCTGAATTTCAATTCCATAATTGAAAAAAGGGAAATGGTTTTTCAAGTTTTCCCTGACTACCCAGAATGATGGAATTCCTGATAACACCTTGGCAAAACTTGTTTCTTGAAACAATCACCACAGCAACTGGACTTCCTTTCTTCCCCCTCCCCTTCCTTCCCTCACCCCCACCACCTCCCAGTAACTGGTAACTGTTGATGTATTTCTTACTGCCATCGTCAGATTTATAAAGACAATGTAGTATAAGGGTGACAGCATCTACCATTGTACGAAAGATAAGGGGGGGGGGGCAGGGAGGAAATTTAAACTACTGCTGTCCCTGGTACTCCAGTAGTAACTGAAAGACAGAATTACCTTCACAAAACTGATCAACAAGAGCTGCAGGAACTGATTTCTGACCATGTGGAGGATAAGCTTTACAAGTTAAGACCATTTGTGTAAGCCATTTTGTCTTACACAACGACCCTTTTCAAACTAATGAAGCACTAAAATTTAACACAAGACCTTTCCACAAAGCTGCAACTAGTTTTTGCATGAACGAACAAACATAAAAATTTAATAACATGGCAACAAAACTTTGTTCAGAAAATTCAAAATGTTCTAAAAAGAATTTGCAGTTTCTGACTTATTTGGTAAGTTTGAACTTCCAAAACTTCTGACTTTGAAATGATTGAAGAGACTTATTTCAGCATCAGTTCTTCTTTGAGGAACCATACTTAATGAAAATGCCTACTACAAAGTATTTAGTTCCAATTAATTGTGCATATGACAAAAATGAAGAAAGCCCTGTGATACTTCACAGAGTTTCGGAAAAATGCCTTCATCGATTTAATTCTTCAACGTTCTTTTAACTTCAGCACCCCCACCCCCATGAAAAGGGGTGAACAAGACAGTGGTCAACAAATGAACATTTACATGCATTATGCAAATGAGTCACTACAGTTAAAAGATTTGTGTTAAATTAGAAAGGAAAGTAGTGACAAAGAAATGAGGATTAAATACATAAGAATTGTGCACACTGCAAATTATGATATCTGACAATTGTACTTCAGTGAACTTCTTCAGGAAAGTGTCTCTACCTGGCAAAGAAATTTGCTCTTTCAACTAGTGACTGCAAAGAAGACCATGCATAACACAAAAGGCACAATTCCAAAACAATTCTGGTATTAAAATGGTCAAAACACATGCAACTAGGCCTCTCTTTCATCTACCAAAATGTAATAGGAATACACATGTCTGTATGTCTTCATTCTGTAATGAATCTGTTCATTCAAATGCAAGAAAATGGGAAACGAGTAGAAAAAGCAGGTCCTTTAAGCAAATGGAACGTACATGCATGTAAGAAGCAAAACATCCATTTTGAGAAAAAAAATTTAGGATGGAGCATATTCATTATTCCTTTAGGATGAGCTTAAACATTGACATGATGTTGAGACCAGCTTCTGCTGTGAATGACGCTTACAGAAATGATTCCTCATTTGATGTTTCAGATTTCTCCCATGACATCACAATGGTACGTGGCTGAAGAGATACGACACAGATTCCCCGTTGTGAGTACGCCGAATGGCCTCGGCTAGTATCATTGAGATGTCGATGACCTTCAACGGGAATAGAAAAATTCATTTTTTAAAGCATTTGAAGATGTATGCAGTATGTTAGTCTACAGACCCCACTTAGGAAGATCAATAGTGACATCACGTCAGTAGAACCTACAATGTAAAGCTGGTATCGTAATGTACCATAATACAGTCACATGCTTGAAATTTAAGCACTTGGAACAACAAAGACTCAACTGGGAGTTAAATTGAGCTTAACTGAGAACACAACTGACTGTACAAGTCATTATTGACCAACCAGAGTGGAGCTATTGTTTGAAAGAATGTCAGTCAAAGTGCAGTCAGCAATAGTATTTAGAACTATAGGGCTATTACTAAATATATTTGGGGGTGATGCCACAGCCTGTTACTGACTGTTCATATACAACTGACATACTGTAACACTTCCACATATCAGTACTTCAGTATCACACTGGGGAAGTACTGTAAGCGATTAATAACCCACAATGCCATATTCTCAGCAATTAGACCTTTCACAGTTATGTCAATGTAGACACTGGTTGACATAAATCTACAACAATCATGCAACTGATACATAAGTGCAGTATTAAAAGAGTCTTGGTCTGTGTATACATACTTAATCACTGTCAACTCCTGGTACTAATTCAAGACACAAAAACGTATAGTAACATTACTGAGACTTACAGAAATCTTTCCGCCTTCCTTCACATTGTGATCCTGAGGTATTGTATTCGTGACCACCACAGATTCAAAGCATGCATTCTCAATGCGGGAGATGGCTGGTCCAGAAAAGATACCATGCGTCAAAATGGCATAAATCTTGACGGCTCCTGCTTCTTTCAGTCTAGGGAAAATCATGGAACGTTTTCTTTAATTGTAACCAAAATTATTACTTGTCATATATAGCAAAACTGTAATTCCATTTGCTCCAACTGGCTTTTCTACGTTTCAAACAGGTGTTCCGCACTATTTAGTAAATGACCTTCAACTTGCTTTAATCCACAGCAATACATAAGTCATGATTTACAGATAACAGAAGGCAGAGAACAACCTGTGGAACTGTTTATGTTATTGATACAGGCATCATCCTGGCTACCTTAGAGTTCTAATGTTCGAATTTCTTTTGTAACTAAAACTGCATAGATGAACTATAGATGATTCATTATTGGCCATTCTCTATAAATTTTTATGAAAATTTACCACTGTCAGAACAAAATTTAAGTTAAAGCAAATGAATTAGACACAAGAGGAAAGACGATGAAAATTTAACCATCCCACGAGTCTGTCCATCTGACAGGGTACAGGCTTAACCCTTTACCTTGTGAAGTGGACTCGTCCCCTTCTACTTGACCATACTCAAAGTATGATTGCAATGTTTAGATGATATCTTGTCCCCTATGGCATTTCAATGCACCAAAAGAATTTAGCGAAGTACCAGGACATTTTGAGATGATTTTCCACAACTATTTTGCATATAAATCATTTAGCATGCACAATACAATGTTTCAGGTTGCTGGCCTAGCACTTGTACCAGTTTTGTGATAATACTTTGTAGGGCTGCTGTATTGTTTGTGTAGGGTGGCTGTATTGTTTGTGTAAACCTGCTGAGGGTCTATCGGTGAAAACAATCACCAACAAGCCTTACTGTTCCCAAAGCAAGATAGCACATTGTCACTCTCTATGGGGGCTTTTTAGAGCTTGAAAGTTGAGTGGTTTTTCAGTGAAAGCACACATGTAGCATACCAAAACGGTTAAAGATTCTAATGGAGACCAGAAAGCCCAAAGGCTTAGTGATTCCTTGCCGAATGGGGATGCTTTGTTGCACTGAGGTTTATCCCTCAAATTTACATGTATTACAAGTATCAAACACCTCTGTCTTGAAATACCGTGTTTTTCAGTGCATTTGGTATTTAACTTCTGATGACTTCAAATGACCTCTGACCTCCAGTGGATCTTGGATCTTTAAAATTCTTGGGAAATTTTGCTTTTTGACCTTTAGTGACCCCAAATGACACTTGGGAATTCTTGCTTTATTACGTCTGGTGACCCCATGACAATCTTGGAAATTGTTGGGAAATTTTGCCTTTTGACTTCTGGTGACCCCATATGACAATCTTGGGAATTCTTGGGAAATTTTGCTTTTTGACCTCTGGTGACCCCATATGACGATCTTGGGAATTCTTGGGAAATTTTGTTTTTTGACCTCCAGTGACCTCAGATGGCCTTTGACCTCTACCAGAAACAATTGGGTTCTTTCTCTCAACATGATGAATCAATATACCATGTATGAAAAGTGCCCTTCATTCCTACCTTGAGATATTGTGATTACAAGGTTTTCAGTCTTTGACCTCCAGACACCTTAAATGACCTTTGACCTTCACCAAAAACAATAGGGCTCTTCCTCTCCACATGACAAATCTACATACTAAATATGAAGTGTCTATCATTGCTATCTTGAGATATCATGATTATTACCAGCAAGTTACAAGCTTTTCGCAGTTTTACCCCCGGTGACCTCAGATGACCTTTGACCTCTACCACAAACAATAGGGTTCTTCCTCTCAACATGACAAATCTATATACCGAATATGAAAAGTGTCGGTCATTGCTATCTTGAGATATCGTGTTTACAAGCCGTTTATAAGGTTTTCGCAGCTTAACCTCCAGTGACCTCAGATGACCTTTAACCTCTACCAAAATCAATAGGGTTCTTCCTCTTGACATGACAAATCTGTATACCAAATATGAAAAGTGTCCTTCACTCCTACCTTGAGAAATCATGATTACTAAGTTTTTAGTCATTTACTTCTGGTGACCTCAAATGACCTTTGACCTCCACCAAAAACAATAGGGTTCTTTCTCTCAACATGAAAAATCTATATACCAAATATGAAAAGTGCCGGTCATTGCTACCTTGAGATATCGTGTTTACAAGCCATTTACGAAGTTTTTGCAGCTTAACCTCCAGTGACCTCAGATGACCTTTGATCTCTACCAAAATCGATAAGGTTCTTCCTCTTGACATGACTAATCTGTATACCACATATGAAAAGTGTCAGTCATTGCTATCTTGAGATATTGTGTTTACAAGGTTTTCAGCTTTTGACCCCTGGTGACCTCAAATGACCTTTGACCTCCACCAAAAACAATAGGCTTCTTCCTCTCAACATGACAAATCTATATACAGTAAAACCCCGTTCATCCGAACTAGCTGTCAGATTTAACAACAATAATATTCAATACAATTACGGTAGTAGACACCAAGTTTTCAGTGCTTTACAAGGCAAAATTCAACATAAATTTTTGCAGAAATGCACTTATTTTTCTCGGGACTTTAAAAGTCATGGCAAGATGTCACGATGGCTAAAACACCCGACATATGGACATAGAAAACAATCTGTTATCTCTTTGTCAAATTTGGAAGAAATATCGTACGTATTTGCTTTGAAATTCTTTTTAGGAGCCATGAGTCGGTATAGGCTCAATATCCTCTTATACAAAAGTACGTTAGGCTACCGTAAGTCCTAGTTTTACTAAATCTGAAAAGTTAGTAACGTAGTGAGCTTCATACCTAAAAATGACGAAAGTAGACCTTACAAAAACATTGCGAACTGCTGTTTGAGAGTCTCCTACACATGTGTCTCTAACATTTTTGGAAATTTATGCAGAATTTATACTCTAGATACCTCTCCAGATCGTTACAGCTTTTCTTCAGCCCACATACTCATTAAGTGTGTAGAAAGCATTGGTCATTCAGACGAGCAAAGGCTCGAATTTTAGGAATAAAATCTCTCTGTTTTAGAAGTCTTAAAATTTATTTGTCATATCATTGGTCACAAAAAACAGTAACGAAATACTTTTGAGGATTTTGTCTGCAATTTTTAGCCTTTTCGGAATTATTTTGGAAAAGTGATGACACACTGTCTTACTGTATGTGTACCGTACTTGAGGCAAAAACTTGGAACCCCGTTTATCCGAATTTTTTCATTATCCGAACAACCTTCGGTCCCGATGTGTTCGGATAAACGGGGTTTTACTGTACCAAATATGAAAAGTGTCGGTCATTGCTATCGTAAGATATCATGTTTACAAGCCATTTATGAGGTTTTCGCAGCTTTACCTCCAGTGATCTCAGATGACCTTTGATCTCTACCAAAATTACTAGGGTTCTTCCTCTTGACATGACAAATCTGTATACCAAATATGAAAAGTGTCGGTCACTGCTATCTTGAGATTACGTGTTTACAAGGTTTTTGGTTTTTGACCTCTGGTGACCTCAAATGACCTTTGACCTCCACCAAAAACAATAGGGTTCTTCCCCTCAACATGACAAATCTATATACCAAATATGAAAAGTGTCGGTCATTGCTAACTGGAGATACCGTGTTTACAAGCTAAGCGTCACATACACACACGCATACATATATACACACACACACACGACATCACCATCGCATAGATTCCTTGCCTGCCTTCGGCAAGGAATCAAAAAATGTATCTAACTACTGACTGAGAACTGAAATTGAAAAATTAACAAAAAGGATGTTAATTTTAACACAAAATGCCATCACTGGATAAATATTTGCATCCCTACTCACTTGTTTGCAGCGCAGCACATTGTTCCACAAGTATCTGCCATGTCATCCACCAAGATGGCTGTCCTACCCTTAACATCCCCCACCAAGACCATAGAGGCAATTTCATTGGCCTTCTTCCGCTCTTTATGGATCATGGCAAAATCAACATTGAGCCTGTCAGCGATAGATGTAACCCTGTGAAATAAAAGAAACAGCCGCGACATTACAATGACTGATACAGTTTTTACCACAGTCACATCACTAGGCATCCATGGGGAAGATAAGCCTTGTTGTGCAGACAAGTCAAGGTCTGGCTGTTAGGAGAATATTAAAGCAAATGTATCAACCAAGCAATCACCACGTACAACAAATGATCATGGAACAGAACAAATGGCACCCATTTCCACACCTTAGAGATCGAAGTAGACTCTTCATTAGATCATCGTCAGTAAACTCTATGGAAGGAAGAAGTAGAAAAGGAGAGTATGTGTTAAGGACAGTCCATGAACTTTATTGCAACCATGGGTGGGAGAGGGATTTAAAGGGAAGTTGCTATTTCCAAAGTATTCAAATTCGTCATTTCAGTATATTCACCATCCAGCCCCCCCCCCCCCCGTCCCAACCCTAGAGTAACTCTAGCTAACGTCGTTAGCTAGAGTAACCCTGATGCAAGGGACGTGCTTTGTTTGGGCTATTCACCTGCCTCCCCCACACTGACATGTCAAAGAGAAGGCTTTGATAAAAATGGTTTTAAGAACAAAAAAGTCTGGTTAGCCAATCACCACTTAGACCATAAAAATGTTATGATTATTTGTAAGATCCTGGGTCCACAGCCAATGAAAAACATGAAAACAAACTCAAGCGAATCAAAACAACATGACCATTTTGTTAAAGAGTCTTCTTGTAGTCTAGAGATCTCTGTCTGTTAAGGAAACTTGGTTTTTGCTTCTTTATACATCACACTAAATGTTTGAAACATTCACCATGATTGACTGGGGAAATATCCTGGATGTATACACTACTAACAGCCATTATGTGCAGTCCACATATAGTACATACACAATCCTCATGGTCTGAATGCTTCATATTACAGTCATTAGCAGTCTCATGAATATTTATGTTTACTCAGCAAGTGACACCTTTGTCTTAATGGTTTGGTATAGACCTTAAGCACTGACATCACGACACATCATTTTGGAGGGTAAACAATGAAGAGCACTGCATGTGCGACATACACTTCCCATGCACGCAGAGTAGACTTACGCATGTATCCCATAGGAACACAAATGAGCTGTCTGCACTTGTGTTGGTCTAAGTTGCCATGATGATACGTGCTTGCCTCCATTGAATGCTGTACTTTCTGTTCTGTGATGTCATATGCATTAAGGTCTAAAGTGCAAACTGCTTCCTGACAATTATGGTTAAGTGACAAGCACAAACGACGCATGGCAGCCCATGGCCCACCTCAGCAGGCATTAACCCTGTCTACCCAGGGCTGTCAAATGAGACTTCCCAATGTACAAAGTCCCCATCACCATGAAAGGATCGTTTTACATCTAACTAGAGCAGGGCTGGATTTAAACAGTCGTCCGGGTGCCCGGGACGACCAAAATTTGTGAGGGACAACCAAAATATGGTGCTCAATGCAGGACTACTGCAGCAATTAGAGAGTGAAACTGAGGTACACATGGAAAAGGTACTGTAATATAACAGAAAGCAGGCTTTGACAAATTCTTTTTTCACTACTTGTCCATCGGGCAAGCTGTTCTCTTAGTCTACTTGTCCGCATGAATATCTGCTTGTCCACTTTTAATATGCCTTTAAACTCCTTTGTGGAGGAGACTTCGTAAGTAATTGCCTGGCGGGCTATGAGACTGAACAATGCACTTGCCCAAGTAACTTTTTACTTGTCCCAGACTGTCGGGCAGGGGATTTGTCGAAGCCTGATTGGAAGATGTTATTGTTGGCAAGGTAATACCTGAGGTTCAGGCTTTCAGAACTTTCAGTCCACTGTCCATGCACTAAACAAATTTGTATGATTGAACCCCTTCAAAACCACATGATTAGATTTTAGTAGGAGGTCCAATGGAGATTAAATGCACCAGTTTTAGAGAGGGAGCCAAGTATATTAACAAACGGATCTGGTGGTATGCAGATATATGTACAAACTCAACTTGGTTGGCAAAGTCATACTGATGGCATGGGCTTTCTTGTAATACCAATACATTGAAATACTGCATCAGTACTTGTAGTCTACTGCCTAAGCACTTCCAAATCTTTATCACTGAATTCCCTCAAAATTGCACCTTCACATTTGACTAGAGGCTTCGTGGGCTGTTTTCTTAAATTGCATACATAGCATGATTAGTACTCTGACAAAAATTTTAGTCCCGGACAGACTGGCATATTCAATATTAATCTGTATTCAACAGAGAAGTATACAAATCTTTGTTGTTGTAAAATGACCAGACCTTTGTGAGGAGTGCTGTCAATTCAAACATCTTATTAAAAGGCAAAGTGAACAAAACTATGCCACAGCACTCATCAGGACTGTACTTCAGGCTTACTGTAGGACAAACCAAAGGCAATCGCCATCCGTGCACATTTTTGTGTAGAGGGGCCTATCTGACAGGGGGCTCCACGCAATTGTTCCTCACACCCCAATAAATACAGCCTGAGCACTCACCGCTTAGCACCGCCTGCATCTGGTGATACAATGATACTGTTGTTCCACTCTGGAATGTTGTCTCTTATCCATTTGAGCACTGCTGGTTCTGCGAACAAGTTATCCACTGGAATATCAAAGAAACCCTAAATGCGAAAGAAGACAACATCATCATTACCATATGTCGTATTAAAAACATAACAAATTCTTAAAAGAATATAAAACTACAAAGCAATGTCATCTGTACTGCAACTGGCTTCAATTGTTCCTTTCAGGCAAAGTACAGTACAATGCATTTAACTCACATGTTTTGACTTTCACCTTTTATCAGCTTTGATAATAGGAATGGTCAAATACATAAAGGCAAATCAATTTTCAAAAGAGTAACTTTTGGTTCTAGCTTTTGTCTACACAAACTGGGTGATTTAGGCTTCACTTTTAACCTAAGAAGTAGAAACTTATCCTCATAAAATACTTGCCAAGTTTTGTTAATAGTTAAGGAAAACACTACAGGAATCCTGGAGTTACCAATTCTAAGTTTAAATCCAGTGTTAGAAGTAGGTCTCAAAATTAAGGGGTGAAATTTCCCTTGTCCAACATACATGGGCATGTATTTGGTCCAAAGGAAGGGGTCTCGACAAGTTCCAACACAAAATGTCGACTTCCCAACTGATTTTTCAGCAGGTGCAAGATATTTCCACAGGTGATTTTAAAATTTATGGAATTGCTGAGAAAAGTGCAGAAATTGTGCAATCCCGCTGGCTAAACCATGGGTTAAACTTATAACATTAAATTCTGATCCACTGCTCACATTTAACATTTTGGATTTCATCAGAAGCAATTTCAGTCATGGGTCAAGTAATATGTTTCCTTTTTCATTCAAGCATACTCAGCATAGTATTCACAGTTACATAAATGTTTTCCTTTCTGTATTATCAGTGTACAGAGGGCAGTATAGCAGTATCTGTTTTGCCAAATTGTGGGATCAAACTCAGTACAGTACCTGTATTTGTGAAGCATGAAGGTCCATTGTGATGATGTGATCAGCTCCAGCCACTGATAACATGTTAGCCACCAGTTTGGCAGATATTGGTGCACGACTCTAAGGGAGTTAAACAGAGAGAGAAAATTATTAACTTGGCGAGTGTTCCTTCTAATCTTGAAGTAGGTCCTCACAACATACTAAATCAATGTAGCAATCTGTCTTCAAAGAGCTTGGCCGCCTGCCCAGGCCCCCATTCTCTACCACATCTGTCCACCGTCCCCTCCCTACAGTAGCTGAGAAAACTACGGCACCAACCTTGGTATTATGTCACATTGTCTGCAGAGAAGTTACAGGAGAGACATTTAAACACAAAACAAGTTGAATAAGGCACTGAGCCTTTAAGAGGAAGAAAATTATCAAAAAAAAAGAAGGAAAAATAACCCTTTCAATCTTGTTTCCTGTCTTACCTTGTCTTTCTTGTCTTGTCTAGCATATGGAAAAAGTGGAATTACAGCAGTGACTCGAGACGCAGAGGCAATCTTACAGGCATTGATCATGATCAAAAGTTCCATCAAGTTATCATTGATCTCACCACATCCACTCTGAATGATGTACACATCCTCGCCACGTACACTCTCCCCGATCTCCACACTGCAATATAACATACAGTATGACATATTGAATACACAAGAAGGTAAAGGGTAAATTACAGAGCTAAATGCCACATTATGAGGCATTTATGTGACATAAAACACCAGAATGTGTGCAGTCCCAAACCCAAAATAAAGTACAAACCCATCCAAAATTTAAGATACTGTACTTTCTGGCATCCACCTAGTCATGTTACTCGTTAGAAAATGAAATCAAAGGGGAATATCCTGCATTGATATGTATTTTAGCAGGACCTTTTTAGTTCTGAGGTATTCTTTACTTTGTAGACCTGTCTATGTAATGTTGTACATAACTGGCTAAAATGGTGTGGGAATTTCCTGTGGATTTATTTTCTTTGTTGGATAATCCAACTCAGTTATGGGAATTCCACAACCTGCACCTTGTACAGGAGGGGGAGGAGGCACTATTTACTCAGGCTCTTGGTTACTCTCCCTTTTCCAGCAGATGTTATTTTTTGTCTACTGTATATTGCTGATGAAAATTCTGACAGTTACAATGTTCTGGATGTTTAGTGAAACTTTCCGAAGACCTGGAAAGGACATACATGGGTACATGGGTTTCCTTTTCCCGAATTTCCCTGGAAATCCACTGAGCCCTGCTGCTGACATCTTTTGTATTTTCATTACTAAGAAGTTCACTCTCTCATTTACAGTGGCATAGCCAGAAAGTTAGGATTCAGGGAACAGGTAAGCTATGACTTGGATGAAACGAAAAAAAAAAAAAATTATAAGCAATATAATGGGACTTGTATGTGAAAGTAGTAATTTGAACAAAATGCATTTATACTTTCACAATGTTAAATTGATACAGCATAATCATCATCAGGTACTGGACCTTGTTGGCCAATGGTCATTTTGTCACTGAGCAGTTAGTTGGCTATTATCATACTGTATTTGATTTGTAGTCAAAATAAAACTTACTATGCTTCCAAACTCTGTCAAAGTTTGAATTTTAACTCTTTAAAGATGGTGTGTTTATGATGTGTGCTGCTAGTTAGTTCCAAATGCCTATATTTTGCTGAGGAGAGAACCTCTGTCTTCCAAGTTTATTACAAGGAGGTTTAGGAAGCTTGATTAAAATGTCCTTAAAGATGATATTTTTATGCCATGCTTTGCATGTATACACCAATCGTGGATGGTTCTCTTACTTTGCAATCCTGCAGGGTGTAGAACACCTTGACTTGAATTTGAATCCAAAGGCCCACACTACCCCCACTATCATCCATCTTTCCAATCCACCAGGGCAGTGGTTCCCAACCTTTTTAGACATCTGACACCCCTAGATAATGATGAGTTATAACATGGCACCCTATTAACACTATCTAAAGCACCACCATCAGTTAGCATGGAGCGTCAAAAAAACTTTAGGGGCCAACATGCCCCCTAGATTGCAGGAAATGACCCTTCCCATGTCTTCTTACTTAATATACCAAAGCCCAGTTTTGAACAAAACAATGTATAATAATTGTATATTCTTTATTTATTTAATCTTATGCTGGCACACCTGGAGAATTTTTGGGCACCCCTCTTGGGAACCACTGTGTTAGGGCCACTGGTCCCTTCATCATTAAATGACTCCTACTCCCACTGAAGCTATTGTGAAAAATGGTCTTAAAGTGTGCAAGCCTACAGTCTAAAAATTTCAAAAATATATGTTATATAGCTCGAAAAATGAATCCAAATGCTCCAACTCCCATCTTCACAGGACATTCCTGAGCTGTGACATAAAATGCTGAAAATTATTCACTGTTTAAAAAGGTAGTTTGAATGATAATTTCTGATGTCTTTCTTGTAATCAAATTGACATTTTTGTTTTTCTTTTTTTCAGAAGCCACTGCACCTTGTGCCAAAAGTGTGATCACTGACTACAGTTATAGGGTGACAGAGATGGTGACAAATCAATTTTTGCAAGTCCAAGTCAAGTCACAAGTCAAGCAGTAGCAAGTCAAGTCAAGTCATTTGGACTTGAGCACATGTCAAGTCCCACGTCACCATAAATATTGACTAGTAGGATCTCACTGAATGGACTGTTCGCGAGCTATTATCTACTTTGTCGTCATATTCCATTCAAAAGCAAGCAAAAAGTTTGGGGCACCCATTACATGATACTGCAAGTGATGACGAAACTGAACTATGTGAATTAGAGCATGCTGAGTCAATCATGGGAAGGAAACAGCGCACTGAAACCTAAACTTGAAACCCAAATTAACGAACCGTCTACATCATGATCGATTATGATGTTCTAGTTGCAGTGTTTGTGTTAGGTCTCAGAATTCAGATTTTTAGGGGGAAAATCACATATCAGCGAAACGGTCAATTTTCCTTCATTTCAACAGGTTGCAAGGTCGTAGCCTGGGTGAAATCCCTAGGTGGCAGTTCATGACAATATCTAATCGGAGCACCAAGTGGCTTACCTACAGATAGTTAACACACAGGTGGAGCAGTCCTTTTTCACATGTTCACTGGTACCATGGGGAGGAGAAGTGCTGAGGGAAGGTACATGCAGGGAGCTGCCACAGCTCCCTGGTACATGTAAGGCCTGGCTTAGATTCAAATTTGTATTATTGTTGGCAAAGTTTCAACTGACTTTATTTTTACAAATTGTCATTATTTAGTGATATTCTTCCTATTTTGTGGTTGCACAGAAGGCAAGAGGTGCTGTCTAAAGAAGGGGACATCCTATACTCTTTGAGAAATTTTTGTTAATGTGAGGTGGCTTGGATGCAAAATGATGCTATCTTTCTAAAGCTTTGTAAATGGTAGAATTGATTATTTGTTTAGGAATCCTAATTATTTAGTGACTTCTTTCTATCCTGGTAGGGTGTAATTGAAGGGAATATTGCCTCAGGGGAGGGATGACGCCTCTACTCTGAGAAATTGTTCTTGTTCTAAGTTTCCTAGATCCAAAATGATACTCAGTGCAGGCTTCCCCCTAGCACTCTTAGTATGGCACTAGGGGAGCCACCATAGGTTGGTGCGTAGCCGCAGTGTAGGAACTGGAAGAAAATGTGGGAAATGGACATTTTAGACTTAAAGTTGCACCTAAGGCTGCATTCTTTACTTTGATATTCCATGCTTTAGAAACAAATTTAGATTTCGAGAAGAAAACTTAGATTTGATTTAAAGGGGGAAATGCAGTCACCCTAATTTGACTTAGTGTACCCAGGCATCCTATTTCATGAATGGCTCTTGAGAATCATCTTACAATACAGTATGTTTCTCACTGAGTTGAGATTTGAGAAATTCACGTATATAGACTAACTCCTTGGTTTACCTTGAATATGCAACTTTTATGTTCTAACATCATGAAAGATACTTGAAGTGAAAAAAGGGGATATTTGTGAGAATTAGCTGTTGTCTTCAAAATAAGTTTGAGGCGACTGCTTTTGCCCTTACTTTACTTTATAAACTCATGGAGTTTAGCTAATAACTGAATGTAATCATTGGCTATTTTATCTTGAGCCAGCAAATATGCTGGTGTATTGGAAGTGGTGTATCTTGTAGGAGGAAGATGGTTATTCGTCAGACAGAGAAACCCACATAAAAACGCCTACATGAGGGGGGGGGGGGAACCTCCCTAGGAAAATTTTGGGTAAAAAGAACCTTTAAATGCGATTTTCCAGGTTATTTGGGCCTTGAAATCATAGCTTGGACAGTGGGAATTTTCAGCATTTCAGTATTTTTTCTCAAGTAGGCCAACTTTCACTTTCGGTTTGGAAATCTCATGAGCAGTTGCCCCCTGCCCCCCGCAGGCTACGGCCCTGGCTGTTGACACAACTTGGCGGACTTGTTACTTGCATGGCTACATTCCATCAAAGCATCCATGTCATAGTGGTCACCATGGTTACTTTGGTGCTTGGACAGTGGGACAGAGAGACCTTACTAAAGAGTTACCATAAGGCATATAGTACCATACATGCAAGAGTTCCAGAATAGGGCTGTGACCGTTAAGCGATTAATCGCTAAACGATTGCATGTGTAGTAAACGTTTAGAACAAAGCTACCAGCAATGAATTGCAAAACCCGTTTCTCCGTATGAAATAAAAAACAATCTGCAGTCATTACAGAAAATTAGATGTTCACTTTAACTTTTTTTGAAAAAGTGAAATACATAATTATACAGTTAGCACACACGTAAACATACGACATCAAAGTTGAGCTCCTATGAGGATCCCTGTTTGAGGTAAGTTCATGAAAACTATGTCCCTCGGACGTCCAAACGCATTTTACATATTCGTCATTGTTCAAGAGCCCATTTAAAGTCTCTATGTTGATCATAGGTACTTGCGATTAAACGTTTAGTAATTTTGCTAAACGTTCTAGGGCTGTGAATGTTTAGCAAAATTATGAAACGTTCACAGCCCTATTCCAGAATAATTGAGTTCTCTGGTTATGTTTCAGCACAGCACAGATCATCATCACCGGATGGTGACTGTGACATACGGAAGCCGAGAACATCTCAGTGTTGCGAAATCTGACATGCCAGTTTTCCCATCCCTTTCTTCGGCAAACATGGGAAGGAGAAATCAAGATACGATTTCCCCTTACCATTATCCACCCATAATGTGGAGTGGAGAAAACCAAAGTTAGTGAGGGGGTACTTCAAGAAAGGACCATTACACAGTGTTACACAGTATTTTCGAACACCCTGTGCACAAATGGACACGCCCACACATGGCACGGACTGGCCCTATATAACTTTGCTTATATTACTACCAATGTGGGATGATCCCACCGTGGTACAGAGAAATTATTGACAAGCGAGCTAGCTATGTTACTTAAACTGAAAAGAGGATCCATGGACGTGGTCCATTTATGGACACGGTATTTGAAATGTGTGATGGTCCTTTCTTGAAGTACCCCAACTAACTTTGGTTTTCTCCACTCCACATTATCGGTGGATAATGGTAAGGAGAAATCATATCTTGATTTCTCCTTCCCACATTTACTGAAGAAACTGGCATGTCAGATTTCACACCACCGCGATGTTCTCAGCTTCCATAGTGACTAGATAGGATACAGTACAAGCCTGCCTCCTAATCCTCTTGCTGATGTCCATCTACGATCACACAATGTTTACTGAGCAGTCAGCACCATGTCCTTATTTGGCTTCCTGAATACATAGAAGAATTTACACAACAACAACACTCTCTGAAACTTGTTCACATCGCAAGTCACAACACACAAAGTCACAAACATGAGTAAAGAAACACAGATTCAGTCAAAGACTAGAAAGCCAAAAGGCTTCGTGATTCCTTGCCGAAAGGGGGTGCTTTGTTACACTGAGGTTCATCCATCAAATTTATACTTCTCTACTTCATTTTTTTTATGATGTGGCCCCCTGCTCACATCAGCTCATGCCACATTACCTTTGAACCAAAACTTGAATAACCAAAAAATGAAAAAAAAAAAAAAAAAAAAAAAAAAGCTTTTTGGACTTTGACCTCTAGTGACCTCGAATGACCTTTGACCTCTCCCAAAAACAATAGGGTTCTTTCTCTCGACATGACAAATCTACATACCAACTGTGAAAAGTATCGGCCATTCCTATCTTGAGATATCGCGATTACAAGGTTTTTGGACTTTGACCTTTGGTGACCTCGAATGACCTTTGACCTCTGCAAAAACAATAGGGTTCTTCCTCTCGACATGCCAAATCTACATACCAATTCTGAAAAGTGTCAGCGGTTTCTATCTTGAGATATCACGATTACAAGGTTTTTGGACTTTGACCTCTGGTGACCTGGAATGACCTTTGACCTCTGCCAAAAACAATAGGGTTCTTGCTCTCAAGATGACAAATCTACATACCAACTATGAAAAGTATCGGTCTTTCCTATCTTGAGATATCGCTATTACAATGTTTTTGGACTTTGACCTCTGGTGACCTCGAATGACCTTTGACCTCTGCCAAAAACAATAGGGTTCTTTCTCTTGACATGCCAAATCTACATACCAATTATGAAAAGTGTCAGCGATTTCTATATTGAGATATCACGATTACAACGTTTCTGGACTTTGACCTCTGGTGACCTCGAATGACCTTTGAAATCTGCCAAAATCAATAGGGTTCCTCCTCTCAACATGACAAATCTACATACCAACTATGAAAAGTATCGGTCATTCCTACCTTGAGATATCAGGATTACAAGGTTTTTGGACTTTGATCTCAGGTGTTCTCGAATGACCTTTGACCTCTGCCAAAAACAATAGGGTTCTTCCCCTCAACATGAAAAACCTACATACCAACTATGAAAAGTATTGGTCATTCCTGAAGCATATGGGTGAAGCTGTAACTGGGTTGACATGTCATCGTACATTCATTGAAGTTTGTGAGACCGAAGGACCGTGAGTCCGAAAGTGAATTAGGGTCTACCAGAACGAAAGTGAATTAGGGTTCGCAAGACTGAATGTATCATCGGGTTTGGCCCACTGAACTTTGGGGACATTTCTGAACTGTAGGGACGCATTCTAGATTTGGGGATGTCACCAGATCTGAACTTTGGGGACTTCTGAAAGTTTTCATATTTTTGGAACTTAGGGGACATTTTTCTGAAATTAGGGAACTTCAAAGTGAACATAGGGAATGTGTCAAAAACAGACTAAGTCTAAACATCAAGACTATGTCTGAATGTTTCATTAATATTCCTAAAAATACTTCTCAAGGTCACAGGGTTATGCCCTTTGAGTCAATTAATACTTTTGCCAGCTGTCAACTTTTGGCAAAATTTCAAAGTTTTTCAAGGTCATGAAGGGTGTGTTTCACATTTGACCTTCGGTCTCCCCGGCAGTAACCCACATGCTATGCAAAGGAACAGTTAATGTTTCAAGGCCATATAAACATCTGAATTTCAAAAGGAAACAAAAGCAGGTAGGCTAATCAGGCCTGATTTTTAAGGAAATTTTCAGGTTGCCCATCGGACAACCTGAAGCTAGATTTAGGTTGTCCGAAATAGTTTTTGGTTGCCCGAATGAAAGTGACAAACAAGAGATGAACACTTCTGTTTCCTGTCTCTGCCATAGAAAACAAACATTTACTTTAAATGGTGCATTTTTTCATTTTTATTTGCATAGTACAATAATGAATGGTAGTCAATACCATTGTCTCAATACCACTTCTTAAGGGGGTTTTCATGACATACTTTCCTGCTGATGTAGGGAACTATCCAATTAAAAATAAAATCTACTTGTCCATCGTACAAGTTCAAAGAGAGAAAGTGGTTGTCCGATGCAAGTTTTACCCGTCACGGACGATCGGACGAGTGCTAAATTTCAGCCCTGCTAATGTGAGTTGTACCAGAAGGGCATCACAAATTACTGTGCAATCGACTATTTCAAATTCAAATTTCTATGAAAAGGACAAGTTTCTTTTAGAGGAAGTTCAGTGGAGAGCCACTTGCCTAAGTATACCCGAGGTGAGACATCTACCTTATCATGTTAGACTTAAGCATCTTGGGCTTACCACCCTGGAGTTGAGAAGGATTAGGGGGGACATGCTTCAGGTGTACAAATTTCTCTCTGAAAGGAATCCTTTGTCATCTTGTAGTAATTTAAACTGGGTTCAAAATAATTCTCAGGTTCGAGGCCATTGTAAGAAGCTAGTAAAGTGTTTTGCAAGGATTGACATTAGGAAGTTCAGCTTCTCTCATAGAGTTGTCAATGAGTGGAATAGTCTGCCTGAGTGGGTAGTTAACTCCACATCTGTGCACTGCTTTAAGGTTAACATCGACAAGTCCTTCCATAACTGTGGTAGAATCTAATTGTGCTGGGCTCGTTTGGTGTTGGTTGGTTGTTTGTTTTCAGTTAAGGTTGTATGGACTTTAGGGCATCTTATGGGGCAATAGCCCTCCTTTGCTCTTTAACCTGTTATGTTATGTTAAATAAATTTCAACATTTCAACAATTTATATGCAACGAAGAAAACTATGAAAATGGGAGTTGGATGAGTGAAATTCATTTTCCAACCTCTAAAATATATTCTTGTATTTATGGACTTTAGGTCCACTTAAAGTGTGACATTTGTGGCCTGTTGTGTATAGGATGCAATCGTGCCGCTTAACTGAAGCAACAATGGTGAAAACTTCGACTAGAGTATTTGCAGTATGTGACGTGGGAACGACACTGTATAGCTGAAAAACACATAGGGCCTAACGTTATGTCACGTGCAGCATGCTTTGTGTGAACATAGGCTACACGTGAACACCTTCAAACGATAGATACGTAGCTAGGCTATGACCTGTTTGTTTTTAGCATGGGAAGATTGGCTGCAAAGTTGTTCATGTGGACCCACCTGTACTTGATCCCCCTCTTTCCTTTACCCTTTTCCCTTTTTCACTTATTTTTGCATGTGGCCCTTGCCTTGGCCTCAAATTCAAGCTCTGCTTTGCTATGTTGCTCAGCCTTAGGCATACCCTGAAAAAAAAGTGATCTAGGGCCTATGGCTGGGTCTGACATATTTTTACTGCAGCTAGTCCTAGGGCCACATACACACTTTCCTTGGATAGCTAGTCCACACTGGAAAAACAGAAAGATAATTTCTATCTAAAACTAGTACCATAAAATGCGACGTAAAATCTTGAAGGGAACGAAGCAAGAATTATGTAAATCGGTGCATGAACAGCTGAGATATGAAATTTTTTGTAATATAATTCTAATCAGTTCCGGCGACATTGGCCGCCAATATCACTGTACCATGGAACAGAATGAAACAGTACGTACATGTGCAAATGCGTGATACAGGCAGTAAACAGCACAGCCTGCAGAGCATCTAATGAAACTGTTATTGGGACTGTAAAGGCAAAAGCACAAGCTCCACACAATGCAAACAATGTAGTCATACATATTAAACATGTACGATAGGTTTCAGAATTCGCACACAGAACTTTGCAAGAAATACCACAATAGATAGTAAAGTACTACAGCATTTTGAAAGATTAAACAATATAGCTTCATTTGAATGAGGTACTATGTTGCTTTCAACTTTACAAAATGTCAAAAAGGAAATACGTGTCCGCCTTCATGACGGCGAAAAGCTGAAGCTAAAATACAGTAATGCTATAGGTGCCTACAGAATGCGATTGTAACTCTTGTGAAAGCAAGGCTATAATAAATTGTTTTTTTCGGGATGAGCTGGGTGGTTAAATTCAGTAAATTCTATATCGATTGAAAAAAAATGAAATGAAGGTTCTTAATCTGTATGAATGAGTTTGATTCACAAAGTGATTATTAAAAATGAAATTTACTGTTTACTTACATTTGAAACCTTTCAAAATCATAACATAACATAATCAGGTTAAAGGGCAAAGGAGGGCTAAGGCCCCATAAAATGCCCTGAAGTCCATACAACCTTAACTGAAAACAAACAACCAACCAACACCAAACGAGCCCAGCACAATTAGATCTTACCACAGTTATGGAAGAACTTGTTAATGTTAACCTTAAAGCAGTGCACAGATGTAGAGTTAACTACCCAAAAAGTAAAGTACTTCCTGCCAAAGTAAGAGATTTGTGCTAATTAAGTGCTGCCAAGAAACTATGAATATTTAAATTGTTAGGATATATTACTTTTCTAGACACAACTGCAGAATACCCTGCCCCAAAACTCTTCTCACCGAGACTCCTGGAGTCGCGGTCGTAGTCAGCACGATGATGATGTAACAAACTGCAGAGTCACGTCTTCTCTTCACTGAGGACCAGGACTGTGACTCCACTTCAGATTGGAGTCCCGGTCGCAGTTAAAGTGGAAATCGTAAGAACACCGAGGACTGGGACTGCGACTCTGCCCCAGAATGGAGTCCCGGTGGCTGTTGAATAAATGGCCACCGGGACCGCGACTACTGTACAACTCCACTTCAGATTGGAGTCCCGGTCGTAGTTGAAGTGGCGATTGTAAGAACACCAAGGACTGGGACTGCGACTCCGCCCCAGAATGGAGTCCCGGTGGCTATTAAATAAACGGCCACTGGGACCACAACTGCGACTCCACTCCAGACTGGAGTCCCGTTGGCTGTTGAATAAACGGCCACCGGGACCGCGACTACTGTACGACTCCACTTCAGGTTGGAGTCCCGGTCGTAGTTGAAGGGGCAATTGTAAGAACACCGAGGACTGGGACTGCGACTCCGCCCCAGAACGGAGTCCCGGTGGCTATTAAATAAACGGCCACCGGGACCACGACTGCGACCCACTCCAGAATGGAGGCGCAGTGGACTTAAAATAATTTTTGCAAAAGTGTTCGTAGGATGTATGTTGAGTCGTTCTCAGAATGGAGGCACAGCTAGCGGACTTAGAATAATTTTCACAAAAGTATATGGAGGATGTACGTTGACTTGTTCTCATAAAACCATCAAACGGAGCGACCACTACAACCGCTACTCCAGGAGTCTTGGTGAGAAGGGTTCTGGGGCAGGGTATTCTGCAGTTACTCCATTTTCTACAACATTTTTACTTTAGGAACCATTTGGTTAAGCATTTTCCAATGGGCCTCCCTACTGCAGCATAGGTCAGATTTTAGCCAGTTGAGGGCTCTGGAGACGTGTGTGCTAGGCTATGGCATTTTACACACTGTTTTCAAAGCAGCAACAAGTTGTGGAAGGAGCTCGCAAAAATACCACATTTTTGGTAAGATAGCCCCGCAACTAGACAAACTGGGCATAGCCTAGGCCTAATATCTGATTAGGCTATTTTTGTTCACTTTGTGTATTTGAAGTGCATTTCCAATCCTGAATGAAAGGGTAAAGGTGAGATTTTGAAGTATTTCTGTGTACGAGATTGTTTGTGAGAGTATGTCGTCGCTCTGTTAGTGTCTGTGTGGACAGGCTACCTCGGAGACCTTCAGACTTCCTCCAGCCTACACAGTCCATACCGGAAAGTTCGTTTTTTCGCCGCCGAAGATTTACGCCAAAGGAAAGGCAAGATAAAAATTACGCGAGCCTCTGCTGTAGGCTAGGTGCACCAAATAGAAATCAAGATGACGAAATACGCCAGAAATTTGGCGTGACCGCTTGAGTGCCACGCCGAAGATCTTCGGCGTAACCTACATGTTTTCCAGAGGGGCCTACACTTCCAAATCAGAAAGGCTAAGGCCCCAGACTCAAGGCTGAGCAAGACAGAGGCCTGTATTGGCCTTGACTAACTCATTATGCACTTATCAACTGAATGACGCACCCCACTACCCCCGGACATGGTCAGTCATTGTCCACAACTTCACTGACAAAACATGTACATTGACGTACCCCTCAGTCACTTTTGTGATGGACAATTTGTGTAAAATGACACACCCCTCAGTCACCAAATTGATGAACAGTTTGCGATATTGACCGACATGTGCGTCACCAAACTGACTGACAAAAGTAAGCAAGTATATGAGGAACAATGCTGAAGGTTGTCATCTTCGAACAATTGATAACAATGACCCACAATGACTCAACCCTTGTCAGTATAGTGACTGACATCTGAGGTAAAATGACTCACCCCTTTGTCACTCTAGTGGAGGACAATATCGGTACAATGACGGACATGGGAGTCACACTGTCACTGGTCAATGACCCACATTTGACTGACCATGCCCAGGGGTAGTGGGTTGCGTCATTCAATTCGTAAGTGCATTAGTCCTTGTTAACTTGTTAGGCCTTGGTGAATTAATTGTAGGGCTAGGCTAGCCTTGGCATGTTGAACTTGACTTTGAAGTTGGAAGTAGGCTATGCTGCAACAAAATAGAATAGCCTAGGTTGCAGCCTATAGTATAGTACATATTAATTTATGGTGGGCCTTTACACAACTCACCATGTTTCTTGGTTGCTGAATTTCTTTGTAACAACTTTTCCGAGTTCGATTCCAAGTCTGTCTGCGATTTTGTTGGCCAGGTCTTTATGGGACGATCCACCAAAGATTTTGATGTTAGGCATTCTTGTTGTTGAGGTTGCACGTGTGTTTACTATCGGTGTTGATGACGAAGGGCAAACGGCACCTGTGGTTTTTTCTGGTATATTCACTTCAACCGAATTAGTATCAGTTGTCATTTAATGACAAAACAGGTTGACGCAAAAGCGAAAAGAAATCGTGAACAGTTGTTGACGGACGAGTATAGTATCTAGGATTAGGCCTGAGCCCAGTGTTTACAAATTACAGTGCAGTCCTAAGTGTACGGTATAGCGTAGTACGACATGTGGAAATTGTAGCCTACTCCGTTGTTTTCGTACGTGCCAATCAAGCTTTCTTTTATGTACACAACAGTACGAGCATCACTACGCATGCGCACGACTCTGTGGTTTAAAAACACCGCATTACCTTTTCCACTTACAGTATGACGCAAATTTTACAAAAGTGACTAGGCACAACTCATTTTATTGTTAAAATGACGAATTTACTCAAGTTTTTGAGCTAATGTGATTGCGAAAGATAACAGAAATTTCCAAAGGAAGTATCTCACTCCCCTGTTGACAAGATGGAGTTGGAGAAACCCCTTCTTCATGATTTTCCTCAATGTTTTTCCATTCTTCAAAACCCCTATCAATGTAGTTGGCGCGGTTTTGGTCTTTGGCGGCCGCGGGAAAATCGAAAGCGGTTGCTGTAAGATCGATCAGAGACTAGCTCATCGAATAGATATGTTCATCAATCATCAGAGCTTTGTTCCCCCCAGGATGATTTCACTTACTGTGTTAGTTTCAGGCGATCTTCTTCAGAAGCCCCTACAGAGGCCGCGGAGCCAATTTTGAAGTGCGGGGGCTAATCGTCGAAGCGGCCCAATTTGTTCAATAAAATAAATGCAGTTTAAGGCGGCCCAAAATGCCCACAGCAAAAAAGTGCGGGGCTAAAGCCCCACCCCCTAGCCCCCCCCCCCGTCTCCGCGGTCCCTGCCTAACAATCTTTGAATTTCCTGATCAAAATGTAGTTGTGAACCAGTTTCTTGATTGCCTGGGAAATCCAGTGCCTCCTGAATGTAATGCTAGGAGTGGACTTAGAAGTACTAGCTCATCAAGTGATGGCTTACAAACTTTCTCGGTTAACAACTGCATTTGTGCTTGCATTTGTGCTAGCATGTCGGTAAGCTCTACATTTTTGGTAGATGTGCCTTCTCTCGAAGGAGCTGGCAAACGAGATTCCTTTGGTCGAGGAGATGCAAGGTTTTTAATCCTGGCTAGCCAATTATGCAATCTCATGTAATACCCTGAAGGGAATGTAATAACGAGGTAGAAGCAAAATCGAACAGGGATCCTGAGGGAAAATGGCAGTATATGCAAGCATAGCAGTGGCGTACGGTGTACCTATTTGAATGAGTACGGAAAGGGGTGGCTATGGCTATTTTGCCCGAATATTTCATTTTGTTACCAAGTAGTTACCCGAACGATTAGGCTGCCGAGTTGGTTTATCTAAACACAACTGATTAACTTGATATACATCGAGGGAGAGAGTGCATGGGCCAGAAGACAAGTGTGTGTGAAAAAGTGGGCTAGGCGGACCGGGGTTAATCCTTAAGCCCTAGAAAAATTTATAGCCTACCTACTCAATGAAAAATGAAAGTCAGAATACCATTCCAGGGGTGGTGCCAGGATTTTCCCGACAGCAACCCAAAGCCCAGACAAAGGGGATGAGTTGACAAAAGGATGAGGAATACAAAATTGCGAAACCCGCCGAAAAAAAATTGATTTTTTTTTACAAAAATTTGAAAATTTGGGAGTTTTATTAAAGAAATTTTGAAAAATATGGATTTTTATGGAAGAAAATATGAGAAATGTGAGTTTTTCAAAGGAAAATTGGAAAATTTGGGGTCTCAAGTTATTGAAGAATATATGCCCTTCCTATGAGCAAAATAAAGCAAATCGTCGGGGCGACTGAAGGTGAAAATTTCATATTTTATCGTACAGATTAGAGCTTCCCGACGAAATTGGAAAATTTCCCCAAGGGGGGGGGGGCAGCCTTCCCCGACGAAGAGGCCATAGCCCCTGGCCCCCGCTGGCGCCACCCTTGTACCATTCTTCAAAGTAATCGCCATGATTAAAGTATATGGGGGAAGGAAGTAAATTTCTTACCTCCCGTAGCAGCGAAAATATGCCATATGCACGCTTCCATTGATTTGACTGCACCTCAGGGTGCTGAAGTCGAATCAGCGCCAAAAGTGATGTTTTAGCAGTTCCATAGTGCTAATTGTACAGCCCTTTCATGGTGCTGGCAGCTGTGAGGTAGTGATCCTTGTTAAAAAGAGTGGGCGGAGCCAATTTATGTAGACAAAAGTTTTAAAAGTACTACATTACTAATGAGATGGTATAATTATGTTTGACGTTAAAAGGTTTTTTTCAGTTAGGCCAAATTATTTACCGTGCTCGAAAATATTGCGGAAATGGGAATAAACGAAGGAGAATGTTAATACTGATGTCGTGCCCGAGTGTATTTTACTGTACTGGCAACAATGTGCAATCAGAATTAAGGGCGACAAACAGACTGGATTCGACGTGGTGGCAATATTTACAACCAATCAGATGGTATTCTTATTACTTTAATGCTATGAACAAAGATGTACAGTATAGGCTTGTATTCAAGAACAGTAGATTAACGTTATAGGTCTTCCAAGACATTAGTTAGTTGAGGTTTTGCAGCTCAGTTTCTAACCAATTGGTGTAACTAGTCGGGCAGGCCACGGCTTTTTTCCAGGTGTGGCTCACTGGCTTGTTTTCCCTACTCCATTGCCTATGCTGAGCACCAAGCACAATGGCATTAGGTTCCATTTTTAAATTTTTGGTATGACCCAGAGAGGAGTCGAACCCCAGACCTTCCGGTTGCAAGTCGTATGCTCTAACGATTTGACCATGCAGTCGGTCCAAGACATGTAAGTTTACAATTATGAGAATTGGAGATTTGAGTTTAGGCTCAGGTCGATCTATCCCTCGCTTCTCACTCAACACCCCGTGGAGTATCCATTGGGGCGGATGTAGGATTTAAAAGAAGGGCGGGGTCCACTGAGTACCGAAGGCACGAGTAGCCGCGAAGCGGCGATGAGGGCATGGGCGGCGATCCCGGGGGACAGGGGGACATGTCCCCCAATATTTGAGAAATCGCCGATTGACTTTGATTTTCACACAGTAAATTATTTGAAAATGGGGCCATGTCCCCCCATATCAGGGCGTCAATCCGTATTGAATTGTGGGGGGGGGGGGCACACATGACTTAGCACAAACTATCAAGTCCTTTGTTTTTGAAAGGGTGTGTCTTTGTATAGGCCCTTCCCTGTGCCCCTCTTGTGATGACTGACTTTGTCCTATTTTAATAAGAGTTAGGATTCCAAACACTGGCGTAGCCAGAAATCTTGTTTGGAGGTGGCCAACTTCGGGGCCTGAACGCCGGCCTGGGGAAGGGGTCCCCTTTAAGAAATTTTTGAATATTTAAGTACCCTCAGATGCAATCTAGTGCAACATTTAGCATCACTTGAAGCCAATTTTGTGTTCCATTACCAAATTTTTTTTCAGAGTTCAATGGGGGACATTCCCCCTCCCCCTCCTCTGGCTACGCCAATGATTCCAAAGTTAACATGACATAGATGATCTGCCGGTTGAAATACACGGAGACCACGGAATTACTTCAGGATAGTACTTTAACCACGCTCCGCAGCGTGGATCATTGTCAGAGATCATGGACCCCAAGCACACCCGTAGCTAGGGTAATATGTTTTTGGGTGTGAAGGCCCCCAATTCGGACTGGTTGGATGTATTCCAAACAGAGTGGCGGCGTGTAAATTGCACTTTGTTATGCGCTCTGCGTTTTGGATACAGTTGTGGGAATCCTTCCTTTGTCACTACAAAAAGGTGTCGTCCTGGGGGAGGGGTCTAAGAGGAGGGGTGTCCCCTCCCCTTTGAGAAATTTTGTTAATTTAAGATTGCTTAGGTGCAAAATGGTGCTTTTTGGGGGATATTTTTGGAGCTGATCGTATATGGCTGGAAAATGTCCATAATTTGGTGAATTCTAATTTCCGGGTGGCTGGATGCTTTCACTAATTGCAGTGGCGACGCGTAAATTGCCCTTTTTATGCACCCTGCGTTTGTATACAGCAGTGGGAATCCTTCCTTTGTCACTACATGAAGGTGTCACCCTGGGGGGAGGGGTCTAAGCCCCCTCCCCTTTGAGAAATTTTCGTAATTTTAAGGTTTCTTAGATGCAAAATGGTACTATCTTTGGTTTATTTTTGGAGCTGATCGTATACGGCTGGAAAATGTCCATAATTTAGTGAACTATTAAGTTTTGGTTAGGTGAAAGAAGGGAGCATGTTGTCTAAGAGAAGAATGCGTTTTCAACGTCCTTCCTGAAGCCCACCTTTTGGTTACTTTACTGCTTCTATTCTGGCAAAGTTTTTCCGCAAAAATACCTGCGTTGAGTCAACAGAAACTTTCTTGGACTATTATGAAAATTTTTCCTTTCCTTCATTGTGCATTATAAAAGGGCATCTAAGTCTGGCAAACGTCTGTATAGGGCCTCCTGGAAGCTCTGGATCAATTATATAAAATGGGGCAATAGCGTAATATTATTACCTGACATCCAAATGGTAATATAGATTATGACGCCAAGCACTTCACATCTATCGTATATATACTAATTTTGCACGAAAATCCAGACGAACAGCTTCCAGCAACGGAGAATCGGCAAGAGGGAGAGAATAGGTGCAGTAAGGTGATGTTAGCCCTCCCTGATAGGTGCAACAAAAGGTGTGAAGGACTAACAAGGGCGTTTGAGCTTCTTCGTAAGTGTATTAGCAATCACTATCTATACCGATAATGGCTTCGCGCGAAGCGCTCGGTAAAAGTTTTTGAAAAATGTATAACGGCAAGAACGTGCTTTAAAGTTTCAACCTTCCACATCATGCTTACAAATTAGATTGAAGGATTCCATATTGATGGGGGGCCCCTATACAGATTTTTGGAGATGTATCTCTGTTTTCGAAAAATGTTGTGATTAGAAAAGTTCCTTGTATAATCACCTTTTTAATGGTCATGAGATGGAGTGCAAATTGTGACACATTTTCATTAAATAAGATTTCCCTGACAAAATCTGCATTCAGAATCTTCATTGAGACACTTTCAACAAACCTACATGCCACTCAAAAAGTCAGTCAAATACAGCCACGACACTACTCTTTACAAAGTGTGGGGGACATTTGATATTGTGTCCCCCACCCATCGAAATGTGCAGGGGACGTGTTCCCCCGTCCCCCCAGGATTGAGGCCCATGCCCCATATTGAGAACAAATCGCCGCTCTTGGATGGGGGAAGGTTCTAGAGGGGTTGTCCCCTTCCTGACATGTGGACTTTTTTGAAAATTCCACATGAACTTGCGCAATTTGGTGATTCTTACAACGTAAATCACAGACATTACAATGGCTGTAATTTTGTACCATTCGGAAGCAGAATCAGCAACTTTTCAATTCAAGAAGGATTTCATGTCACGTGACTTTAACCAACTAGATGCAATTTTGAAGGGAAAGATCGCGCACGTTTTTTTGTTTTGAAGTGCTAGACTTCTCGTGTCTTTGGTTTTGACGGGCACGCGTCCATTGTGTCACAGTAGTATCTATGGTTATGCCGTGCACGTGAGCTGTAAATTCGCTCACTGCGTGTGTGTTTTGCCTTCAGTGCCTGGGAATCCATTGCACGTGACGTCACATGAAATCCCTCTATAGCAAAGATATTACAAGGTTATAATATCTTTGAGTTATAGCCCCAGTGGCGCCGCCATAATTTGATGATTGGGACTGGGGGAACCACGGAAGAAGATGTCGTAATCCCACCCCAAACAAACTCAGAAAGTCGGTGTAAGTGCGCAAACGCGTATCTGCGCTCGGAGTGGACCCTTCTTTTGCCACCTAACTAGTAAGGAGGTGTCGTCCTAACGGGAGGGGGTGTAATGTCGAAATATATCTTAATAGATTGATAACTTGAAGCTCTCACCTGTACCTCATTTATCTCTTGCAAAGACCAAACACTCCTGCCCTATCTACCCCATTGACCGCCTCTTGTGCACTCACAGAAATACGCTTCATAATTTAAGTAAAATAAGAACTCCAGAACTTTTAAGTAAAACATTACACACAATAGCTGTAAAAATGACTCTAATCTTGTGCAATGGACTACAATTACTAATAAACAATGTAAAAAGTATCCTTTTCTTAGAAAATTACACAAAATAAAGGCAATTTTTACATTAATTTTGTATAAAATTTTACTTAAAACTTCTGGAGTTCGTATTTTACTTAACTGTTCTGACAGTGTGTATATTAAGGCATTCCATAAATATTCCTTTGTGTCGATGTATTTGCTTCCATTTTGAGGATAATCTTAAGTTAGAATATCACCAGAAATAAAAGTAGCAAGACGTTTTTATGAGTTTCTGCGTGGTTTCTCAAAATCTTACGGGGGAGGGTACTTAAAGTAATTTTTGTTCGTCAAAGGTGGTTAAGATGCAAAATGGTGCTATGTTTGGCTAAGTTTTAAACTGATCATATGTTGAAAAATTGTCTTACTGTAAAGAATTATTTTTACTTTTGTTAGGTGTGAGCATAGGCGTAGGAAGCGGTGAGGAGGGGGTGGTGGAAGCTTAACCCCCAGACAAACATGTGGTGGGCGGAAGTATGCTTCCACCCCACCCCCTCCATCCAATAACGAAAACCCATCATTTGTTTCCTTTGTAAAAAAAAATTACAAAAATTTGCAGTAATTTTCCTTAAAAGTTGCCCAATATGTTGCACCAAATTGCATCCAAGGACCCTCAAATATTCAAACATTTTCCTCCCCTTAGACCACTTTCTTAGGACGGACGTCCGAAACAACATTCAGCCCCCACCATCGAACAGCTTCTTACGCCTATAAATGTAAGGGGAGGGTGTGATGTCTAAGTGGAGGGGGTGAAAATCCAGACCTTGCGATTTTTGTTTATGTCAAGGTGGCTTGTAATTTAGATGGTAAATGGTGCTATCTTTGGCAAAGCTTTAATTTCATGTTAAGTAATTACCGTTATTTAGTAATATTGTGGCTGCCAGCAAGCTATGGGGTAATAGCAGACGTGGGACGTTCAAGATATAGTGTAATGCTTAAAACTGACATCCACATGACACCACAGGAGAGCGAACCAAGCCCTTCACAAAACCTTAGTTTTACTACTTTTGAACGAGAACCCAAATGAACAGCTTCCAGTGGGGGAATGACCGAGAGAGGAGTAACAGAATGACAAACGTTGTAGAGGATTAATAAGCTTGTTTTATAATGTATATCGTCTGTAAATGCACTTTATGCCCTTTGAATAACTTGGATAATGAGTAATATACTTCAAATCATGTAGGCCTATATTATACGCTACAAAAGTTGCTCACAATATATGATTGTCAAATAATCGCCTCTTGACGGAGGTTAGCCTGGGGATGGACTTGTATCTCTTGTTTTCGGAAATAGTAGAATAATTCCATGCATTATCGTCACGGCCGGATTTATCCAATAATCGAGGCAACCTGTAGGTTACGCCCCCGATATTTTGACTTTTAGGGACCCCTAAAACTTCAGTATACGAATCACCTTTTTAGCTTAGCTTTTCACATCTGCTTCTGAGCTAAACAGAAATCCTTACCTTTTTTTCTACCAAAATACAGACTCTGCAGCACTTGAGTCTTGATTTTCTACTCTATTTTCTACTCTTTCTCATATTCGCGCGTATTATTGAAATTGTCAATTAACAGGATCTAATCGCGTTATTTTTGAGGCCTTTTAGACAGACTCCAAAGGCGATCATTATCTGCACTTAAGCAAGAGGAAAGGTTCATTTCCGACTATGAAAGAGATACTTTTAGCCCAAATTTTTCTAAGCGCTACGCGCTAACCTATGGTGGTCCTTCGGTTAGATCCAGTGGCGTCACCAAGGGGGGGGGGGTGTCAGGGGGCACGTGCCCCCTCTGGAAAACCTTGTGCCCCCCGTGTGCCCCCAACTGAGATTTGAGATTTTGAAAAAATGTAGATCTCCTGTAAGTTCTGTAGTCAGAATATTTGACTACCATGTTTCATATGATTTGATTCTTCTTAGGACAAGAAAAGGCAGCAATTTGTATTTTTTTTTTCAATAAAAAAATCGCCCATCTCATAAAACACATGGTGTTCTCTGTGTCGGAGGCTGAGCATCGGTCATGGTAATCTATCCATAATCCTTGCCGCCTCAACAGGTGTGAATATACGTCTTGATAAAGTGTAGCGAAAATGTCTGCCTCGCGGACTCATTGACCAAAACATTGAATGGTGTTGTTTCGTACGTGCCATGGAACTTGCCTGCCACTTGCATTGCGAATTGTAATGCAAGCTCAGTGTCAGCAATTTCAATGAGACTTTTCTGCATTTTTTTTCTTCGAAAAAATAACATTTTGAACAGTACTGAGTCATAGATATGCTGATGGCCATTTTCAGCGGGGACAGGGTCAGTGCCCCCTCTATAGTGTTCGAAGTAATTTTTTATCACATTAATCTGTTTAAATTTCCAAGATTCTAAATGAAGAATGTTTAGATGTTATTGTAAGGCACTGACAAGGGCTCCCTCATATGATAGGTTAAGGGCCCCCTGAAGGTAAATCCGGCGGTGATTATCGTCTTAATAATGGTCATCAGGGATAGAGTGTAAACCGTGGCAATTATGAGAGAAGCATTTCGAAATTTCGTATAAGAATTGCTATAAAATCCGTATCCGTACCTTTGAAAAACACTTTGGTGATGGCATTAAAGAAAAATAACTGAAGTTTAAAACTCGGGGAGCACACGGAAATTTTGATATTTGCGAAGGATTTACAAAAATTTTGATAGTTTTCGAGAAAATGAACAGAATAGCCTAGTATATTTTTTCACTGCTAAAAAAGGAGACCCGGACGTCTTTGATCCCCTTCATCCGCCCCTGGTATCTGTTCTTTTAAGCCAGTCTACAACGGGGCCACACATGGCAGACCCATGATGTAGAGGTCTGAGGGTCAAGAAATTGGTCATGTTAAGTCTTAGTGTCCCTTAGCAGTTCCCTTGAATGGCAGAATAGGCTTTGGGAGTATACGTTTGGTTTCGCCCTTCGGCTCTTCGCACGGCAAAAAGTCGAGGAGACTGGAAAAAGTAAGATCCCTCGCTAGAATATGGCAATACGGTCGATTCACGTCCTCCTGACAGGCGTCGTCGTTGACACATCTTAATCACCTTAAAGGCGCGGCTATACACATGCAACCGATCCGTCGCGATTCGACAAGTCGCTGGGCTACACATCGAACTAATTCATCGCCGACTATTCAATCGCCAATCCTCGGATTCCCAACGAGAGCGGCCACATATACAACCAGATTGGGCACTTTTCCGGCTACATATAGTTGCCGACGCATTATGGGAAACATCATCATGACGAATTCTGTTTCTTTCTCCCAGGGTCGGGGGCGACTGTGCACCCAGGGGCGATAGTTGCCTAGGGGCTACAGGAGGCGTTTGATAAAGATAAGTAACCCGGTTTAAGCCAGGGATTAATTTAAAAGATACTAAATAGTATCTTCTGATCTCTCACATAAGTGTTTAAAATGGAGACAAAATGAAGTAGCAATCCATGTTACATTCCCTCCTAATGCGCACTACAATGTTTGTGCAGCGCTGTAAACTATTTTAAAGGTCAGATGCCAGAAAATGACTGACAGATGATTCCCATGATCTCAGCTTCCAATAGTCTTACATCACAAAGTGGCGATACTGCACAATAACACGCGATTCCGTTAAACTGTTTCTGTGTTATTTTATTTTGATCTTTGTATGTCAGACCATAGCATGTTCATATTTTTTATTGCAAAATTTTTTGGGGAGGACCATTCGGCCCCATCAGGTCTTAACGCCTACAGCGCCAGCTGGTTCTTGCATCGCCATCACAAAGGGACTTCCCAACCCCCGTCATCGCCTTTGCCCGCAATTAAAACTCTAGGTATGTCTTTGACTTGTACCCTTTATCTAAACACGCTTCCTCACCAGTGGCGTAGCTACGGGGAGCATGAGGGGGCACGTGCACCCCCACGACAAAGCCATGCCAACCCAGATACCCCCTACGGAAAATTTTGGTATGTACAGTTTTATATATATTAGTCCTACAGAGAGGGAGAGAATTCAGAAATTGTGCCCTCCCAGGAAAGGTTCGTGACCCCCCAGCTCAAACAATCCTGGCTACGCCACTGGTCCTCAACCTTTCCCAGTCATATTTTATAGACTGGAGGGGAGGCTTGTACAATGTCGGGTCGATAGACTTAAAATGGTTGGACGGACCACGACTTTAGCCCTAGCCATTGCTGGGATCACGCTGATCCAACATCGGCAACGAAAAGGCGTATGTAGGTAAGACCGCACATTGCCAAAAGTTATGGGAGTGCCAGGCTTGTTAAATAAATAACAGACTTACGAGAAAAGGGGGTTGGCATGTTTTAAAATATTCTCCGGATACCTACATGCGTACATTTTCGAATAGTTGCTGGAGAGACTTTCACCACATATTATTTTACAAGGAACAACGAATCGTGCAGCGATTTCACCCGCACAACAATATGCTGCGCCTTACCGTTCCTTGCCGCAGGTTAGCAGGCTGAACCTTGTTCGACTACCCCATTCTCTTCACATTTTTTTCGATGATGAAAAGCCAACACGGAGAGGTGTAAACTGGTGGTGTGCTAATTCTTACATATTTTAGGTAGGGCTGCAAATCTCTATTGAAATTGTGACGAACATGCGTTAATCATCCAACGGCACCAAAGCGCCCCCACCCCCTTCGGCGTGGTGTACAAGGTCCCGCCTATAGGCTCTTGAGAGGTCCAGGGCAACGCCCTGGTGGTAAAGTTTACGGAGAAACCACAGGAAGCTCCGTAGTACCTACAACATTATGGGCATTAGAGCAAAACATTAAGCCATCTACAAGAAGCACTGTTTAAGTAATAATGAGACGGCGTATAGGCCAATAACGGATGATCGAGAAGGCGTGAAAAAGTACAGCTCACAATACACTGCAAAAGTAATCCAGTATATATTTAAATCACCCCAATGTTGTAATTTTTACTAGTATAATTTGGGGTAATGATGCTTTTGCCCAATTCTTTGGCTTGGGGCTGGGCCCGTTGTCCCCCGTTATTGGCGCCCCTGATTCTAGGCCTAAACAAAGGGGATAGGAGTGTTTCTACCAGGTGCCAGCTTGTTGCTACTGTATTGCCGACGATTTGAGTTGTGGAATACGGCTAGTTACGGTGAGTCGTCAACTCGAATGCGGCTACATATCCAACTGATTAGTGTGCAGATTCATTTTTTGAATCTAGAACTCGTCGGCGACGGATGAAAACTGGTCTGCGGCAAGCTAGTTTTTTTTTCATAGGATGGCGATGGAAAAAAAATCGGTTTTTCAAAAATTTTTAAATTTGTTTCTAAATCATGGTTAGGGTTAGAATTAAGGTTAGGGTTACGTAAAATAGGGATATTTGACCTGTTCTTTCATAATCCGGCGTCAGAATTACAAAAAAATTAGTCGAAAAGCTGTTATTTTGGAATTAGGGGTGTGGACAATTTCCAAGAAGCTGATTCGTCCATTGGCATGATTCTTCCATTTCCATCCTACGAAAAAAAACTCGCCTGCGGTAAGTCGATAACACGTTTCGGAGGACACACATGCAACTAATCGATCTTGGATCGGGAATTTCACATCCCCGACCGTCGTGAGTCGGCTGTTTTGCAGACGACTGGACGAGCGACGAATCGGTTGCATGTGTAGCCGCTTTGCATTTTCTCTTTGGTAAAAGGGGCTACATGGGCAGTCCACAAACTGTGGGGATATAATACCCCATTTCATGCGGGATTTTGCTTCTGACTTCCACCAAAACAATGACCCGCTTCTTGCCCTCGACCTGGTGCTTGGGGGATCCACATAGGTAGGGCCTACTAAATGAATTCATGCTTCCTACCTTGAGAAGTCCTCGACAGGAGTCAGTCTTTCCCGGAGTCCCGGAGTGTAGGTCACGACCCTCCCCTAGATGGTAAATATGGCCCCAAACAGCACTTCTCTCCCTTCACAAGCATACTCATCACTCTTCAGGTTTTCAAGGAAGAGGTCTCATTCCATAAGAAGCTATCACATAACTGCACCTACTTTCTAACTACGAAAGGAGCAATCGTCAGCAATAAATGTGAAAACTGTCTTTGAAAATAGCCTGGGGAGGGGATTGCCCGGTTGCCCCTGCCCTAGTCATGAAACTGACTATTACTTATATGATTGAAGGCTAAAATTAAAAGTGCACGGATGCGAGAAGAACTTGGTACTTTTGAAAGGTTTGTGATGAAAAATTATTACAAGATTTGCCGTCGGACATTTGAAAGGGCACCCACTCACCACAGTCCCAGCTCAAGCCTGGAAATCTCAAACTCCGGTATACTCTTATTTTCCAACTAGGCCCATCCGTAAATTCCTGCTCGTCTGAAAGTAAAAAAAAACCAGAATGCAAAAATGCATTGAGATTTCGATGATATATGTTTTATTCCAAATAATGCCATGTCCCATTTCTTTCAGTAACTGGTCAAATGCTATCTTAATGTCTTGAAAAAATAGTTTTGTGTTCATATTTGATCGTGACAATTCCTAGGGAAATTTTGCACTTTGACTTTTGGTGACCCCAGATGACAATCTTGGTTTTTCTGGTGACCCCAGATTACCTTTGACCCCTACCAAAAACAATAGCGTTCTTAGCCTTACCATAAGGCATCTGCATACTAAGTATGAAATCTATCCAAGCTTCCTAACTCGAGATACCGTGTTAACAATGTTTTCAGGGTTTGACACATGGTGACCCCAGATGACCTTTGACCTCCACAAAAACAATATGATTCTTTGTCTAACCACAAGGCATCTACATACTAAGTATGAAATTTGTCCAAGCTTAACCTACATCAAGATATCAGTTAATAAGGTTTTCAGAGTTTGATCCCCAGTGAACCTAAATGAACTTTGACCTCAACCAAAAATGATATAGTTCTTCCTCTTACTATAAAGCATCTACATACAAAGTATGGAATTTATACAAGCTTTCTACCTCGAGATGTCCTTTTGACAAGGTTTTCAGACTTTGACCCTCAGTGACACGAGAAGACCTTTGACCTCCACCAAAAACTATAGGGTTATTTCTCTTTCCATGACGCATCTACATACTAAGTATGAAATTTATCCAGGCTTCCTACCTAATTTGAGATATCGTGCTAACAAGGTTTTCAGAGTTTGACCCCCAGTGACTCCAAATGACCTTTGACCTCCACCAAAAGCGATAGGGTTTATCCTCTCACTATAAGGCATCTACATACAAAGTATGAAATTTATCAAAGGTTCCTTCCTTGTAATATCTTGTTAACGAGGCTTTCATGGTTCGACCCCCAGTGACCCCAGGTGACTTTTGACCTCCACCAAAAACAATAGGGTTCTTCTTCTCACTATAAGGCATCTTCATACAAAGTATGAAATTTATCAAAGGTTCCTACCTTGAAATATCGTGTTAACGAGGTTTTCATGCTTTGACCCCCAGTGACCCCAGGTGACTTTTGATTTCCACCAAAAACAATAGGGTTCTTCTCCTCACTATAAGGCGTCTTCATACAAAGTATGAAATTTATCTAAGCTTCCTACCTTGAGATATCGTGTTAACAAGGTTGTCAGGCATTGACCCCTGGTGACCCCAGATGACCTTTGAACCCCACCAAAAATGATCGGGTTCTTCCTCTCAATATGGGGCATCTATGTACCAAGTTTGAGACTGCCAGGATTTCCCTTCTTGAGATATCGTGTTAACGAGCAGTGTCACAAACGCAGACACACATACATACACACGCCATCGTGAATGCATGGGTTTCTCTTATCATCGAAACTAAAAAAAAAAAAAAAGACCAGAGGAGAACCTTCTCTCTGTTTAAGACACACGGTACATCAGTATCAACTAAGCCCCAAAGCAACCACCCTTTTCAAACGACGTTTGTGCTGGACACGAATGACGCCAAATGACACACAAAAGAAACACAATTGCACGCGAAGGGTGCAAACTTTTTTCGATGCAGATTCTGAATTTTCATTTCATTGACCCTACAATCCGACTTTTTTTCTTAAATGCTTATATACGAAAAGACTTTTAATTGGAAATTTTAGGTGCGGCAGTCGGAAATTGCGCCAGTAGAAAATACCTCATGCCACACATCGATTTCCAATTATGTTTAATTTTGTCAAGATAGGGGTGGGGGCTGGGCACCGAATGGCTCCTCTAGCGAAGTGCCTAGTTCTTCCTCTCAAGTTTCATGGGACATCCACATACCAGGTATTAAATGTATCTATGCTGCCTTAGGAAGAGATATCATGTTAACAGTCTGTCAGAAACACAAACGCACACTTGCACACACGAACAAAACCTCCCATCATGAATGCAAATGTTTCTCTTATCACTGAAACCAAAAAAGTATGAGCGCATGCAGTGAGCGTCTGTCGTGATCATCGCTTTTCGCGTATTTGTTATTGTTGATGTGGCGAAAAAGGGGGGCTGAGCCCAGGAAAGCCCCCTTGGATCCGCGACTGGAGATATAATATATCAGCACTCGATGCTTTAAAACAAAAGCAAAAACGTACAGTATAACGGTACATTACTACCTTGATATGTACAGGGAACCCCTGGCAAGATGGAAGAGCCAATATTTATTGAAGTGTACGTAGCGTCGTTCGAGTGGGCGAGGTTACGTGACAAGCAAAGTATTTTACGCCATTATTTGTAAACATGTAAATGTACAGGTAGCAATTCTCTGTGCGCAGCTTCAAAACACGTTATATTATCCAAATAAACTCCCAGAGAAATGCTGAATAACATGCTTGGATGCTGTTTCATTTTATGTGGGATATGCTCAGCAAAAATTTGAGGATATAAAATTAAATAGACCAAATTTTGGTCACGCCCTTTCAGTCATTTAAATTTACCAACGGAACAATTAACGGGTTGCTCTGAAACTCGGTCACCTCCTTTCTTAAATAGGCCTGATCAATTTGGCCTTATTAAAGCTCTGTTTGAGGTCCGATGTAGTTTTATTGTAAATTTAAAAACAAAATGCAATGTTCAGGGGTGGATCCAAGGAGCTTTCCCGGCCTCAGCCCCCCCCCCCCTTCCGCCACATGAACAATAACAAATACGCGAAAATTTGCATGTTAATCTAGGAGAATATTCCAGGGGCTTCCAGTCCCCCCCCCCTCCCCGGCCCCTTCGAAATGTTTGGATCCGTACCTGATGTTGAACCTCTTGTTCGTCACTCTTTACACCATGGCTACTGCGAATAGCATGGTTATTGGATACCGTAAGCCCATTTATGAATATGTGGGTATTTTTTCATATTTTATCTCCTAAATGTTGGTCAAACCCTTGAAAAGTGGGTCACTTACAGCCTGTCTGACATTTATGACTGGTTGGATTAAGCAATGTTCCAGTTATTGTTGAGTATTAGTTGTTCCTTGGGAACAAACTTCATGTTAGGGATCATTTTCCATAACTTAATGAACAACTAATTATCTGTTACCTGTAGTGAAATATACGAATTTTGCACAAAATTTCAGTCACTATTCTTACCATGCTCACAAAACACTTCCCTACTTTTTTGTCCCCAGGGTGTGACAGAAAAGTAAGATAAACTGTCACTGGCTTCTAAACAACAAATTACAGGCATCACTACCATCAACTGGTTTGTATGCTTTTCTTGCTCCCAAGGAAATTCAAAAATATTGAATGATTTTCACAGTATATCAGTAGCACCTCTCCATAAGGGATTGTCATTTTTTGGAGCTGTAAGCAATAGGGTGTGCCACGCTGTTTATAACCTTCATGAGAATTTGGCTAATTAGCATATCTTTACATGCATACTGTACAACAATGTATGGTAGAAGTGTATAGAATTGTGCCCCTGCTAGTCATACTTTCAGGAGCATTGCAGCATCCAGATATACTCACCTTTTTGCAATTTCAAAATCATAATAATGACTGATTTAATTCCATTGTTCAGCCCTGCTTTTGTCCAAGCTAACTTTTTCATTGTCTTACGACATGATTTGGAAGTGAGCCATTCACTAGCAGCTACCTTAAAGCTGCTGGTAAATTGTTTACCAATTCTATTTGCTCCCTTCCAATTTCCTAGCTTCATTTGTGAGGCACTATTACATCTGTCCTGAGAAAAGATTAAAAGAAAAGAGAATGGAACCTGGAGACTGAATATTCATTCACACTGAGCCACGAGCCATCCATGTAGATTTGGCGGGGTAGTGTATGTTTGATGGGTACGTGCACTGCTCCAACATATAACTGAATGTCAATTCAAGAGCCCACTACAAAAGAATATTCCACAAATTGATATCACTTCTTATATATTTCTTTCTTTTCTTTATATTACATCTTCAGATAAATAAATTATATAAACTCATCCTTTCTGTAAAGTCTTATATCATAGTGGCAAGTTTCCTGTATTCTCAAGGTTCAGATTCTGTGTTCTTGTTCTCTTTGTTGTAGCCTCAAACATCTAAAGAAAACAGTGTTTGGAAGTGCTGTGTTCACATTTGTGTTTGTATTTTCGTTTTAGCCTTTTTTTCTGTCTTCTTTTTCTTGTTTTCAGGTTAAAATATCCTTCCTGTGATTTTTTCCTTTTTCCTCATTTCCACCTGTCTGTATAACTCAGTTATTGCTACTTTTGCTTATACTGATTACCACCAACTTTCTCTGCTCAGTTTCTGCTGTCAGCTCTGCACAGTTATTACTGTCATCTTTTTCTGTGCTTTGTCTGAACATGGCTGACCTTTGACGTCAGTCATTAAATCAGCAGTAACATCACATGATGTGCTCCCCCAACAATCTAAATTTAGAAGTCTTTTCACCACCTCAACATCATCCTCTTCAGTTTCTTGAGGTCTCATCTCCACCGTGCTTGATTTTTTAATTTTGTCAAACTGAGCTGCTAAGTTCTCAGGGCTTTCTTTGTGAAATAGACTCTGACAATCTTGCTCTGTCCTAACAGTATGCGATGACGGCCCCTGACTCAAATCGACTGACTCTCCAGTTCCATCCTCCATTCCCTCTGGAGCACAAATATTACCCTCCTGTGAACATGGAACAGTCTGATTCATATTTAAATCACTTTCTTTAAGGGAACTCCTTCTTTGTTCTAATGCTGCTTGATGACAATCTTCATTTGATATTGTCAAGGTTAAGCTTGAATTTAATATCAATGCCTTCTGCTCATCTTGTGCAGTGCCCTCTGCTTGTTCCAGTTTTTCCACCACCTCTACAACTAGTGAATCAGGATTAGTTTGAGAGACTATTCTAGCATCTTTCTCCACATCTGTACTAGTATCATCAGACACATTTCTGCTTTGGCTAGCTCCACTTTCTTGATTTTCTAGTCTCATTTCAGTTGAAGTCACTGATGCTTGCACATGGTTATCATTATCCATTTCCCTTTCTCTGCTTCTCTTTTCTTCTGCTTTACTTCCTAGATTATCATCTCCATCTGCAACTTCTTTTTGAGGTAATTTTTTAGGATTTTTCCCTCTTGATGGCCCATCTGGATGTCCACTTAGACGAGATGCAAGGGATCTCTTTCTCTTCGGCTAAGAAGAAGAAAGGATATTATAAAAAGTATCAACTGATGATGACAATCACAACATGGCCCAGACAGAGAAACGCTTTCATCATTATGAGACCTCTCAGTCCCACCAATAAACTCAGGCATCCCCCCCCCCCAATATTATGCAATACATAAGTTACAAATGTTGCATCACTATGATTTGACATTTTAAAGTTTATGGCTGGTTTGTACTTCCAAATTTCACAGGCTATACAGCTATAAGAACTATACATGGTCATCCCTTGCTCTTCCGGGCCAATTACAGACATAGCTCAGAGTTGAACAGTGTTCAGCTTTCATAGCTTTATAGCACTATACTGAAGTATGAATCCGCCTTAAAGGCCGGTTCATACTTCCAAATTTCTCGAGCGATAAAGCGATCAATATCCATATATGGTCAAAATATCTTCGCCGCCAGTTCGATTCACGGTCACGGTTGGAGTTAAACATTGTTCAACTTTTCTCGCAAGCTCTCGAGATATCGCAAAGGAAACGGCTTCTGATTGGCTGCTTGGTAGGTGAACAACCTTTTGAAACGAACTCACGATCCTACTCGAAAACAATGGCGGACCTTTTCAGATACCGGCTCATTACATGTATTCGGATTCTATGCGGCGGCCTAATTGTGACAGTGAGAGTTGTCGGAATGGAAGGAAACAATTATTGCTTTCCACAGTATTAACGAGATACAGGAGGGGGTTCTTAGTTTTAATTGATATTTTGACACTTTATGAAAAAATATTTGTACAGAGACCTTTATATCATTGGAAAGGTCAGAGTTTGAGGATTCGATGTAGCATATTATTTTTTGACAAAAAGTCTCATTCCTTATGCAAATATGCAAATTACTCAGCAGGTACCAGTTTTGTTTTGTTTCCATGGAAACCACATGCAAATCATCCTTGGTTTTTTTTTGGTAAAGGGGCATGTTGTCCACACTTTTCTCTTTCATTTGATACCTTCTTTTTGCAATTTGGTCTTCAAATGACGAAGATAGAACAATTTTAGTGAAGGAAGGTGGCTACAGTGACACTACGTACATTACAAGCCTAGGCCTGCATTTGTACATACCTACTGTACGTAGCCTAACTAGGCCATTACACACAGTACATACACTAGCTGAGACATACCTCGTTCCGGCTTAGATTTTTGCAAAGATTTCGTATTTCTGAAGAGTTGGTTGCAATTATTAGGATACTGAACATTCACTTCACATGAAAAACTCGAAATTATGGTGAAATTCCATCGTTTTGGTCTGTGTTTTGACAAGAACGTTCGTTGTTTACGTTCGTCGTTACTGTACGCACTATCAGTGTGTCAAGGTCACAAGGTCACCACAGTGTCTGTTTACACAGGGGACTCTAGTTTGATCAGTTTAGATGGCGCTATACAGCTATGACTTCATTATTTTGATGCTTGAGGTTTATACGGAATTTTGTAAAGAACATTTTGGTTTTTGAATGACAAAAAACGGACTTGCCGTTGCGGAGCTATGATTTCTTTCCGTGGGACCAAATTTTGGGGTAATTTTCGACAATTTTGAAGCACTTTTTGATCTTTTTTGTAAGAATACTCCAAACCCTGCACCCCTCACAATTGTGCTTTTCAAAACTTATAAAGTTGGCCCAGGACTACTTCAGAAAAGGTATTTGAGGTGCTGGCCCATTTTATTTTGCCAGATATATTTTTTTGAAATCATAAGGTAAAATCCTCAAATTTTTGCTTTTTTTCTTGAAAACTCGAAATTCAACTCAATTTTGGGGAAAATTTTCAATATGAACCCACCCCCAAAAACGGTACAGCTGGACAGACGGTTTTGTTAGCTTCACTTTGGTGGTTGAATGAAGGCTGAGAAGTGTAAAATGACAAAGTTATGATTTTTTAAAAATTATGCAGTACCTCTTGTCGACATCGACAAGATGTTCAAGAAAGGGTTAGTAAGGCAGGATTTTCTTGTATTCCCTAAAATTATCACGGTAATCAATAGTGTACTTTGTCGTAGAGCCGATCAAACCGCACACACATATGTGCTGTACTTGGCCTTTGCATAGACAGGTACTGGGAGACTGTGCATTGCATGGCAGTACTGCGAAAGTTGAGCTATGCGAGAAAACTGAAGTATGAATCAATTTTACATCGGCATATCGAGACCCAGCTAACATCCTTAAACACAGCTTTATAGCGCTATAATGAAGTATGAACCGGCCTTTAGGGTGAATAAATAGTTCTTGAGCTGTGAATTTCTTTGAGAACCTTATATCTTGAAAATAGAGTTACCCCAGTTCCCACTTCTTCAAACTATCACTTTACATCTACAAATCATCATTTTATAGATACGAAATTTCTGTTCAATTGGGTAATGGTTCCATTTAACAAGCTGAACGTCTTTTATATTTTATAAAAAATGTGGTTCCCAGGATTTATTGACAAAGTTATGGTTCTTAAAATTTCAGGACATTTGAATCTTTCACAGGCCATTTTAGCGCATGTGGTAGGCAGCAGATGGCCTGTTGGCTGCCACTTCAGACCCCATTGTGTAGGCTCTTAAACACTATCCATGTCAGTACATTCATCACAAACTAGAACAAACAACAATGAAAGCAGTAAGTTTCTTAGACTATTTTGCTACAATGATCAGCTTCCCCAAAGATATGGTAACATGCCACATTGTCTGATTGGCTGTATGTCTAGGGATAAAATGTACCTAAATACTGCTGTAATTTACCAGCGACTCAAAATTCAGAACATGATCAAATCGGATCTGTCCATGTCTTAGTAAAAAAAAACAATTGATTGTCAAATGTGCCAAGACTACTCTGCGTCATACAGACTACTTACATTAGATGGGGGTTTACAGTAACCAGGTGCATGCACAACTTGATGTTTCACAAGAGACACTTTGTTAGCAAAAGTCTTCACACAGCCTTCATGGGAACATGCAAATGGACGTGCACCCTCATGATAATTGCATACATGTAATTTCAAAGAGGGCAGCTGCAGAAGAAAAATGGAAGCACAGGTTAGTCAGAATCCTCAAATCGTCCATGATTGATTTTTTAACACAAGTGTACTTGCAGCAAATGTTCACGCTGCGGGACACACTTAACATCTGCCAATATCCTACAGCAGCAAACATTATTACCTGTGTTATGCCTTGGCTATTTCAGGTAATAACATGGCCTCCACCCTGTACCCTATGGTTTCAGAAATTATGTAGAGGTGACCTCAGCTTATGGGAGAGTGGCCTTGACTACAACACTGTTTCATGTGAATGATTCCTGTTTATATTTAAGCATGACTTAACTATTCAGCACTACAAGCAAATGTGAAACCTAGAAAAACTATCTAAAATTTGACCTCCTGTAAAAGTGAAAACTTCATGAATTTGAATTCTTGAAGTTTGGGGAAGGCGGAAGATCCACTGAACTAAGTGGTAAGAAGGATATCATTCCACAGTAACACTTTAAAGCTTTGAGTAGGGTCAACTTAATAAAATCAGCTGACCACTGTACTGGAAAATCTGTAAGCTTCAGTGCTAACATTTCTCTGCTCCTATACCTTTTGACATCATTTCAAGTTTGTTACCATTAACTGAGCAGAAAATCTATTGTATACTCCATACTGTGACCAACAAAGTTTTTAAAAAAACTTTTCTTTGGGAATGGGAGGGCTTATTCACATTCCCGATGTGTGAGAGCATTGAGAATAGTGCAGAGCATCAAAGACTTCTTATCCTTTTCATATTGTGTGCATGGTCATTGACTGAAAGAAATGGGCTAGTTATAATTAACTGTTTTTGTGTATACATTTGTGCATGTATAAAATGATGTGTACAAAATGCAGAAATGTGTTCTTTTGCGAAAAAAGGAATATACCAAACAGGGGCATAGCTAGGATGAAAGTTTTAGGGGGGCCTAGGTATCAAATGGGGTATTGATCGCCATCCTTAATTCTTGCGCATTTTATTAGGACACACAATTTCTGGGGGGGGGGGCTAGCAAACATCTGCACCCCCGCCGCAACTACGTGCCTGATGATACCAAAATGAGGCTCAACACATTTAATGGGAAAACAAACTTTTCCACAAGGCAAGTTTAAAACATCAAAGAAAACATTCTTAGAATCTCCCACATTATTACATGAAGTCTTTCAGTAAAACATTACGTATGTCTTTCTGAAATCACCAGAACTTAACGAGAACTACCATAAAATAAATTACCTTTGCATACAGTCTTTGGCAGTCCTTATATGGGCATTCAAATACATCTCTCACTGAGTCATGGACTTTCATGTGGCTCTTCAACTAAATCCAAATAAAAATAATGTAAAGTATAAACTTGACAAGAAAAATCTTTTGAACTGAAACCTATAAAATTGTATCATTTTTAATTACAAATAACATTCCCATGAATCACCCAAACAAATTAATTCTCAGATATGTGCCTGTGGCTTCCAATGTTCATTGGTTTATCAGGTAGAATGCTGAACAACAGAATCTGCCAGTTTCAAATTAAAAATTTTTCAAAGGGAAGCTTACTTGACTAGCTAGGGAAAACCCTTTTTCCTCTCCTACCCCTCTTCTCCTTCCAAGGAAATTTCAAGCTTGATACAGCATATCTAGCCACACAAGTTTCTGTGTGTGCTTGTTAATGTTCCATTTAGGGTTACGGTTTGGCAGAGTCCACCCCCACATGCTGCAATTTTCCCCATTACTATGCATTGTGATTTTAGCATCACTGGCAAAGCACTTTATGTGATATGACAGTTTACACAGTAAAAAATACAATAATTCAGATAGCATCTACTTTAAAGGGGACACATACTTCCCCATCTTCTTTGTACAGCCATCAGATCTTATGAATTTACTCTTACTTCCCTTCAAAGTATCTTCCATAATTTTTCAAAACATGAGTATCACATATGAAAGGTATACCAAGGAATTATTCTGCATGAATTTAACAATTCAGTAACAAAAATATTTTCACCTGATTGAAGAAAGTCATACATACATTAGGATAATACGGTATAGTTATTTCAAACTGAGGTGACTGCATAAATTGCCCTTTTAAAACAGTAAGGATGGAAAGTCTTATTCTACAAAAATTGTATCACATCTAGAGCCTAAATTCCTCTTTACAGAATGTGTTCACAAACACCATCTTTAGACTGACAATATCCTTCCTGCTTGTGGCAAATTATTACAACAAATCCCATAGTATCCAGGACCCACTTAAACAACATCATGCAACAACATGAGTTACAATCAGTCTATTCATCAGTGCAGTGTTAAGTTTGGACTCTTTGCAACTAGTGGGAAGCAGTTGTATGCCATGCCATGCCATGAATGAGTCTCTGGCAATGGGACTGTGACTAACATATCCTGTTGACTGTGAAAAGGACATATCCTGTTGACTTTGAAAAGGACATGTAATTGAGTATGAGACAAGACAGACTCATTACACTAATCAAACTTACTGTAGAGAGTCCAGTCTCATAATGTGAAATAGTGTGAAGTAACAATTATACACATAGCAGTTCATACCCAAAATTTCTTCTTCATACTCACCCTTGAATTAGACTTGAACTCTTTTCCACAACACTGGCACTGAAAGGCTGTAATTAAGTGGGAACAGAAACTACTTTAAAGTTCAAAAGTGTCAAATTTCAAGGTCAAATAACAACCAAAATGAGTTTTAATGGATGACAGCAGTTCTTGATGAAGTATACCACAAAAAATAATAGTGTTTGCACCAGGTACCCGACCGACGATGTCAGGACCCAGTTCTGAAATTGCTACCCAGATCCAAAGTTTCACTAACATAGATTGCACGTGTGGCAGAACACCTAACATGTTACTCTTTCCTGGCAAAATTTATCACGCACACGCCAAAGAACACTTGTCATGCCCACACGTAAGGTAAGTTGGTGTTATATCAACGTACAAAGCAAAATTTCTTATGAGTTTACAACAAACTTGTATTTTCGGGTACCCGGGTACCCGGGTACCCGACCGACCATCGACTTCGGGTACCTGGTTCCAAATTTTGGACCCGGTGCAAACACTAAATATAACATAAGATTTCATGACCTTGGAGGAATTGAAAGCATTTTTGACCATAAAATGACCAAGACATCTTCTTGGATTGGATTGAATTCTTATGGCATAGTTTACTTTAAGCCTCTCTTCCAATCTAAAACAACTGTCTACAAACCTCATGCTGAGAAGTTTCAGTTCACAAGACCAATGTTCTAGTACTAAAGACAATAGAGTAGCTGGCCAACCCTTGAATGCAATCTACCTCATACACTGTTGTAATGTGACAATCTAAATGTAACTTATATCCCTCTGTACACTGAGCAACTTGGCTGTGTAATCTTCATCACACTGATCTCTACATCTCATGGACCAATCAGAGTGGCTTGGATACACTGATGAAGTTTAAAGTTGCTCTTTTTTTGTATCAAAGTAGGGTGACCTATCACAACTGAATGCAATTATTGGGGTGACGAGGGACTGCTATGAGATCAAGATATCACTATGAGGTCTGAAGAACATGTAATACTTAAAAAAAATCTCCTGTACAGACCCTCTTCATTTGCAATTGGTATGTTCCTTAAAGAAACACTATCCTTGATTACAGAAAGACCATAAGAAAATGAATAGTGTGTTTTGAAATACATGATTTCTATGCTGCATTTAATACCATAACTAATCTGAATTGCAAGTGTTTTGCCGGGAGCTACAGATTTTCAAACTGTATTCACAGAGAATCACCTGAAAATAAAAAATCCTATTTGACATTCTGGAAAAAAAAAAGCAAAATGCATTTTTGGAATTGTGATGACTGTGCTATCAGAAAAAGAAAGAAAAAAAAAGAAAAAAATAACAAAATCAGATACCACAGGCCAAAAAGGGAACAAATTTCCTCTTCCTGCCTAGAAAAAAGCAAAAAACCATGCATTACTTTACAAATGAGAAGTAGTAATGTAACATATGAATTATATCCTTTCAATGGAATGTTTCCTTACTGCTTTTATGAGCTTCTGCTTTATGCTTTCTCATCAAAGTCCACTTGTAGACAATCACATCACATCCAGGGAAGTCACATGAGTAACCTAGTAATAAAATGGAAAGTGTATGGCATCACCCAATGAGAAAAAAAAAGAAACACATGATTACATGGCAAATGACTTTTTAAATAAAATTAAAAAAAAAAATCCACATAAATCACAATGCTACATGCCAGACTTATAGTGAGTATGTACTCGTACTCATGGGTCTGCATAATTGCCTGTACTCATACTCATGAGAATTGATTTGTACTTGTACTTCCAAATTTGGAAAGCTCTGCATAGGGGTGAATGCAAATTTTGTACTCATACTCATGAAAAAGGACATGTACTCGTACTCACAACATAGACACTGCCCTTGTACCTGCACTACAAGTCTGCTACAGACAATGTGATATGTATGATATGTTATAATCCTCTTCTCCCACTGAGGAGGAGGAGGAGGAGGAGGAGGAGGAGGAGGAGGAGGAGGAGGAGGAGGAGGAGGAGGAGGAGGAGGAGGAGGAGGAGGAGGAGGAGGAGGAGGCATGGCTTATCCAATTTAAAGACAAAAGCTCTAAGGCACTGTACAAATGCAAAAGGTAAATTGTAAATAAACACATGAGCTATAAAAGCAGCGGTTTTAAGTCCACAAACATACAAAATGTAAACAGATGAGATGTTTTAGATACAAAGGACTTACAACCTTAATGTGAATAAAAAGACAATAATATTATGACATCATTAGGACATTTCTTTAAATCGTAGAATGAGAGGTTAGCAGGACAGGTCTTAGGGGAAAAACAGTAAAGTGGTACCTTCATGAGTTTTCTTATGAGACTTCAGCTTGCTTGGAGTAGGGAAAGATTTTCCACACCCTTCATGGTCACACCTAAAAAAAAAAATAATAATAATTGGGTAAGTCTGACCCAACTGATTATCAACACTTCATTCAAGTCATACTGTATTTTTAATCATCATTTACATTTGGTTTCATCAACTTGTGGAATAACTCAACAACAGTGATGACAACAATTTTGAGTGTTTGTAGGTATGGGGGATATGGGGTTTGGGAAGGTATGTTTGCTGGGGAGGCTGCTGTCTGGTGGTAAAGTTGATTGTACAAAATTGTCCCATCATTTTATCCACAGCTGTAATTGCTCCAGACACAAAACAACTAATGGCTGTTTTATTACAGCTAGTAGTCATCTTAGCTTGGCTGGATGGCCCCATCAACTTTAACATGGTTCCACAGCCACTGCAGTAAGAATCTTGACACAGGGTAATACAGAAAATATCATATCAAAATCTGTGTTGCCTCTGAGTTTGACTGCCACACCAGGTTACAAAAATCCATGACATTTCTTTCTACTTATTTTGTACATTTATTTAAATTTGTTACATCAACTCTTTTCCAAATCATTTGTGATTTGATTGGTGTCTGCTTGTCTCCAGAGAAAGGATGGATGACTTCAGTACAGCAAGTTTAAGAGCATTTCTGGTTGATCCATTCCAAATCTCCAATCTAGCAAAGAACATCCTGTTCAGATGACTTAAGATCAGTGTAGTTAAAGGGGTGTATTGTTGTATTGCACTTAACAAAATGCTTACTGATCAAGTCTATGATTTATTACAACTCTTAACATAAGCAGTGCTGTACCTCTTCAAAGACCCAGTGGTCAAAACAGCCAGCTTGTCTATAAATTAGATTAATTGTAACAGGTGAACAGGTATACCTTTGACGAGCTTTGTTCAATTGTTATATTGGTTTCTAGCAGGATAAGGACAATGGGCATGCAATTGTAACATATAGAAGTAAATAAACTATTCATACACCACATTTAATAACATGAGTCTTCTCAAATCTATTCCTTTCAATATAAAATCTGCAGATTTTGAAGAAAGAAGGAAACAAATTACCAGTAAAACTTGAGAGTAAACAAAATAATAGTGCAAATGGTATACCGTTTGTAGAAAAAAGTTACACATTTCTTAAAGAGATAAAATGACTCCAGTTTTCCTTACACATGTGGTTTCATGCTGGTATGGTAACAGGTGTGGTACTTTAACTGTTGGTGCTTCTTGAAGGTCTTCCCACAATCCGGCCATGAACACTGAAAGACAAAAGTACAATGTTCTTCATTCTTTGTAAACAAATATTTCATGCAGAGATCGCAGCAACAAGGGTGACTGCAAAAAGCCAGTTGCTTTTGAAGAAAGGACACATTAATAAGTAATCAGCAGGTCTAAAAAAACAAAAAACCTGAAAAAACTGCTAAAAAATAGTGACCTTGTGAACATCACAATTGTATTTTATATTATACTGGCACAACTGTAGAAAGGATAAAGTTGGTTGTATTTGAAGCAATTATGCCTTGGAACTGGGAGGCCAGGACTTTAAGTTCCAGTCACAGTAGAGTAAGATGCATTTGTCATCCAAGAGCTATCAGGAAAATGCCCACACCAGGTGGAACCATGTGACCTAACTGGCTTTAATTATGGTAAAGTAAGGGTAGGCGGTGCACCATCTGACGTTCCTATAAGTCGGTTAACCTTGCACATTTTTTAGGAAAGGCCAGAAATCATCGTGTGTGATTTCATGCTAAAGATGAAAAGGCTTTTTTAAGGTGGCCAGGGTATGAATGTAAAATGTTTGGTTTATGACCAAGATAAAACCATGAAAACCACTTGGCACTACATTACATTTGCATCAAAGCACAGGCAGACAGCTAATTTATTTTCTTCCCTTCAGACCCCTCCCCTTGTACGGCCATCAATGCCCCAGGCACTTAGGTAATCCAGGGTACATTACTGAGCAATGTATGGTTATCCCATCTGAATTGTTCATTGAAATATATTAAGAATTATTTCAAAGAACAATTCACAACAATTTAGAATATGAATCTACAATATATGAAGCAGTTACTACTAAGCCCTTAAGGGCTTTTCCTATATCCCCGGTCACTGAACACCACAAAATAATTGCCTAAAAGATCAAAATGATTTTAGTAGAAGTCTCCTGAAAGAGATGGCAATTTGCAAGTACTGTGATGCTGAATGGTCATACAAAATCGTAGTCATTAAAGGCAGTAGACAATCGCCTCAAAATTTGCTTTGAAAAATCAGCAAACTTTTGCAAATCTCCTCTTACTGCATTAAAAGCACCTCTGAAGATGTTTTGAACATAACTACTTCAAACAATAGGTAAAGCAAGGAGAAATTCTCTGTGAATTTCACGCTTCACTAACAAAAACTCTGTCACATGATCAAAATAGGCCATTCATGAACTAGAGTGATGGGGCATACTAAATCTGATTGGGGCGACTGCCTACTGCCTTTAAACTTTGCTAAAAATCTAAGAATTTGCACTGATTGCCCTATGGGCAGTACTTCTATTAAATCTTGCAATCACTATCTCAATCATTCCATCACTGAAGTTGAAAACATCACTGTTAGAACTAAAATAGAGTTGTAAATATGCTGTAAGACCTTGAACAACAGAATACGAGTGACAAACTAGATATAAGTTATGGTGCACACATTGACACACCCAGATGAACACCTGAGAGAATAATTTTCAAATTTCCACGAGTGTTGTAATGATAGCAACACAGTTGGTTACCATGGTGGGATTAAATCTGTAAACCTTTCAATTTAAATTAAAGACATACAATCTATTTTTTGAAAGTGAGAACTTCTGAAAGCAACAAGAAATGTATCACACAAGTAGACTGACAGACACACACACTCACACACTGACACTCACACATCACAACTGCTTGGGTTCCTTCTGCCTGTGGCAAGTAATGAAAAATAATGAAATAAAAACATTGAAGACTATCTTTTTATATTTTCAAATTATACAAGGTACCATTCTTACAACATGACATCACATCCATGCTATCTGGTAAAGTGACATAAAGGAGAGTTGTAAGTTCAAACCTTGAATACTCTTTCTTGATGAATGCGTTTCATATGTTTCTTCAAGTTATCGTTTGAAACAAATTTCTGCCCACATCCATCTTCCTGACATCTGTAATTTAATAGTGGAAAAAATTACAAACAATTTGTGAGAGTCATACAAGTTGGGGTTGATTAGCATGGAAGGGGTGGGCATTCTATTTGAAACTGGTTGGCACCGCCCCAAAAATCTTGCATGTTTGCCCTGTCCTCAAAACAAAAGGAAAACATCTTCCTTTCAATTCTTTGGTGTCTTAATATTCAAAGCTACAATGATGTACTTTTCTCTCTCACACCCCTAACCATTTCAAACATGTTATGAACACCACTATATAACACGTTCATCCATGAATACAAGGTATTGCTCAATTAGTAACTTTTGAACTTTAGAAAACTGGACTGAAATTTTAATCCAGAGAATCACTGTTTGTGTGACAAATTTTACAAGACTGGATAAAATGAAGCCTGCATGCCTTTCAAATTTCACTGAGTTCAAACTGATGCTTTTTACCCAGTGTGCAAGGCACATAACACTTTGCTGTCCCACAGATTTATCCAACCTGTCTACTTGCAAACTCTACTACCATTCACTACTGGATGACAACTCCTGAATGGTATCTGGAAACCTACGGTTCACACTCTTTAGGAAATGGCACACCATTCAGCATATAACTTGACCAGTGGCTCAAAGAACTTTGTCAAATTATTAAGCGCACCTAAACTGCACAGTTACAGAGATATGTTACAAAAGTGTCAAAAATGAAAGTACTTTGTCCATCTAACAGTCCACTTCTTCAATGAGATGTAAAATGAGTTTATTTACCCAATTTAAAATGGTAGATAGTGCAATACTTTGGTTGTCACTCATGCACTAATCAGATTACTGCAATTCTTTTCTTTTGTTTTCCCTAAAGCCACTGCAACTTGTTCCAAAATGTGATCATGGTATTTTTGGTGACTTGCTAATGGCAGCTTTTTCCCCACAAAGTGTGTTGCAAGACAAGATCCATTTAAATTTAGCAAACAAAACCAGGTAATGTGAGCTGTACAAAAAGGGTATTACAAATTATTGTACAATTGACTATTTTAAATTAAGTGAAGAAGTTGTAACATTTACATCTCAGCAACTAGATAAGCTACAAAGATAAGAATTAAACCAGTGCCAATCACTTCCCAACTTCTGTAATATATTCTTGGAACTTTACATAACCTTCAAGTCAAAACAATCTTAAATGAGAAGAACACTTCCAATCGTTCTGATCAGATAAGTGCCTCAGGAAGATGTTCCAAAGAAAAGGAAGTAAGAGAAATCCAAATTAAGGATTCTAATCAAGATAAAGAAAGTCAACAAAAAAGGCAACAGTTACAACAGATCAAGACACACCAAATCCAATCATGAACACAGACTTACTCAAAGTCTTTTGAACCCGAATGACTCTTAAGGTGACGTTGCAGATGGCTCTTTCTGCTAAAGGCTTTGTTGCATCCTCCTTCAGAACACGAGAATGGTTTCTGCAATAAGGCAAGCAAAATCTTAAAGAATGGTTAACGAACTATTGGATATTTGACAAGCAACTGCAATCACTATTCACTTCCAAAGCAATACCTCTACTGTCTGCATGACTATTGCCAAATTTACATTGGAGAAAATTAAGGCTTGTAGGAAAGCATGGCAAAAGTAGGGAGAAAGGAAAAAGTATGTTACTGTCCTAAACACAATAACTAACCAAAAAGACAAATACACCATACTCTCTAATTTCACAGACTAAACAATCTCTGTAGCAGCCTACAGTATGTGACAATTTAGTATGTTACCCTTTTGTGCAGAGGGCAGGCCTGGGGAAAATTATACCTGCATTACTTAACCTGAAGGCTCACGGCTGAGAAACAGTTCAATGAGTATGAAGACTACATTCAATAAAAAGTCAGGCATACCAGTAGATTATTTCACTCTTGCTACTTCATGTTAGCAAGTACATATCATTGTTTAATTATGCAATTTAACAGAAATTCACCTGTTAATATAACTCTCCTTGGGAATTATGTACTACTAGTCAATGGACTATTGGTGATTGCAGATTACTTAAATCACTGTGTAAAGCTGTTGATTCTTCAACATCATGTCAATTAAATTAAATTACGCATTTGTCACTTGAATGAATCACTCCAGTGTAACCAGTGGCATGGTCAAACAAACCTAATAGACAAACAACATGCGACTCATAGGTACCCCACTACTGTACCAACAGTCAGTAGTGACTATGGGGTGAGTTATGTACTGTAACTGCACCTGAAGTGTCACTTCATTTCTCTGGAAAGTGTTGCCTTAGGTCACTCGCTACACACTACAAAGTAATATGTTTACTGTCAGTTTCAAATATGAGCTCAAAAAAAAAAAAAACATAAAAAAAATCATCAGTTCTGTGTGTGAGTCTCTGCAGGTGTGTCAATTTACACAATTTGTCAATGCACCTCTGTGCAATGACTCACCTTGTCCTATGTTACTGAGGTGAGTCATTCAAATGACGCCTACATAAGGCTTACCTCTCCGGTGTGATGTACAAGATGTTCGACCAGGCGCCACCGTTTCTTAAACGTAGCACCACAGTCTTCATACGTGCAGAAGAACATATTGTGTTTCTGTCTAGAGAAAATAAAGAGAGCCACTTTTTAAAATTAGCCAAACCAAGGGCCAATACAAGTTTGCGTTTAAGTTTTTTATCCATTGAAAAATATAGACCGTTGGAATTCTTTGCCCTACTGTATAATGTTGTACAGGCACCAACTTCAGCTTTTTTTAAAGCAAGGCTTAAAAGTTTCTCTGCCAATTTGCCCGGACTATATGACTACAGGGACATCTTACTTATAGCCAGCTTTTAGCAGTGTTGGTTACCACCTTTTCCCTGAGTGATGAAATGGCTATGGTAAACAACATCAAACCTTTGATGTGATGAGATCAGATGAGCAATGCATGTTTTTTTTCTTTTTGTGGGAGAGGGGGTGTGAAAGGATGGAACATAAATGAGTCCATAAACAAAGGATAAAGGCAAATCATAAGGTCTGGATGTAGGAACATATGTTACATCTTTGAAAATAAAATAACAGAGGGTGCCTCCTTGTTGACAACATGCAGGATTGAGAAGTGAAGTTGCACTCCATTTATATTTTCCATAACTTCAAAAAACGATTGGTCCACACATTCATATGACAGTACAGAATCTGCATAAATACAAACATTTATGAATTGCAGATAAGTATGCATCATTATATAATCTACATCACATTACAGGGGAGGGGGATGCATGCATCAAGAAGGTGGGACATTTTCTTGTGTTGTTTTACCAACTAAAGAGGGTGACAGGCAGAAGAGCCACAATTCTGGGTACTGAGAACAAAGTACACAATATTTTCTTGTTTAAATGGGCTGCTTGGAAAAGAATCAAAGGTGACAGAGGGAAACATGCTTGAAATAAAAGATTTGCATGTTCTTGTGTCATACTGAACCTGAATTTTTGATGGGATGGTTTGTGAAGTGCAAAGCAGAATAAGTTGAAAACAGCCAGGGCAGCTGGCAGAGTAACAAATTTGGCCTTTTTTAAAAAAAAAAAAAAAAAAATGAGGTGATATTTCTAGACCAAATCCTGACACAGGTGAAATCTACAAATATATAGGCTAGGCTAGGGGGGAGAATGACTGTTAAAAAAGAGCAAAACTCCACTCACGGTTTTTAATAGAAGAGATAATTAGGCTATTTCTTTGTTTTTAATTAACACATCTTGACTTGGTTCATAACAGTCTTTGAGCTGCTCTGTACTGACTGACTCCAGGCTCTGTAAGAAACATTGTGTGTTCATTTAGGTGTCAGTATCAACACTTTTTTCCGAAAAATGCAACCTTTGGTCAAATTTAACAAACAGAATGATGAAGGACTGTGATACTGTACTTCTCCTTGTGTTGCAGTTTATCTGAAATGTTGTAGAATCATTCTCAAATTACGCAAACGACAGAAACCAGGTGGCCGGTACAACTATAGGATACCCTGCCAATAATAAGTTTACCTCACCTGGCCTCCGGAGGCGCAGTCACAGTGAAGCCCAAAGTTACAAAATAACTCGCATTTATAAACGGCCACAGTGACTGTGACTGTGCCTCCACACAAAACTGGAGGCTCGGTGGACTTGGGCATTTTGCAGAAAAAACATTTACATAAACTAGGGGTGTACCGGATATCCGGTCCGGCCGGATTATCCGGCCGGATAATGAAAAATTATCCGGTTCCGGTTCCGGCCGGACATTTTTAAAAATCCGGCCGGAACCGGATTTTTTTGTGAATCATTAGTAAAAGGCTCTACAAGTACATTTAAATAATATCATGCATGATGAAAAAGGCTCTACAAGTACATTTAAATAATATCATGCATGATGAAAATAGGTTTGGTACAGAAGATGCCTGTAATGGAGTGGTACTGAAATTCTTGGCTTGACTTCCTGCTGGTCCTCTTCTTATCCCCTTTTTACATAATAAACACTCAGCAACTTCATCAGCCTGATCCTTGACAGAAAAATATTTCCAAATGAAAGAAGCCATTTTCCAAAGTAAGTGTCATGAAAGTCTGAACTATTGTGACTCCAGAGAGGCCACATTAAGCTACACATTTAATGGCAACCTGTTACTAAATGATAGCCAACTGACACTCAAATACTGTAACTTAGTTCAAGGTAGGACATACAGTATGGTCAATATCACTCATGCTGTATGACAGCTGGTCTTGGTTACACAAAAGGATTGACATTAGAGTTGTGAATAGGAGTAACTTAAACAATAGCAGCCTTAGCAGGGCATGCTATTGTTAATGTCTGGCCCATTTCCTGTTTTGTAAACTGCCAAGTATAATTCCTTTATAACCAACAACTCAGTCTCACAATGTAAGTTAAAGAAAATTTCACCCAAAATGTTTAGTTCAATTAGCCAAAGGGTATAGCTATAGGCTAGACTAGTAATGCCCTGTAAAATTATTGCAGCCCCCCATCGTATGTGTGCCCCCACCCCCTCCAACACATGAAGCCATAAAGGAGAGGTCCTGTACCATTCCAGTATTTGTAGAGGAGGTATGTGTATTGATCATTAAAATTTACTCTTAATACATATATTGCAGTTGCTTATAAAGCAAAGCCTAATGGGTAATCTCTAAGCCCGACCTCTTTGCCATTATGTACCATTGGTAGGCCTACTTCTATTTACTTGGACCCTGATTTCAGTAACAAGATTCCTAATGAAAAAATCCGGTCCGGCCGGATAAAATCCGGCCGGATAGTTCGTACTGTCCGGTAAAATCCGGTCCGGCCGGATCTTAAAATTCCAGATCCGGTACATCCCTAACATAAACCCCCAATAATTTATTGTGTTGCATAATAACATGAATTCATAAACGGCCAGGGCGACTGCGACTGGGCCTCCACTCAAAACTGGAGGCTCGGTGGACTTGGCCATTTTGCATTTTTGCGAAAAACATTTACATGAAAAACTTAAACACAAAACATATGTTGACTTGTTCTCAAAATAACAATCTTGGGGGATGACCCTGACACTGCGACTTCGACTTCCCATTTTCAAAAAGGTGTTTTACGACCAAGGTGGGGTATTCTATTAGTTACTCCAGGTGGCCATCTTGGTATGCCTAATTTCGAATGATGGCAACACTATTGGTCATGTGATCCTCATTAACTTCATTCCAACTGATAATCGACAAGATACGTCATAGCCTAAATAGAATACGATCAGTTGATTGCCTAGAGTGGCTTTCGTGATAGAAAATACATTGGCTAGGACTAAGCATAACTTAGGCCTACATAACTAATGTAAATGAAAGGTTGAGGGCAAACCAAGAAGCTAATCTAAAAAGCTTACAACGTTGTAGGCCTACGTATGGTCCCTAACAAATAACACAGGTACAGAGATAAACACTAACGCTAGGCTAAGTAATGTTTATATTATTAACAACATAAGTTCCTAACAATAAGTACCGTCAGGTTCAATGGCCAGCACCCAGCGGTCAAGCAAGGCATCAGCAAATGACTCGAAAGTTGACCATTCTAGCAGCACAGATCATGGACACTAACTCAAAAAGGAGATAGGCTGACTTTATACCAACTTTTGCAGAATGCCAACATTAACGTTAGTGACGAATTAGTCCTTGGAAGACTTACGATAGGCCTAACTGTTAGATCAGATTTAGCCAGAAATGTCGATTTAGCCGATTCACGTGTTGCACAGTTGTCTAAGAACTTGGTGTACGGTTAACTATCATCACATTGAGACACCGAAAAGTCTCTCTTATGAATAATCATATGGACTCTTGCGCAGCACAGGGCACAGTCACAGTATCAATTCGTTATGAACTTCCGGAGGTGCGCATCGCGAAGAAATTAATTGCATATTCATTAATGAAAATATAGGTGCACTAACTATTTAATGAGACTTACGTAATACCAAAGACAGAAGAAGACGAGACACGGCATAGCCTACGTGATATAGAAAAACGCCTGTATACACCGGGAATGGGATTTGCAGGCTCGTAATGAAACTTGGCAAAAAAGGATGGTAAGTTTTATGTGTTCAACAAGGCTTAGACAACTGAGAAATTAAAGGCCAGATTGGGAAGAAGACGTCCTCCAACACCGTAGTGTTCCTACCTTTGCCTACAGTGAAATCACATACGTTATTACACGGTAAAGTCTATTGTGTGCTCTCAATAGTGAGCTCTCGGCGAACGACCACACAGCCCCTTCCTGATACTTGGGCCTAGGCCTATACTACTGTTACACAGTAATGGCTTAAAGAGGCTTTTCCAACTTCTTGCAGATAAATTTAAATACTTTCAGGCAAACAAAGGTACAGGGCCACTCTTGAACACCTACAGTAGCAAGGAGCATCTGGATGTGCCGCTGCACAGGGACACCATTTTTCCCTCACCATAATTTGCCTCTTTCTGAGCAACTTGCACATCCATGCCAAGACTGACATTAGGGAAATGTTCCCTCAGCATCTGCACATCCACTCCTGAGTACTGGTTGTTGACCTCAATTAAGAAATGGACTAGGATGAGTTGTTCTCAAATTAAACTTTTCTCTTTAATTTGTTCATCTTTCACCACCTATTCAAGCAACCACTAGGGTGGCCATACGTCCAGCTTTTTGCTGGATTGTTCCGCTTTTGGGCAGCCAGTCCTTCGTCCAGTGTTACTTGGAGCTGGACGTCGATTTGATGCCAGGTCAAGTGCAGTGAATTAAAAATTATAAAGGAAAAATACCAATCAGCAATGAGTTCATCACTATCACATATGCTGCTATGACGTGAAAATTAGTGTTGCGGTACTCATCAGTCACACTTACAGCCGACCATATTGATAGTGTCAGCTACCAAGGATAAGCAATCCTGCACTAGCTGTTTCTAGGATTAGCTTTTGCCCCCGGACATGTACAATTATTGCCTGGTGGGCACATTGCCACTTTGTAGCAGAGACCAGTCATGGCTAAATGTCCTCTACCTTGGTAATTTAGATATGGTCACCCTAGCAACCGCACATACTCAGAAAGATGGGGTGACTTAGGCTAGTTCCTAACTGAGCATTGGAGCATCCAGATGCCCAGATACATCCATCAAATGGCCCTGCATTCTACAGGTAATACTCCAGCAAAATAACTAACAGAGAAGCAATGAACATTAGAAAGGGCTAAAATACAGAAACAAATAACTTTCCAACTGTACAGGCAACAGAATTAATTTCTAGGCAAGATAGCACCAACAGAATCAACCCTGGCACCTTGGCAGCCAGGAAAGCTTGGATTGAAAGTTACAAATTAAGAACCCATCCCCTGAGGATAACAAAAGCCTAACAAAATTGCTGCCTAGCCGACCAGGTCCTGGAACAATAAACCCTCCTCCATAACTGAAACTTTAGAGCAGTGCAGTGGCATGTAAAGATGGGGTAAGCTGGAATGGCTTTGTTAATAGTTGACAAGGTGGAAAAGGCAAAGGGGAATACAGAACCTGGGATGCAGAGGTGTCATGCCAATGGGGTAGGCCCCTGCAAATTATGACACGGGTGCCATATGATTTTGTCTGAAAACGAATGGGTTTAAAAACTCCTCACATGCCAAGTTAATATGAGAAGGGCACTGTTTTTGAAAAATGTAGCACTTTGCCTTAGGTTACGCTACTTTTCATCTTCAGATCTTCCCTCTCCACAACTATTTTTTTGCACAATGCCTCTTATACCTTCACCCAGTTACTACTTACCAGTCCCCCTCCCCCCCCCCCCAAAAAATTATTTTTGCACGTTGCCCCTCTGGGACGATTAGGTGAAGATGGGTTTAGAATGTATGGCATGGTGAGGCCTGTGTTTAGTAACATTACCCTATCATAAAAGTGCCAATAAATTGACACAGCCTTGAAATTGATGCACCTACACAAATTGCTTGTCACTAAACCAGCAACATGATGCAAGTTTGCCTGCATAGATAATATATAATCAGAAATACACAATTTAAATTTAATTTCAAGTATTTTGGCAATCAACTTGATGTTTTTTGGAAGGTTTAGGAGCTTTGTAGGGGCAATAGAAACTATATGTCATACATGAAAATGAGACACCCCCAAACTCTTTACCTCAATTTGGTGTTAGGGACCAGTTAATGACCAAAGTGTGTGTTGTATTAAACTCCTTGCATACATAGACTAGACCATGATATGTCTTGACATATGTGATTGCTTGACATGTTGCCAGCATTTACACTTGCAAAACCTTACATATTTGCATCCTTGCTCATGCTCTAGGCCTATACGTCAAACTGTGTCTATAAAGATGTAACCATGAAAGGTCTGAAAGTAGATAGCACACCACTTACTTACAACATTGACTTACACACTGTTTGGTTGTTTTGTGGCCTATGGACCCTTGTAGAAGTTTTCAACAGGTACGAGAGCTAAATTTTGTATGATTAGGTGCGCACTTAAGTAGACCTTTCAGTCTTTCACACTAGTGTTTTCAAATTTCAAATTGTGTATCATGACCGATTGACCATTGAGACTTTGAACTAGGTGAGCATTCATACTAGGGAAGTTGTTCCTGCCTTGATGCTTCAATCAAATGCCATTTTGTATAGCAGAAGTATATCATGCAAAAAAGGGACTAAAGTATCTTCAGTTTTCCTATTTTTTTTAAAGTATGTCCTTGGGGTTCACATTGTACTTAGTTATACACAGACTGATAAATCATGACTATCCACTTATTCCCTGAGAACAACCAGGATCTGGATCATCCAGCCTACAGAGATCAAATCTATCTAAAACGAGGACCATTTTACTGTAAGAACGCTGTCTAGAATCATGACAGGATGCTGTGTAGAAACTTGGACAGGTTTCCCCTTTTTGATTCCTTGCCAAAGGCTGAAGGAATCTATGCGATGGTTATGTCCTGTGTGTGTGTGAGTGATGCTTTTGCTTGTAAACACGGTATCTCAAGAAGGGTAACTCTGAGGGATCTCATACTTAGCATGTAGATTGCCATATTGAGTAGATGATCCCTATTTTTTGGTGGCGGTCAAAGGTCATTTGGGGTCACAAGAGGTCAAAAGGTCAAAACCTTGTAAATGCGATGTCTCCAGAAGGATAAATGTAAGGGATCTCATACTTACCAGGTGGATTGCCCATATTGAGTAGATGATCCCTATAATTTTTAGTGGAGGTCAAAGGTCATTTGGGGCCACCAGAGATCAAAAGGTTAAAACCTTGTAAACAATATCTCAAGAAGGGTAACTGTGAGGGATCTCATGCATAGCATGTGGATTGCCCATATTCAGTAGATGATCCCTTTTCTTTTTGGTGTAGGTCAAAGGTCATGTGGGGTCACCAGAGGTCAAAAGGTCAAACCTTATAAACATGATATCTCAAGAAAGGTAACTGTGAGGGATCACATACTTACCTTGTGTATTGCCCATATTGAGTAGATGGTCTCTTTTGTTTTTGGTGGAGGTCAAAGGTCATTTGGGATTGTCAGAGGCCAAAAGGTCAGAACTTTGTAAAATTGATATCTCAAGAAGGTTAGCTGTGATGGATCTCACATGTGGCATGTGGATTGTTCGTATTGAGTAGATGATCCCTATTATTGTTTGTTCAGGTCAAAGGTCTTTTGTGGTCACAGAAGGGCAAAATCTAGTAAACATCATAATTTTAATGAGGGTAACTCTCAGGGATCTCATACTTGGCCTGTGGATTGTTTATATTTAGCATGTAGGTCATTTTGGGTCACAAGATTTCAAAAGCTTTTGACCTTATTAACATGGTATCTTAAGTAGGATAACTGTGAGGGATCTCATGCTTGTCATGTGGGTAATTCATGTTTGCTACAATATATCCATATGGCAAGGAATCACTAAGCCTTTTGGCTTTCTGGTTTTAGTATTGTGCGCCCCTCACCCTGTTTGTTTTGTCTTGCATTGGAATAATGTTGAACAGCAAAATGGTTTTGTCAATTTGCAAAGAACTCTTCACACAAAGATAGGCCTATGCAGAGTCTTTGAATGTTAATCAAGGTGGTGCCATTATGATATATGATGTTAATGTATTCTGGTAGTACAGATACTAATCAGTTGAAGTTATGCATTCGACATAGAAACTAAAATTTGATTTCTCTTTGAATCTCAGGCCAAAGCTATGGAAACGACAAAACTGACAAGAATCCTCTCTAGGTTGGCTTACCCCTGGAGGCAGAAGGACACTTGCTTCATACACAGATCTTTTGCATGTCACATTTTACTTGACAATTATGATAGTAAGGGATTGATGGAAGATATCACATTTCACAGAGCATTCAAACCTCATGTGAGCACCATTAGAATAATACAGGATACCCTTCTCAGATCAGCTGTTCGCAGATACCATGTAAATAAACTGAATAGATTTGAAACAGGACAGACAACGTGCTATGCATTCATGAGAGGCAAGAATGCTTTGCTGAGTGTAGACCAGTGCCACAGGATGGAAAGAAATGACAAAAGACCTCTAAGTCTACATCCTGTATCTCTGGTAAATGGTGCTCCAAGAAAGTTACAACCGTACGTAAAATTGATGAGGCTAGATAAACCCATTGGTGAGTATTTGTAGTTCAGTTGATAAAGTCCTGGTCAAAAGCCAGTTTTTGATACTTTGGGGTTATTTTAAATTCAAGGGGACACATCCTTTACTTTGGCTTGGGACACTTCTCCTGGTATGACTTCCTCCTCTCCTTCCTCCCCCCCCCCCCCCCATCCTCATCATATCCTCATATGGTCATCTTGTCAAGGAAACTATAACAAATAAAGTTGTAGACCATTTGTCAATTTAATTGTATGTCTTACCTTTCTTGAAATAAGTTTAAACTTTTTATCCAGTAGACTGGAAATCATAAACATGTTTTAACTTTGTATGCAGAAAGAGATTTTGACTTTCCTAACTATAGATACTGTTCATTCCAGTATAGCTCATTGTATTCAAACCTAGCTCTTTCACTGTTTTTGATATACCTTGGAAAAGTGGCGTATAAAGAATACACTGTAATAATAAGTATTTTGCCATACATTGCTTATGTCACATTTCATCATCAGGTAGCTGGCTTCTCTTTTGGCCTGGTGCATGGAGTATAGCACTTGCTGCTCAGCCAGGACATTTTCCAGATTTTCAAATGCTGGCATTGTTTGGGGTCGGGGCTTTGATCATGAGAGGAGCTGGTTGCACTATCAATGATATGTGGGATAAAAATTTTGACAAATCTGTAAGTATTTTTCTGTAAGGACTTTTCAGTAGCATGTAGTCAAAGTGAACATGTAGGTCTATTATGCTCCTCCTTACCTCCTGTTTGAACCATATTTGAAACCAGACTTGAACTTGAACTGTATTTTAAACCAAATTTGAACTTTTATCTTTTTTTTTCTAGTTGACACTATGTAACACATTTATGTTGGTGTGTTGTTGAATCCCATCTAACTAACTACATGTATTTCCCCTAAGTGCCTAACAATACCTATCTGGCAGACTCTTAGCACAGGTAGCATTATTGCCCTTTCAAATCCACTCCTAGCTCATTCCTCTAATGCCATGTAGATTCGCAAGCCCACCACCACTTGCAGAGGTGTTAAAAAATTGGTGGAAAGTATACATGGCGAATGATCATGTGTTGCATTGCAATGTAGAAAAGAACCATAATCCCATCACAATCCATCAAATATTGACCATTTTACCAGGGTCATGTTTGTATTACTTCTCCAACATGAATAAATTTATATGATACCTCATTAGGCCTATGCAGATCTGTGATGAGAAAGGAGGTTTTGTCAAGATTTTTTTCATTCCTTGTTTTGTCAACCCATATTTTAATTACAGCTGTAAATCTCACATTCCATGAGGGGTTTTATTTTGGAAGTGAAAATGGTCTCCTTTAAAAATTTCAATATGACTAAGTTCAAACAGAAATGCTATCACCTTGCAACACTCCACACCATTGCTTCTGTATAGAACGTACGTTATTTCAGAAATAATTAAACTTTGGAAGTTTTATATATGTTGAAAATACAGAATGGTAAAAGATATTAAATAATTCCAGCAGATGTATCATTTTGGGCATTAATTCTATGCTGATGAATAACAGCTCTTGTTTGAAGTAGACCCCATACCTTAAAGGGGGCAATTTCAATTAATGAAAACTTGCCTACTCTTTATGATGAAGGATGGTTGGAGATAAGGACTGACCATGCCAGAATTTGTTGACTTTATTTTGGTTTTTTTACCACGATAGTCTGCGAACTGAATTATCTGGTCTCTTTCATGAGATTGGACTTAATAACATTCTCCCCTTCAGTAGAGACTTCTAAATCTCTCGTTCTTGTCCTATGCAACAGGTAGAGAGAACAAGAAATCGTCCTCTTGCAGCTGGTGAAATAAGTCCCTTCCAAGCTCTTGTATTTCTGGGAGTTCAGCTGTCTGCAGGTCTGGGAATCTTGCTGTCACTAAATTGGTATAGGTAAGAAGACCAAGTTTATTCTGTTCAAAGGTAATCACAACCACCCCAGTCTAAATGACTATGTCTGGACATATCCTTATCAAGTTCCATGGGTGGTGAAATGGCTTGGTTGTTAAGTGTAGTGCTCTGCATTAGAGATCAACCTCTGGCAGAACCTATTGGAAGTTTTCTGATGACTCAAAATTGTGACTGGGTATATAACCTTGCCCACTGGATTAAAAATGATTGTCTTGGGAACAGGATTTTGAATATTTATATACCCCTGCCTCAGTGAATCTCGTAGGTGTTCATCCACAATCTCTTTGGTAAACCAGTTGCCTTACTGAATCTGGATTCACTATAATTTAGGCCTTAAAGTACAACTGTCCTTTTTGATCTAAAGTGGCCATGAATGTGGGAGAAGTGTATGGCTTAAAAATTACAACTTCATGTTTGTTGGCTAACCAACTCAACAGTTAAGGTCAAATTTGGTAGCATTTGAAGGACCAGTTCAGAAGGGAAAACCATAGATTGCTCTTGGATGAAAAACCTACCTTGCTTTGATCTGGCCGGAGATCGAACCCCAGGACCTCCTGGTTGCTAGGCTGCATCACTGATAACTCCACCACCTTGTCCATCTGGCCACAGCACCTATAATACTGGTTCATGTGTGGCTCTTTCAATCCTAAATGATGTAGCAATACTTGTTCTGTATCATCGTAAAAAATACTTTGGAACAACTAAGAGGAGCTTGGTAAGATTAAGCTGATTCATCACATAAAGTCTTAAGTTAAATGATAACTCATAGTTTCTTATCAGTACAGTTAATTAAGTGTAGCTACTGCACATTTATTTCAGTGATGATATGTCTTGCACATCATGAGAGTGCTCATCTTCAGTGATAGTTATTTTCTTCCCACCCCTCAGTGTTATCCTAGGTGCATCATCCATGCTCTTTGTGGTGACGTATCCATTGATGAAGAGGATTACCTACTGGCCTCAAGCTGTGTTAGGTAATCAGACAATACTCAAATGATGAGTTTTCTCCTTATGATTGGCTCATCATGTATCTTCCATTTGATAATGTACAGTTAGCTACATTTAAAAGAATGGTCTAAGCTCAAATTTTGATATGGTACAGGGGTACTTATTGTAAGCATTCTGGTGAAATTTGCATTGAAATGCGATGTGTGGTTCTCAAGATATTAGCAGTTAAAGTTGTCACATTTTCAACACAAAGTGAACTTGTGGCAAGCACACATGATGTCATAGCCTCACATTAATGAGCAGTCTTTTCTTTTTCTTTAAACATTACAACCAGTTTTATCCTCCACTATCCCATGTTGTCGGAGTTTGATTGTATGAGAAGCATGGGAATTTTACAAACTTCACATTTCCCATGGGGAGGTCCTATCCTAACAGACTGAAAAAATGAAGGAAGCAAAGCTTGTCCCATCAATGTGATAAAATGATATAACCCTGCTTACCTCAAGCTCACTTTGGATCACAAATGTAGTAACTTCATTTGCTGATATCTCAAGTACTACATATCTGACTTGAATGGAAGTTTCACCAAGTTGCTCAGATTTAGTTCCTCTTTCACATTTGAAAATAAGTTTTTTCCTTTAACCCTTTCTTTAATAGTGTTTTCACTTTTACCATTTTTGTGGCCATTTCTTGCCATATTTAGTGAAATTAGCTTGTTGCAACCGGGAAGGATATTTGTACTGCTGGTCCTGCTAGTCCAGTCTTTCTTTGAGTTCTGTATGTTGTGTCATGGCATATTTTGTCCCTTTTACGTTTCAATCTGACTGCAAACAGACAAGTCTGTGGGAACCAGTTCACCCAACTGTAATAGTGAAAAACCATTCACATTTGTGTTGTAAGGCAGATTATTCCATTTGCTGAGACAGGGCTACATGCAGTTCACAGTACAGGGCAGACATGAGATCAATGGCTCTGACCATAGGCCTGCAGGAATCTTTCAGTCCTAAAAAATTGTTGCCTGAATTTTCTTAATTCAACTCTCTCTAACACAGGGGTAGAACAAAAGTGTGGTGCTCTCAGAGCATGGAGAAATTTCACATATTTTTTATCCAGTGAAAAAAATTTGGCCGGTAAAATTTTTGGGCCTATGAGGAACTCAGGGACCTTTATTTTTATCTAAAGATAGCACTGCTGGCGATGAATGGACATTGACCTGGTGTAAGAGTGGGTAGTACCAATCAATACAATCCACTTTTATACAGTCTTATTATAATTGGTAAATCAAAAGGGAAAATCATCTGTAAATAGAGCTGGTCTGTAGTTTTGGTAATTCTCAAGTGTCTACACTTTTTGGTTCTTATAATCACTTTTAATTTCTGTTTAGGTCTCACATTCAACTGGGGAGCTTTGTTGGGCTGGTCTGCAATAAAAGGGTCTTGTGACTGGAGTGTAGTGCTCCCTATATATGCAGCTTGTATATCTTGGACACTTGTATACGATACCATCTATGGTCACCAGGTGAGGAATTAGAATGTCATGTATAAGGAGATGGGACCTTGCAGCTTAGTGTGTGACAAACAGGGACAGGTATTCAGTGGCATCCTTCGTAACCGTAACCGTAACCGTCTGTACGCTTAATTACTATCGTAGAATGTTTCTTACTATGGAAACCAAACCGTTTACATCATAAGATGACATGTGACCCATGACAAAATATTCTGTGGTCTGCAAGACGGTTTTCAAAACCATTTTAATAATCCTGTGGAAGTGTAAGAGAATAACCTTCATCTTCGCACATTTGACCTATTGCTACTTTTCTAGTTCAAGCCCCTCCCGCAGATCCCCTTTGCTATAAGTTACTTCACCTAAATTGAGCAATTTCCAGCATTTTGAAATAAAAAATATTTGCATCAACGTAACACGTCACTTGTTTCTTCTCATTGAAGGAAGGCTGCCTTTATCCCAAATTTATCCCTTTTTTCAATAGAGGGCTGATTGGGTCATGGACTTAATATTTTCATATTTTGCATAACTACACCTGACCCCATACATCATTAGCTTCGTTTGCTTTAAGTCCTTCCGTTTGGATCTGCCATAAATTATAAGTAGTGCTGATAAATGAACAAGTACAAGTATATATGTCAGGAATTGTTATGATGGATTTATCACAAGCGACAGTTCATAATTGATATTTTATGATGTAAATGACAAACATCATAGATGCTCAAACATTTTAAGCTTTGTGAAGATTTTTGTTACTGCCCTGGAATACTGTCAAGGTGCATCTCATCTTTACTTACATATTGATTCTGCCCAGAACAATGAAAATAAAAAGGACAAATTAAACTTTTTCACTTCTCGTTGGTTTTTAGGACAAAAAAGATGACCTTTTGGTTGGACTGAAATCAACAGCAATTTTAATGGGAGACAAGACCAGGACCTGGTTGACAGGATTTAGTTGTATCATGATCAGTAACCTATTACTTGCAGGGTATCTATCGGAACAGACTCTACCATACTATGTAGCCGTAGCAGTTACAGCTGGCCATCTTGGTGTGCAGGTAAACCTTGAGTGAAATATCATTGCAAATTCAGTGGACATTTTGTAAATGCCTTTCCTGTCAAATTGATGGAAAAAAGCACTGGAAATGTGAGAAATAGCCACAATTTCCATCACAATCTACCAGATATTGACCATTTTACCAGATGTTTTCCCTTTCACAAGTACGTCATGAAAAAACGAGCTAGATATTTTATCCTATCCTTACAATTATTTGAAGGGACATGCAGTCATCTCAATTAGGGGATAAATGCGAGGGTGCCCGGTCTTAAATGTGACTCGAGACTGACGATGACGTCATCGTAGAGGCTGAGCGGACCTCGGCTGTCGCCTCGGTCCGCTGCCTCTGTGATGATGTCATCGGAGGTCTCGAATCACATTTAAGACCGGGCACCCTGCTTTTATCCCCATTCATAAACACTCAACATTAAAATGTTGGGAATCGACAAAAACATTGAATTTTCGACAAAATTTTACAGATCACATTTTAATTCTCCCAGCTAACTTAGGACTCTATTATGACGTCATGTTTAGTTTCTTGCGATAGAAGCGAACAACTTCAAGCCAAAAGAAAGTGAACAACCCCGCAAATATTTTCACTTTACATATTGATTGGAATCTCAAGTCATCGAACGAAATTTACTTGGATTAATGTAGCGTAAACTCATTTATGAGGCTGAGCATTAAAACAAAGAAACTAACTTCTAGCTGGCTGTTGTTTACAGTGAAGTTCTCGTTCTGCACTACAAAAGGTTCACTGTATACGGTAAATACACAGTGCTGTGCAGTTATGGTGTAACTACAAGGAATACTGTGTGCAGTGCTGCATTCAGCCACATGCAGACATTTGACAGCAAGCTAACGCACTTGCGTTAAAGATCCATGACTAAGATGGTGATTTAAACTGTCTTTAGCCTCTTTTGAAGAGGGTTATAGTGTTGGTACTTTCGAAAATGTGTTCAAGCTTTTAATTAAGAATTTAGATTATGCAGACCTAACGTCAGGCCTAGCTTAAACTATTTACAATATTAGTTCATAAGTAGCCTAGCTCGTAGAAATACTGTAATGACCGTGCTGCCTGTTATGCCTGTTAGCGGAATTGGTTCGAACGTAAAACCTGACACTGTCAGTAAAACCTGTGTTTACCGTTGCTTTGCATGTCATCGTTAATATTTACCAAAGGCCCCATGCTGGCATTAGCAGCACAGATACCAAATTCACTTTTCTTTACCACTCCAACTTACGGAGATTGGGAGTGGAATATCTGTAACAGGCAGACTGTGAACAAAATGTACCCATGGCATATAAGGTTATAGGCCTAGGCTAGGGCCTATGCTCTTTTTAAGACCCATACCACTGCCAGCATCCAAGAAGAAGATGAATGTAGTTTTGCTAGCATTCATTCATGGGATGAAATGAGCATTATGCTTTTGAGTGGTTATAGCTACAGGGGTGCTAGGCTTAACAGTGTAATACTACAGTAGTTTACAGTAACTGGTTTTCTTACTCAGATGTTATGGTTTATATTGCTATGGTAACACATCATGGACAAAGCATAGTGCACATTGCAGTGGTAACAGTGATATTCAGTTCACCTTTAAAAAGTAATTCTCCTAAGTGGCAAAGGCCAGTCTCGAATGCGATTCAAGACTGGTCTCGAATGGCTTTCAGCCAGTCAGAATGCAGGAATTCAAGAAAGGTGTTCATGAATTTGAATTAGTATACCCTGAAATTGTATTTCATACATGTATTGCTCTCTTAAACCATGTGACAAGATTTTTGTGACAGAATCATTAAATTCAGACAGAAAACTCCTTGATTTACCTTTTACATGCAAAAGCTATGTCCTGATATGTGATACTTGCAGGAAAGATGGAGGGAGCTTTAACTGGTGCTTCAAAGTTTGGGTGATTGTCAATTCCCATGAAGTCAACTCTGTTCATTGTTTTAGTGACAGCTGTCACTGCTTGTTCAGAGAGGGTAGTTAGCAGCTTGCTGGCACTGGTAAAAACTTTGAGGATCTTATAGTGACTTTTAGTATCTTTCCAATTTGTAATTTGGGTGCAACCTTCTAAATCTTTTACAGACAGTACAAGTCACACATGTTTGCACAGCTGCAGAATATTTGGCATAGTTAATTTTTAATGCACCCATACAAAAATAAGCTTCGTAACCCTTGCACACATTACCAGAACTACCCCGATGGCTCTTCCTGCCATATTGATCATGATCATGTGGACATGGAACAGCACTTTCGTTGTGTTCCTGTCTGCTCAAGTTCTGTGATTCTGTCTTTGCATTGGTTATGTTTGGATAAGCTGAAAGTCTTTTAAACAATAAAGCCTTTGATTTGTGATGAGTCATTATTTCTCCTACACCAACATGAAGGAACCAGATTGTTTCCAGATGTCATTGGTTTATTATTTTCCTTTGTCTTTGCACTTTATCTTTTCATACAAAAAAATAATGGAACAATTTTCATAATACTTGATTCTTTTTATCACTTCCTCCATTACAGGTTGGTACATTGGATATAAACAATCCTGAAGACTGCTGGAACAAGTTTTGCTCCAACAATAGAATAGGTGCTATCTTGTTTGCAGGAATCATAGCAGCAACTCTGGCAAAAGTTAGCTTAGATGACAAAACTGATGGGACAGATACTCAGGAGAACCTTACATGAGTTTGGATAAATCTCTCAGCCCTCCTCAACCCTTCCCCTGCTGAAGAGGATTTATCTTTGAGAGTGAAAGTCAAATTTTGTAGAGGGCAAAGTGCTTTTCTGTGGAATCATGTCATCTTCAAAGAAGCAGCAAGCCCAAGATACAAGGAGAATTAGATTAATTATAGATATTAAGGTAATATTTAAGACAAAATGCTTGACAAAAGAAATGAAGACTAAGGAAAGGATGGCGGTTAGTTTGTTAAAGACCCTCTCTTCCATATTTAATACAGAATGGCAACTGTAATATTATCAGATAAGTTGTTAAATTACAATAAAAGTACAAAACAAATGAAAACAAGACTGGCATCATGAGTATTAAATGAATATGTAACACTTATCATGCATATGAATAAGTTTCTCTTGACATGCTTCCAAATTGCAATTTCATAATCAACACAGTTCACAACTTCTTAACATGCTCTTTACGGGTCAAACAATGCACAATTTATTAACATTCTTTTTATCGATGAATGACCACTCCCATCAGGAGAAGCTAGTAACTTTGTTCTTTTTGAGTTGCCAAGCCAAGTCTTCATATATCTCTATCTTCAAATAAATTCAAATACTTATCTACTTTTGGTTTCCAGTCATCTCTTCTTCACCTTTGGTATAAAATAAAATCCTCTTCACCAATGAAATATATGAATACAATCTAACAAATACCTGCCTTTCTTTCCTCTACATTATTTATGGCAATTCATGATTTTTCTACCTCTTCAGTGAATTTTTACCTTCAAACAATGGCTTCCTTAAAAGAAATAAGACTTAAAGGTCACTAATTCAATGTTTATAAGTGATTATCTCCAAAAATCTGGTGGTTAATACTTTTTGAGGTAAAGTTAGTGAATACATCTACAAGCAATACAAGTAAGTCACAAAACATAACCACACTTGAATGTATCATATCATCATTGCACAATACTTGAATACTATCAATGCAATTGGCATACACATGCTATGTGAATTTTGACTTCATAAGTTAATTTGTTTTACAATATAGTTAGCATGACTACCCACTCACAGCAGTAACTCATCCACAACCACAAACTTACTTCACCCCCTAGCCCCTGTAGTGACAAAAACTTTATTCTCTTATCACCACTTTTATTAAATTACAGTAATCAAAACATTCACCCAGGATGATGGCACATTCTTCATATTCCTTACATTGAATGGCCTGTATGTATGCAGTCATGTTACTTGTCAAGAATATTATATGAGGAACACTTTTCAGGAAATTACAATGAAATAGTCACTTGGTACTCTTATTGTTTACTTTCAATGACCTGATTAGAGCCTCTTCCAAGGTTGTATGCTACCTTATGATGTTTATGATGTTTAAATGTTTTAGCACAGGGAAATAAAAAAAAAACAGTAACCAAGAAGTGCCATGTGAACAAAACTTTCCTTTCATCATCAAAGCCTAGGATGGTAACCTCAGACCAAAGCAGAGGCATTTCTGAACTTTCCATTTGTCACTGGAGAATAAACTAAATGTAATTCACTTCCCATGCTTCTTCACTAAAAGCATGAAAACAATCCTCCAGTCAATAGTTTAAAACCTTTATATTTTTTTTTAATAAATGGCACCATCATTATGTTTCAAGATAGGTTAGATCTAACTTACCTCCCTAACAATGAAATATTTACTACAGGGAGACCAGTAAAAGCAAGTTAACCAACACACTGTTTCAGCTGCAAGTTTGTAGCTTCAACAAAACATGTCTGTTTCATTACACAGTAGTACTGAATGATACAAATGACATCACATTTAACATCCCCTTTTAAGGTCAAGTCAAAACTATACTGTTATTCAAAACCAATATTCCAAATATTTTCTAAGGTATCATTTCCAATTTATCCCCCCCCCCCCCACATAAAAAGATTCATACTCGAGCAACAATGTTACCTATTCATGGACTATAAGTATGGACTATATGCAGCCAGGCATGCAGACATTTTGACCATGTATGGCTCATTCATAACTAAAAGTTACAGTATTTTTGGAGTTACAACCTGCCTTTAGAAGGGTTTTCATGGAGTTTGGCTAGAATATGTGTAGTGCACACATAGGAGGAAGCCAGTTATATGCTTCATAACAATGACACAACTCTCTTCTGTACATTCAAAATGATCAGCGCACTTTAGGAAACTTGCTGACAAGCCCTAATTCTGAATCTCTGACAAGAATTTTGTTATCTCCACCACAAAGTCTAACTTATCATGGATATCAACCAATTTCTGATAAAAGCACATTTATATGTCACTCATAACCTCAGTAGATTAAGTTTCACAGCTCATTAGGTTTGTTTACCAATTCAAAACACACCCTTTAATATCCTACCAAATCATTTAAAGAGCTTGAAGGGCTCAAATAAATAAATTTCTCTTTAAAACCCTAGATTAATGCAAATTTCAGGAGAACATGAAAAATCCTTTCAATAACATAGGTAAATCAACCCTACTCCTGACAATCCTGTTTCATTTTCTTCTGTAGCGTGAGAACCATACTGAATCAAAGCACATGACAAATTCAAAGATAAAGACCGTCTCTTCCGTCATAAGTCACTGACAATCTCCCATAATGTCAGGTTTCTTTGTTTATAAACATATCCACACTTCATTGCTGATAATTTCTGCACTATAGTGGTTGAAATGTCAAACATGATTAGTTGGAAAGCATGCTAACTGAACTGCTACAAACTTAATACTGATTTATTTTTTTTTCCACGTAACTTGTTCACATGAGACTTTCACAGCTTTCCTCTCACTACAAACTGATGGCCCCTAAAGCTGGCCTGAATTTTGTTCAACCTGGGTAAGCGCATGTTATCACACAAAAATTTCAACACTTGCAGATTTTAGATGTAACACATTGGTATTCTACCTTCCAACTCATGATGTTCAAAACTACAACAGGACCAAGTGTAAAAGGTGTTTAAGGTACTTTCATAGCTTCTTCAAACCTGACAAGCTACTCGCACAAAATCCCTGCTTCTACAAACATCAGTTTATTTCCTAGGGCAATTAATAAAATTGGACATGTATTTAATGGTTTGAATAATTTTATAACAATTTCAGATCACAACTCTTTAAAGAGATGGATTTGATTTGATCCCCCTCCCCAACCCCTAGTGACTCATGGGATTGTAATGAGTTACTAGGAAGGTAAGGCCACCAATGGAGAACTAATGTACCCAACATTCTTAAGCCTCTGGACACATTTTCTGTATTAAGACACATGGAAAGTTAACAAGACCTCAGAAGGCAAAACACACACATCAGAGCAAATAATGATAATGTCCTAATGGATTTTGTCTTTCTTGACATAAGTGAAACTGTTACAAACAACAGTACTTCAAATTTAAAGACATCTGAAAACTTCATTTGGTATTTTCTAAGAACTTCCAAAAATTATACTAAAAATTACTTGTGAAGTCTACTGCAAAGATTTCAATATTCTTCAGGCACTTAACTAATCATTTGCTTTAAATTTTTAGTGAAATGATTGTCCAAAATTAACAGCTGTTCTGCTTTTCAAATCATCACTATCGTTATTGCAAATTTGAAACAGGCAGATGAAACGTTAAAACCAATTGATGATCAAAACACAGAGCAACATCTATCTCTCTCACATGCACATAAACAAACAACATACTCACCAAATTATCACAGATCCATCTGATCAACAATGCTCAACATAATGTTGATCATATTACACACTAAAGTGTTGACTTGTGTATCTTCAACAACATAACCATACTAAGTAGTACAAGACAATTAACTATAAAAAATAGGTCATTTGTTGACAGTATTTTAGAATGTTGTTGAATATTGTTTTAAGATGGACAAATGGCACACGTGCAATTGTTAAGTACTTCTGCATGACCTTTGCATAGAGAATGATAATGCAAGAATGGTGCACAACAAAATAATGGACTTGTTGTTTTTTTTTTAAGGTATGCCCTGTTTGAAAGGAGGGCAAGATATAGGCACCAAGCCAAATTTACTTTCCAAAGAATATATGGTTATGAGGTATCATGGTCTTAGACACTGGACATCAGGAAATATTAACAGCTATTGAGTAATCTTCAATACTACATTCACTGTGTTACCATAATTAATGCAATCAATTTCTAGTGGCAGTATTATGCCAACGGATTACCAGATGCACAACTGAATAAATGACCTACATACCAAAATGAAAAGTATTGTGACATGTACCAAATGCTTGAGAAATTTCATAGTGTCATGGCAAATTTACTACCACTCATGCACCAATTTGCTTTAACCCCCCCCCCCCCCCAAAAAAAAAAAAAAAACAACCAACAGATTTTGTTTTCATTGCTTGTATACTAAGATTTAAATCAATATTTTTCTTCAGGCATCAGAGCAGATTAGAAAATGTAGCACTGCTCTCCCACTTATTATACTTTTACACTAATATTTCCAACTGATTCAAACAGCACACAGATCAACCAGTACCAATTTAAGAAAACAAAAATGTCGATATTATTTCTTCCACCAAATGAGATTTAAAAATGTTTTTCATGCTCAAGGAACCAACATACTATCTGATATATTTATTTACATTCTTGAATATTCATTGCATAAATTAAATATCTTTAAAGAAATAATCCATCTTTTGGAGAAGTGTTTCCTTAACACTTCAGATGATATAAATTCATTGTTCAAACAACAATGTTGACAATGGCATAAGACAACATGTGTTAAACATAAAAATGTTGATAAGTAGCTTAAGATACAACATGTCAACATATCAATGCTGACAGTAACTCTAAAACATGACATATCAACATCAAATAGTTTACAAGACTGATATATAATTTTCATTTTCTGGTGGATAAGAGTTTGCATAAGCTCAGTTGGTAAAGATCTTGTCTACTTTAAAGATAACTCTGTAGAGTACACAGATTTTCTTTCTGCTCACTGTATCTCTGGCCTTTAATTCACCATAGTAACTTCTGAAGCTTCAAAGCTTCCCAATTAAATACTTAATTTACTTAATTTCAGATTCTGGCCAGCAAGCAGACACTTTGAAATGTATCAGTCAAAACAACCTTCAAAGGTTCCCAATTTAATGGCTTGTGACTCACATGAATCACATCTTGAAAGTATTTTCAATTTTGAACTGCTATTTTCAGTTGCCTTAACCCTGCCCTAACAAGAAGCTACAGGAGGAACCTTATGGTAAAATACAACTTTGCTTCCACAAGAAGCATTTAAAATGCAGGGTATGACGACAGCAGAAATTCATCTTTAGCCAATTTTCACTTCCACAAGATGGTAAATCCACATATTATGCCCCCTCCCTGAAGAAGCCCCTCCCCCACCCAATGTTTCTCAACTAGTGATCTAGCTTCCAAAAACTCCATAACTGCATATATTAACAAGTTTTGGAATGAAATAAATATCTTCCATTGCATAGAATCTGTGATACACTAAGACTTTCATCCTATGTCACAACTTTTCAACAAAGGTTCCTGGAAATAGTCCTGTCTTGCCATTTCTTTGAGATGTTCCTTTGAACCAGCCATCTTCACGTTTCTTGTGGACAAATATGATGTCGCCAGGCAGCAAGTGTAACTCCACATCACTGTGTGCAGGATAGGAATCAACAACACGGTATCTGAAATGGAGGTGTGGAAGAAACCATATGATCAAAATGTTAAGGAATCAATGTGGGTGAAAAAAATCAGGAATCTGGGTAAATCCTTCCAAGGAAGTTTTGGTATTTAGCAGGAAATTTTGGCAATTGTGGTGAAATTTTATTTCTTCTTTTTTTTACACGAGAAAATGCAAAAAAGGGTTGAGAAGTTTAATTTCCAAAGAAATAAACACTTTTTCATGCCCTTGGGATAAATACAACCTTACAAACTGCACAAAAAAGTGTCCTTTAGACTTCGAGCCTTTGAAGGCTTGAGGCAAGTATATAATATAGCCACAACAGTGTGAAACTTTCATTCTTCGTTTTCTTTGTTAAATTCCTCACTGATGGGAAGCAAAATCTAAGGATTTTGTTCTTGTAAGTACCATTTAAAAAAATGAAATCTGCAGCAAAAATAAGCCAAGATTATTAAAACCTTGGTAATTTTTGGTCAACAGAAGATTTATGCTTGATTTAGTGTTTAATTATGGCTTTTTGACCATTTCCCATCCTGCATGCATACCTGGTGTCTTTCTTCATTTGAGAGAAGTTGCAAAGTCTTGCATAAATAAAGTTCACAGTTTGCAGGACTGAGAGTAAAATGAAACAGGAAGATCTCACAGACCCCAAGTTACTCTGAAATACTGTCTTTGGGAATCATAGAAAGTGCTTGATCAAAGTTTTACTTCAACCCCACTGTCACTAGCAATGTAAATCACAGGAATGATAACCATTATGTCAAGAGTTTAACCACCAAATATGTGAGAGCAAAGGAGAATGTATGGAAAAATATGAAAGTAATGTTCCACCAATCTTTTCAGGTTTGACTTAACTGAGACTTAATAAACACTAAGTACATTTCCCCAACAATATTTCCTGACCATGATTTCTTCTAAGACATAACCAGAATGCAAAAATGCATTGAGGTTTCGATGATATATGTTCTATTCCAAATAATGCCATGTCCCATATCTTTCAGTCACTGGTCAAGTGCTCCTATCTTAACATGTTGGAAAAATAATTTTAGGTTCATATTTGATCTTGGGAACTCCTGGGAAATTTTGCATTTTGACATCTGATGACTCAAGATGATGATCTTGGGAATTCTTGGGGAAAATTTGCTTTTTTGCCTTCTGGTGAACCCATGAGATGATCTTGGGAATTCTTAAAATTTTGCTTTTTGACCCCAGATGACCTTTGACATCCATCAAAAATGATAGAATTCTTCTTCTTACCATAATCAGGCATGTGAGTGGCAACTCAGAAAAATAGAGGAAATTTTGAGGGCAAACTTGGTACACGTGAGGCACTACATTCTATGGGCCCGGGAGCAATGCCCCGTTACAGTGTCAATGAGTGCCAACCTTCCCCACCATGACTCTTCTTTTCTTTCCCCCACCCCTACTGAAAAGAGATCAAATACCCTATACAATTTCTGGTATTAATAAACCGAGGTAAGTCCTAGCCATTTGTTCTTGTTTACACTTGACTTCTATCATGTAGGCTAGGTTATTTGTCCTTAGCCAAACTCCCCTGAACTCAGTGTAACTATGATAGCCTAATAGTTATAGGCCTAGGCCTATGCTCATTAATTTCGACTTCATTGGCCCCTATAACACATTATGCAACCATCCCGACTAAGCATCCCTCCCCCAGCCAAACAAAATGTTTTTAGGCTGGTTGTAGCAAAAGTCTCCTAAACGTAGTATGCAAACTTTGCGAGGATGTGGTTGCTTTCGAAGTTCCAGAACATTATACATCGGTATAGGCTAGATCACTGAGACCATACCTAATACACGTTAGGATAGCACACACCAGGTGGCTTCAATAACTCACCAGAAAAAAGCATCGTACAACAAAATTATGCAAGTTAAGCTTACAAAGAAAGTGCGGATGGCGCTTTTAAAGAATACTGCACATGTCAATATTACCAGAAATTTGCACTGACTAACATTACTCCTTTGACGATAGATGACAATAAGGCTGGGCCGACATATTCTCTATATCAGTTGCACACAATAAGTGTGTAGAAATCATGCAGGAGCTGGCTAACCGGTCGGACGATGTACGTACGTACGCTGGGTAAAAACACGAAACTTCTGTAGGCTACGGAAGCATTTGGTTATTGTAGTTAGTTACGTACAGTCGGCTCTACTGCAATGGAAACTTGCATCTGATTGGATAGAATACCAATGGCTGTTTGTACTGGGAGTCTGGGATAAATTCACGTTGTATGCAAGGAAGAATGTGGAAATGCCGGGACACTTTGTCAAGATACTAGGAGCGGGAAAAAACGGAAACTGAGAAAAGTAGCGGATTCCCGCAGTATAAAAAGCGGAATTCCGCTAAATAGCGGAAGTCTCACATGTCTGCATAATGCATGTACATACCAAGTATGAAATTTATTCAAGCTTCCTAACTTGAGATATCGTGTTAAAAACATTTTCAGTGTTTGACCCCTGGTGACCCTACATGACCTTTGACCTCCACCAAACATGATAGCATTCATCTTCCCACCATAACACATCCACATACTACCTATGAAATCTATCCAAGCTTCCTATCTTGAGATATCGTGTCAACATGGTTTCCAGAGTTTGACCTCCGGTGACCCCGGATGACCTTTGACCGTCACCAAAAATGATAGGGTTCTTCCTCTTACGATAACACACCTACATACTAAGTATGAAATTTATCCAAGCTTCCTAACTTGAGATATCGTGTTAACAAGGTTTTCAGCATTCGACCCCCGGTGACCCCAGATGACCTTTGACCTCCATAAAAAACGATAGGATTCTTCCTCTTACCATAACGCATCTACATACTAAGTATGAAATTTATCCAAGCTTCCTGTCTTGAGATATCGTGTTAACAAGATTTTCAGAGTTTGAGCTCCACCAAAAACGATAGGGTTCTTCCTCTTACCATAACACATCCACATACTAAGTATGAAATTTATCCAAGCTTCCTAACTTGAGATATCATGTTAATAAGGTTTTCAGCATTTGACCCCTGGTGACCCCAGATGACCTTTGACCTCCACCAAAAATGATAGGCTTCTTTCTTTACCATAACACATCCACATACTACCTATGAAATCTATCCAAGCTTCCTAACTTGAGATATCGTGTTAACAAGGTTTTCAGAGTTTGACGTCCGGTGACCCCAGATGACCTTTGACCTCCACCACGAACGATAGGGTTCTTCCTCTTACCATAATACATCTACATACTAAGCATGAAATTTATCCAAGCTTCCTAACTTGAGATATTGTGTTAACAAGGTTTTCAGCATTCGACCCCCGGTGACCCCAGATGACCTTTGACCTCCATCAAAAACAACAGGGTTCTTCCTCTTACCATAACGCATCCACATACTAAGTATGAAATTTATCCAAGCTTTCTATCTCGAGATATCGTGTTAACAAGGTTTTCGGAGTTTGACCCCTGGTGACCCCAGATGACCTTTGACCCCCACCAAAAACAATAGGGTTCTTCCTCTCAATATGGGGCATCTATGTACCAAGTTTGAGAACTGTCAGAGTTTCCCTTCTTAAGATATCGTGTTAACGAGCAAAGTGTCACAAACACACATACACACACATACACACGCACACACACACATACACACACACTCACATACACACATACATACACACATACGCCATCACGAATGCATTGGTTTCTCTTATCATCGAAACCAAAAACCCTTTTTACCTTTCTCTTGCAAGAGGGGCAGTTTTTGGCGGCCTTTCTTCCTCTATATGGTTTTCCATCTCACTGCCCCCTGTTGCACCATGGATGGGAGTTCCTGATGTATGATGCACCTCCAGGGGTGGTGTGGTTCTTACTGGTGGTGGGGGTCCCTGCACAGGGTGAGGAAAATCAGAACTAGTCGATTTCCTTCTCGTCTTTTCCCTTTTCTCTTTCTGAAAAATTAAAAGTATGTAAACATTGCTTCGATGTGTATCCTCTCATCTGTATCTTTCCAACAGAATGGTACCAAACCAGGGTCCCATTAAGTAGGGTTGTAATCGATCTTAAGGTTGATTGGGATAGGACTGTTGCATAATAGACCAAACATATGATCAAGCATTTAACTCTTGACAAAACTGGGCCCAGATAAAGCTTTACACCAGACCTTGCAACGGGTGACCCCTGAGTATCTAATCCCCATCCCCTACTCACAGTCCATTATGACTGGCAATAACCATTAAAACCACATTTACTAGGTGTTAACAATTTAAACATTGCTTCTTTTTAGTTTATGGGTTACGTATCAACTTGAGTGTCATTACACTGACACTTCAAATGCTTCCTCTCATGTCAGTGACCATACTCCTACTACATTCACATTATTTCATACTTAACCGAAAGTCTCGATGTAAATTTCAGTACTTAACAACTTTTCAAGGTATGTGTTTTAAACCACACATTTAAACTGTGCCACCAATAAAAACGGGTTTTATGCATCAGTTGAACACATTACAGCTATATATAGTAAAAAACATGCACATGGGACAAGTTTTCACACACAAAAATATGGCAATGTTCTCGAATCCAAACCACTGATTTCATACTATGTTTTACAATGATCATGATACAAGCAGAAGCAGAAACTTCTTCCACCAATGAATGTCTCCAAGTGCAAAAAGGAAAATAATGATGCAAAATAAGTATGACTGCACAGCAATCCCTTCTAGATTTCTTTGAAAAAGGTCATAATTGCTAACAGCCAGATGACACTGCATTTCTAGCACTGGTAAAATTTTTTAGCAACACATACTTGCACCCAAATGCCATGTGGGAATCAAGGACACACTAAATGTACATAAACTTCTAGTAGAAAATATCTAAAGAAAGCATGGCCTCATGTACTAAAATTTGAACTCTTAACTATAAAGAGAAATCATCATGAGGCATGCAAAGTTATGCCAGGTCCCAAATTTTACACAGCCCTATAATGTTTGAGTCTTTTTTTTTCTTCCTTTGCTAAAAAGTGTGAACTTGAAAGTACCTCAGAGAAATATATCACAACAAAAACACTTTCTAGCAGGCATTATTTACTGAAAACTTTAGGCTAATGATGTAATGAGTAATGAATTCTCTTTTCTTTCCCACAATGCATTTAGCTAGCAAGGCAAAACACCATTAAATGAAAAGCAAACATAGGCATGGGAAGCAGAGGTTGAATCCCCCCCAGTCAAAAAAGTCAAAAATGTGGTGGGGCAGAAAGATGCTCCTGCCTCCCCTTGATTCACAGACGAAAACCTCTTATTTCTTCCCTCTATGAAAATGTCAATTTTGGAGTAATTTTCCTCACAATTTGCTCAATATGTTGCACCAAATTACATCTACACTTCCTCAAATATACAAAAAAATTTCAAAGGCAAGGGGGAACCTCCCTCCCTTTAGACCCCTCCCACAGGATGGTGGTCTGAAATAACATTCAGCCCCCAGTCAAGAACAGCTTCCCACGCCTATGCAAGCAAAGAAAATTTGAAACCATGCAAGTGACTCATGGATGCATGAAGTAAAGAGAAAGCAGATTTGCATTCTGCAGAAATGATGGATGAAAATAATAACCAGAGAGTCTGCACTTCAAATCACATGCAGTAAGTAAAAGGCTCAGTCCATGCCAAATCACCCAATTCTTAGACAGGTTGGACACTGACCCTGTCAGGTTTGAAACGAAAATTTCTGTGTGTTCATTCTGACCATAAAGGATCATTTAGATGATTTTTTGCAAAATCTGGGAGGGTCCATATCCAGGCCTGGGTGATTTGGCATGGAATGACCCAAAATTTACTGAAATTTTTGAGGCTCACATTTATCACTAATAACATTACTTCCTCCACATATACTACAAGGAGGCAATGGAAATTTGTAATTTTCCCCAGTCCACCATTTTCACAAAGTCTGCTCTACCTTTACTTATTATTGCAGAGGGCGCTTTTGATGAATCTCACCTTTTCACCTCTGAGAATGACAGTAGCTTTAGGAATGGGAGCAAAGGCAGAAGCTGTATAGTCGTTGGGATGAGATGCATGACTAGGAGACAAGCATGCAGTATTAGTTCTTAATCTAGTCTGGCATGCACAACATTCACTTTGACACACAGCATTTTCAACAGGAGATGTGGTCTGAGAAGGACCAGGTTGGGAACGGCTGCGATGAAAGCGTTTAGCGTCACGCTCTCCTTCGCTGTACCTTCGTGGTCTGAATCGGTCGATCCTGTTTTTAGAAGGAGAGGTAGTAGGGGATGAAGGGGGAATGTCACACACATGGTGGGGGGTACAAGGAACACTTAGCTGTCTCTGTACCTGGTTACGTGGAGAAGAGCTACCATTTGCCTTGCTAGTTCCTTCCTCGGGTGAGGAGCCATATTTTCTGCCATCAATAGAAACCACAGTCTTACTTGAAATACGACTAGCACTTTTACTTCTTCCCCTAGCTCCAGACCTTGCATATCCATTTCTAGGAAAGTGAGACCTGTTTTCTTGATTACGGTGTCCATGTGAGGTAACATCTTCATCGTGTAACATCTGGTCTAAGACACTTTGAGGAATACCAGTGCCAGACGACAGTCGCCTGCCATCCTCTAAGTTTCTATGTCTGTTTCCTTGTCGTAAAGAAGTTCTTGAACCTGAAGCAATATTTGGTGTATCTGACACAACTCTGCTGACGGGAGGACTTCCAACAAGAGGCGGGGGACTGCCTCTTGAAGGGGCACCATGGTTCCCCGCTAATGTCCCTTTCTGTGCCATTTCCCTTAATAGCTGCTGTTGCCTGTTCCTCTCATTCTGTAATTGGGCAACAGTCTTCTGACAATCCTGCTGCATAATGGTGGGGGGCTTGGGTCCCCCTTTGATTCGACCTGCTGTGGCTTGAGTTGCGGCATTAGCTTGAGATGTACTGTATGGGGTTGCTGTAACTTGCGATTGCTTCGGCCTAACTACTGGTTGTGAGGAAGACTGTAGTTGGTGTGATGGTGAGGAAGAATCCGGCAACGGGAAAAAAGTTGATACTCCTGGTGAGGCAGGGGTACTTGACCTAGTGGTATTGCTCATCCTGAAAGAAATGAGGAAAAAAGCTAGGGTCACTTTCTATCACACTTTCAAATAATCACTATCACAGATGTGCCTTACACAGCATGTAATGAATGAGTTTTCAATATTGTGAAACAATGAACATGAACATTTACCTCACATATCTTGAAGACCTAACAAACATATCTGTCATATTTCATGGCAACAAAATTCATCAAGACAAAAAAAATTGCACAACAAAAGTGCATTTAAATGTTACACCAAAATATGCAACAAAACATAGAAGGAAAAATATATTTCAAGCCCACAATATACCGATTCTTCTACACTGTCCAATCAAAGTTTACATGACATGAAGATGGGTCACTTTTTAAAAGATGGCACCAGGCCTCGACGAAAAAGCTCACCAACTCGCCATTGGCAATTTGGCGTGTAACATTTCGCTCATGACGACCTTCACTTACACTATATTACACTGGGTTTTGATGCCGCTTGCCAAATGGCGAGTTGGTTTGGAAATTTTTGTTGAGGCCTGGATGGAACTGAGGTCAGAGTGACAATAAAGGTCATCAGCTTTCAGATGTGCTCAAGTGTAAACTTTCAACCAGAGAAATACAAACATTATGGTTGGAAACCTCAAAAAAAAAAAGATACCAGACCAACCCAGTCACACACACACACTAGTAACCATCAGAGCAGTGGTAGTTTGTTCATTCGTTCCTGGCTTAACAAACCAGCATATTGTATCTCACTGTAATATGGAGATAGTGTGGCCAGCTATGTGGGCTACCACACTTAGTACCCTGCAGAGCACAGAGATAGTTTGCTCACACATTTCTTGCTTCACAAAGCAACATACTGATTTAACTGTAGTATGAAGGCAGTTTGGCCAGCTGTGCAGGCTAAAATACTAACTGACCTACATCTGACAGTTTCTGACTAGTGTGATTGTAATGACAGGTGACTAAGAAAAAATCCATTGTAAATACAAAGGTGGATTAGTACAAATTACCACATCATACAAAAGTAATTTGAAAACAAATCAAGGGGAGCTGAAACTAAACCACAACAATGGCTGATTCCCAAACTTTCATGCCTCAATAGACACACCAATTGCAGGCCTGCTATATACCACAATTCAGCACACCTCTTTGCTGAGTCACTGAACCACTTGTTCAAGGACTGGTCTACAGGCACAAACACTCTCTTCGAAATTCCTTTGAACTGATTCCAAAGATACAACCACCATTTAATTTTTTAATTTTGTAACTGAGCAGAGCAAGAATCAATTTCCCATAATGACGTATTCAAAGTACCTTTCTATAAAGTGAAATGGTGCTAGGGGTCTGGGGATGTAGGTAGTGCCAATTTAGGTAAGCAGTGTAAAAATAGAGATATTTGGAAGTCTGATTCCCCGCTGAGTCAAAATAGCAATCTCCAGTATACCAATCCTGAACGCTCCTATGAAATCAAACTTTGACTTGCAAACTGCAACTTCACTTCCCCTCCCCTACTTCATGATGGATTTGACATTAATAGTTATTACTACATATGTGGCTGCTTAGTCATAAAATAAAATGCCCCTCATGGTCTGTATTAACCTCTAAGGGTGATTTACTTATTTCCAAACATTTTCTGCTTTGACATAATCTTGCTACTTTGAATGCATGGATATATTTACAAGGTCATTAAAATTAAAATATATAAAGCTGTCAATGACTCAGAAGCTTTAGGTGCTGTCTTTCTTGGGACTACTGGTTAGAGCATCCGACTTGCAGCCGGAAGGTCTAGGGTTCAAATCCTGGCCGGGTCATACCAAAGACTTTAAAAAATGGAACCTACTGCCTTTGTGCTTGGTGCTCAGCATAAGCAATGGAGTAGGGCAAACAAGCCAGTGAGCCACAACAGGTAAAAAGGCCGTGGTCGTCTCGACTTGAACCAATTGGTTGGAAACTGGGACGTTAAACCTCATCTAACTAACAAATTCTTGGGACTACTTGGCTCATAAATTGTCCACTTTTGAACTTAGTCACCCAGGAACATCAAGGCTCTCTCAAAGCAAGGATCACACTGTGAGCTATCTACAACCTTGAAAGGTGTTTAACACCCACCTCAAAGAAAATCTTTGGACTTACTGCTTTGACTACCCAAGCAGAACTTCCAAACTGTTAATCACAATTAAATAAATTCACAAAATTTCCACTTATCAATTCCAGCCTAGTGACATTGAACGATTAACCCATTGGAGGTGACAAATATAAAAGTATTCGTAGATAAAGTAGTGCAAACCTTGACATAATTACTGATATTATGATAATAAATGTGTCATAGTCTGGTAATTTGCCATCCTGCTTAAAAAAATTCAACCCTAATGAAGGCAAAACAATGCTGAATAATGTTCTCAGGCAGTAGCCTGTCTGTGTTCTTCATTTGCAACAAGAATCATAGAACACATTTTTTTTTTTTATTTCTTTTTTCAGGGGAGGGGGGGAATATTTTAGAATTTTATCAAGATGTGTCAAACCCAGTAAGATTACATTAGCCTGGCACCCTGCTTGCACCTAGTATGATCAAACCTACGATATGCATGATATTCTGAAGGACAGTCTCGGCACAAAACCTCAGAACAATTCTTTCTTTGTCAGGCCTTGTTTTTTGACTTACATCAAACCCAGACAACTTTACTCTCAAGCTACTGTTATCACAACAGTGATATGAAAGATATCCTAAAGTAAAATCTCAGCACTAGGGTTTATAGCTATATTGATCCTACTCTGAAAGTGATTGATTAGTAGAGACATGTTTAAATGAAAACAAAGACCTGCCTTTTCTTGTCACTTGTGCAAAGAGACGTAAGTGTATTTTGAGACTTTTATGAACTGCTTACATGTCATAGTCTCATAGCCAGGAGACAAAAATCCAGAATAGGTGGATTGTCTTGCAAAGTGTTTTCACTGTTGTATAATCCTCCCTGCTCTAACAGAAAGAGTTTGTTGACAGACCCAATGCCACATTCAGCAGATGTACATGAGACAGTAAAAGCCATTGAGGCTACGTGAAATTTCTGAACCTATGTGCTCCATCTTTCTTCAGACACAATGTTCATATTTATATGTCATATGACCTTCCTGTAATTTTAATGGTTTAATTTACCATAGCCCCTGATGACACTTTATGTTAGGGTTCTACCCTGCACAGTCAGCTGGCAAGTGGCTCACTAAGTTACCCTTTTGGGACACCATAAAAGGAGCTAGGGGAAACTGGAATGGCAAACTGGAGCTCAAAATGTATCCCACAATACATCTGAATAATTTGATCATTTCAAACATTGTTATTGTGGGAGTGTGTGACAGAATCTGACCCAGCAATATTCAACTCTTCCTGTGCTCCTGAAAACATTTAATTCAGTGCCATTTTCACAACTTTTACTAGTTTCAAATCGGCAGACTGTTTGAGGCAGGTGACAGTAATTTCCTTTTTGCAAATCTGCCAATTATTACCCTCCATTAGATACTTTTGCACACAGCCAGATTCATGTTTATACCATACAGGCCAAAGAAGACAAAATACAAAAGGTTTTTTCATCTTATTGATAAACATTACTGAAATGTTGTATGTCACAACTTTTGTATTGACGAAGTGAAACAGTATTAAGGCTGTTCCCCCCCCTCCCCCCCCCACCATGAAGCTGAAACCACTTTCATGGAGCAATGACCCAAAAGACACTGTATCATACTGTTACAATCCAAACTTATGAGCGATATATGATTCATCTAACAAGTACTACCACATGGACACATTCTGGCTCTCAGGTGACTCCTATTTTGTATTAATACATTCCAGACATACTCCATGACTTTTCTCAATTACCTGTATGGCTCCATATAGTTTCCAGGAAACACGCCAACCTTTCCGCTGGAGAGGGACATGCCTTTGAACCAGCCATCCGTGCAAATCTCGAATACAGTAAAGAACTCCCCAGCACTGACTTCCAATTCATCAGCATTCTGAGGTTTATAGGAATATCTTGCTTTGTAACTGTAAATAAAAGTTATATTAAACACTGATAGCACAGAACTGCAGCTTTTATGCTAAAATGTGATTGAGATATTTCAAATTCACTGTTAAAGGATAGTTAAAATGTAATGAACCACATTCTATAAGGACCTTACAAAAAAAATGCTTCAAACTAAGTAAGTTTGAAACTTAAAAATTCTCTTAAGAATTTTCTCTTCCAAAATCACAAGACAATCCAGCTGCAAGCCTTTGATAGAAGAAAAAGAAGTGATGTAATTAACTTAGCACCACAACCTAAGTGCTGATCTAGACCTGAACACAGCTTGAAATGATGGCATGGCTGTTGTAAGTGACACAAAGTGAAAGAATCAGAAAAGCTATGTTCCTATTTGTAACAGCACTATTTTAAAATCTTCAGGAAGCTAACAGCTTAAAACAAGCAGGTGACACAATTTATCCCTCATTTGTCATATTCATGACTATTACACAAAATCCTTGTTTGGTGTAGCGACAAATGTGATACTGAAAAACAACATATGATTCATCACTATGACAAATGAGTTTTGACTATTTGCCAGGATGCAACCAAGGGAATGAATTCACAGATATTCTGTAGTAGCAAAGGATTTTAGGTCTCCCAAATGTCGCAAAGTATTTAGTAATTTATCCTAATTCAATAATTACTTGTAACTTACACTTCTACGCTTGGCCTTGGTGATGATCCAGAGTCCGTACCATGTGCTACAGCTGACGGTGATCCTGGCAAGGAACCACCACCAAGCAAGACCTGTTAAAAAATAAACACATACATCAGATAAACATGTGTTTTTCTCTTTACCCAGTGGTCCTACATTTACAATGGTTTTAAAAAGGAAACTCACTGACTCAAATTTAAATGCTTGGCAAAGCCAGTAAATACCATAAAGCCTATCTACCAAATAGACTAAAAATGTAGATATGTTTTCCCTTCAAAACCTTCAAAGTTCTTCCTCCTAATACCTCTTCTCCCCTTTAAACATCTTTCTGAGATCTTACAGAATGTAATGATGTCACCCCACTTACATGGAAAGACCTTTCACAAATGATGAAAAAGAAGAGGTAGATTTATACAAAAGTTACTGAACTTTATACATGGTAAGCGCTAGAAAATGCTGAAAAGCCTGTTAAGCTTATTGTAGGATACACTTACCCATATGTAAAGTACCTGTGTCTTTATTACTCTTAAAGGTGCAATAAGGTCATTTATACTTAAACTTACCAAAGTCAACAATCTTTTCTACTACCATAATCACCTCCTACACCCCCCCCCCCAAATAATGGTCAGAACTTAGAAACTGCAAACACATGAAACACATGACAAATAGAATAACAAAGCTTGGAGTGATACCAGCGTTTCTTGAAATCAAACAGAACTTGCAAAAAGAAAGATATGCACCCATCTCACCTGGGGTACTGCTGCTAGAGGAGGTGGTTTCTTTCGAGAGACCCCACTATTAGCGACTTGAGTAGCACCATTTGAAGAGGCAGACGAGGTAACTACCAGAGTGGGAGGAGGGGAGGGACTCCCTGTGGAGGAGTTAGCCCCCTGCTGACGTGCTCCTAGTAAGGTTGCAGCAATGGGATTACTGGACCTGACTAGCTCTGGTGGGCTGATTTCCATTGAGTGCCGGTTGGAACCATTAGTACGTTCTTGATTGTCTTTCGGTCTTAGCTGGACCCCAAGTACTGATGTGAATGAATGCCTCTTGGCAGAGGATTTATTTCTGAGGGAGAAAGACCATTTTAAAGGAGTAAAACAATTTGCAAATGGTTTGGTAAAAGGGACTTGTCAGCTCAGGAACCATAATACGGTTAACCTGTAATGATGTGGTATCAAACAGTGCATGCACAGCCCTAAACCAATGCAGACAAACCACACTTGGAAATATCATTCTCAAGCTGCACAAAGTTGAACTGAACTCTCCATCTTCACCTTCAGGTCAAAGGTTATCTCTATCTTTCCTTTTAATGACTGAGGATTAATCAACTTTTTGCTGATTATGGTAATTATTTTTAAGTTTTAAACTCATTGCAGGGATAGCAGTATTCCCACTAGTTTTCTAATGTTATTACTCCTAAAATGATTGGTAAAAGTTTACATGATTCTTACACTGCTACCAACAATGGCTAGATCAGTCAGTACATCTAAACTGTGAATCATTCATGATTATGCAAAATTGCAAGCAGACATAAAACTTTTGCCCACCAAGAAAACTTAAAATTGTATTCATGAAGAAACTGCATATCTACCTCAGGTCCCCTCCCATCCTGTGCACCACTTAACTGTATCAGCACAACTTTGAGAAAGTGCTGAGTGAACTTGTTACAAGGTTCTCCAGTAGTTACAGTGTGCCATTTAAAGGGTGAGAGCAGTCTCCCCAAATTGTAATAGTCTAGTAGTCTATCCTGTTTCATGAATGGCTGTTGAGAATCATGTGACAATATTTTTCTCACTGAATGGTGAAATTTATGGGGTCTAACACATTGTTTTACCTTTGATGTGCAATATTTAACTCCTAAAATATAAAGAAAGGTACATGGAAGAGAAATGAGATATTAGTGAGAATTGCTGTTGCTTCAAAATAAGTTTGGGGCAACTGCTCTTGCCCTTTAATACTTTTTACTCTGACCTTAGAACCTCATCAGTAGTCATTAACACACCAAGTTTCAATGAACATATTTAGTATTATTTAACACCAAAAGCATTCATGGCACTGATTGGCTGGGTTGATTGTATATTCAAAAGTAAGGAAGGAAAAGTATGTCTTTCATTGTACAATATGTACTATCATCTGTGCAAAAAGTTGAGTCTTCAGTGTATGACTGCAGAAGAGTCAAATCTATCAGCAGCAAGTGATGCTATCACACCAATTGAGGGAGCATCAGTTCAGTGCTTGATCGGTATGCACGCAATCTGCTAGAAAGGATAATATCAAACTATAATGTGGGAGAACACGTTCAGTGCCTGACTGCTAAGCAGGTGTATCTGTCAGCAGCAAATGATGCTATGATACCACACGAAGAAGCATCAGATCAGTGCTTGACTGCTAAGCAGGCAAATCTGCCAACAGCATAAGGTGCTACAAAATCACACCATGCAGACTACTTGTTCAAGCATGTATGAGTCACAAAACATGATCCCCCTATAAAGCAGGTTTCTGTTAACCATCCTGAAAGAGCTTTGGTGACATCTAAATTATGAGAACCCTCTCGACTCCCATTAAAGCTATGCAAACTATTGGCGCTGTACATCTGATCTTTGGACAAAAAAGTAAACAAACACTTGGAAAAGTCACAAGAAATGAAGTCAAGACATGAGTTCATAATGTCTTCTCATTATTTTCACCAGTGAAAGTCATTATCTCAAACTAAACAACGTGACTGTGAATTTAGAGGTAGGATAACATTTGACTGACAGGTTCATCAATTTTCCAAGGACATTTTAGTTTCAGGTTTCTCATAATGGTAGCCTGGAAAACATCCGCAGTTTAACTTTCTGTCCTAAAATTCTGTGCTAAAATTTTGCTGAGATCTATGTTTGAGTGGGAAGGATAGAAACATGAAACCACATCTAATTATAACACCACACCACCTGCCTAATTTTAGGAAATCTGGAAAATGATGGAAACAGAATGGCTATTATTTTGTCTCGTGGTGAAGGTTTAATGGTTTTTTTGTTCAAAGCTAAGACATTTATTGGATTCTGATGTATTTTATTTTGTCATTTGTTATTTCCAAATGTCACTTCTAACATCTGTAGTTAGTAGTAACTGATAATGAAATAAAGCCAAACATGTGATACAGACGCAGAGGTACTCTTAACAAAGAAGTCGGTGGGGGGATCTATAAAGGGGTGTATAATGAACCTATAGGCATGCTTACAGCTTGTACTAAAGAACTCCTACTCATACTGTGATACACTTACCTGTACCTTACTAATGAGAACAGAGCTTTCTTTAGAAAGTTTGAAGACTTACATGAAAACATATGGTTTTACCCAAGCATTCCATCATGGTTTTTTTTCTTGCCTTTCATAAGTTTCATTTGATCACTTTGTTGGTTCTCCTTCATATTTAACTAGTTTTCAATGTTTTCCATTAATTTTATCAATTTTACTTTCAACGTTTCAACCATGATTTTAGGCTTCTCTTTTTTTTAATTTTCTGTCTTACTCTTTTAGTTTTAGTGAATTGTCCTTGCTTATGTTTGTTGTTTCTTTTACTGTTTCTCACCTCTGTAACTATGATTATGATCATGTTTGTAGACTTGTCACAAATAATAAATGCATTCTTATTTTGTCATCCCACTCTTAATGCAAAATTTTGTGTTCATACTTGTGAAAAAGACGTACCCCTACCCACGACCAGATACAAAACACGTACACTCATACACTACATGTCTCCTTACGGTACAAAATGCTAAAATTATCCGTGCCATGATGTCAGAACTGTCCTGAGCAGTGCGCAGCATGCAAGAATAATGCAAATTAGATGTAGCAAGGGGTACTCAGTTAATGCCTAAATGCTTGATGAAACACATTGATGCCACTCAAATGTCAGCCCCTAGAATGTTGTATTCAATATAATAAATCATACGGCATTTATAGTTTCCATAAGCACACATTGAAATGTTCAGATGAAACATGTTAAAGTATTTAAGGGGTGGCATAACAGTGGTGCCAATGTCTTTAATTCAGTGTTTCGGTATTTAATGGGTTTAATCTTTGTGTCTTTTGCCTACTTGCCATCAGCCACTGTTACAAATAGTTTTTACAATGAAGTATCTGACAAAGGAGAAAAGTGTTTAATCTTTAAAACTGATGATGGTTCATCTTGAAACAATAACGTTTCTTAAGAAACCTTTCTGACCTATGAGGGTGGGTGTTCTCATGCTTTACTCCTAAGATTTTTGTCCCATCAAATTCACTGCAGAGTACAGAATATTTTTTGACAAAGTAAGTGTTAAAATAACCTTACCTGCTTCCCCCCTGTCGACGCGTCACTCCTGAAGCCCCCTGTTCAGAGTTGCCTTGACCCCCTTGTGAGCTTCCCTCACCACTGCTGCCACTTCCCTGGGGAGAGTGGTGCACCCTTGAATTATCACCAGAACCCCCACCTTGTTGACCTTCAATAAGACTCTTGGCAGGGTCATTGAACTGTGGAAGAGAGACAGGCAGATTCTTTCAACCTCACATCTTTTTTTAGGAGTATCAAATTTACCTACCAGCTTGTTATATGAGGCTTTAAACTGTTTCACAGAGAGTAATTGGCTGTTGAATGATATCATGTGATGAGGATGAGATAAAAGACCAAGCTAATTACCAGACTCCCAGACTCAGGAATATATGGAAGTCAATAGATCAAGATAAGGACTTATGATTCTCATCACCTCACACAAAGATGCGGACACCATGTGTGGGTGATGTCAATTTACCATAAATTTGACAAGGTGGGAACACCTTCCCTGATTCCCCCAGATCACAAAATTTTGAGCTGGCAAGGAGACCACTGGGAAATAAAACAGGAAGGAAAACCAAGTAGCTTTCTTTGACATTTTCAAAGATAATGAAATCTGGAGAACAGCTGCTAAAATAGTGAAACTCCAACCGAAAAGACAGCTGAAATGAGTTGAGTTGTTGGCCATCTGAAACAAACCAACACAAGGTACTGAAAATTTCTCACTCCATCAACTCCATGTTCACAGCTTCTACATAGCAGTCATTTGCAATGAAAAATAAATATTAAGCTCCCCTTTTTCAGTCAATTCAGAGATCTCATGAAACCTTAAGCTCATGGCAAACAGGATAGAGCCAGGGCTACAACATCACACAACTTCAACTAGAGTTAGAGGTTTTGCCACAAATTTCTAACCATGGTGACACATCTTCTCCCTGAGTTGCCTCATGGTTAGATACCGTTTGACATAATGAATGAGTTCTGGGCCTCATCAATCAGACAGGAAAGCTACAACGGAGACAGTCCATTACTTCAAACAATACTTCCTAGAAAGCAGTTCATCTGACATCCCGACGAAATCTTCGTTTAAAAATAACAGTGATTGGTTTGAATGAGGAATGGATTCTATTCCAAAAACATCAGCAAGGAGACTTGTCTTATTAATACAGAATATAAGACCTCGAAGGTTTATTTTCAAAATCTTGCAAAAATACATGGATCATCAGAAGAGTAAGCAGCTGCACAGAAACAATAATGTGACAAGGACAAGAAGATTTTCGAAACCAGTATATTCACTTTTACGACATGGATCAACTGAAAGAGTAAAAAAACAGCTTTTAAAACTTTTCCATTGGATGTTTTACTCCTAAATCATTGTGGAGGATGTTATGCTCTCTCAGTGAGAAGTATAACCCATTTTAATCACTTGACTGCATCTAAACGAAAATAAATTCAAGATAACAAAAAGAAGCAACTTACTTGCACAAATGAGATTGGAAATATGCCAATTTTGTCTCCTTTCTGTCCTTCCACCCAATTGTCGTCTACTCTTCGAATCACTTTCAAAACTTCATCCTACAAAACAAATTAAACTTGCACAATGAGCAAATAAACTAATCTCTTACATTTTTATGTAAGTGCCAAAAATACTAAAATTACGTATCAAATGAAACAAGAAAGCCACAAGGCTTAGTGATTTCTTGCCTCTGAAAATATTTTTAAAGTACTTTCACTTTCTGGAGTTTCAGATTGACAGTTTGATCACCAAGTGCTTCTTATGAAAAGTCCTGTAGCTACCTCCCACTCCAGACAAAAACCCAAAATTTCTCCAAAAAGGAGTCATACGGGGAGGGGGGGGGGGGTAACCTTGATTTGACACAAGACTTAATAAGAGGTTACCAATGAGCCTTGCAAGAGTGAGAGCAAGAACTTACTTGAATGGCTTCAACAGAATATTATCAAGACTTGTCTTGAGTAGGTTCACAAAAGGATGCTAAGTTACAGTAGCTATGTGACAGGTCACTGCACAAGGGTGCTTCATACCAGGAGTACAACTAACTTCATCATCTGTATTTATAACTGATTTAGATGGTATGTTAAGTATGCCCCAACAGGTGGGAGGACAGCCAATTATAAGGCCCATCCAGGTCACCCTAATGAGAGGGTTTTCACCATTTGCTTCTAATGACCCTAAATGACCTTTGATTGCCACTAAAACAATAGGGTTCTTTCACTCAATTTGGGGTATCCATATTTTGAGTCTGAGCTCCATTAAAGTAACCCTTTCAATATACTGTACCATGTTTGTAAGCAGTTTAAAAGGTTTTCACCACTTAACCTCCAATGACTTTGACCTCTACCAAAAACACTGGGGGTTCATCTTCCAACTATAATGCATTCACACGGCAAGTATGAAAAGTATTGACTCTCCTTACCATACACCAAGTATGAAAAGTACCAACCATTCCTACAGTATCTGGGGATATGTTTAATGAGTGTCAGAAATACACACACATACACACACCACTGCGGCTGCCTAGATTCCTTTTACTTTCGGCAGGGAATCAGAAAGTTTAATTTTATTACTAAATTGAAAGGCTACACATGAGCTAAAATATTTGCTAACACTGAAAGAAAGTAAAATCAGCCTAAAATTTACAATGCAAAAATAAATGTTTTATCAAAGATAAGGAGTCAGCAAAATCTCATATGTCCGAGGTAAAACTTAACACTGTTAACACAAGACTACCTTTTCCACTTCTATCAGCAGAGTCAATTAACAGTGGAGAGAAAGTGCAGGTACCAGGCAAAATATTGGTCCATCCCTTACTATATACTAGGTCCATCCCTTACTATACCATATTTTACTTTATGCTTCACCTTGAGGTTCCGTGTTACATTCTATTTTGAGAAGGGGAAAGAGGAAGAGAGGGGAAACAAGCATTTTCCTTTTAATACTGCACCCAAAGGACAGGTCTTCAAACAGCTGTAGACCACATGCGACACTGGATACCCGACATAAGATACTCTGACATCTGGCACTAACTGATTACTTCTAAGTTTATATTTATGTCATTTGTTTTAAATTTCTTTATCTTTGAATATTTCTGCTTCCTCAGAGAACACTTTCAACTTGATCTCACCTTTGTGAAGGTGAGAATGTCTTTCTCTTCATTTTCAGCAACTTCAAAGTCATACAGAGCCTTGCACTTCGGAGTATCCTCGACAAGCGGTTGAATAACTTCCACGTGATTGGCTGGAAAGAAGCCCATCTGGTTATTCACCTCTCCAACATACCAGTTGTCATCTAGTTTTTTCTTTAGGAATATAATATCACCTTTGTTGAAAGACAAATCTCTGTGGTTGGAGAGAAGAGTAAAAGAAGGGAAATAATTAATCAGATATGACACACAATGGTTGATTTCACCCATCCCCTCATGCACAGGATTTGATCCTGTACTCCACATAAAGACCATACTGTACTGATCAGCAGATCTGGCTCTCTGCTTGTGATCTTGCCAGAAAGAGCACGAGAACATTTTTAATGCTTCTGGATCAACAATGCTCCCATATCACTGCGTCCAATGCAGGAGTGAAAAGAACAAGCCAAAAATGAACTATTTCCTTATTTTCTTCATGAGATTTCTACATTTTTTACACTCAGCACAGGGGCATAGCCAAGATGTAGGGGTGGGGGTGAAGGAGCAGCTGCCCCCCCCCTTGCTCGAGCATAATTTTGGTATTTTTTTTAACTATTTTTGTATGATATTGCTAGTAACTCAAAAAAAAAAATGTTTAGATGCAACTTACAAGGCCTGGGAAGTGCCATTTCCAGCGATCTGGGCGGAACTTTTGGCCAAATTTTCTTGTACACTTTGCACCAACCTATGGTGGTGCTATGCTTGGACAGTTTGCCTACAGGCTTTGCCCCCCCCCCCCCCCCCAGCAAATCTCTGGCTACACGCCTGACTCAGTATCTGAAGCACACACTACACAATCAGAAGTTTTCTTAAGTTTAAATACACTGATCGAAATGTTGCAAGTAAACCTCCACCAACATAAATTCAGGTTTTGAAGAGCAAATCTTTTGCAATCAATGGATGATGAAATGCCCTCTAGGGCCTAGTAAAAATTACAACTTAACATCAAGTGGCTTCAACTAACTACTGTAATAATAGCTCAAACAAAGCATCTTATCCACTAAAGATGTGGAAACTTTTGATTGTTCTTGGATGAAAAACCCACAATATTATGACCTAGCCAGAAGTGTAAACCTCAAAATCTCAGAAGTCTCAAAAGTCCCCGCCTTTATCCAATCAACCATGGCATGGGTTTTTTTCCTCCACATCATTTGAAACACAGAGACCAAACCTACAGAACTGTATGGACTACCTCTTTTGCTTGTCAGCAAGTTATTTCAATTCCATATAAAACTACAATTTTTTAACAAAATATGCACGTAGTGTCTTGCGGCAACCTTTACAGGATAACACTCCCCAACTGCAAGTAAAAATCATCTACTGTAGTGTTCATTCCTTCATGACAGTGCCTACACAAACACATACAGCTGTGTAATAGCTAATATTGACATCGAAAGTCTGACATAAAGCAATTTTCTAGAGTGCCTCTTCTTTTGGCATACTTCAACTTATTTCTGTTTGTAGTGCCAGTCTCTTGGCAACAACATGAAACCATAACCCCTAGAAACCATTTCCAATCTGAATTTCATATGAAATGTGCTTTTCCTTGTTGATACTACACTCAAACTGATGGGTTCTACCTTCAAATGAAAACAGGGAACATTCCAAAGACTAAACCTTTTTTTTTTTGCCTCAAGTAAAGTCCAAACAGTACAGATCTAAATCAAGAAAAGGTAAACAAGCAGCTGTCAAAGCTCGAGGAAAATGAGACATAAAAGAAGGAAAATTGTTGGTACATATCATGGAGAATAATAAAATAATAAAATGTCATAATTTTGAGAGGAAGTGGTCCAGAAAGAGTGATAAAGGTTTGTATAGGACCGAGTATGTCTTCTGATATGCTTGAGGAACGGTTCGAAAAATGGGAAGAAGTCACTTGGAGTGGTTCATGAAGTTGTGGGAAGTGTAGTGTTTCATGAAGTTCTGGGAAGTAAAATGGCAGTTGCTACACAAGGAATGATGTGAGATCATGGAGGTACCTGAAACGTACTATCTCTGAGTAGAGGTAGAACTTACTTGGTGAGATCAAAAGCTTATTTATTTCATTGTAATCTGAGGGATTGGTAAGGGGAACAAAATCAAGCCTTTTGTTTACTTATGACTGTCAAAATGATCCTTGAAGGTACTTCATCAAAGACACTGTCTAGCTGGCCATGGAAATACCAACCCTATCATTTCCCTAATACGATGGAACATCATATTCTTGACCTCAGAGCTGATGCATTGTGGGTAAATTTCCCCAACAAGCAATGACTTCTCTTGGTACAGACTGAAAACAACTACCAACTACTTCATACACAGTTTAGTACAGAAAAGGGAACCAGTTGCCCATCTTTGTTTTCAGTACGCATTGGCATAACTGTTGAAATCATCTGACTATGACGATGCTCAGTGAGGTCAAGAATTACACGTAATATTCGGGGTAAAGAAATAACAGACTTTTAATGCTGGTTTTAATATTTTTAGACACATGACCATACGATTTTATTTTCATTTTTTTCACAAAAGTACAATATGTAGGCTGGTAGCTGGATGTGGTCAAGACCTGTGTACACTTTTTCAAAAAATACTAAAGATTTTTTGCTGAAATATCACTTTTCACATATTTTCAAATTAACTTCTGAGAGGAAGTCCAAAGAATGGTATTAATTTAGAGTAACTTTTGTACTGGTGTGAGTATGGAAAAACGATGGCCCCTAGAGAATGACCATATGGCCAGGTATGCAGGCTACAAGGAAGAAAATAAGTGTCAACACTAGTAATGCAGTAAATACACCCATCTTGCAGGTGAAGATTCGCACCCTAAGAATGTATTTCAGTGGAACTTTTGCAACAGAGCTGACAATTTTATTGTCAATTCTTTCTCTGTTTTAATGGTTTTACTTTTTTCTTTGTGTTTCTTTGTGTTTTCATTTTTTTTAAATGTGTTTCATTAAACACGTACAAACACGTGTACTTGAGAAATAAATTATGTTGTAAGACAGAATGCATTGCATCTGTACAAAATATTCACGCTCAAAAATACCACCCTCTGTGACTGCGCATAAGATCTTGCTTTCCCCTTGTAACTTTACAGCGGTATCCACAAACACTCACTTAAAGTCATCTGAAATCCGTATAAACATACAATGTTTCTTTTGAGATTTTCATTATCATAACCATGTTTTTGCAGTTAAAATCTCAATGGCCTCTGACTAATCCCATGCCACACACAGTTTGCTCATTTTCTCTTTTGAGTGACCAACTTTGTGATTGGAAAATCCATATTTTCCTCTATCTGCCTCTCTGGAGGCACGTATCAATTCCATCTCTGCCCGTAATAACATCCAACACCACGTGAAAGTTTTCTTCCTCATGAAAACACGACACCGCTTCAATGATGCAGAGCCAATGTTGCCAGCTGAATATACTGAAAGGATCAATAATAGTGAAGCCTCTAGTACCCAGGGGCAGTGAGATAATTATCACAGGAAGGGAATTACTATGCCGAAAATTGAAGCTGTGCAACGGAGGACGACAGCGGAAAGAGAACAGCCATGATATGAGAAGATTGACTGAGGGGATTTTGGACCAAAAGCCATCAACTAATGATGCCGCAATGTTTTTGTAGTTCAACTTGACTTGGAGAGGTATTGAGAGTCGGCTTAAGGAAGATGAGAGATATCCGGTGACAAGTTGCTGGAAGGAACACCATTTGAACAAAACTCTGCTAATATCAAGAAAGCAGTCGATGGACGTGTAAAAGTCTGACTGTGGTAGAATGACCATGGAAACATTATCCGATGAAAATCTTTCTGACATAATGTTTCAACCAATAAGTGAACTTCATTTCAGAACAATGTACCATCAATAAATGTTTGGCAAGGAAGGGGGGAGGGTTTGACTGATAAACTTCAACATCAACATATATTGCTTCAATGGCCAAATAGGACTTGACACCCACCTTACAGTACAAAGCAAGAAACTGTCAAAATTTGAAACTACTGGACGGAGCCAAAAAATAAAAAAAAAGAAAAAAAGAAAATTCAAAGTTACATTCTTGAGGAAATGGCTGACTGCCAAACAAATGCATTCAATTTACAGAACAATGTTAAATACAAAAGATTTACACTGAATGAAATGACAGATGATACAAGTATTCCATGAAGGCATCGCATCACCGCCAACATCTCTCCTGGTAACCTTTTCAAAGTTGTGACAGTTTCTCAAGTTCACATTAATGTTTAATATCTTTCAAACTTCTGACTCAGCAGTACCTCTCTTTGTCGAACATTATTCCCAGGGCTTTGTCCCCTTTTGTCAAACGATACATATCCTTAAATCCCAGCTTGAGCAATTAAAAACAAGGAACTCAAAAGCTATGCCAAACACATGATCACAGACAGGACAAAGCGATTGCTGGGTCTACATTGAAATCTATGGCCCCTCCCCTTACTGCTCCTACAACACCTGGCTTCAGGAGATGACAACAACACCAAGTAATTTCCCCTCAAATGACATGTACCTGGCTATAAGGACAATTAAAAGGTACAAAAGTATTTCTCAATACACATTTAATGGTGATAAAAAGATCTGTTGAAAAGCCAAAGTGCAGCTCAACAGAACTAGCCATACTTCACATCCAACATATACAGAGCTCATATACTCCTGTTTAATGTTCACTGCATACAACAAGCACACAAGTTGCAGAATAGACCACATTCATAATGTGACCGTGACTGTCACTGCAACCACAATTTTACAATCTGCTCTGTATAATTTGTGCAACCTATTCAGACTCCTTTCTCAGAACTGAGGTAGACTACATAGCAATGTAAATGATGGGACAAAAGCAACTTGCTAGAAAATTGTTTGAACAAATTTAAGACCTTTGCCAATAAATTTTCACCCAATCCCCCAAAAAGTGCTGACTCATACAACATCAATGGATCTACCTGTCTGATCGCAAACAGAGAGTGCCACACAGTTATTGTAAGGGAGAGGCGAGAATGAAAAACCTGTCTCCTTGACTTGTTCTGAAAACAGCATACTATATGAAAGAATAAGTAGGCCTAAAGTTTAAAGACTTTGTTAGAATCCTATCTCCCCTTTCTCTTCTGACAACAGCTGACTAACAAGACATCAAACAACATAATCCCAGTCTAGCAGGTCCCTGGTTTTTAAGGTCTGTTGAAGGGTAGGAAACTATTTATCAAAACATTCACAAGACATCAAAAGAATTATTGACAATGTGAAGACAGTGAACAACCTTGACTGTGTTGACAGGCTCTTCAGTATTAAGAGGGCTGTTCAAGGAAAGGGTGATACCCTTAGGAATCCATTCATATGTTAACACATCCAATAACATGAGACTTCTGTTTAACCTGCAGTACAGCTATCTACAAATAATTCCTTTCTGATATGTTTATTTTTTCTATTAATGTCCAGATAAAACTAATGCTGTAAACAAATAAACCAACACAACTTTTAGAGAAGAACATATGTTGCCTTTGGGGTCTTAGATTATATTTCCCTACAATTTCTCTGAAAGACACTGATATCTGAAGCAACGATGCATCTCAACTGGAAAAGTTTTGACAAGGTTTAAGCAGGTCTACGATAGACTTTTCCATTCCCCAACACTCAAAAGTTCCCCACATGAAATAACCTCTGAATTGGAATGCTACCTTAAAGTACTGATAATAGTGTAATACACTGGAAGCACCTCAACACCAATGTACAAGAGTACTGTCGTGAGTCTCCAAATTCACACATGATTAATCAGCACCATAAAACTCAATTCCAAATGTAATTAAACTAATTATTACTATAATTATTACTTCAAATTATTAGCAATGACTGCAATTAATTGCAATAATATTTTTCATCATCCAGAGTGTACGTACACTCATTTACTGTTATGCTTAAATGTCACTTCTCTAAAAGAAAACTGTACAATTTTATAACCAAGTCATTATTTCGTTTTTCATTATCAGCTTCATAATCTCAGCTCGATGGTCTGATAGCCTCTGATACATCATTTCTTTTCATAAACATCCAACAGATGGTAAAATGAACACTGCAAGTAATCTGAGTTGCTTGTCCCATGAATTCCCCAGTCATCCACAAATACAAGACATGTAAAACTGGAAGGAACTCAGACTAAATGACTTTTCCTTCTACAAGCTACAAAATGCATAAATACAGACACTTTCCATTATTTTGATTGGAAGCAAGGATGATCGAAACCAAAGTAGCTAAACATTTGTGTGTATATTACAGTGCAAGCAAGGTTCTCTGAATCGTTCTCTGAATCCAGACACCTTTCTCTGAGTGAGTGTGTGTGTCTGCATACAACAGTGTACTACTGTACATCCGTCTTCAAGTTTGAGGGACGACAACCTTTGCAATTTTAGGGTTTTGGACTGCCTGAAAAATCACTACCCAAAGATCAACCCTTCTCTTGTTAAGAACTCAGCTTGAATGAGATGCCATTGAAGGGCAGTACTGTAAATGGCTGTTTACAAGTAGTGTTTTCACAAGTAGGCATATTGGGTGGATTGTCAAAGCGTTAAGTTCCCGTGTTAAGAATATATGGTCGCGTTTTCGAATGTCACCAAGTTAGAATTGTCCAGATGTTGTCCAATCACCTTCCAATATGTTTATCTACCGCCAAAACTGCACTTACACTGAGACGCAGATCCAAAGGGGGCTTTCCCAGCTGTAGCGGGCCCCTTTTTGACACCGCCTTTTTTAGACAGTCCTAAAAGCTGCTTGACAATATGTGGGGTTAATTTAATTGCCAGATGTCAGAAATTATACCAATCAAGTGCATAAATTTCAAGTTTTTTCCTTAAACCACGCCACTCCCTCTTTCGAGGCTTCCTACAATTGGTGCTCGTAGCTGCAGAATTTGCCCTTATAGAGTTAATCCCCTCCTTTTTGTGCTTGAAATCCTGAATCTGCCAAAGTCGAAGTTTACACCAATGGTGGTCTAGTTAAGTATGAACTGAACTGATACATGACATACTGTGTAGGTGGTTTTGTTCCATTACACTGAAACACATACATCAAGATTTTATCTCACAAAAGTTACTTCCTGTAGAAATATTGCTAACAAGTTTCATAAAATACAGTTGTTCTTTACTCTGTAAAATTATCTTCTTGAATGTGCATCTCATTTCTGGGACACGTATCACAAATGCACGGAAAGCTCTTGTAAGAAATTAGCTGATTGCCACAGTCATTTAAAGCATCGGTTGCATTTCTACTGTTTTGAATTCAGTAAATGTTGAAAAATTAGCATGCACATATGGCTGGGTAACTATCTTGCTACTGGCTGGAAAAACTTGACAGTAACCTGGAGTTGTGGAAAAACCCGGCTTGAGCAAATAGTTGCTCATATCAGGGCCTTAAAGAGACCCTTGATCTTTTTAAGCTATGTTTAACCACAGGTAATCTCTGGGATTAGGCAAACACTTGATAGAGTGTGGTGTGTGGTATTACACAACAGTACTATAACAAAGACAGCAAAGGCTTTGGCTTTGCCTATTACAGTATATCACTTAATGTCACCTTTAGGTGTCTCACCAGTGTAGTAATAGGGGCGGTAAGTAGGAGCGAAATAGATGCCATTAGCACCAGGTGAATGTAACACAGAAATTATTGCCAAGTTCTGTACTTAGCCTAACATTTTCCTGAACCTGGCAAAAATTTTTACCAATAGGGATTTGTACATCTGATTGAGTGTATGGTAAATCCTGTCAGAATTTGATAACAAGCACTAAAAAAAAAAAAAAAAAAAAAAACCATAGCATCTTTATGTCATCTAAAGAGTCATTTGTGAATACAAAACCTTGGATGCATCATGGGAGTTAACCTTCATAGCAGGTGTTGAATATGTACTCCTCTTTGGACATACATACTCTAACACCTGCAAACGATGACAGAGACCATCCAATTTTGCTATATTCATGAGCCCAATTTGATTTTACCTTTTGACTGTTGCTTCGTTTCATTTTATGAATATTTATATTGCACGATGAATTCAGCTGTAACATTCATTTTTACAAAGTAAGTCAATGGGACTTCATTGTGTGAGCTTTAAGAGGGCGAAATCACACACTAAAACCCCATTGACATTGTTCGTCTGAAACAGTATGATAATCAGACTTGCTTTAGTTGATTTTTCATAAAATAATTTTTGTTCGTTGTGATCGTAAATATGAATAGTTAATAACGTACAGTATTTACGTGTTTCACGAAGAATTCTCGAAAAGTTCGCGGAAGTTGGTATTGTGAGTACAGTCAGTGTGGGTGCAATCTGGCAATACACGTTCGCTGGGTGGGAAACATGGGAGTACTACCTAGGAGGATCTATACATGAACGTTGTTGTTGAACTTCCTTGTTTTACCAAGCTTTTCAACTAGACACTCCAAACTGACTACTAGGATACTTTTTAACAAACTCATACTTAAGCATATGTAATCTGAATGAGACTTTAAAACAGACTGACTCTTCAATATGAAGTTTTACAACATGAATGTTCTGTTACCATGTTTACACTAAAACTTGACTTTTAAACTAAAAGGCTATAATATAAGACTACGTACATTTATCGATTTATAAAAAGCTTCAATGCAAACTCACACCTATGAAATTAACAGAATTTATGCAATTACTTTAAAATACTGCTCTAACAAGAAATGAAACGTGCTGTCATTCTAGACCTCCTTGATTTTGAAAATTATTAACAGCAATACTTAATAGTTCTTTGAAAATGTACGACAGACTCCGAGCACTAGTTAGTTGAACATCTCTTGATGCCACAAAGACAGAACAACATATCAGATTTGAAGGTAAACATTGAACTAATAAACAGAGATAGCGTGACATAAAAACAGATAGGATTATCAAAAAGGCAAACGTAAGTCTAAAAGCTAAAAAGTCCACACCCGAATATCATACAAGGAATGAACAATGTCCACCTCACAAATCTCAAGAGTCAAACACTTCCATTCATGTGACTGGAAGTTTGCAGTAATACTGTAAAGAGGTTTTTCTTCTGAAAGAAGAACTCCTTTAAAGCTCTGGGGTGACTTTTTGAAATTTGACTTTAATCATGCTCTAATCAAACTGAAAGCTTCTGGGCTAGCTGTAATATCCAGCCTTGTCTCATGATGTCATACGAAAACCACTCTCCATTGCCAGCTAATGAAATTTTGCCCCTACATGTGGCATTTAATATAATGGTCTAGTTTTATGACTTTAGAACATAATCCAACTATGTGGTGAAAATTTTCTCTTCGTTTTACTGGGAAAATGATGCTGAAAAAGTAACACCTATCTTCTACAGAACTATACAGAGTTGAATTTAATGGGGAAGTTTTATTAATTTCTCTTTTACCTACTTTTTTGGTGCTCTCAAAACTTTTACTGTACCTGGAAAAAGTGATAAAATAATGTTCAGCATACCAAGCACTTTTGAGAAATCTTATTTTTTATTTCATTTTTTATGCTTTTTTCCTCTGAAATTTTTACAAACATTTTATGACAATTGATGTAAAATTTTGCTTTTAGCTGGGAACATTTCACACCTCAGCAAAAATGCAAGGTACAGTACTTCAGGGAAAGACCCACTTTTTGGCAGAATAGTCTGTACTGTGGGCCTTACTTTCTGTCCATGGGTAAATGCTTATCTCACAATTTCATTTTCATGATTTCTTTACCTACAATACTGAATGAATACTCGATGATATTTTATAGGCTGTCAATTAAGGTTTTTAAAGTTTTACCATTAGAAAGAAAAGAAAAGTCAGACAAAAAAAAGAGATACATTGTTTTCACAATGTGTGAAAATATGCTCTTCATGTGGCGTTTCTACTTGACTAATAACTTGTATGTTTTGGTCTATTCATTTTATTTGAAAATATACAACCTTCAGAAAACGGAATTAGGCATATATCTCAAATTATGCAACTGTCATTTCCTGTCATTTCAATGGCACATGATACCCAAGCCCTCTCCTCTCCCCCTCCTCCCCTCCCCCACCCACATCACACTGATGTATCACAGGTAAGTCAAGTACCACCTAGTGTTGACAGAGGGTACCCAGGCCAAAAAATTCCCCTGGATGTCTCCACAGCAATTTCTGTAAAAAAATGCTGTGGAGACAGCAGCTCTCCACGGCATTTTATGGGATCTCCACAGCATTTTCAAAATTCCCTCACATGGCCACGGCAAGTCGTGTTTCTACCATAAAAAGTGGTTGGGTGCTCTAATCATCATGCAAAATCCTTCTTTTTCAACTCCAGATGATGTAAATTTTTATTTACTTATTGCAAAGAATTTGATATTTATTTGTAAGCAGATTGAGGAAGTACCTGACCCTGTAAGTATGAGAGAATAAGTGAAGTCTACCACACACTGCACTGTTCAGGTTATGTTCCACAGTGCATCTCATCCAATGTTCCGTACTACTTTACAACCAATGAGATTAGTGGGCGCTAGGGCTGCGACGGTTAAATGGTTAACCGGTTAACTGACCGATCGGTCGGTTAAACGACCGCCAAATGTTGTTTCGTTTAACCGTTTTTGCATCCTAATAAATCTGTCGCCGCAGTTCACCATTATACCTAAACTCGTTTATGCAGTAAACCGCAGAAGTTGCTTGCCCAAAACCACGTAACAATGGGTAAACTTTGGATGAAAAATTACAAAAGGTTTAAAAAAAGACCTTTATAATGTCAGTTGTACAGTCTGCATTGCGTTGCTTTGACTGGTATATCGATCCGTTCGCCCCATGATCTGGGAGTGGTTTGCCGAAATAATGTGACAATAAACTCTTTCACGCAACTTTTTAAAAGGATTAAAATTATCAAAGGTGCAGGGATTAAACTGTGCAGTACACGCTTCAACAATCCACCATACCTTTTTAAGTGTGGAGCACTGTAAACTTGATAGATAAGACTAAAAAAGTTACCTCTAGACGGCAGAAAAATATATGCTTAATGTCGTTCAAGATAAATGCACTTCGGGAATTTTCCCGGGCGTAAGTTCCAAGGTTACGTGTTTACAGTTCATCAGTCTCAAAACATATGCAATCTGCACAAAAAAGGGACCAAGCTCAGTAGCTCTGGGCTTAATTATGCAACCCTAGCTTGCAAGCCTTGTAGGTGCAACTAAAATATTTGTAACTACGTTAGCCTCCCCATTTAAGCTGACTTAATAATTAAAACAAAAGACGATTAAACATTTTTTATAATTTTTTCAACGTTAGTATAATTCCTGGAAAAGTTTCAATCCCCAAAATTCGCAAAGATGAGTGAAATTCTTTCAGCCATTTCATTTATTAACCCCAAATTATAAAATATGGAGCATTCCAATGGTGAACTTCATGAATAATCATATTATTTTCGAACATAATTAGCATAGTTCGTTGGACTTGCTGAACGAACCGGCACACTGTACGTTACGTGCATTGTACAGTACAATACAGTATTTGTAATTAGCAGAGCTGATTGAGCTTGCTGAACGAACCGGGCCGGCCGGCCAGCCATGTGCTTCGCTGCTTCGCACGTTGCATGAACGATCGTTCATGACATACCATACGTACATTGTACAGTACAGTATTGTGTACGAGACAACTATGCCCGAGTCCCGTTATAACATTAAGTATGAGGGTAGCGACCGTTACCAAAAAGTTTCGCCGTTCATAATTACGAAGAAACTGGTATTTTTCGTAGGTATTAGGTAAAAAGGCATGCGATGTAAGGCAAGTTAAAATTCAACGTTACAATTTTTTACGGAGCATGCAGTAATACATATGGGTAAAAATTATCACACCATTACGACATAACGGTGCTGGAATTCTTAGCAGACACACGCATGTTACGTATGAATTGCAGCAAGGTCACAAGGCAGACTATAGTTCACTGTATGTGGTACGTTTGTACTCGACACTGCTGTAGGCGTGTGTGGTACTGTATCGTTGTAGCCGGAGAAGTGTGTCTTGAACTGCGATAATGCCAGTGACATCCATAGGCTTTTCATCTTACCGTGCTATGTTAGACCACAAAAATCTCGAAAACGGTAATCAGTAGCATAACAAAAAGTATGCATGTTTGTGATAAGTTTGAATTAATGCATGATTCGCCCATGCGTACGGACTGCTTGCCAAAACATCGCAAATAATGCAAACGTTTTAACTTGCACGCTACTTCGACGATCATCACTACAGGCGCCATTTTAAGTGTAGAAACTTTGGTATTTAAAGTGGTGGCGCTCTTCCGAAATGTTTATTTTGTTTATATTCCTTGACTTGTTTTTATTTTCGGTTAACCGTTAACCGTTCGGTTAATAAAAACGGTTAAACGGATAGTGAATTAACCGGAAATGCACAGCCCTAGTGGGCGCACATATAAACACCCCAAACATTCAGTGAAATTAGGCCTGCAATGGTAATACGGTCCCGCGTGTAATTTCCGAGTCATGACGGACAGTAAAACCCCGTTAATTCGAACACATCGGGACCAAAGGTAGAACGGATAACGGAAAAATTCGGGGTATCAAGTTTTTGCCTCAAGAACGTTACACAGGGTCCATAAGAGTGTAAACACAAGTTCACAAAATAATTCCGAAAAAGCTGGCAAAATTGTAGACAAAATCCCTCAAAATATTTGGTTACCACATTTGTGACCGATGATATGACAAATAAATTTTTAGACATCTAAAACACAGAGATTTTATTCCCAAAGTTCAAGCCTACGCTCTTCTGAATGACCAGTGCTTTCTACACACTAAATGAGTATATGTGCTGAAGAGAATCTCTAACGATCTGGAGGGGTATCTAGAGTATAAATTGGGCATAAATTTCCAAAAATATTAGAGACACATGTGTAGGAGACTCTCAAACAGCAATTCGCAATGTTTTTGTAAGGTCTACTCTCGTTATTTGTAGGTATGAAGCTCATTACGAAACTAACTTTTCAGATTTAGTGAAACTAGGACTTATGCTAGCCTAACGCTTTTTAGTGTGAGGGGATATTGAGCCTATACCGAATCATGGCTCCCAGCAAGAATTTCAAAACAAATACGTACGATTTTTTTTTCCAAATTTGACAAAGAGATAACAGATTGTTTTCTATGCCCACTTGTCGGCTGTTTTAGTCATCACAACATCCTACCGTTACTTTTAAAGTCCCGTGAAACATTAGTAAATTTCTGCAGAAATTTACCTTGGATTTTGCCTTTTAAAAATTGGGATAGTGATTTGCGAATGGAGAAATTGATCGACTGGCAATCTTGAGATTGATCGACGGCAAAAAAGTGCCGCCGTTACTTGGGATAGTCGGCGGCAAAACCGGCTGCTACCGTGGCTTTTGCCGTCGATGCCGTCGATTATTTTTTCCTCTGGTACCATTAGGAATGTCAGTTGTCTGCCACAACTTACAGACATAAAGAGGGTCAATATCAGTCACTTCAGAGAAAGCGCAATTTAAAGTGGGCATGACACGGCCAATGCAAGTTTCTCAGTAAATAATCTTTGGGTACAGCTCGAAATAGAACGAATGTTTTCCAGACTAAACTACATCCATATACACCGGATTTAACCCATGTGAATTCCCATATACTGTACAGGCCAGCCTCAGCCCACCTACAATTAGAAAGCGAGAAAACATATGAGCGTGTCTCAACACGTGACGTCTTTGCGGCATGGTCAGTAGCACTACGTCCTGTACTAGGCAGCTCACCATTGTTCTACAAACCGAATCATGTGCATGCTAACGTGCATTAGCTGGTACGTCATTGCAAACACATGTACTATGATAGTAGAACAGTGCATGTGACCAGTGACCAGATCGTGAATGATGCGTCCCAAGCTACCATATACAGTGACTTAGCATTCGCAATAACACCATCACTGAACAGCCCAAAATAGGCTCGCTTGTTATGGACTGTCCATACGTGTGCAAAGTTGTTCTGTATAGCACGCCCACTGTATTCTTTGTGCACAATAACAGAACTGAGGCTTACGTAGGGAAGCTAAAACACGCACTCATATGCACATGTGCATATTGGCCAATGGTGTGCAAAACGGTCCATGCTTTGAGCGGGTATTGTGATGTAAGCCTTTTCATGAAGTTTCTAAGATAACTTTACCTTAGCCTTATATTTGTTTCACATCTAGATAAGCGTCCTTATATAGCGCAGTGTTTGTGCCGCCAATTGCGTCATAACAGTCAGGTAGGTGACCTGTTGCAGCATTTTTCGAAATAAGATTTTTGTGCATTTTTCTTCAAATTCCATTTATGCCAATTTTACACAGGTTTTAACTGTGTGTAAAATGATATTGATACAATACTGTATCCAATCTTGCAATTCACAAAAGTTACTTTAGCCATGTCATGCCCACTTGAAACAATCACTTTCAAATAATGGCACATTACTTTTCAAACATCAGTTAAATACGATTATTTAAGTCATAGTGTATTTTGCGATACATGATACATCATTGCATGTAGATGTATGACACACATTGGAAAAATGATGCATCTATCCCAAGGGTGATTTAACATGTCATACAAATGACAGCTGCATTGTGTTTCCTAGCTCTAGTGAAATAAGTATTTTTTAATATCAGTCAGCACCTAATTGTTTCGCTGTGCCTTCTGGAACCGATTAAGGCTGAGCCACCATTAAAAATTCTGAAGCATGCACACTTCAAACTTCTTTCAAACACTCCAATGAAACCTCAGTCCTTCCTATAGGTGAATACTTCTCACACATACTTAGTACAAACATGGACTACTTTATTTTATTCCTTCAGGTGCTATATTGGGTTACTTCTGTTTCAATTACATCTAATGGCTTCAGTAAATCTCAGTCCTTCAAACATCTCTGTCCTTTACAAGCGAAAAGACTTAATATCTTGAGGGCATCTCAGTAAGATTTATTACCCTACGGTAATATCAATCTCAGCAATGGATGGTCCTTATTGCCTTCCCTTTTTTGTGTGTCATGGGATAAAGACAATCTTGAAATTCTCCTAGCATGTAACATTAATGAGTTACATACTGAGCAAATATATATTAACAACGTTGGAGCCAATTCCCTCAGCTACCAATTACGATGTTTGTCTTAATGGTACATACACAGCCAAGAAAGTTACTGAAACTAGACTACCCTAACATGCTTTCTCTCTTCAGAGCCACTTTATTACAACACAATCAAATTACCGCTGTATTGATGGTGACAAGCCAGTACATAGCGTATTGATATAAATGCAAAGATGCTCCAGGGCTTTTGAGACAGAGACAGGTCTATATGGGTTTTCTCAATATCCTCAGCTTGTCAAATACTGTGAATGAGAGGAGTCATCCTCAGAGCAATCAGTGATACAGATTCAAAAGGCAAGTACTGGTTGTCTTGCTTCTAAGAGATGGGCAACTTCTTGAGAAAACTCTATGAGCTTTTCAAGATTCTCAGATAATGCACTTATCAATTGCAAGACGCACCTAATGACCCCCGGGGAAGGTGCGTCATGGGTGTGTCATGTCCGCAAGATTTATGACGAAGGGGTGCGTCAAAATACAGCTTTGGTGTGTCAAAGCATTGCCGCACAGGTGCGTCAACGTGCGTCAATGTCCTTGCATTATTTTCTGAATGATAGGAAACTATGTTTTTGCACAGTATAAAACTTTCCACAGTGTCTTGAGTATCCATTTTATTTTTGGCTTAAAGAACTCCCGGTACATGCTCACGCCGTGCACAAATTGCACTATATTTTACTGGCACAGACACAAAAACGAAGGCCACAATCAAATACAAATATCTTGCAATCCTCTCCACCATGCTATATACACAGTGTACAATACAATAACCTGTTAACTGTCAAGTTTACCCGCACGCGGTCTGGAAAGATGCGGCCACGAGATAGGCTCGACCGAACTTTTCCCATAACACACGTTACATGTTAGGCTAGCCTAAGCGCTCTTACAGACATGTCCCTGAAGAAAAATATCGTACGGAAATACTGATCAAGTAAAGCTCTCGAAAATGTCGCATAGGGCTTAGTAAGAGTCTTTTACACATGCTCTATAAACATTTTAAGAAATGTTTGCCCTCTGGATAATTTTTGGAGGGCTCTTAATCCCATGATCGCTACGAGACCCCTTAATCACGCGTAGGCCTAGCCTACACAGTAAGCACGTATAACGGAATTTGCAAGTTGTACGAAAAAAGTAGCTGTGAAGTCAGATCGTAAAACAAACGCAACTAAAGCTTTTGAAAATGTTGTAGACGGCTTAGTATGAGGCTTTAAAAAAATGTCTCATAAATATTTTAAAAAATGGTAGCCCACTTGATAATGCTTGGAAGTCGATCGATAGATCGCAGTAATTATCGAATTTAGAAAAAAAGGCCTAGAAAAATGTGTTTGCGTAGTATTGGTGCATATATTCATCATTGCCTATACGTTTTACTGTTCATATGTCGATACACCGCAAAATTTTTCGTGTGAACTTTGACGATATATGTTTTTTCATATCGCCCAACCCTTCTGCTTAAGAATTTAGAAAAAGCAGGTGTCATAAGCAGTGGTAAGGTGTACCAAAATGACCAAAACATGACCATTGACCTCAAATTTCACTACTGTAGAAATGAAGCCATTGCGGTACCAAAGTTAGGCCTACCGTCCTATGGTGTATCAACAGTGATCATAGCCAGTCCCACGGAACCTTTGAGAGACATAAATTTTTTTTTATTCATAAAATGGCCAAATGGACCTCAAGATGACCTTTGATTCTGGTTCCCTGGCCACATGCTACTGATAACCCATTGTCTATCCATGATTATGTCCAAGTTTCATTTAAAATTTTCCTAGTATGTGTTCATGGGGCATGTCTTTAGTTTTTCACTACTTCATCGTAACAATCTTATATATGGCCGATATATATATATATATATATATATATATATATATATATATATATATATATATATATATATATATATATATATATATATATATATATATATATATATATATATATATATATATATATATATATATCCTCAACTCTTTTTCTAATAGTCCGAAGCAAAGTTCATGGGTGTAACTGTCATCCAGTTATTGGTAGTCCCAAATGTAGAGTATCACTGGTGCAAGTTGAGAGTTGAGAAAGGGAAGGTGTTTATTAGAGGTGGTAAATGTGGACCACATTGACCACAAGATGACTACTGACCTCAGATTTAGTAAACCCGTAATGAAGCAATTACCAAAGTTACTGTGAATCACCAATGGTCAAGACTCACTGAATCTTTAGAAGACATTGCCTGGTAAGTTTATTCATAAAATGGCCCAAAATGACCCCAAGATGACATTTGACTCAGTTTTCTGACTACTACTAATATTAGTCTAATAAGTAATAACCCACCCTATTTATCATTTTGTCCAAATTTCATCAAAACTTGTCTAAGTATGTGTTTATGGGATATGTCTAAATTTTTTAATATTTCATCGTAACAGTGTTCTGTTTGGCCATGATACCCTCTACTCTCTCTTCTAAGAGTCCAAGCAAATTTCATGGGTGCCCGTTTTGGGAAGTCCCGGGCCGGCCAAATTAAAATGTACAGCACCACTGCAAGTTGAGATGTTGAGAAATGGAAGGTATTTATAAGCCGTGGCAAAGGTGGACTAAAATGACCGCAAGATGACCATTGACTTCAACTTTCTCAACATGTCCTGAATGAAGCCTGAGCAACTACCATAGTTGCAGGCTGTATATCACCAATGTTTAACATCGAGTCCAAGATCGTCACGGAATCTTTTAAAGGCACTGCCTTTTTTGGCTATTCATAAAATGGCCAAAATGACCCAAGAAGACCTTTGACCTTAGTTCCCTGACCACGGCTGATAAACCATTGTTTATCAATCACTGTGTCCAAGTTTCATTAAAATTTGTCCAAGTATGTGTTTATGGGATATGCTTGAATTTTTTTAACACTTCATCGTAACACTGTTATGTATGGCCAATATTACAAAAAAACTTTAAAATGATAAAAAATAGAGCCACCTTCAAAGTCATCTTAGCAAGAAAAAAAGACTTCGAAATTCCAATGCACAACACAATTTTAGTAAACAATCACAACAATTGTAAATATTTTTCAAGAAAATATTGAAAAATTTATATAAGCCCTGTAGCTCTCTGAGTGAGTACAGAGACACATGCATGCTTACGGTAGTTCATTAGTGTCACGTTGGGCAATGGTAAACATTCCAAGCCCCTCTTAGAAAGTGGGCCCGTATAAGGCAATATTTGCTCTGACACTTGCGAATATTTTCAAAATAGTTTTTTGAGGGTCTTCTGCACATGTCATGTACATGTTTAGGGGGTTACTTGACCTACTGGGTCATTTTTGGACACTTTTAATGATCGTTCTGGTTAAATCAATGTGATTGAAGCATAAATTGTCTACGTACATTACACACGGTGTGGAAAAGGCTGACGTAGCTTGCTTGTGCGATCGTACCATGACGTTCGGAACTAAAATCTTGTACCTCTGGAGTAAACATATATGTGCAAATATTCACAGATTTGAAAAGCTCTCAGTGCTAGAATTTTTGTAAGCCATTTTAAAGTGGTGTGGTTATATTTTTACCATTTTAATGAGATTTTTAGGGTCCAGTTAACAAGCTAAGCCACAGAAAGTTGAATGGTTCAATGTATGCACTGTATGCACACATGGTTTCCAGATCGGCCGTCCGTATGATGGTTTAAACTGAATTTCTTCTCGCAGCAAATTTTGCACGTAAAATGTTAATTCTTTACCATGACTTTTCTTCTGCAGATCTTACGTTAGTTTTGCAGTTCTTTATGATGACTGAGAGCTTCCAGAAAGGGCCAAAAATTTGAAATGATATCAGCAACTTTTCGCGCCGTCAAATTTACAACGTGAATAAGGAACTTTGTTTACATCAGTATGCTAATAAGCTACGTTGTTACGTCAGTATGGAATGTTTGCAGCGGCAACTTGCCATGTGAGTGTATGGGGAACTACAGTAATCAAATGTTCTTTGTGACGAAGGCACATTGCCATGCACACGGCACCCTGATATCAACAAATATTTCGAACGCTACACTATTTTACGAAATGGGAAAGCTGATGATTTTATTTCAAATTTTCGGAACTTTTCAGAGGCTTAAAGTGATAAAAACAACTGCAATATTTTAGTGTAAGATTTGCAAGGATAAGTTATGGTACTAAATTAAGATTTTTAGGTCCTAGGTTTGCTGTTAGAATATCAATTTCGCGACCAGCAGTGTGCTAGTCTAAGACCCCGGCCGGGGCTTTCAATGGGTCGTCGGTGCAAGGACTGTGCATGGGACGCTATCAGCGACTGCCGGCTATATGCACGTGCCTTTACTGAGGACTACTGTGCATACGTTGTGCTTAATGTGGAATCCTGTATAGAACAGCTTTATTTTGCATTTGTTTAAACATCTGTTCAAGTGTCTTAGTGTTGTATAAACTGAAGAATTGCTTACAAATCTCCCGGATCGCTGCTTGCAAAGAAATCAGTTTTACAAGCTTCTAATTAAATTCATGAAGTCAGGGTTTACTGCAGCATGTTTCGTTACTTTTATATATCAAAACTGTTTCAAGATTCGAGTGCCCACTTCCTTCACGTACAATGTGAACTACCGTAGCTGTACATATACATACAAACGGTACGTACTAATGCTTATCTAACACCTCCCCGAGCACTAGCATACGTAGAGTCACCACGCGTTGAACTTAAGAAGACAATGTCGTGGCTCGAAGTTTTCGGGAGGTGAAGGAACAGTTTTCATCAGTTGTAAAACCAACCAATTTTATGTACGCTTCTGATAACCTCTCATACGACCATATTTGCATTTTCTCTGGTGCGTCAAATGGTGCGTCATTGTCTGGAAAAGGTCCGTCAAAATCGTATTTCTAGGTGGGTCATTTTCCAGCAAAGGTGCGTCCATTTTATGACGCAGGGTGCGTTAGTGGACATGAATGTCAGACGCACATTGTGGACATTGACGCACCTCTCCCGGGGGTCATAAGGTGCGTCTTGCAATTGATAAGTGCATAACAAGGGCATCATCAAGATGATGTTGAGGGGTCAAGGAGCCGTCGTCAAATACGACGAGAAACGAAAGAAAGTCTTTGAGTTATTCATCGTATGATTTACATTTTATCGCGTGGGCAAATGGGGCATTTTTTAGGTGTCTTAATTGAAAGAATGAATGTGGAGAGGAAAGAAACAAATGTGAATTGAAATTTGACACTAAGAATGCAGTGACCATGTGACTCATTCCAAATTGTTTTGCAGTAAACAGTACACTACCAATTAATGTGTTGCAGCACTGCAAATTACATCTACTCAGGTTGTCTGGCCTACTGATGGAACTATTACCAGTATTCACCATCGGCATTGCCCATTTACATCCTGTATCAATATATGCCGATATTACCTAACTGATATTTATTGTCCATATTTCATCAAAATGGTACACTATTTGAATATTTTTGAATGCAAGTTACAATATTTTACTTCTTCAAGATGAACTGACACTTCATTGTGATGCCCCAAAGCCTACAGTTACTTGCAGGATGCTTCCCAAACATCTGCATCGGCTGATATTGAGAACTAAAATATCGGTGTTGGTAACACCAGCTTCTCGCAATAACGGTAAAACACTAGTTTGGCAAAGTACTGTTTTTCTTTTGCAGTTTCCCAACTTAGTCCCACAAATAGGTCTATATATGAGACAAAAATTTGACCTGTTGATAGCCTCTACTGTACTGACAGGTAGGAAGGCAGACAGGCAGACAGACAGACAAAGATAGGCAGACAGACAAACAGCACAGGTACTGTAGACTCAACAAAAAGCCAGACAGTGGCAAAACATGTCTTGTCCGAAGTAGGGCAAGATAAAGAGAGGATGAGTCATGAGTGGCCTAGCCATGTCGCCCTCTAGAGGTGGGAAGGCGCCATCCCAGTGCTTACTGATTTATGCCAGATGGTACTTGCAGGCAAGATGGGGAATTACATATGTAAATAGGAGGTGATGAGGAGCGAAATAGACACAGAAAAACAGAAACTGACAAAAGTTCACAAATTTTCAGTTAATTGTACATACAGTACCCTCTATTGTTTGTAGTTTGTGACATTTACTAAACTTGCTTCCACGAGAAAATTTCTGCATCAAGTGCCTATGCTACCTAAACCTCACTCTAAATTTTGTTTTGGTTATAATGGACAGGGTTCCAATTTTATTTATTTTTTCTTTCCCCTGCAGGGGAGTCAATTGTCAAATGAAAAAGATTTGCCCAGGGCTTAACTGTTTACAGGAGCTATTTTGGGAGGAGCTATTTTGGGATGAGCTATTTTTGTTTTCATACACAATTCATGTACAGAAGAAGGGAGGGGGGAAGCGGGAAGGGACAGTGACTTTGGTGACATCTTATATTCTTTCTGCCCTCCTCTACAGCTTCATGGGGTTATTATGGCTACTGTACAGAATGGACTAACCACCGCTTGCCTCTGTGTATTTTGGATGGAAAATGGAGTTTGTCACACTGAATGTGTTGTATCCTACATATAGGGCAAAAAAGGAAACACTCTTCCACAATTCTCCTGTCAAAATGTGCTCTTTGTAAACTGCAATATGTGCCACAAATGAATTTTTACCAGAATATAACATTATATATTATTGTACTTACCCAGCTTCTTTAGGTTCATATTTAAACTTGGCCCTGGCAAATGGATGAGTTGGTTTGAAGACCTGTATTAAGAACAAAAATAAATATTCCCTGTAAAAACATTATTGAAGTAGTTACCTTTTATCTTATAAGAAGACTGCCCTCAGTACCCTGTTTAGAATATACCCCAAATCCCAAAACTCCCTGGTTTGGGAATCTATGAGCCCCGATACTTACCTCCTATTTACACATGTAATCCCCATTTACCTGCAACAAGACCCTGGTAAACTAATAGCACAGTGGAGAATGGGTGCCCTCTAAAACCAAAGGAGGAAAAACCCAAGGCCAAAGTTGCATTTGAAGCAGACTGGTGGTAAGTGAGAAGAGCACAAGGGAGGCCTGCCTCCGCTGGAGGGCGCCCTCTCTCCACTGTGCTATTAGTTTACCAGGGTCTAGTTGCAGGTAAGTGGGGATTACATGTGTAAATAGGAGGTAAGGAGTAGGGTTGTTGCGATATGAAATTTTCGATATCGATATCGCAAAATTTTTCCTTCAATTCCCAAACGATATCGCGATATCGTGTAATCCGGCTTGTGTTTACTAAGCCACCATGTCAAATGTTTTTGGTTCCGGCCACTGCATAGCGGTCGCGATAGTGCTACGAACCTCAGCATGGCCACCTCAATGTCGAAAAATTTGTGACCAAATGACTGGCCTACGTACTGTAGCAGCGGGGGTACAGTACCGTAAGAAATTTTCCCGAACACTGTGTACCGTTATTTTCTGCTGCGACTTGCCAACGAAGCAAAAAATACCGAATACGAAAAAAGATGGGAGCCTACTATACATTAGTGGTGAACAAATCACCGGTTTGGGCCTGTGATCTGCCCTTCGGCGTCAGAAATAAGCACCAAGTCTAACTGGAAATTTGAACCCAAAGACCCTCAGATTAGATCGTATTTAGAGCTTCGGAATATGTCCAGACAAAATCGTTTTGTTTCATTTCTAAACAAAAATTACTGATAAACGAAACAATTATTACTAAAAAATACCAATCAAAGAAATTTAATACTTTACAGGGTCCCAGCTGTAACTTTCCCAGATTGTTTTAGGGACATCTTCTAGCACGTTAATTTTGACCAATCGCAAGCCAAAACAGCTCGAGGTCATTTTGCAAGTTTGGAAGCTTCCCGTATCGTGCATGTGTTACAGTAAATGTTGCGGAGCTTCCCTTGAAATGCCACGTGTATTGTGTACTGGTACATGCATGTGTTTACAGCAAGCATGTCACTAGAACTAAAGCAGCATCTCCCTGCATGCAGAGCCAGGAATATACGGCTCGGTCTGATCTTAGTACACTCAAGAATGACGTACGTAAACCCTTCACCCATCAAATCTGGCGATGTGTAGTATTGCCTTTGCGGAAGTCTCTATTATGCTATTCGGTAGGCTGCTGTTCTCCGTACATAGCCCTGCGGTTAAAATTTGGCCACCCTCCAATCTATCGTAACTTCGCACGGGCGCCGTTTTGGTGCTTACTAGTTTTAATATAATGGCTCAGGCCGTAACTTTTCCTGAACATTTACAGCATTAATAGCCCCATCTTAGTAGTTAACACATGGCACTCGTTTGATTAGCATTATAGTGACAAATTTAAACCCATTAATCGAGGCGTCTGCAATTCAGGTACACTCGAGATGTTTAGTACAGTATTGGCTAGGCCTACTACTTTTGACTATCGGAGCTCTTGCGCCCATGCCAACCTACTACTGCTTTTGTACAACATCGTAGGGCTATATCCAGAAGCAGTTATTTATCTCATACTCATGGCCGTACGGGCCGGAGGCTGTGGGGCGGCCGCCCCCCCCCCATGCCAGAAACCTGACAAAATCGGACAGATATTTCCACTCAGTCGGCGGGCCGCAAATTGGACAGTTATATTAGGTCTAAGTCGGGCAAAAATCACCGCCCTCCCTGAGAAAAACAGTCCCGTACGGCCATGCTAATACTGACAGGCATGGGGAGTGGATAGACTGCAAACGTAGTTTCATAAATACTATAAACTGTTGGTGTTTTTTCTCTTCTCTCTGAAGCGGGGGGAGGGGGTGTGATACGGAAAAATTCCATCTTTTATGAAACATTTGAACAATTTAACTGGTTGACATTTTGGTTAACGGAAACTTGGATATTTGGGGTAGTTACAGTAATTAAGGTAGTCCCAGGCGGCTGGTTTTCGGCAGTTTTCTCGAATCAATACGGCTATTGAACAGCCAATAGCTGACCAGAATCTTGTCATCAAGCTTCTACGTAACGATGACCTTGCGATGTTTTTCACGGACAGTGAGCACGAATGATTCGCTTGGCAAGTGGATTCTAAGCTCCGTTTATATAGCCTACTGAACAATGAGTGTGGTAACATGACCGGATTATTTTATTCACTTTTTTAAGTTGGGATTTAATAGAAAAGAACAATTCAGAAGTCATTAGCCTAATCGGGAATGATTTTTTCTTGAGCAACGTTTTAAGGGTTATAGAATTCGTCGAGAGCGTCGGCTACCCGTGCAACACTTCACTCGGTCCCTCCACTCGTAACTCACGATGTAGAGTAGGTACATACCGTACATTTTACACTTAATCTATGCAATGCAGCGTTCAGGTGTTTGTGTAGGAACACTCTACATGCTTGCTCTTTGGGTCACTTTATCTGGCGTGCGATCTTGCAGGTTTATTAACAGAATCTTCTGCATTAATATCATTCTTTTTCATGCTCATGTTAAAAAAGTACAAGAAAGATTAATTTAACAACCTGTCATTATTCTACGCCGCTCTTGAAGTTTATGGGGATGTTTCATGCATGGATTTTCACGATATCGTTTAGGCGTTGTCATAAATGATATCGCGAGCAAAATCCCATATCGATATTTTTTGCCGATATCGTCATATCGTAACAACCCTAGTAAGGAGGGGCGATGTAGATTTTGTCAGATTCACAGAGTTTGTTTCACCAGTTTGTGTAGCAAAATGCAATATGCAACATTTGCCTGGTTCTTTCCTGCTAACATTACTGCAAATGGTCCCTTTACATTGAAACATCCATAGAAGAGTATCCTGATTATGTAGCCTGGACTACATATGCTATAATTCAATATATGACCTTAGCCAACAGGGGATGGCAGGGTATGTGCATTCTGTCCCATCTCCCTCAAAATGCAATTCAATGGTTTTCATCATGAAAAACAGAAACTTAGTACAAATGTTAGGAAAAACATGGAAAGTATTGCACCATTTCATCTTAGATCCTGAAATATGCAATAATATCTTGCACACGAGGGGGAACCTCTCTCCCAGGATGGTGATCTTCCCAGGCAAATATGCCCCTAAAATTGGTAACTATGGCTAAAGACCCTTTTCAAAATAGGATTGTGGGATATAATTTTGGTAAACATCATATTTGCCAATGGCATTTTACTGTGGCAAAAAGTGATGGTCACCACAACCCTATCCCACAAACCTTTGCAATTGCTTTGTGGAAAAGGATCTATGGGCCTGCTTCCACAGCAAATTAATGTCAGTGTGTAACTTCCCTTCATACAACAAGTTTCAAATATAATTATTCTCAAAAGCAAAAAAGTTACTGTGAAATACATGGATGTCCTGTATCTTCAGCAGACTCAGTGTGATCACTTTTCAGAAGAAAATATTTTTTACCATAAACACAATGTACAGACCTCTACAAAGAGGACAAAATCCAGTTCTTTCCAAAACTGACAGAAATTTGCCTTCAGGGTTTGATTTGAAATATTTTGGTCATTTTTGGTTCACATTTGATCTGCTGTCCTTTTATGACACTTGCCCACTTGAGGCTACGTAGACCAAGAAGACTTGTCACGTACTAGCTTCAGGTGGCTAGTGGGATATTTTTTCCAATTAAGAAAATACCCGACAGCAGAAAGGCCCTTGGTAAAGGCACAGACCTACTATTTCACCAAATCTGTATGTTTTGATATAATAAGCCCTTGTTTGTGTAAAGCCATATGTATCAATATTCTTGATCTCTTTTTTTTTCTGTTCCTCTCTCTCTCTTATCTGTCACTGTCAAAAACTGATCTCTGAAATAAAAGCGAGGAAAGGACAGACAAGGAGAAGTAGAAAGAGAGAAAATGCAGAAAGCGGGAATGGTTTACATGCCATCTACAGATTGAATTATTTTGTATCATTTTGGCTCATTCTGACAGTAATCTGAGCAGAAGTTTTCCCTCTGTCAGCAGTTTTCTGAAATCCATAAAAGAGAAACAAATTTCATGGTTCATTGAATGTACCATCCTCCCTAACAACAAACCCACAATTCATTTCACAGCTTGACTTTTCTCTTTACAAGTGGTGACCTCACAGCATTCCTTTGCGGGGACAATGACCTCACAATGATTGAGAATACATGCTTTTCTGCAATGAAGATACATCTTGTGGTTTGTTATGTACTTCACAGAGATATGTAAGAATTAACATAATATCCAGATCTGCATAAATAAGATCTACAGTATGAGTAATGCAGTTTAAGGATGGCATACAGTATAGGCCTTATGTCATAGAGCAGAAAGTGCTCTCTCCTATGGACTAAAAGCATATATCATCGCAAGTTACACCAACAAATGTAGACAGCTGATTTGTTGACCAATAATAATGCAAAATAGATGTAGCAAAGGGTAAGTATGCGTCTGCGAAGTGAATTTGTTGACCAATCATACTAATAGTCTCCTACTTGTGCGTGTGAAATCTACGCCGTGCATGCATGCGTGCTTCATTGTTTTCCTCCAAACTGATGTCACATGACGTCAATGCATAAGGCCTCTTAAGTTTTCCACGCAAGGAATAAATGAGATTATACGTACATAGGACTAGCCTGTCACTATTCAAATGAATAAAATGGACCTCACAGTTACCACAGTCTAACATTCTTACATTTTCCTGTTTCTTTTCACGATAAAGCTAACTAACTCTGTTACTGTGTGCACAAATTTTGTATCGACTTATTTATTATCCAGGCCTCAATTTTAAGGGTTGTCTATTGGGCAAACTGTCTCACATTCTAGTTGTCTGCAAGAAACTAGTTTTCTGAGAAGAGTTTTACTGTCACACTGGATGACATCTGTTTTCTTCTTTCATGAAACCAATCTGCAGTACTTTTGACTATCCATCACAAATTTTGGTAGTCACGGCAACCAGGCAACTGGTAAAATCTAGCCCTGCTTAAAAATTGCCATATATCCATGTTCACTTCATTGTATACTGTCCATTCTCTACACAAGCCAAACCACTCAAAAATCTGACCGGTTTTACTGTACAAGGAAATAGCAGATTACCTGCATTAATTTTACATTTTTGCATAATATAAATATAATGTAAATGCTGCACCTTAAAACATTTTTTATTTTCAACCATTTTTTCCATTCTACAGAAATGTCCTGGAAGTTTCTGCAGGCTCAATAACAGCAAGTGCAATATGCAACTGTGATTCAGAAGGAAATTCTCTCTCCTTCTAAATTATGCAATATTCTGAAATCAACGAAATCATTAATCACTATAATATGTCTCACATAGTTTTCTTCCTACTCAGCATTCAAAGAACAGATTTCAAGGATAGCCCTGCCAACTCTTTCCTTCAAAGCCTCCCCCACATGTGTACAGCAACAGAACTTTTTGTTCTTTCTATTCATGCCAAGAGGTACTGTATCATATGAATTTGGTCAAAGTATCTTGCATGAAAGTTTTTGCTTCACTTGATATACACACTAGTTACACACCCCTTCTAGTTAACTATCAAACCTTCACAAGTAACAGGTTTTTGAATGAATCTGCCTGGCCTTGTCTTCTGGCTAAAGCCACTGGCATTCACAGCTTTAAATTGTGTTTTTGGGGGGCCCTACTGGTGAAAGGGACTTTTCTGCTGAATAATCTCACTCTTCAACCTTTCACAAAGATTAACAGCAAGATCTATTTACAAACTGGTGTATGTGTGGAAAAGTTTGCAAGATCCATGAAACGGAAAGATGGGATAGACAGATGAAGGCACAGTACCATAGAAATAAATACAGTATGTATACAAAGAGTGATGACATGCATAACCAACAACTCACGGTTATTGAACAATACTCTATGCCCAACTTTGTTGAAGATGAACATTGGAGATAACCACAGTCTTAGTAACTTCTCTTTACAGCTCATTATGAACATTGTCAACAGTCATAATTATTTCATACTATCACATTTGCACCAAATACTGGCCAACAAAAAGTACTACTTTCAGCATTTTCACTTGGGGAAAAACATTTTTATTCTTCTCTGCAGGAGGAAATATTCAATTGTGCACTCCAATTATATTTCAACTAGGCACATGAGCACATAGGCCTACATAACATCCTGATAATACAGTAATATGTCATTTTAAATGTGCATGAAAATTCCTGGTTACTATGGAAACCAATTAATCAAGTTAGGGAGCTTCATGGTTGTTTTAAATAAAACAACTAAAGGTGAAGTTTACTTGTCAATGTCAGACTGCATATGAATTTGAAACAACAGACACATGACCTTTCTGTGACAAATGAACCAAATTAACTAGAAATTGGATCAGGCACTGAGCACAAGAGACTTCGGATAAAATTACAATGGCTGACTTTGTAAATTAGTTTTTTTGCTTGGTTGACTTTCTGCTGATATTTGAATTTAAAATGAATTCTCACTTGAATTTGCAAATCAGCAAACATGTATGTCTTGTGCTATAATACAAGTTTTTGCACTGGTGTATGATACTCTTGTGAAATCATAATTCTGTAGGCTGTAAGGCATGAACTGAAAAGCCTTTATATTATGACTTACACTGTGTTGCAAAGCACATGTGTGGTTATGAACATGACATATAGATGGGGGAATACCCAAAAAGGTCATATCAACAACCTGCTGAGACCAACAGGCAAGACTTACCAGGAATGAAACAAGGGAAGTAATCCAAAATTTGTAGATACTTCTTCAAAATGACCCTCTACACTCTCCCATCTCCTTCCATGGCCCTTACTTCCCTTGCTACAGGCCAGACTTTACACCTGACGAACACTGCATGTTGGCAGGATAAAATAAAAGGGACACCCTCAAGGCAAATATGGATGAAATGACAGACATTACTATGCCAGAAATCTCCCTGTTGCACACACACACAAAGGATTAAAATGAGATATTTTCACTGTATTTTTGAATACAAACACTCTGATATTGTTTCCACATTTCATGAGTATGATGTGACGTTCAGCATGTAAACATACAGGTCTCAGCCTATATGTGCACTGTATTCAGGTCACACAAGAAGCCGCTGAAAGACTTGTAATCCCCACTACTCGGCTCTACCTACCAGTTCCAATTTGGCATTTAACTGGTTTCTATGAAGTGTACCAATTTTAGACCTAATTGCTAGTTTTCAGTGCACATCACATCATATTAACCTGCTGGAGTCTTTGTGATGTCTGGATATGTCATCAAAGAGATTGATTTAATCTTAGCTTGACCTCTTTTGTTTTGGGTTCATGAAGTTTTCATTGACAAGAGATATTGATTCTTTTGGCTGATGTAGGGAAAATATATTAAGACGAAAATCAATCACTAAGAATGGGTCTCCTACCTGTGATTAGTAGGATACACAATGGACCATTATTGGAGCAAAAGGGGTACAAGAATTCCCTTCAGAACCAGGAAAAAGACCAGGCAGAAGAATTTATTGGATAGCAGACATTAATTATGTCCATTAAGTCTCCAATTTATTATAAAACAAATTGATGAAAAGCAGTACTGCAATGACACAACTGACTGTGATACCATTGGCCATATGGTGCATGGACAGGGTTTGACATGAATCCTGGTAAGGGGTAGGGACTGCTACAAAACCACTGGGGATACATTTCAGTACTGTCCCCTCCTTTCAGGATCTGTAAGTTACATTTTTGATGATCAACAGATGTCACTCATCTCTAGTGCTTTGTCCATGTTTTGAGCTTGCAAGTCACAAACAAGTTTCTACTTTGACACTGCCACAGGCAGACTCCCATCACTATTGTTACAGAAAACTTTCAACTTCATAATATGATGAATTACCAATACTGTTTTATGTCATCAGCTGCTGATGAAAGTCCATTTTATCCATGCAAAGCACTGGAAATAGCTGCCCATCCTACCAGAGATGCTAATAAAAACCAAGATGTCTGCAAAAATTTTTTACAGACAGATGTAGGCATTAAAACAAGAAGGCCTACATAATGGATAAACTAGCCTAGTTTACCCTCTTTTGTTAAGATTTTATTTCATGGACCTAAACATTAAGCTTTCCATTGAGAAGATATTTAATAACACACATATTACCAAGAACCCTTTTTGTCATCTGGTACATCTACTTACCAAACTGAATGGATTGGAATATGACATTTTGTTTTCCACCGGGTCTCGTAATGCACACACTCTTTTACAAAAAAAAAGAAAGTACATTCCACTACTTATAACTATAAAGAAGATTCAGTATCTAAATACTTCAAAACATCATATTTCATCTCAAAAATCCCTTGTTTACTATTTGGTGCAAGTATTCACACTCTCCAAAAGTAACATACAAGCGTCTCAGTTTTCATGACAATAATTTTCCTGTTTTCTCTGACAACTCCCATGAATCACTCCTCAGGGACGGATCCTTACAATTCTCTTTGCAGAGTGTGAAATAATTTGGTGAAGTTTATTAGTTAGCTGTCTATGGGGTGCAATTGAGGCAATTCTCACCCCCCTTTGCACTAAAACAAGCCCCCACATGAGAGTCATTTTACAAGTTGATCAATCAGGTAACACCTCATTAAGTTACCATAAGGTCCTTTCAAGCACCCATCAGAGGCCTGTATATATCCACACCTGACAGGGATAACTGGCTCAGCACCAATAAAATAATGTACCATCCTGTCTGCTAGACAAATATCGGTAGACTAAAATGCAAGTTACAAAATGTAGCAACAAAATTCAAATGTGATGAGCTTGCACCCTCTGAATAAACACATGAGGGAATTGAGCTAACAACCCAGAGTGGGGCACACTGCACTAGGAAGCTGGCCTCCTCTAGAAGATCTTAACAAAAGTTAAAGTGATCATGTGTGTATCACAAAGGGAAATAACTAAAATTGCTGTTTCCAAAACATTGGCATAACATTTATGCAGTCAATCCAAATAATAATGATATAGGTAAGCTTCTCTAACATGGTTAAACAATCTTTATTCCATTCAATCTTGCTTGCACATGCTAGAGTGCACTAAAATGTGAATATTCAATAAGCCAAAACAGCACAAAAAATGGTGGGCACATACATGCCAGCACAGTACATACTATATTTATGCAAAAGCCTAGCTACTTACATGTAGACTGGTCATTTTGCATTTTGCAAAGCATGTAGTTCCCCCTAAAACTAATAAAATCGAAGGGACTAAGTCACTAAGTGTCACTGAAGTCCACATAACCAAATTCAGAACAAACTATAGTCCTCATAGTGATTCGAAAACATAACGAAGGTAAACTCAAGGAAAAAACATGTTCTGTATCTAATTCTAATAATAACAACATAAATGCTTCTTGAGTCATTCAAATCTTTGATGCTCTACCATTATCAGCTTGGACTGTGACATCTGAGACTTGGACTTACAGTACTAAATTATTTTGGAATGTTATACTTCAGGTTAGTGCTCCTTGTCAGTGTTCGGAATTTACCAGAGAGTGTAACAGATTTTGGTCAGTTTGAGCAACTTTGTACATTATAAGTAGGATTTTTTATAGGTGTCTGTATGTACTGCTTAAAGGACGAGTCTGGATGTGGCAAAGTGCAAAGTGCAAAGTAAACATTAGTGAGACAGTGTCTTCTTGAATTGTGTTTAATAGGAGGTGAACTCTGGCACACAAGTTGAGGTCAAACTGTTACTGGACAAGTAAATTTTCTTACGTTTGTTGTTAAAGTCATGTGAACTGTGCAGTATACAACCTACATAAACCATCCCCAGCCGAATGCAGATCCACAGTACTGTGCTTCGATACATAAAACTGCATGACATAATGCACATTCACTTGTACTCAGATACAGTCCATACGGTATAAGATACTTACAAAGAGAATGCTATTTTCAAATAGCTTGAATCTTACACTATTTTTGCAACATTTTCTTTAAATTTAACTTCTCTCACTGTCATTTTTAGTCATTAAATGAAAAATTTCATCTGTGGACATCATTGTTCATACACTGGCAAATAAAGTAAAACATAAGACCTTATGCTTTTTTTGTTTGTTTTTTGATACACACAGAATCACTTCAAAGTTCACAATGTCACTCAGTTTCTATTTTATGTTTTTTTTTTTATTTTGTGTTATGAATGAAACGATAAAGATTTAAGTTCAGAAGAAAAAAACTTGCCTAATGTGTGCAAGTATGATGCACTCTGACCACTTAGAGTAAGCACATATTTAAAAAGTTACTTTTTATATGATTTCAAAGAACTGATGCTGAGGGTGTACAGTACTGTGAAATACTGGTTGGGTATGTGTGAGGTGGGAAAATGGGGTGAAAATTATTGCATTTGTCAAATAGCCTCACAGCTGTTCCCCCCCCCCCCCATAAGAGTATGCCCCCCCCCCCCATAAGAGTATGTCCAGTAGTCACAGAGGTTGGGGACACTGAGGGACAGTGTTCTCTCCTCAGCTTTTTTGCAATTTTTACAATTTCATTTTCAGATCCCCGGATGAATCCTCTCAAGCATTCTTCTAACTCTGAGCAGTTGGCTATACAGTACCAGGATGCATGGGAGATTAAAGTTGAATGGATGAATTTGCATCTGAACTTGCTGTTGTGATATATGTTAACTTGTAAAGCTACGACAGTGGTTGTGATCAGATAAGCGTTCGTTTTCAATGATACCTCCTCAACCTAGGGCAAATAGATCCAGTAATACAGAAAAGTTTTGCTGGTTGTGACTTGCACAAATTCAATGGGCAGCTAAAATTTAATACTTATGCTGTAACTTACTGGTAAAGCATGCAACAGCAGTAGAGCACCGAAATTTGGTCCCACTCAGTGACTGGGCAGATTAATTGTATTAGTGTGTAAAAGATACTGGTTTAAACTGACTGGCACCTACAGTACCAGCTTACAGTAGCTAAATCTCCTAAAGTCTAAAATTTCAAAAAAAAAAAACATGTTACAAAGCTTGAAAAATTCATCAAAATGGTCCAACTCCCATATTTACAGGACATTCCTGAGCTGAGATATAAAAGCAGGTAATGTGAGTTGTACAAAAAGGACAAAAAATCATTGTGCAATTGAACTATTTCAAATTAACGGAATAAAATTCAACATTTTGTACCTCAGCAATAGAGTTAGCTACAAAGATGGCAGATGGATTAATGAAATCCATTTTCCAACCTCTAAAATATATATAGTTCTAGAGTTGAGGTGCACTTTAAGGCATGGTATGTGCAGGCTACACATTTCTAGAAAGACTGTGCTACACTGCTACAATAACAGTCTGTTATCATAATAACTCTGGAGTTATATTAATAACGATGATCATGCTTGCACAGGTTAACATCTCAGTTTCTCATTAACTGATGGCACACATTCATGTTATAATGAAGCCATCTGTTCAGCAGTAATATGTACCTAGCATACTGAAGGCTTAAGTACTGTACAACAGAGAGAAAAATCAATCAAGATGAAGGCTCAATGTTTGCAAATTTATGACAACTTTAATAGTGATTTTATGCAGACGTTGGACTGCACTGCATGGCTATTAACTTCAAGAAAGTGTTTTAGGCTTGATGAAAATTTGACGTGAAATGATATACAGAAGCTTTGCTTATTAAGAAATATATGGTGTAATGAATGTGTTTAATCTTTTATGTACCATTAAAATAGAGATTGCACAATTTTATACAAAGTTGTATGTAGGCCACACATCACTACCTGGATAGGGCAAGTTATTGTTATGGATTATGATGGTAGATCTAGGAAACCATACCTATATTTGGAGACCTATTTCTACAATGGTAGAATGCCTACTGATTCTCATCGTAAGGAATATTCAGTTGCCTGTCAGGGAAATTTTCCAGTTTCTTTGGGGAGCCTTTATCTGTGCCATAAAATACGTATACATAATCCTGATGACAGTCAGTCACCCCAAGGATCTGCTTAATTTGGCTCTAAGAAAAGGCACAGATTCATCAAAAGAAACTAAAAATTTACCATCTCCCTCAAAAAAACCAAATTTTTTCCAATAAAAATCCAAATTTTGCAAATTTTCTTCAATAAAACCTCTACTGTTTAAAAAGAGACCAAAACAAAAATTTTTATATTCAACATTCCTTTGGCAACCCATCTCTGTCAGAGCTTTGGATTGCTAGAACCCCCCCCCCAACTGGAGAGCTTGTTAGGCCCCTGTCAGGCAAATCCTGACACCATGCCTGTGAATACCTAGACTGAAACTTTATAGTTTGCACATTATTATGTTGCATCGACTCCTGTACAGTGTTTGTGCTACTTACAGCTAACATTGTAAGTGGCATACTGTATGCTACTGAATAACTGAAATGGGACCAGATGTTGCACGGCTTTTGAATATTCAGTAACAATCAGTCATAGGAATATTCATAAACAATCAGTCATAGTATTCTGATGAATATCTAACAAGATATTTAAATTTATTTGATGTTCACTTTTGTGCTGGCATTAGGGAGATGATTTATCAAGGAATATGCCATACAGCCTGCTACGTAAGGATATGTGGAAAACAAAAAAGAGGTTTCTCTTACTAAACCCAAAAGTTTGATTATCAGAGTTCAGAGTACTTCTTGAATACCACAGAAAGCCATTACCAGTTCTTTCTCTCTTCAGTTTCAAGGTCAATAAGGGTTTTGTCTTGTTAAAGGAGTTCCCCACACAATGAAGGCCTTCAGAATCCTACAGAATTAAGATTAGGATAAAAGGCTTAGATGTTACTTGCAGAAGAGGAATTAAAAAATTTGACCTGACAAGAAGGGTCAGCATTCAAGAACCTAGGCAAAAGTGTGAAACAAGCCTCACTGCATCCTTCAGACAGACTGACTGAGGGCTGTATCAGTTTCATTCTGTCATAATTCCCCCACTTCAATTTAATCTTCCTTTCAGGTGACTGAAAATAAAAATTGGAACAGACTACTACAGGCAATTGGGTGAGATAAAATGGAAGCCTGCAGGCATGATTTTTGGTTAAAGCTAGTCTAGTGGTTGCGTTACCCAGATCAAAAGTTAAAACCATAATGAACTTAACACTCATAGAAAGTACTAAATACTAAACATGACAGGTCTGTATACTCATTAGTGTACCAAGAATGATGAACTAATTCCTAAGCCAGGGCTTGCAATATTAACCCGAGACCCAGCGAAAAATGCACAAAACTGATGCAGGATGCACAGTTAGCAAGGCCAGTGGGTTTAGGGGATGCCTGGTTTTTGTGCAGGAAATCTCAAGACCATCAGGGCTTGGATTTAAACTGTCACTCTATCACAAAAGCACCTGAAATTGCTCTGAATGCACCAGAAAGAGGGCAAACTGTGAGTTTGTCTGGAGCTAGAAATAGCACTGAATGAGTGTTGCGAATGATCCCTAAATGAGGCAAAACATCCTTGCACACTGTTTTAACAATGGCAGTCATAAGAAAATATGTACACACCCGATTTCCATGGGCCGTATGTTCACCATAGACAGTTGAGGGACACAATTCAAGATGCTACCTATACAGCAATGCAGTAGTGGCTAGTGTATGTTATGGCACATATAGCAAAATGGCCAATTCACAGCTGCATGTAGAGCTTACACACTGAAAAAACTGGAACATTTCCCAGATGGAGGGCTAGCCTTCCCGAGGTGGATGGGGGGGGGGGACATATAAATGTAATCACAACTTTTCTGAACCCCCAAAAGATTGACAGCAGTAGGCAATTTTAATAAAGTGACTGTGCTCAGTTCATGGCTACTGGGTTTCACTCCAGTATCAAAGGAGGATAGCCCTGTTGTATTCATACCAAAGTAGTGACAAAGTAACACTACGATACTGCCAACGAGATAACTGAGTTTTAGACTGAGGGCCTTGCCAGGGACCCCCCAGTTTTAGACTGAGACCTCCTTGACATGAAAGTATGCATGGGTTTGAGGACCCCTGAGGCAGAAAACCTAATGGAAGCCCTGGCTTAGTACTATCAGAAAGGAATATCAGGTCTACATATTCATCATCTTTAGCAAGCACAAAGTTCTGGCTGGTTACTATTTAATTATTAAGTTGGGTTCCAGCCAGGACCAAGTCCAAGTGCACCCTACTTTAGAATTAGTAAATCCACATTACATCTACCTTGGGCTCAACAAAGACCATTGCCAAGAAAATTATACTTAACGTGAAAACCTATAAGATTGCCTTCTCTTTTTAAGGTCTGTGGACATTAGTGTTTGCACCGGGTACCTGGGTACCCGACTGACGATGTCAAGACCCGGTTCTGAAACTGCTACCCAGATCCAAAGTTTCACTACAGTAACATAGATTGCAAGTGTGACAGAACACCTAACACGTTACTTTTTTCTGCAAAATTTATCACGCACACGCCTAAGAACACTTGTCATGCCCGTACATACAGTAAGATACGTTGGTGTTATATCAACGTGCAAAGCAAAATTTCTAATTATGACTTTACAACAAACTTGTAGCCTAACGGAAGTTATATTTTTGGGTACCCGACCGACCATCGACTTCGGGTACCCAGTTCCGAATTTTGGACCCGGTGCAAACGCTAGTGGACATCATAACCAAAACAGCTGGTTTTACTCAGAGTGATAGATTAAGAACCCCTGATGAAAATCCTGTCAGAATGTGAATATCTTTTACAGTTCTCAAGGTACACCTCTTCAAAGTTTGACCAGTTCTGATTTCTCATTGACTATGCAGAAATTGTGATGTGGTGTATTGCACAGGGTCTGCATTTCTTTTCTTTACTCCTTATATCTCCAGGCTTGTTCTACTTTGGACATTTTAAAAGTAGTTAATAGTTTCTTCCAAAATAACCCTCCCCCACACCCTCCCCTGGGCATGCCAACATTACAGGACAATTAACATTACAACATTACAGGAACATGCCCACCTGGCAAGCCAGAATTCGTTCTTACTTCTTACTTCGTTCATTCTTACTTTAAGGCCACATTCCAAGCAGAAAATAGAATTCGTAATCTTGCATTATTTAAATTTCATCCATTAGTTTCGTGGAAAGCACTTAGTAATCTTTGCATAAGATTTCACCTCATTCATCATCAGTCTTTTTACAGAAACCTGGAAAAAGCTGTCTGCATTACAAACACAACCTTTTTCTTTACTGTAGACTAAGTACGGATACTACAATAATTGTCCTTTTCACTGGTAAGGATTTTCTTGAAGCTAAGAGGGGTAGGCCTATTCTTAAACTACATGGAGTCAACCAGGCTGAAGAATCCTCTACATGTAACAATAGCATTGATGTATGCAGACAGAGAACAGTAAACCCTGAAAATCCTGTGAGAGACCAATTGAATAAGAACTAATGTGTACAGGCTCTACAATTAAAGGTTTATTCATTATTTCAGAAAACTGCAAGTGGGGCTTTGAAGCTGTTATCAATTGGTCCATGGTTATTCTGACCCAACTGACCTGTACCTTACCTATTGTTTGCTCTAATGAAACTGACAGGGGGAAGAATTACTGGTTGAAGAGACAGAGAACAGTTATCAGTTAAATCTATCTGTTCAGGTGTGTCTCTAGATAAAATAGTAAACACCTGAGACACCTGTAATTAGATGACACTTCAAAAGACTACACAACAATGATCTTTTTAAAAAGAAGATAGCAACACTTGTAGAGGAACAAACATTTGGTTTATGTACAGAACTACTTTGTATAATGCTTTCTATAATGATATGAGGACATGGAATTCACAAGTGCTTCCACCTGAAGTGTAAATAAAACTTGCCACAGGCCTTCAGGGTAACAGCTTCTTTGCACAAAAAGGGTAACAAGCAAATTTTTTTTAACAAGCAGTTGGTTTTGAAACATGATGGACTTGTGACCAAGTTGTATAATGAGGAGGGTCATTTTTCCATTTCAACATAACTTGAGACCTTTGTAACATTGAATAAATTTATGAATGCAAACACAGTACTGCAGGCAAGGGTGTAGTCTGAGGTAAAGTTGCAACGAAATTTTTTCAGGGTGCTCAGATGCAAGTTGGTACAGCATTTTGCAAATATAGAAAAGTTATGTCCAAGAATTGGCCAGAGCAGAGCCTTTTGATAGGGGGAGGCAGGTAGCCCAAAACTCCCAAACCCTCCACAGTAAACATGGTGAAGTCCTTTACTGACTTAACCTTCACAGTGTTACAACAAAAAGTTCTCCCAATTATGAAGTAATAAACATACTAACATACAGTACTGTAATTTCTTGAAATTAATGTCTTTCTGTTGCTCTTAATTTTGCCAGAAAAAAGACCAAGCCGTGGTTTTAAGAAAATTTACGGTTCTCTACCAAACAACCTGTTCCTTGGTTGTCCAAGAGAGAGCAAGGTGATTTGTCCAAAAGGAAATTTTGTATTGCCATGGGTACCATCTGCATTCCTCTTTCATGAAATTCAGTTGCCCATTGGATATAAACCAACCTAATATTTCATGTGGTTGAACATATATTTTTGTCCCCACGGGCAACCAGACAACTGTTAAAATGGAGCTCTGAAGCCATCACTCATTTTTTGCGAAATAAGGATTCTGTTTAGTGGAATACATTTTCTGAACCTGACAATTTTTCTTAAATCATAAGTGTTTGGTTAATGGTATGGTGTATGCAAAAGCCCTTGCAGTAATTTATTTATTCACATTCATCTAGCAAAGCAGAGAGTAATATACTGGGAAGACGTGGGATAAGTAGAGCAAAAATAATAGCTACTGTACAGGTCTACTATACTGTATGAAACCAACATGGAACATACTGCAGCTACTGCTCTTGTAACACCTTTGCTACTGTGTACAAAACAGCGCTCTAGAATTCAAAGAAATTAAATATTTACTCCGAAGAGCCTATTTTATTTATTAAGTGAGGTTCCCCAATGATATTGTAACTATAGAATAAACAGATAGTGGGTACCACAGCATGGTAAAATGCCTCTGGTAAACAAAATGAAGCATTTATGCTTCGATAAATGTCACCTGCTGTACAAGCAATGAAGGAACAACTTAGCCTCTGGCAATTTCCCCATGAATAATCACTTACCATTTTAGCATACATTTAAAAGAAATAAATTGATCGGTGGTTTACACCACATCTCAAATTTCATGGGTCACTGTAACAACACCATGCACTCAGTAAACTAGACTCTACCAAGCACCACAAATTCTTTTTCAATATTTTCAAATAAACCTCCAGGCTTGGAAAGAAATATTGTAAATTGTAAGTGCTCAGTTGATGCACTTCTTGAGCTTCAGGAATACACTGTATTACAGTTATGTAGGCCTATACAATTTGTACTTTCTTTTGAAACTTCGATGAACACAAGAGGAATTTGTTCCATTTCTCCATGAAAATACAATGATAACTTTACCTTGATTTTTGGCTGCTACATCACTGCATACAAAATCCCTCAACTTCCCGCAAATTTAGTAACCCTTCATAAATCTGATTGAAGTCTCTTTTAGCCTGCATACATAATTCAGCTTAAAGACATGAAAGTACTAGTAACAACAATCTTATTTTGAGCACTGATTGAGCAGTTAAATCTTTGAAATTCCCTCATAACTTCCCAACAAATATCTTCCATTTTTCAAAACATGAATATTATTAAATAGTGCATTTGAAAGGTAAGCCACCAGAGTTAAATTATATGAATGTTGTATCTTCCCAAAAAACAAATAATCTAACTGCACAATGCACATGGCTAAAAGAACCAAACAATTAACATGTTGGGACAGGCTTCAATTCAGACTGGGGTCAGTGCAACTTGTCCTTTAAGGCAGAGACACTTGAATAGCTCCTTCACTTGATCACTTACTTCCTTCCAAGTTTCCCAGAGAGCCTCTGGTTTAGCATAATTGTAAACACTGCTAATTCCCTTTTTAGTGGACACTCCTTTCCGACTGCTTTCTTGGGCCGTTTTTAAGCTTGTTTACAGAAAACATAGTTTAAAAGGGCAATTGCTGATAAGGAGTAAGAATACTTGAAGCTAAAAGCTCTTGTGACATAAACAGGGACAACCAACAGGGAGTAGAATGATGGCACTAAGGAAGGCAGTACAACAGTTGCAAAATTGCAATGTCTCCTTAAAACAGTTTTGAGTAAAAAAGAAAGAACCACTTTAAAATAAAGGAACTGACCATTACAAAAGGAAGCATGATGCTTACTGATGCACATTTTCACTGTACTGTAATATGCAATGGTAGAATAGCAGTAAGATACTGTACTGTGCTGACTAAATAACATTATATGGGTAAAAAAATGGGTACCAGGGAAACTACTTGCTCAGAAATTGTACTTTTTCAAAGGAAATTTGTTTGGCAATTGGTGGGCCATATGTTTGTTTTGTTTTTTTATTTCCTTTTTTTCTACACGACGTAGACTTAGCATGTGCACGAACTAGACTTTCTTGCATATTTGCGCGGTACACAGATCAGTCGTCTGCATTTGGTGGTGTAAGTTGCAAACTTGCATGATATGTGCTTACCTCTAGCTAAGGGCACACTTTCTGTTCTGTGACATCATATGCATTTGGTGTATAAAACCTTTAGTTTTCCATTCCTGTGACATCATCACTTGGTAGCCTACAGTATTCCTAAAGAATGCTCCACTTGTTTTGTCAAGTCCTTAATTAAAGTCTTCATAGTCAAGTCATATTAAACATGTTCACAAAAAAATTTCATACTTTGAGCATCAAACTTTGTTTGAAACCACAAGGATTATTTTACTATGTGTTTACTAGTTGATTACACAAGCTGTCGTAAATACAGTTAAGTTAGTAAACTCGTTTAGGGCCAATGATTTTCTGTGATCGCGGAAAAAGATGGAATTTACATTTCTGCACGGAATTTCACAGAATTTAGCAAAAATTATTGGCTCAAAATACATGCAAATTTTTGACAAAAAACGGAGTTATTTTTCTTCAAAACTATGTCGAATGAATGTCTGCATATACCAAAGACATACACAGACATTTCACCATCTGAAATGGTGGCAAATTCACCTTAAAATCATCAAAACATCTTAAGTTACGATCAGAAAACAAGTAGGACACTTATGAAAATCAAATTTTAAGCAAGTCATTCTGTATGTTTTATGTTTAGGAAAGTTAAATTTCCCTCCAAGTACCAAAATTTCCCTCCAAATACCCTTATTTCCTGGAAAGGAGCCTCCCAGCTTCCCAACTTTTTCCATGCATGCATTGTATAGTAGATTCTACAGTAGGTCTTTTCAGACAGTCATACAAAGCCAAGACACACAAGTTCTTGCATTTTACGACATAAAACACCTCCCAATAGATTCAATCAAAATAACATATGGCCTGCAGTAAAATGCAGAAATAAAACATTCAACAGATCTATCTGCTGAATCAAAACTTTTCAACTTTCTTTTCTTTCCTTCTTTAGAAAAAGAACTTTGCTATTTAACTGTAAGTTTTATGAAACACAACTTTATTCCTAAATCTTGGCCATATGCTTTGGATTTAAGAGCCAAGAGCCGTGAAATGCAAACCAGAGAAAAATGTTTGTTGAAAATGTCCCCTAAAGGTATGAGATGAATAAAAGCAATTTTGGGTTGTAAGGTTGAAATTACTACATGCTTCAACAGGTCTTAGGCGTCACGAATGACGACAAGCAACTCAACACCAATATCCTATCTCCTCGTTGGTTCTTTCCAAATAAACCCTTTTTTTTGCAACTGATGGAAATTTTTCATACCATTGCACTTGCATACTACTGCACTGAATGAATGCATAGCATGTCAGTAGGCTAAATGTTTTTTTATAATTAAATGCATATTTAAATTAGTGCAATTTTCATGTATGTTTTGGAAAAGTTTAAACATGGGTTGAGCGAACAGTGATCTAGAAACATAAAATGTTGAGAGATTTTAGAAGTTTTTTTTTTTTTTTTTAATTTCTTTCAAGGAGGGGGGTAACTAAAGGAACTGCACATGAGTGATTGAAGTCTGAAATCTTTTCTTTCTCTGAAAGTTCAATTCAGTGCACAGCATTGACAGAGGCAAGAGGAAATGAACATTCAAGAATAGCAGTACAACAGAATATGTAGAGAGGGGAAAGGGGTGAGGAGAGGGATGGGAAGATGTCAGGGACACACAAGGGTCAAAACTTGTGTTGTCACCCAAGTATACTGCATAATCATGGAAAACATACTCTACCCATTTCCAAATGATTGTATCACTTGACACCTGCAAGCTTACCACCAGAAAGTTCTGCAGATACTTTACTTATAAGGAACATACATCCTAAACAGATTTCAAGTTTGGTCAAAAATTTTTAAACATAGTGTATTCAGGCTACAGCAGCTCAATCATTTAAACAACCTGAGCAGCAACGAATTGTGTAAAGATTGTATGAAAAACTGAGTTTTGTTTTATTTTTAACAACTTTTCACAAATATTAGTCAGAATTTTATGTGCAGCTGTTCCTAATATACTATACTGTGATGAGGATAATGCAGTTCCTAGTCTTCCCACACCTGAATCCCCTTCTGATTGGAAGCTATTTTGAGACTGGAAGGGACTTATCAGAACACTCATAACCAAAAAATGGAAGGTGGCCAAGACTGGAGAGGCCTTCAAACTTGACTGAAAACAATGCCAAAGGTTAGACATGACAGAATGTGCTGATATTACAGACATGTCAGACATGATGGCTAAAAACAAGGTAATAATTCATCCACCATTATTGAAGAACAATAATGTACAACTGTTGTATATCAATCTCTAAATTTCTCTTACTACTGTACAGCAGTATGATCAGTTTCTGTGGGGGCAAAATATTTTTGTGGATTTCATCAAACCATTTTAACTGCCAGTGTTTTGACATTTCAATGGATGATGTGAAAAATAAGCTGCTTAGCACTCTTAAAGCAACAAAATTGACACAGGGCTGGGAAATTGGAAAAAGAGGGCAAAGAGGCTATTTCCTAACACCTTAGAAACAAGTGAACTTTCCCACGTCGTCTTGCACATTACATAAAAATGCCAAATTTCCTGTCACTTACTAACGTTTCACGGTATACCGGTATTTTTGTGAGTACCGGTATGTACCGGTACCGATACGATACGGTACCACCAATTACAAGGTACCGAAGTACCGCGCAGAACAGTACCCGACAATACGTCAAAACAAAAATCTAAAAATACTGCAATTGAATGGAATATAACTGAAATATAAATACTATAATCCATATGATAACTGCCTTGTGTTCCTTTAAATATAAAAATGTAACCATGAAACGTTCATTCTGTAACCATTTTGCATCATTTCTGTCACAAATTTCCCCTCGTAATTTCGGAAATTGCCCTTTAACTGTTATGTATGTAAATTACCACGTGTAACGGGAAATTTCGCCCAACCAATACTTCCCACACTAACTTGTGGCTTGCTTTCTTTCGACATTGTGTGCAGTTTTCGAACGATCGTTCGTTATCAGCACATACATTTGTATTATGTACTAATAGCAGTTGGTATCATTCACTTTGCCTATGCTTACACAAGGCATCGTATCATTAAGAAATTCGTTGTAAGCTTACGAAGAATCATTGCATCGCTGGCTCTGACATGAACGTTGTTTCAACGATTTCAAACACAGTAAGATAATGGGACTTCTCCATTGACATAACTGTGTGTGAGAGAAATCTTCGGAAGAACGTTCTTTCAACAGTTTGTACAGTGAGTCAATGGGACTTGTCCATTGACTTAACTGTATGTGAGACAAACTACACAGTAAAATCCCATTGAACGTTGTCGTCGTGGTCGCGTGAATTCAGACTTGCTTAAGTCGATTTAGATTTTTGAGACAGTAGTACGGCGTTCTCATATTTCGTGCAGTCCCAAAGATCGTACAGAACGTACCTATATCGTTAGGCCTACCTCTACGTGAAGCTGGCCTATCTGCACGAAAATAGGAGTCCCCATCCTACGAGTGTTATATCAGTAAATGATTTACGCGGGTAAAAGCTAGCTAGATTGCGGCGCTATCATACTGTTAGGCATCTTGAACTCAAAACATGAAATGTTGCAAAAAATGTTTTGATGGTAATAATTGCGGTCGGAAATAGGCTTGATGAACCAATATTTTATGGGAATAATTTGGAAAAGTTCCACCTAAAAACTTCAGGTGATAATTTACGAAGGCGATTTTCATCATTTTTAGAAATTATTTTCGTAACTGTAAGTACAGTTTTGAGTGTTCTTTTGGGACTTTCGGGTTCAAAATCGCACTCCGCTCCCCGTGTTTTTCGGACGCTGGCTTTCGGCGGGTTTCACTTTTTGTTTACCAATGTGTTGAGTGTACTTAATTCATTAACAGTGTAGCGGAAGGCAGGGATGATCAGAACACGGCACGTACGTTAATACCTGTTGTTTTTCCGGGTATTTTCTTGTTTTTTAAGTCAGACTATTTTCTCTTTTGGTACCGGTACTACGGTATTACCGGTACCATTTGTAGTGGTATTGACGGTACCAAATTTTTGCGGTACCGTGAAACCTTATCACTTACCAAGATTTCCTTTGAAATTAGTGTTTGCACCGGGTCCAAAATTCGGAACCGGGTACCTGAAGTCGATGGGCGGTCGGGTACCCGGATACCCGAAAATATAACTTCTGTTAGGCTACAAGTTTGTTGCAGTCATAATAAGAAATTTTGCCTTGCACGTTGATATTTATAACACCAACGTATCTTATGTATGGGCATAACAAGTGTTCTTAGTTGTGTGCGTGATAAATTTTGCCAGGAAAAAGTTTAGGTGTTCTGTCACATGTGCAATCTATGTTAGTGAAACTTTGAATTCGGGTAGCAATTTCAGAGCCGGGTCTTGACATCGTCAGTCGGGTACCCGGTGCAAACACTATTTGAAATACTCAAAATTTCAAAGACAGGGCTTTGCAGGGTTCCCCATTCTCTCAATCAATGGTGAGACAAACTCAAAAAGATGTGACAAAACTACACATGTACTGCAGCACTATTCTGATGTGTATAACTGGCCAAACACCATTCATTAATTATGTGCAGTATAGTGTGGGTCTGTGCTCACACAATCACACAGGTTCCACTTTCAACAACCAGCTTCCAAATGCCCCTTTATTTACAGTACCAGTCAAAGTAAAGTTAGAGCCAATCTCATTGAAAACTTTGAAAAGTACTCATGAAGCAATTGATGTATTCATTTCTGATGCAAGTAACTTGTACAGTATCTGAGCAAATGCTTTTGAAGCTTACCTGTAAAAGAAGGTTGCAGTATACTGTAAGGAAATTGACATGCTTTCAACATTTTAGTGTCCAATATTATACCATAGCACCATGATGCAAGTACTTTCAGCCTGCTACTGGCAAAAAGGAATGTAAGGAGATCCTGCACCATCCAATCATGTGAGATGGGAAGGGGGAGAGGGGGGCGGGGCACTGCTGTCAAATCTTACAGGACATGTACATACTGTAGATTTAATTTGAGTTTTTGTCTGACTGGATTTTTTCCAGTGTTGGAAGTCCAAACCACACCACATTAAACCTTCAGATCTGGCAAATTTATTCGAATAAATTCGAGGGCAAATTGTCATCCCGGATTCACTATATTCATGAGCCTAATTTGAAGCTATCTCTCTGTATAAATGTTCATAATTTCATATTGCAACTTGAAGCTTAAGGGGAAAATGCAGTCATCCCAGTTTGGATTACTATAGGGTATTGTATATCATGAACAGCTCTTGAGAATCATGTGACAATATTTTTCTCACTGAATTGTGCATTTCAAACAAAGCGTCCCCTTGGTTTACCTTGAATATGCAATATGTTCTGAAATATAAAAGATATTTGGAAAGAAAATACAGTAAGCACATATTTGTGAGATATCTGATGTTCCAGAATAAGTTTGGGGCGACTGCTTTTACCCTTTTTACATAAATGTTGCTGGTATTACAAGTCCAGTCAACATACTGAAGGTGCAGGAGTAATACACATCTACCAGGTGGGCAATTTCCCAGACAGTTTCAATTCTCCTAAGTTACTTCTAGCCCCTTCCATCTGTCTCAACCAACTGCATGGTCAAGTGGTTAGAGCATCTGACTTGCAGCCGGAAGGGCTGGGGTTCAACTCCTGGCTGGGTTATACTGAAGACTTTAAAGATGGAACCTGCTGCCACTGTGCTTGGTGCTCAGCATAAGCAATGGAGTAGGGAAAACAAACCAGTGAGCCACAACTGGAAAAAAGGCCATGAAAGCTCAACTTAAACCAATTGGTTAGAATCTGAGCCATAAAACCTCATCTAACTCCAAAACTGTCTTAAGCTCCTCCTCATATCTAGACACAAACCTAGTTTATTGCTTCAAAAGGCTATGTCATAGTGAGCATACAAGGCCCTTATGTGTAATCAGAACACTCTGTGCATGCTGTGTAATGTGAGCTACTCTGCATCTTTTGAATTTTCAAACTTTGATGTCAATCAAAGATTCAGAATTTTGTAAAGGCCTAACCAAAAATGTACTTGGGGTTATGAGTATCAGTCTTTAAACATCAGAGTTTTGATCTACTGCATGAGCAACTGAATATCGCTATTTTTGATATTTAAATATTAAAGAATCAGACATCAGGAATTGTGGTACTGTAAATGTAACTGAATCAACAAACAAGTGAAACGATCGTATCAAACAAACTGGCTGATTAAAATGATCTCCATGACAACAACATTAAAACCAAATATAGTTTCGTATATACTAGGGAGCCTTCTCATTCTACCAAGAAAAAAAGTAATAAAATTATCTTCCATAAGGTGACGGTCAATGACTGGTAATCACAGAAATTTGCTGAAGAACCCCCATGGAAAATTTTTGGACTCAATCCTCTAAATGTACTGTTCAGTATGACAGTGTTTAAGAATATTATGAAGGAAGTCTGAGGTAATTTCAAGGCAAGAGTGAATAGTTTTATCCTTGATTAACAGCAGCTTTTCGGTCCAAAAGTAAAAATGAATCTACCGGGCCAAAATCATTTTCTTTAACTTACTGTTCATACCCCACGAACATAGTTTCCTTTATTAACAACATGTTAAAGATATGCATCACAGTGCATGCTCATCTGTGTGCATAGTGTCCCCCCATGCGGTGTTCACAAAACAAAACTTCCTCTGATAAATTTCCACAGAATGCATTGTGCTGAGCTGACCAGTAATTTTTATCACTTCCTGGAAAGCTCTTGTCAGGGACGTGCCCACACCAAGGGGCACTGGGCATTCCTGCCAAGCACTTAAATTTTTACCCAGCATTAAACAACAAAATTATGAATCACCCCCCCCCCCAACCCACCCCAGCACTAAGGGTGCATTTACACTAGATCCAGACCTGATCTCCTGTGCAGTGGTCAGATCCACTTAAATGAAAATGCAGATCGGATCCGGATCTGATCGCCCGATTCTGATCCTGGAAAGAGGGGAGGATCAGATCCTGTGCAGGCGCTCAAAACCTGTATTGTAAATTCTCTAGGATCAATGGTGACCCAAGATGAAGATGTACATGCCACCTGGTCAAACATGTTTTCTCACTTCTTTTTTTACATTTTGGTGTGCATGTGCTTCTATTTCATAATTCATTTGGAGGCCACTTCCACTGAAGCATGGAGGAGGATCAGAGTACAAGACAAGTGTAAATGCTCCAGGATCAAGCCACACTTATAATTCAAACTACTGTGCTGATAAGATCAAGCCATCAGATCCGGATCTAGTGTACATGCACCCTAAAGCTACAGGTGTAATTCATTCCAAACAAAATGTTTCAAGTTCTACACAGAGAAAACAGTATCTCTTACAGTACCATCCTTACACTCCTCACAGTGGGTGCAAAAAGTCAGGAAGCTGGGAGGCTCTTTCCCAGGAAATTTGGGCATTTCAGGGAAATTTTGGCAATTGGAGAGCAATTTACCTTTGTGGTGCATGGCAGTATAAAGAAAATTGGGGAAAATACGACTCCCTTCCCAGGAAACAAACACCTCTTCCAGCCCTGCTCCTCCCCCAGGATAACAATCCATGTACCTGACAATCAAAAAAGTCTGAGACATCTTGTCTTATTACAACCCACCAGACATTTTCCATAGTTCAAAATTGAGACCCACAGTTTTGGGGTCACAAGGGCCAGTAACGAAAAAGAAATACTTACATTTGCAGCATTTTTGCCAGCTATTCCACTCGTCACTGTTGATGACTGCTTAGAAGGAGAATCTTCCAAGTGGTTTGATCCAGATGTTGGTTTGACTAAACCGTCTAAAATTCTAATGAGGAGTATGTTGGTTGGAAGCTCGCTGACATCCCGTACGGGAACTGGTTCCCTGCATTCTGGACACCTCAAATCATGGCTGGTTTTGAGAATGGTGGAAAGGCAGCGCACACAAAATGTGTGCTGGCATGGAAGTATTTTACTGGTTGCATCCAACCTCTCCAGGCATACTGAACATTCTAAAATATCAAAAATGGATTCCATCACAGAACAAGGGGATTCCCCCTTCTGTTGAGAGTGGCTGATACAACTATTTAAATTAGTTCTGGTAACCAGTACTGTGAAAATGGTAGTGTCACATCCTGTGGAAAGAATGTCATTTTAAAAAATTGCATTAAACCAAATCACTTGTAATAAGGATGCTTCACATGTTGTCCAAGGAGAAAAAATGAGTCCATCTATAGATTCAACTTGTCAAGTGCTACCAAATTTCACACACACACAAATGTACTATGTATGTTACCACACTGGAATGTTTGTTTGCTGCAGACCACAGAATAACATCATTTTCATGATGCACATTAACTTCTTCAACATGACACACTAACTTGAGTTCTTCACAAGTGATGTCACTTCTTCACAATCACTGTCTCAGACTAGGCCTAGCAGTAAGGTTGGGCGATATATATATCGAAAATAATTTTTACGGCGATTATTTTTTGGGAGACACTATGATAATGACAATTCAAAAATGATGATAATAGCTTCCAATGGGTTTCCATGATCAGAAGCACTAAATCTATCACAAGGTTCTCATGAAATCTGAAATCTGGAGGCCTAGGAAAGGGTACCATTTAACGATTGGGATGACACCTCTCATGTGTATTTAGTTTCAGTTGTTTGATTTCCAACTTAGTTTAAAGGCAATCCAAAATTTTCTTTGAAAAAATCAGCAAACTCTTGCAAATCTCCTCCTACTGCCTTACAAGCAACTCTTAAAGACATTTTGAACATAAATATTACAAATAATAGGTAAAGCAATGAGAAATTCTCCTTGAATTTCACTATTCACTAACAAAAATATCCTCACATTCATGATCAAGATACTGTAGGCCATTCATGAGCTAGAGTGACTGGGCATACTCACTCTGACAGGGGTCAGGGTTTCCGCCAAAGGGGGGAAAGGGGGGGACAAATCCCCCCCTTTCCAGAAGAAGGTGGGTAAAATCCCCCCCTTTTCATTTCCATAAAAATTTAAAAAATGGTCCATATCTTGGTTTCTTACCTAAGAAGAGGGCACCTTTGCAGCAATGTTTGAACTTTCATAAGTAAATGGCCTTTAAAACCCTTCAAAATGCACCTTATAGGGGTCTTGAAGCAAGCTTTTGTCCCCCTGAACCCACTTGTAACTTTAGCCAGGGACAGCATCAATTTGGACTAGGGGTTTAGGAGCAATTAATCCCCCCCTTTTTTGCATTTCTGGCGGAATCCCTGGGGGTGACTGCATTTTCCTTAAGCCTAGTCCCTATTTTAATGTTAGGTTTTGGACAGGTCTAACATTACACTTGGCCTTTAAACTCATGTGGGAATATTAACCATTGCTAACCTCAACATGACCTTTAGTTTGAGGCTTAACATGAACAATGATGAAACTTAGTGACATAGCCAAGGCTAGGCCTATGCCCTCTTCATTTCTAAGAAATCATTCATGCTAACAGCATTAGAATTAGTCATACTGTAGCCTGTACGCCAAAGCCTTAACAATACTTGCTCCACCTTCAGGCAAAGAAACCCACACAGTCCCACAACACGACCACACAAGCGAAGTTACCTTACCCCCGACACTACGGTCACGGAGTACGGTTTGTATTGACAATGTGTGTGGACTGGTTAGGGTAGGTCAAAACACTTAGCCTATGTATGTAGGCCTACTAAAGCCACTTTGTACATGTCAACATAATTATTCTTCAACGTCCTTCTGATGAACAGTCGAAACAGTTAAAACTTTCCCTAACGATTTGATACTGTAGATTATGAATAAGTTTCTGATGAATACTTTATTAGAGACATCACCTACCTTCTAAAGGAAAATCAACGATTTCTCCTGATTGAACACGCGATCGGTAAAAGTTTCGTCTATGTTATCAGTATCTACACAGTGTTGTGTGTATACACTATACTGCATGGGGTTGTCCGTGAAGAGATACACGCACGATTCAGCTCTCTCCAACGTATACGGTATAGTACGTGCCTTCGTAGACGTATGTTCCCACGTCGTGCGTGCACTTGTATGAGTACAATCGTTTATTGTCGTCACGTTACAATCATAGGGTTACAATGCGTTTATTGTAGGCACCGCTAATTCAAGCTTTTGCTCCGCGAAAAATATTTACTGACAAATTTAATCCCTTAAAAATTTTGAAGAGCTCGTTTTTTACTGTGTTTCTTACAACCTATGACGAATTTTTAAATTTGATTGTTGTAGGAAATGAGTTAAAACACAGCCTGTGCAAAATAAAAGACAATTTGACAAATTTTAGTGCCACTTTTTGATTGCTCAGTGAGGTGCCGTCTTTGAGCAGTGATTAGGGTTGCCCGCCCATCGCGGGACGTGAGTATTACTCCTGCACATATTATATGTTGGCTGCACTCGTAATACCAAGAGAGTATGTATGCCAAAGAGGACATATATTCGACACCTGCTATGAAGGTAATGATTAGGGTTGGAAACATGCACCTATGATTCAAGCCCTTCTAACTCAAAATCTCAACAGTCATGGTACAAAATAGATTTGAATGTGGTCCTAACTGTGAGCTTTCGCCAGAGAGAGTGATATGTCCAGGTTGAGAACTTGTTTAAGGAAGGGCGAAGAACTGACCTGATTTAGGGTGTACGTCAATGGGGGCAATGATTAGTGGTTCGCTACCTAAAACCTTCTAGACGTTTTCGCCAGGTATAAGCTTACCCCTAGCATGAAAGCCGACAAGTTGTCAATTCATGGCAATTTCAATTTACCTCATCATGACCGTGCAGATTTTTGCTGGCGGAGCTCAAAGTTTCCGTACCTTTACCCAGGCGTAGTTCAATCACTCAAAACCTGATTTTCGACCGCCTGCTTCTAAGCCCATAATTTCTTCAAAGTTGCTTCAATGGAGCCCATTTTGGCACAAGTGATACAACAAAAGACCCCCATCCTATTCGGTAACATACTGCAAACGGTGTTATTTTTGAAGTTCAACAAATGGACTGTACAAATGAATGGAGGCGTGCTACCTTAAAACGACAGCAGGGAAAACGCGGAGGGAGACTTGGTCAAGTTTAAAGGACCCAATCTCTTCTTACAAATCATCGCACCTTGAAACGAGGAGAACAATGGTCACGTATTGTTGGCAGATGCTTAGGCCCAGGGCCGTAGCTAGGGTCATATGTTTGGGGGGGTGTGAAGGTCCCACATTCCGACTGGATGGATATTTTTTCCAACTGAATGGTGGCGCGTAAATTGCAACATTTTTTATGCGCCTGCGTTTACATACAGCAGTGGGGATCCTCCCTTTATCACTACGTAAAGGTGCCGTCGTGGGGGAGGGGTCTGAGGGGAGGGGTTGACCCCTCCCCTTTGAGAAATTTTTGTTAATTTAAGGTTGCTTAGATGCAAAATGGAGCTATCTTTGGGATATTTTGGAGCTGACCATATATGGCTAGAAAATGTCCATAATTAAATGAATTCTAATTTTTCCGACTGGTTTGATTCTTTTCCAAATGAATGGCGGCCCGTAAATTGCATTTTCGTTTTTATGGACGTTGCTTTTGTATGATACAGCAGTGGGGATCCTTCCTTTGTCACTTCATAAAGGTGCCGTCCTGGAGGAGGGGCCTAAGGGGGATGGGGTTCCCCCTCCCCTTTGAGAAATTTTTGTTAAGGTAAGGTTGTTTAGATGCAAAATGGTGCTATCTTGGGATACTTTTGGAACTGATCATATATGGCTGGAAAATGTCCATAATTTAGTGAATACTAAGATTTGGTTAGGTGAAAGTAGAAAGTATGTTGTCTAAGAGAAGAATACGTTGTCAACAAACTTTACATCTATCGTATTTTTACTACTTTTGAACGAAAATCCAGACGAACAGCTTCCAGCAATGGGGAATGGGCGGGAGGGAGATGGGCGGGAGGGAGAGTATAGGTGCAGAAAACTGATACTAGACCTCCCAGACAGGTAAAGCAAAAGGGGTTTAGGACTAACAAGCGTGTTTTCAGAATGTACACATAGTTTATGCCATAAACGTTCACTGGTACATTGTGCTTATAATGTTCATAAGTGATACAGCGTGGATTGCGAGGATTGCGCGCGAAGCGCGCGGAAATTTGGGGGTATACTTCAATGCCAAAATGAAAAATCTGCAAGCAGGCTCAGGGGTGGCGCATTGATTTGCCGACATGGGGGGAAGCACCCTGATTGGGGACCATCTACTCTAAGACCCGACAGATGCAATGGCCGGGTTGCCGAACTCAAAATATAAGGCGCGCAAAGCGCGCCGAAAAATTTGGGATTACATTGAATTTTCATTAAAGAAAGTTGTAAAAGTTTGGGCTGTTATTGAAGAATCTGGACAAAACCAAGAAATTTTTTCGGGTGACTGCATGGTCGTCGCCGGGGATTACATTCTTCATCTTACCCATTAAGGATCTCTTACGAAACTGAAAGATCTTTTTCTTACAAAATATGTTTGCCACGATGGCGAGACTGAAAAAAAGAATCTTCTAAAAGTTAGGAAAAAGAGGAAAGAACTTCGCAACGATGCATTGTCGTGTTTCTCTAGAATCACGCCTACACGGAAGAGCAACATTTGTGGAAACGTTGAAATCCAATATGTTTGAAACTGGGGCGTTACCACTAGAACTATAGATGAAAGCGCGAGTAGCGCGTGAAAATTTTTTGAAGTTATAGAAAGAATCGTTACAGAACTTTCTGGCTACGGGCCTGATAAATGGACGTTTGGAATATTTTCTGAGTATATCTATGTCTTCACCAATATTAGTCTATATAAATTTGCGCAATTTTGTGGGGCTCGGATAAATTTGGGGAGGGGGACTAAAGCGCCCTAGTTCCCATAGAACTGTGTATGGTATTATTACCTTAATAATGTTCATGAGATTGATTGTAAATCGTGACGCATGCGCGAGAAGCGCGCCCAAATTTTCATTAATAAATGATAAATAAGATTTCCATAATAAAACCTGCATTCAGAATCTGCATCGAGATACTTTCAATTGCCCAACAAACCAACATGCCACTCAAAAGGCCAGTCTTTTACCTGGTAATTTGTAAACAGCTTTCAACTTCTGCTGTTGTGCTTCTCCGAAAGTTGCTATCGGAAGATATTGATAATAAGAAAGCACTGAGGTAAGAGTTGCAGGGCGCGGAGCGCGCGAAAATTTTGAGAGTTTGAGAAGAATTTGGGGAAAAGGACAGCTTTAATTTGATTTTACGTGAGGAAAATAACTTTTGGTGTTGTTCTCACTTGGTCTAGTTGGAAAATATATACAAAGTTGACATAGGCTCAGTCGGAAAAATGTGCTAGACTGAGTTATCAGAAATTCCAACTGGCATTTCAGATTTCCCGACTATCGTCGCTCTGACGAACTTTGGGGGGTGAGACACCCCCACACCGACTGGTCGCGACGGCCCTGCTTAGGCCTACCCCTTAGGGGCTTAATCCATAGTTGCAATAGAAGCATTTTGAAGCCGGTGACTTTTGAATATTCAACCCAGAGTCGCTTTTCACTCGAACGAAGAGTTGCTTTGGGAAGTTAGGCGAATTCGGTCTCAATAAAATCAGAAGCAGGCGACGAAGGTCGCCGGGGCTTCTGATTTTATTGAGACCTTTCATGTCAACTACTAATTACATGAACTATGGAATCGGTTTCATCTCAGAATGAGAAAATATTTATAAAACTGTTACCAATATGACCGAAAAACAGCAATGTAGATAGGGTGGGGGTTGCACGTCCTGATAATGTAGGTCATATGCAATAGTTTCTAGTGACCTGATTTGGAAATTTACAGTAGGACATTATTAAAAAAACGAAGCCTAATTAAGAAAAGAAAAAGAGTAACGCATAGCAGTCGATGAAAGCTAGAAAAAAGAAGATAAAAAAGACATAGCAACTACATCAACTCGACAGTTCGACAACTTTAACGAAAAACGAGAAAAGACTCACTTCCGAGTCTCCGGGGCACTTGAACTCACGTACTAAGGATTCGGAGTCGAGCGCCTTGCAACCTGCACTACCACAAGGTTGGATTTACTCCGAAGATATATTTAATACTCGGTTAGTGCAAAGCAGTATGGCATACATGTAGAAGAGTAACGGAGAGTGGGGGACTGGGGGGTAGTTGGAGCAAGCACCCCTTTTCTTCCACATCCTTAGTGTTGGTTCCGTACTTTATATTGCCCAAGTGAAGTTGTTTCAATGCATGAATATTATACATTTTTCCTGGTAATGTTTAGCATGGCAGTTGTGGGTTACGGGCGGGACGGCGGGGCGGTAGGGGAGAACAGGAAGCCGTGGTCTTCCCTGGTAGAATTTTTCATTTTTTTTTTCGGGAGACACGTAGTCAGGATAGCTGGTACGATAAATAAGTAAACCAAACGCTGAGGTAGCTCCAGGATTTGCGTGAAAGGGATCCAAGCTCCGTCCCCGACGTGGATCTGCAGCCTGAAGTCCCGACACGGGCGACAGGGCGACGGGTTGCCGAAAGGTTGTCGAGAGCAAAATGTTTGGAGAGAAGTTTGAGATTGTAGTTTGTAAAATTGGAAAATTTGAGGGATTTCTTATAGGATTTGCCTCATTTAAAGCAAAATATCAAATAAATGAGAGAGGCAACTGGCCCTTGTCTATGGGGTACTTCATATTTTTCGTTTCCCGACGAAACTGGAAAATTTACCCGACCATCTGGGATTCTTCCCCGACGAGAAACAATTAACCCCTACCCTCACCTGGTGCCACCTCTGTTCCAACGACGATCAGTCTCCCCATCTTTTTGAAATTCGTCAAGCGCACAAATCCCTGTCTCCAATACAAACAAAAATTTGTCGGCTCCCTTCTCTCGCTGTAGATTTCTTACTGTTATTTTCGTTTGACTTTGGCAGACTACAAGTTTCCCTAAAACGGACCCAAATCAAGCACGTGAATCAATGGAGGACTGCTTGCTACTACATGCGGTAGCTGAAGGTTACAAAATGCTACGACTTCTTTCCAAACTCTTTACCGTCATAATATCGTAAATTAACTATCTACTGCCGGCCAGCTTGTCGGTTGTTCTGTGGTTGGTAACCTGACGAAAACTTTTGCATTCAAGGGCGTAAAGGAGGGATGTGGTGGTTGGGGCCGTTTTCCCCCGGGATGAAGAAACTTTACTACACTCCCTCATAGGCTGCTATACTCGGCGTTTGCCAAACTTGAAGTCTTCCCTCCCCACCCCCTAAATTATAAAAAGAACAAGCATACGCCGATGTGCAAGGCTGTATTAAACGAACTCGAAAGCTTCCCTTTATTATTAACTAACTTAAAATTTGGCGGTTTTGTACCTTCTGTATCCTTGTTTAAGTTCTATTCATTGAAAATATCGAGGAGCTCGTTTTTGATTGAGCTCCTTACTAACTATGATCAATTTTTAATTTGATTGTTCAGTAGGACATGCGTTAAAGTACAAACTGCAAAATTAAAGGAAATTTGACCAATTTTAGTGCCATTTTTTATTGTATTACTCCACTCTGTGAAGTGATCAGGTCTGAAAACATGCACCTATTATTTAACCCTTTTTAGCTTAAAATCTATAATGGCCCTGGTATAAAATTTTGAATGTGGCATAGAACCGGTGGCATGTCCAGGGTTGAGATCTATAAGGAACTAACCTGATTTAGTGTGTAAGTCAATTCGGCAACAATTAGTGGTTCGCTATACTGTACTCCGTAACTCACAGACGAGCAAAGGAAGCGTAAGTGACGAATGGCGCTCTTACAGTTTCGTAGCGGACTTTTCGTGTTTCTATGGTTATATTGAACCAACCTGCTTTGCCGGGTGCCAAAAGTAACCGCTCTGCTGTCAACGTGCTCGTTTATAAGCCTAATCATTTTTCTGCTTATTCTGCTTGAAAAATGACCTATATAGGTCTAGAAGTATGAAATGGAGAGCTGAATTGGTGGTTAGGGTCAGAGTAAGCTTTGCATGAAATGTCGATCCCCCGGATCTAAAACGCCTGGGTGTTGCAAAGGACTAAACTGAGTTTTTCATTAGCCCTGGATGGTCTTGTTGACCTGGTGACACTAAATATGCATCCTCCGTCTACTTGAAATGATCCACGAACAATTGAACTCACCCTCTTTAAAACCAGGCATATCAATTTTACGACACCGATTTAAAGTAGACGCTCATTGTGGTCACTGGAACTTAGGGGCAATCTAAATTCACAATTGGTGACTGCACTGTGATGGATATGAAAGTGGATAAGTTCAAACTATACCTTTTATTATTAGCCACTTTGATTGGCCAATGACTTGTACAGATAAGTAAAAGTGTAGCCTACTATGAGTGTGCTCAACTTATAGGGAGGGCGTGGTAATTAATCGACCACACTAGTTTCCTCGGCAGAATAAGCTCGTGGGCAATTGAACTAAAAAGGCCTTCGATTTTTCTGGGAGGTACACAAGACAGTGTAAGTTTTGGAAGACAAGTTAGAAGTAACCTTAGATTAGAATTTGTTTATGTCTGGGACGAGAAAGTTGACCAGGATTCTAACTTCTATAGGCACAGTACATTCTTGGAGAAACCAATGTCTACAAGACTCGGAGGGATGAGACCATGGAAAATTACCCTGACACACTTCGGATTGGGACTTTCAAACATTGACCTTGGGAGAAATTTTTATAGAACCCTCGGTGTCTTGTAATTACTTTGACTAACCTCTGCGCACCATTGCAGGTATTCCCAGTGACAAGGTCTGCCATGGACCTTACAGAAATTCCCTGACACCTGATTTTTTGTAACTAAATGCCAGTGGCGCCACCAGAATTTGGTGATGGGGACCACAGATGACGTCGTCATGCCACGTCAGTTAAACCCCCAAAACCTGCGTAAATTGTCGGTACCTTTTATGCGTCCCTGCGATTGTATACAGCAGTGGGGATCCTTCCTCTGTCACTAAATAAAGGTGCCGTCCTAGGGGGTCTAAGGGGAGGGTTTCCCCTCCCCTTTGAAAATTTTTTGTTAATTATAGGTTTCTTAAGTGCAAAAATGGTGCTATCTTTGGGCCATTCTTGGAATTAGTGAATTCTAATTTTTGGTTAGGTGGATGAGGAGAGCATGTTGTCTAAGAGAAGGGTATGTTGTCAACAAACCTGAAGCCCCTCCCCCTTTGGCTTCTTTAATGCCTTCTGTTCGGGGAAGTTTTTACGCAAAAATACGTGCGGTGGGGTCCACAGAAACATTCTTGGACTATTACGAAAATTTTCATTTGCTTCATTGTGCATTGTTTAGAAAAGGGTATCTAAGGCCGGCAGACACCGGTATAGGGTCTCCTGGAAGCTCTAGCTTAACTTAAACAGGGCGCTTACATGATGCTCATTACCTAACATCCAAATGATACTTTAAAATATGATGCCGAGCTCTTTACAACTATCGTATTTTTACTAAGTTTGAACGAAAATCGAGACGAATAGGTTCCGGCAATGTGGAATGGGAGGGAAGGAGAGTAGAGGGGCAGGGAGGTGATATTAGACCTTCCTGATAGGTATAGCAAAAGGAGTGAAGGACTAACAAGCAAGTTTCAGAATGTTTTTCGTCGTAAGTGTATTAACAATCACCATCTGTACCGATAATGGCCGCGAGCGAAGCACTCGGTACTTGTTTTTTTTTTTTTTTTTTTTGAAAAGTGTGCAACAACAAATACGTACTTTCAACCTTCCTCATCATGTTACAAATGAGATTGAAAGATCCTATAGAGCTTATGCATTGACGTCATGCGACGTCATTTTGGCGCCAAAATAGTAAAGCACAGTGCAAGTACGACGTAGACTTCGCACGCGACAGTAGAATCCTACACGCGTATCCGACCGATACACGAATCAGCTGTCTGCATTTGCAGGGGTAAGTTGCAATCATGATTAGGCAAGCGTGACGTCATATGCATAAGCTCAATAGGCCCCTACAGAGGATGGAGATGAACTTGTATTTTGTGGAAAAGTGTTGTGATCAGAATAGTTACATGTATATATTATAACCTTAATAACGGTCATGAGATGGAGTGTTAACAGTTACGAACGCGCGAGAAGCTCGCCGAATTTTTCGTTAAATAAGATTTCCATTACAACCCCCCATGCTCTGCATCGGGACACTTTCAATTCCCCAACAAACCTATATGTCAATTGCAAAGCCAGTCTTTTAACTGAGAATTCGTGAACAGCTTCCAACTTTTGCTGCTGTGCTTCTCCGGGGAGTTGCTATATGCTTTACTGGAATATATTAATAATAAGAACAATATTGAGGTAAGGTTTGAAGGGCGCTGAGAGCGCGAAAATTTTGATAGTTTACGAAGGATTAACGAAAATTCTGATAGTTTGAGAACCATGCGCGGTATCAAATGGTTACAATAGATCCATCACTCGGTCGAAAAGATACCTCACCCTACCCTCTACAGAAATCTATAGCTTAAACATCATTTTAACATTTCAAAAAACAAAATCTGAAATCGATTGGACGCCACTGCTAAATACATTGTCCCTTAGGTTGTTCTCTAAGTTTTCCAGTCTGTTTTACGATGAGTCTGTTAACACGGACCTTCCGGTATTAGTGGAATTGTGATTGCACAAAACTGGAGCCGTACCTATGATATGGCTCTGCATCACAGTCTAACATAAACGGTGTCCGTCAACTGAATTGTACAATCTCGGATTTCTGTTCGAATAGAATCCTTTCAAATATGTAAGAACACTCTACCAACAGCAAAGCTGGAGACTTTTATATTAGGAAGTAATTAGAAAGTAAAAAATATTCCTAAGCAAAGGTAGGAATATTTATTGAGAATGCACGCATATTGTGGGCCAGTAAATCATATTAAGTACATGAAAAGGTTAGCAAACCAGTTGATGACCTCCCTGGTCAAACTATGGAGGTAGTCATTGAACTAGGACGAGAGGGAGACTGAGGGTAAAGCCCCCAGTATGCTTCTACCCCTCCCCCGCTTATACGAACGAAAAACCTTAGTTTGTTTCCTCTGTGAAAATGTCAACCATTTTCGTCAATTTTCCTTAAAATTTGCACAATAGTAATAGCAAAATTGCATCTAATGGCCCTCAAATATTTAAAGAGACACCTCCCCGGGACGGAGGAAACAATGTTCAGCCCCCAGTGGAGAATGGTTTCCTTCGCCTATGGATGTAGTCCGTTACGTCACAGCTATATGGTCAGAGTTTTAACCCTGAAGCGATGGGCCATGCTTCATTTGGGCTTGTAACTTACTCCTCCTTACTCTCAACTTTTAAACCTCAATATTGATCCAGTTTAAAATTAAAAAAGGGGGTAAGGAACCTTTTTGGTCTCAAGTGCCATTTTGATCATAGTCACAAGACTACAGCGGGCCAAGAGTAAATTGGGGACCAAGAAGGCTTGAAGCTCTGATCCTCCCACACATGTTGAGTAGGGGCCCAGTCTGTCTCCCTAAAATAGGTCCTGTTGGGATCTTAAGTGGATGGATTTTGGTGTCAGTTTACATTGAGGAGCTGGGTGTAGATAAACAAACTCTCATTCTGTTGTGGAAGGAGAACTGATGTAATTGGTCACTCTCTGGAGCTGGGCAACCAAGGACACTCGATCCTGACTCTTCGAAGAGTGTAGTAATGCACTTTATTTATATTTTGGTATCTCTGTTAAAAGTAGGCGGAGTTATGACAAACTTTTTGGTGGTGGCAGTATACTCTTTTGGACTTCTTGGGGGGGACTGCTGACTGCCTTTAAAATGATTACTAAATAAAATTCATGGGTTTCTAGAATTGCATTTATAAATCGCTTAGGGGGGCCGGATAAAAAAATTTCGCTTGCCGTATTTGGTCCACGGGCCGGAGGTTCCCCAACCATGTTTTAAACCATCTCACTAAGTAGATCGTATCCTGGACAATGGGGTAAATTCAACTCACCTCTGGATATCTTATCAGGAGTTCATCCCTGGAAGTTCTACCCTGGTGATAATCTCGACGATTTCAAGTGTATTGTATTATAAGTTGAGTACCAATCGAGAATACAAGCGACATAGGTTGATAATCTATATACAGTTGTATGACTGTTCAAAATTCAGAGCTGGATTAGGTCTACACCCTCCTAAGATTTACTCGGATATTAAACGGGCTCACTGAGTTGATATCGATTATTTCGTCTCAAGTTTGAAGGAAATCTTATCATGAAAATGCTTCTAATTAGCCTCATTAGTCATGTATCACTTCTTATGGTTACCGAGAACATGAAATATAGGCCTAGTAGTTTTTATGGGCTTAAGAGCTAGTCATTCACGATGGTCGTCCAAGCCCTTGATAGAGTTGCTTCCCTTCACTATACAATATGTATATAGAACTGAAGACTATCACAACAGGTGTTCGTAATGGCCTACTGAGGAGTTGCGAGCCTGTTAACCAATTTGGTATAAGTTTCACTCAATGTTTGTCTTTGATCAGGGTTGCATATCATTAATACCTAATGGTAAAAAGTGTCTGGTCACGTAGCTGTAATAAATGATTTTAATCGTTAATTACCCTATCATTGCCGTTTCAGTTGTCTGTTAAAAATGAAGAATCTCTTAGTTGACCATACCTCCAAGATGTTAGTAAAACTCAACAGATGTGACAAAAATCATGAAATTCATGAACCAACTCAATAAGTCGTTTTAAGTATACACTTTCATCCAAGAAATCCCGAAATAATCTTTTCCCTTTCCCGACGTCCTTTTTCGTGAGAGGAACATCGACGTAAAAGTGGTGTGATGCCCTCATGTCCTATCACAGAAGTTCTCAGGTGTATGGATCATTTACACTTGAATTTTAAACTTTGTATGGAAGTAATCAGGACTATATTATTTGTTTTTTATCTAATTAAGACAAAAACGGGGTTCTCGAATCTTCCTCGGGCCATTTTAAGACAAGTCACCGGCCGCAAGTGGCCAGCAGGCCGCCACATGAGAACCTAGAAACTATCACAAAAAAGAAGAGGGACAGAATCATCTGAAAAGAGACTACGATACACCAAAGTTTGGATTTACTTCTCCACATTTATTTGAATTTTTACTGCCACTTGCGTGGGGTTATGCTCAGTATTCGATTTGATTTCATTGTGTCGATGCTAAATATTGATGCAGACTACTTTCGAAAATAGTGCTCAAACGGATTACTTCAAAGTGGCTACATAACATGAAACCTTGTCAATTAAAATAAGCCACTAAATGATTAAGTGAGCTGTGTAATTTTTATAGAAAGAAACGTAAAAGACGTAATATGAAGAGTATAGAAAATAAATGGGAGAAAGAGCTTTGGGTTTCAATATCTTCGGAAACGGTAATATTCTTGCAGCAGACTTGTTTACATTGTGCATTATCACTACAACGGTTCAAGGAAGTAAACTTGATACAATTGATAGGTCGTGCGCACCTAGGCAAAGTAGCTTTCCCTAAAATCTTTCATGTAATTTCAGAACATAAATATTACATTTTATTCAAGGTAAACCAAGGAGTTATTGTGCATGAATTTCGTAATTCAGTGAGGAAAATATTTTAAATGATTCTCAAGAGCAATTCATGAAATAGGATACCCGGGTACACTAGTCTAAACTGGGGTGACTGCATTTTTCCTTTAAACAATTTTTAAGCATAAGCGTAACTACCTGAGGTTTGGTGCAGCGTATCTTCAAGTTGAGTTCATTGGCACTAAATGTTCGTTAAGGCTAATCTTATTTAAAGGAGAAAGTATAGCTCGATAGTGAAAAACTTTTACTGAAAAATCTAGGTTTGGCTTTGCAAACCGAGCTGGCGACTCCTTGCAATTTCTATTTCTCTAACCTGCATAGCTGGCCGTGTCCCTCCCTAAATCAGTGAGACATTATGTGATTGGTGAAGGAAGAAATATGGACCATAATCCAGCAGAGGATGAGGGGGATATATGCCCCACTTTTTGGAGATTGATTGATATTCAGACTTTCGAACAGTAAATTCTTCCTCAAGGGCATGTCATACCACCACTTTTTCACACGGACGTGTACCACTGAGCAAAAATGAGTGAAAAGACCTACTTCTGATCGAGCGGTAGTATATGTATCCTTTCGTTATTGATTCCTTGACGAAGGGGAAAGAAATCTATGCAATCATGTATGTGTGTTTTTGTGTGCGTGAGTGTATGTATGTATGTATGTATGTATGTATGTATGTATGTATGGTTGCTGGTCAAGTCGCCCCCCCAGCAAAGTCGCCCCTTACAAAGTCGCCCCTCACAAAGTCTCCCACTGACTAAGTCGCCCCCTGGGCCAACAAAGTCGCCCCTTAACAAACTCGCCCCCTGACAAAGTCGCCCCCTGACAAACTCGCCCCTCGACAAAGTCGCCCCTCAGTGGTCCCGGCAAAATTTCTTAAAAACAATAATAATCGATACAAAGATACAGTAAAGATACAGTAAAGATACAGTAGGCCTAATCGTTTTTATTAGCTGTTATGAAGTGCCTACGCACTTTTGTTGCTGATTTGATGTCACACTTTAGCCTTACGCATAGCCTAGAGTGTTTTAAAACCAACTTAGGCCTATATCTAATTGCAACTTTTTTCCTTCTTTGAAGTTTAGAAAAATTAATCCTGTAATTTTAATTACTTAAAACATTAACTTCTAGAAGTTAATTTTTACCGAATGTTACTTAACGTTCAATAAGAGGTGTAAATTTTGCTACAATTCTGTGAAAAGTGTACGTATTATCACTCGAACGCTCACTGTCGATCAGTCGATCAGTTTCCTACAAAAATGCGGGAGTACGCAAGTACAGTAGGTATGGGAACATAGTACGCGATACTATATCCCTGTACGTACGTACGGTACTATAGGCATACGTAAGTAGGCCTACTGCAAATATATGGTGCATGAACATAGACTGAACGGTTATCTTTTTGTTTATTATCAATTTACTTGAATCATTTTTGATGAAATTTTGCCGGTGGTGACTTAAATTGAACTGAGGGGGCGACTTTGTCAAGGGGCGACTTTGTCGAGGGGCGACTTTGTTAGGGGGCGACTTTGTCAGGAGGCGAGTTTGTAAGGGGCGACTTTGCTAAGGGGCGACTTTGTTGGCCAAGGGGGCGACTTCGTTAAGGGGCGACTTTGTAGGGGGCGACTTTGTGAGGGGCGACTTTGCTAGGGGGCGACTTGACTGGCCCCCGTATGTATGTATGTATGTATGTATGTATGTATGTATGTATGTATGTATGTATGTATGTATGTATGTATGTATGTGTGTATGTATGTATGTATGTGTGTGTGTATGTATGTATGTATGTATGTATGTATGTATGTATGTATGTATGTATGGCTTGTAAACAAGATATTTGGGTACTCCTCATACTTGGTATATGGAATTATCATATTATGAGGAATATCACTATTGTCTTTGGTGGAGGTCAAAGGTCATGTGAGGTCCCCAGAGCTAGCCATAAGCCGAAAACACTGTTAACCCAATATTTCTAGGTATGAAGCATGGATACTTTTCATACTAAGCATGTGAATGCATTATATTCAGAATATGAACGTTATTGGATTTGGTAGAGGTCAAAGATAATCTGAGGTCACCGGAGGTGAAAAATATGGAATTATTAAAACTGCTTGTAAACACGATATCTCCAGATAGCAGTCATGGACACTTTTCATACTTGATATATAAATTTATCATATTAAGAGGAAGGACCCTATTCTATTTGGTGGTCAGAGGTCATTTGAGGTCATTAGAAGTCAAAACTCGAAACCTTGAAAAATCACGATATTTCAAGACAGGGATAGTGGATACTTTCATACTTGGTATATATATATATATATATATATATATATATATATATATATATATATATATATATATATATATATATATATATATATATGTATGTATGTATTTTCCACTTTTACAAGAGAGAACCTTGTGGATCTGTTGGAGGTTGAGGGTCATCTAAGGTCATCAGAGATGAAACCACGAAAACCTCTTACTGTAAATAGACAGTGGGCGGTACCTCCAAAGTGTGCCTGGGGTTTCGTGACCAACGAAAAGGTAGGGCTGAATTTTGTACCATTCCAAAGATAAAATTATATAGAAATAACATTTATTTTTTCACGGGCCTAACTGTTAAGTAATAATTCGAATTCTCATTACCTAATTATGAACACGTGTAAAGGATGTCGTGACGATAGAATGATTAGAAATGCCAGACGACTCGGGTTCAAATCCCTTCCAAGACGCTTGCTCTTTTTCATTTTTTGTTCATCTTCTGATGGGGTTCAAAGCTCATGTGAGGAAAACAGAGGTCAATTTGTGAAAACTTCGTAGAAAGTTAATTGTAATCAAGAAGGATAAATTTGAGGGATTAACCTCAGTGCAACAAATTATCCCCTTTCGGTAAGGAATTACTCAGCCTCTGGGCTTTCTGGTTTATAAATTGCTATCAACAATCAATTTGGCTTTATCACTCTCCAGAGTCCGTCCGGGTGGATACTGGCGGCACGTATTGAATTGAACATTTTCCCTTACATAACGGATATGAATGGCAAACTGAAATATACATATATATATTTACATATACCGTTTTCTATTTTTGACTTTTTTCTGGGAGTGCTCTTGTCATCAAGCCAAAAAAGGGTTTCAAGGGTTTCTTTTCGCAACACCATTTTCATTGTAGTAGTATTGTGTGCTTTATTTGTTACTTGCAAATATTGTGTTGTGATAAAACAAATGAATGAATGAATGAATGAATGAATGAATGAATGAATGAATGAATGAATGAATGAATGAATGAATGAATGAATGAATGAATGAATGAATGAATGAATGAATGAATGTGGTGCCACCCTTATATCACTACTTCAATTTGGTAATGCGCATGTGTGGCAAAGTTAAGTGTGCCTTTTATCAAATATTATACACGTATATAAATCGTAGTTTAGCACCGATACACACGTATCCCAGCAGTGTACTTTTCAGTCACCGAAGTGCACTCACATTTGTCCTCAATAACTCAATAACACTGTACTCAGAGAGAATGATTAGAAGGCTCAGCCGTAAGAGGTAATAAGTTACGAGGAAATACGCGGTACAAAATTGAAATTGACAAGAGATACCTAAAAATATAAAAAAGCCTCAATTTGATTACACACACGTTGACACAGGTGTTCGTAGTAACTTAAATGTGACAGTTTGTAACTATGATGGATGATAGATACATCGATTATCGAACAGTTTTAAGTACAAAGCAAAACATATCACCTTTTTTTAAATTGGAACTCTTAATGCAACTTGAAATAAGTTTAAAAAGAAACGATTACTGGTCATCAAATAATGTCGATCGCACGGTCTGTTAACTGAACGACAGCTTCTTAATCCAAGTCTATATTTTCGTGTTATAATTAACTGAAGGCTTTGCTTTGAATCGAAGAAGTTGTATCCATATTTGTGGAAGTTGTAGGGGCGTGATCAAAATTGGCCACTTAATAGTCTTAGTTTAGCCTTTGTAATACTTAGTTTCTGTACCCTTTACCATTGTAAATAAAAAAGGCATAGCCTACTACTGACGTCTCCTCATCAGGAAGGTTAAATGATCGAGATGTTTTATGACACTAAATGAACTCACTGCGTGAAAGTTTTACAGGTATACGCACACGCAGCAGACGCAGTGTCACAGGTCACGATACGCAAACATACTGCACGGCAGTCAATTTACTTTAGCAGCACCTCGTCAAAAGCCTCTTACAAAATAAAAACCTGACGAAATATCACAACTTTTGCACTGACACAAAAATGATTGCAAAATAGTGAAAAAGTTCAAAACACATGTGAAATAGTAAAAATTTCCTTTACGAAATGATTCAGAGCATGTTACATGACTCTATTACTGGGTCGACAAAACGCACGTACGTAGGCTAAGCCTTTTTTTAAAGAGGGTATGACACGGCCAAAATAACTTTTGTATATTGCAAGATTGACTACAGTATTCTATAAATATAATCTCACACACAGTTAAAACTTGTACCATTCGTCATAAATGACATTTGAAGAAAAACGCTCAAAATCTAATTTCGAAAAATGCCGCAACAGGTCACATGACTTTTATGACGCAATTGGAGGCACAAACACTGCGCTATTAAGGACGCGCATCTAGATGTGGAACTAATGTAACGCTTGGTAAAGTTATCATATCTTAGCAACTTCATGAAAAGGATAACATCACAATACCCGCCCAACATACAGAGCGCAAAGCGCGGACCATGTTAGGGGCTTCGAAGCATATCATTGGCCAATATGTTCGCGTGCATATGCGCCCGTGGTTTAGCTTCCCTGCATATAATAAACAGCTTTGTTTTTTTGTAAAAAGGACGCGGTCCGGGCGCGCTGTACAGAACAGCTATGAACATGTATGGACAGTCTATACCAAGCGCGCCTTTACTCAGTGAGCTTTTCAGTAACGTTGCTATTGTAAATGGTAAGCAACGACGCATAGTTCACAATGTGGTCACTGGTCACGCGCGCTGCTGCAATATCGTAGCACAGGTGTTTGCAAAGATGTACCCGCTAACACACGTTAGCATGCCCATGATTCGATGTGTAGAACTATGGGTGAGCTGCCTGGTACAGGGTTACTAACCGTGCCTCCAATGACGTCACGATCTTGAGACGCGCTCGCATACGTTTTTTCGCTTTCGGATTTCAGATGGGCTGAGTCTGGCCTGTAACTGGGGATTCACAAGGTCGTATTACTGTGTTTATGGACGTGGTTTAGTCGGGAAAACATTCGCTTCATTTCAAGCTGTACCCAAAGAATATTTACTGAGAAACGTACTTTGGCCGTGTCATACCCACTTTAAAGTAATCGTATACATCAGACTCATTTATCAAAGTGCATATATGACTGTATAATTGGTGGTTCCGTGCCGAAGACTTCTGTACATGTCACTAAAATATTCAACTTCTTCGTAATGAATCAAGTGCAATATTTCAAAGTAATCATCATCGTAGGAGTTGATGCTAAACTAACATTAAATATTTATGACAAAGATTTGTCTCTGCTTGAAATCTTTTTAGCAGCTTAATTTAGCAACCGTGAAAGCGATGCTTACGAGGGGCGTTGGAAACACGACATGTCTCTGTTAAGTCGTTTCATAACAACAGTTAATCAACGTGTCGACCTCTTTGTTTGTCAAAACTAGCAACTTATGCCAATACATTGCCAATATTTTAATAACTTAAAAATTTTAAGCTTTTACTGTGTCGTCGATTTACGAAGCATAGCCTATAGCTTCTTTTTCGAAGCAATGATACAGCTAGCTTGTTTCTTGCAATGGGGTTATAGTAGCCTAAGGTATTCGATCTTTTATTTTCTGGTAGGTTCAGAGGATCAGATCCGAGTCCGTACTGGAAGCTGACATGGGGGTCGCGTGATGCAGTTAAGCTTAGTCAAGTCGATTCCGTTGTCATAGAAACCGTAATTTCGATCAGCGATCAGCTGTTCTCAACTTCTGTTTGTCTGCTAACAGTATTGCATTGCCATTTACAGTACATACGTACGTACTTGCCATTACGTATTATGCAGTCGCCTGTTCCATAACAGGCTCTATTTAGGCTATACAACGCGTGGCTATATACTGTAGCAATTTCTCTTATGGTGATGAGAAAAGTATTCACATGACCTGTCTTCTGTCAATTCGCATGAAATTTTCGACACCTTGCAGCACGTTTCTTCAACTCACTGGCTTTAACGTTAGGGACGTGAAATCTTGACGACCGTACCAAGTGCATGGTTGTCAAACAATACAGTTTTTACCGTAGTGAACCGACTTGAATAAGCTAACCTTCATCACGTGACCTTCGATAAAGTTTCAAGACATTATTGTGGAATGATCCTTCCTAGCATACAGTTCAGTTGTACAAACATAGATGACTTCTGGTAACAGACACAATACTTTACTTCTACATCGAATGTTTTGTTGCCTCCAAAATCGTTGTTTTCCAGTATTCAAAATTTTGGGTAGATGTGATCAGGGAGTTCTGTTGCAACTCCCTGATGTGACATTGACAATGTCCAGTGGCAGACTACATTCCAAGTACCAAGACTGTGTAAAGTCATTCCGGACAAATTCATGCAGGCAAATCCACACACACACACACACACACACACACACGCACGCACACACACAATGATTTGTGTAAACAGGAAAAACATATGTGGAGCCTTAGAACTGCTTCAATCGCTTGCCAAGTAACCAATTTTGAGCATGTAAAGTAACGCATACTAACATTACCATATCCTCAGAACTGGCCTTAACCGTTACGTTTCAATACACACGATCATTATATTTATCTCTTGCTTCGGATCAGGTCTTTGTCACCTTTTACATAACACATGGAGGGGGTCTCCTCCTGCTATGAAAGCCGGCTTTACTAGAGCCTTGCTCCCCAGCATAGCTAATGTTTAAGCACATGAGAACAGTTTCGAGTCTGGTGTAACCAATCCAATTATCTCATCATTTTTTATCGCTCGATGTACCTTTTTAAATGGCTACGTCAAGATACAATATGCCCGAAGTAAAACTAAATTATTGCGAAAAGGGCCCTGACTACAATCACGAATTCTGCGGTTAGTTTGACCGGGTCATCGATGTATTTAGAATGACGTCAGAATTACATCAAATTAAGAAAGCAGAAAGCTAGCCTAATTCAGTCAGAGTTATGCTCCGTCCACTGTTAAATGGCGACAGGTGCAACTACAATTAACTTCCCTTAGCTATGAAACATAAAAAACTTCATTTTCCGGTCAAATGTCCGAGCAGTACAGTATTTGCACAGTTTCGCAGGATGTGACAGAAATAAATTTCCATATCTGAATAGTCATGTCAAAGTTGTGTAAAGGAATGGCTGCCATCATTTGGATCACTTGTTGTATCGTACATCGGTGGCCCTGGTGACAAGTGGTAACGTATCCCTGGACTACTAGCACGCTGACGTATGCCGTGAATATCTACGTCGATGTTGCTGTGGATTGGTCGAAAGTTTTTAGGTTTAGGCGGCGGAGTAGGCGGTAATGGCGAGTCAGATCTCTCTACGAAAACATGTGGATGATAGGAATGGGTGGTCCTTGGTTGTAAAGGTCGCGGAGGAGGGATATTTGTACTTAAACTTCTATGTATTTCTTCCGTTAAGGACCCCACAATGTCTCTTTTCATTTCTTCTAAATCTCTTTTGGAAATGTATTGTTCTGTAGACAGTCTTGAAACATTGCTCGGGCTGACAGGTGACATATTACGTTTGAAACCGTCTGTAAACTTTTGTTGATAGTCCATTGTTGGATCAACAGAATAAGACTGCTTTACTCTTTTAATGTTGCTTGCACTTCGCACCATACGAGGACTTTTTCTGCTGTCTGATCCAGTACTGGTACTGTCTGTGTCGATGGCATCGTTCCTTCTCAGAGGAAAAGAATCCCCACGATTAGTAGATGACAAAGTCATTTTATCTCTCCGCATTTCCTTCACTTGTAAAGCATTCACGATATCTTTCTTGATGTCATCAAAATGCAACTTTCCTCTGGCCTCTTCTCTTTTTCTGTCCTCTCGAAGCTCGTATCTAAGAAAGAATGTAGAGTTCATTGGCTTTCAGTTATTTTCCATTTTGCTTTTTCGTTGATGTCGACACATTTTTCCTTACTTTTACTGAGAAAATGTCAGTCATCATGGTTAACTTTGGCTAAAGGTTATTTTTGTTACATAGGACTTTCGAGAGTGGTAATAAGTAGATCGTCAAAACAAAATGCAAACATTTATGTGTGACACGTGATCTCCAATAATACTTCGCTGCGCACCTCTATGCGTGCCCTTTACAGGAATCCGGGGAGGGGGGGGGGTGGTGAAATATTGTGTCGTGACTCATCCTATCGATTCAATGCAAGTTTTCGAGTCAGAAGGGTAAAACATTTGAGTTGAGTGGTAAAATTTGAAAAAGTGCGCCACCAATTTATGAGATTTTTTCCACACTGTAATCTCTATTTATTAAAAAAAAAATCAGTGTACACAGTTTCCGAAGGAATGGTTTCAATGTGTGACGTGGATGTTGTAGTAAATGACGAAATTGAAGTAATTTTGGATACTTTGTGTGCATTTAATTTTCCCTCTCTGCACATTGGTATTTTGAGTGAAGCGTAAAAGCAGGAACCACCAGCTAATTATGAAAGCTCTCTTAGCTCAAAATGTCCCATAAATTTGAAAACATTGTGGAACCCCTTCTTGTGAGTTTCCATAAGGGGGTTGCTTGTACCGTTTAACACGTCACCAAGAGTTTAGATAAGCCTGTATCCAATTATAGGGTTGGAGTGTTGCCCCTAGAAAACTTTCGACTCGTAGAAAATAAAAAAATTACCCTAAAAGCATTTTAGTATGTCTCGTTCCCCTAAAAATATTCCGCCCCTGAGGCCCATCCCTGGAAACTCTCTCGCCCCGTTCAGTGCCTTGTATGGCTATGGGCTTAGGTCAAGAGGCCACGAAACAGGCCACATATATTGTGTAAGTCAATGTGGGAATCATAAGTCGTGAGCTACCTTGACCACGCTGCAGATGAACCAGGCTGTATGTGTCGACCATTCTATGGTGTCGACAGAGGGACCGGACAAAATAAAGAAGGAAAGGTGTTTCTTTCGAAAAAGAACATTAACCAGTGAAAGATTCAAGAGTTCACATGAAACGCCAAAAGGGTATAAGTATTTTGTTCATCTCCTCTAGACATAGGCCTATTTGGGGAGATGACGAAATATCCAAGGCCAATTTCTTTACTCTTTTGGCGCACCAAACTTGCATGGTATCCAGAATAACTCTACTGTGTGGGAAGGGGTGGGACCCCTTGGGTCTGGGCCATTTCTGACATGGTGAACTATATATGCGACTGGCTTAACCATTCCGTTTCTTAATATCTAACATTATGCAACTTTTATTGGGGGAATATAGTTAGGGCTATTATAGCAGTGTTAGGAAAGTGAACTTTTCTGCACAAGGAAAGGCAGAGTCTAACGTAAAAAAGATTTAACTGCCATGTTAACCAAATAATAAGGCTCATGTAATATAGGAAAGAACTAGCCTACTTTTAATGTAAATTTAGCTCTAAGAGAGGAATGTTTTGTGTAACACGTCGTGCCATGACATTTTAGTGTTATAAAAATTAAAGAGATTTGTACTCGAGTTCGTTTCTGACTGGTCTCGGCATTAGCCTAAAATGGGAGGTTCCAGAATCGGAACTGGCCCGGCATGGGCTGCCTGCAGCTGCGACTCGGACTCGGAGCCGATTCCAGCCGAAATCGGAATTGGGTTAGATGGACTCGGATACAGACCTGGTGTTACCTGGTAACCTAGGAGCACAGAATTGTCTTTGCGACAAGGAAAGGATTAATAATAATTACGCATCATTAAATGTATATCTTCCACTCTTGATACAACCTCTATACGTTTGCATTTCCGTGTTCCTTTTAGTAACAACTACAATGTACACACAAGTTAACCATAGGTGTAGGAAGATGTTTTGGCAGAGGATCGGACTTTTCAGACCGCCGTCCTCGGTGATGAGTCTGGATAAGGGAGTGTCCTTGAAAGCTACATTTCATGCAGTTGTTTCAGTTTCAGTTTATTTCTCCATATCATCTCATGAAGGCATAAGAGACTAATACTATACAAACGAGATAACAAATAAAAATAATAACAAAACAAAAGAAAAATCAAATTATATCCTTAGTGCAAGATGACAAAAAAAGGTAAACAGAACGAACCAAAAACAATTTCGTAGCCTTAGTACAATAATGCGGAGAGTCGAATGAGAAGAGGGAAGAAAGACTTTTGACAGGACTTAAACTAAAAATTTGACAAAAAAGCACCAGATATAGTACATGAAGGGATCACAAATCGTGCTTAACTTGGAGGCAAAAGCTTTCAATATTTTTTCACAAAATTTACTTAACTTAAGGGCATTTTTACTTGATGATTGAAAAAGGTGCTTCATTTTGATAGAGCTTTTTTTAAAACAGGATTTCAGGAACTCAGACCTCTCATTGGTGAAATAAGAACACTCAAAAATGTAATGAAATTCGTTGAAGAACATCTAATGAAAAAATGTGGTATATTTGGCAAAGCCCAATAAATTTCACAGGAATTTTAAATGAGTTGTTTTCGTCCTTGGAAGTTGGTGAGGAACATACTGTAGCCTACATTTTTAACTAGGGGCTTTCCCCACCCAGCCCGCCCACACTTCTCTGCCAGTAAAAATAGCTGTACATTAACATCATGAGATATACAGTTTCCCCATCCACCTTCATTGTTATATAATCATACTTTACCTCAGACTAGATATATCCTGTTTGATTTCATTGAGGTCATCCTCGTTGACCCCGTCAGCCTTTTGTTTTGCTTTGTATAAGTGAATGTATCTGCTCACTAATCTCTTCATTACATCTTGGTACCTTAAATCTGGGGTAACCGTCGACGGCTGACTGCTGTCAGTGTGCTAAAAGTAAAAGAAATACAAAAATAGAAATGTAGGTACACACTAGTACATACTGTATCTCTGCCACTTGAGCTTTCATTGACATGGAAATTCTGAAATATGAATAGAGGGCGCACTCACAGTAGTTCCTGATCAACGTTGTACTGTCTCCAACAAGAGCACTATAGTACTGTATAGGGTCTTTTATAGCGAGACTACGCGCGCTATCAAATGGTAGTAACTCCCAAACTCGGTCGGATGATTTATTTCCCAGAACGAATGGGTTCAACTACAATTTTTAAGCCAAACCGTGACCCTAACCTGAGCATTGTTTTTCATGATTTTTTTATAATTTCTATGGGAATGTTCAAAAATCGTCCCCATTCGTCCTGGGACAAAAATTCCGCAGCCTGGTACACAATCATATTACACAAAACATGTATACATAATGCACGCACTGGTAGTTCAACCTTAAACTTAACACTATACGCCAAGTGTATGCCTATATAAAGGCCTACGTCATATCGCACATGATCGGTCTCTTCTGAGGATGGGTGGACAAGGTATACAACAGGGCCCGAATAGGTATACTGCAATGGAGCCGACAGATCGAATTTTATCTAAGGCCAAGTTAAAAAAAATATGTTCCCCGTCTGGAATTTTTCAGAAAAGGAGGATGAGGCCCTTTTTTTCCTTTTTTTTTTTTCTTTTTACGCACTTGTCAAAACTGCCTAAAAAAGAAGACAAAAAAGCTGCATGCACAACTGTAAGTGTGTCTTGTAGTTTTATCACATCACATTCGCGCGCTGCTCGGTGACGTTTCGGTAAAAACAGACTTTTGTCGCGGTGTCCAGTCATTAATTTTTATGTATCAATAAGGAATATCGCCGCAATTCGTGGAAAGGTCCCGAAGGTGCTGAAATAAAACATGATTTCTGCTGTTCAAAAATAACAAAGGGATGCGGCCCCCAAAAAAGATGCGGGCGGGGACGGGAAACATGTTATTTATTTTACTTGGCCTTCAGCACGTAATACTCTAAAGTCTGTCCAAGCCAGGGGCCCTGAACCGGTAGTTTTCCGCTGAGGCTGTGGACTACCGTAACAGTGTTCTCCACAGGTCCAAATTTTGTCCGGGCGCTTGTCTCTGATCTGGCAGATGACACCGATCGCCGTCCTGGGGGAGGGGTTTCCTTTCGAAAATTTTTTCGCACTAGATGCAAAACAGTGCTATATTTGATGCTAAATTTGAATTGAACAATTCAAATGTTACAAAAAAGTAAAAGCAATATTTTTTTGTCCCGGCGGCCAAGGTTTTATGCGGGCAGCAACATTAAGACCGAGCGCTGACGTGTGCTCCACAGATTTTGTCCTGGCGGGGCTTCCGGACAAAACGGCTAGTGGAGAACGCTGCCGTACCGTAACTGGCTGTATGTACTGATGTAAATGGGTCTGGAGCAATGGTTTTCCTGATGCAGTGAGACTCTCCACCTATTTCTTATAATATGGATAGAGCATACTGCACTGTCGTCCTATGTGCAAAGTGTCGCCACCGTACGTATACGTTTAGGCTGACCAATGTAGCTGCCTTATATGTCTTCTGTGTAAGTTTGGACTTGCTCAAGTGGTTCAGTATCGACAGAATAAGCCAGAAACTGGAACATTTTAGGTAAACTGCAAGTTTTGATCAAATTCAATAAACAGAATGAAGGACTGTGATATTGTCCTTCCATTCATTGTTGTATTTTGTCTGAAATGTTGCAGATTCTTCGTCAAATTACGCAAACGACAGTAGCACAGCAGCAATCTTGGCAAGCCTAAATTTGTCCGAACGGTGACGACACAGTCGGTCACGTAATTCTCTGTCTATGTATAAGACGTCTGTGAACTATACAGTATTAATGCAAGGTCGATATTCATGGATCGGAGAAGTATTTGACTTGACATTAGGTACTTCCAACCTCAATCTTTTGACTCTACCAGCAGAACATTTCATAGCCCGTTAATGCAGAGAATTGGTTGCAGGAGGTGCCAGCAAATAGATGCCCACATGAGATCACTATCCCCTGAGACAATTTGCTCTGTAGTTTTCTTTTCTTCCAAGAGAACTTGTCCCCATGAAAACACAGTAAGCTGCCGTTTCCAAGTACATATTTTGCTATCAAAATGGATACATTCAAAACTGGCCGATTATCAGAATATTTCACTGTCTGCCTAATTAAGTAAAATAAAAAAACTTACTAGTAACCATTTGTGTTAATAACAAACTATATAGCTTCGTCTGTTTCAACGGTCAGGACACTAGGGACTACGATGGGGCACGCGCCAACATTCTAGGCCTGCTAGAAGACTCCCAAAAGGCAGAAAAAAGAGGAGTGGTGGGGGGGGGGGTGCTGCGGTGTGATCGAAAATGCTTTGACAGGCATCTGAAAGGGTTCCCGACCGTTACTGTGTCAGTTTGGTAGGGTGTGTCGTTGTTGTTATAGAAACCGGTATCCTCAACTTCAGTCTATTTTGTCTATAAGGATTTTGGCCAGCATTAGCTACACTTTCAGACTTAGATTTATGTCCATACCTTGAAAGTTCCATTTAAAGAATCCCTTTTTGATATCTTCGACATTTTTCTCGACTTGATCATGCGAGAACACAACAGTTTCTTCAGGTGTTGATAGCAAGAGTACATCGACTTTGGGCTGATCACAAGGTTTAATGGAGGCGGTAGTGTGCTGCCTTCGTCGAAGTAGCTCATCCACAGCTTAGATCGGGCAAACTTCCACTCAACATCTGCATGATTCTGAATTCAATACAAAGATACATAAATTAGGGTAAACAGTCATACCAGCAGGTCATGTAGCCAGGCAGAGAAATGGTTGGGTGGGCCCCATGGTGAATCTAGAGTGCCTAGTGACGACTTTCCTATTTAAAACAATTTGCGTAACCTTGAATGAATCATTGCCCCGTAGTGCCTTCTTATGCGCAAGCTCAAGCTAATTGAAGCATCTGGATTATATGCTGGGTATAGCATTTCTCCTTTGCAGAATACTGTCTGCCAACACGATTTCAACTTTCCTTCCGTAATACTCCCCCCCAACGCCCCCTCCCCTATGCCGTGGCGACCTCCCTCTTCTCAGAATTCCTCACCACAGGTCAGCATTGCAATATATAAGTCTATGGGGTAGATGAATATTGCTTTATCGTATCAGGGTGGTTGGTTCAGGGAGCTGGAAGACATGTCTTCCAGCTCCCTGGTTGGTTATGACATTTGGAATACAACGTATCGTAAAGAGTCAATTCTCTGTGGTAACGTGATGCCTAAACTCGAAGCAAAGATGGCCGTTTCCCAACGTACTTTTGCCCATGGAGGTGCCACCTTAGAAAAAGTTCTCGCCCGACGGAAAACGCACACGAAGAGAAAGGCTTTCACATATCCCTCCCCTGAAAGATATATGGCTAAGCAATAGGCTGATGAGACCACTGCTCTTCATACTGATATTTATATAAATGGAATGAAAGTGGAATGAATTATGAGTACGAGTAAAAGGTCAACACACTTCAAGTCTGTTTTCCTTTGGCAATGTCATACTTAACGCCTAAAGTGATTTTTGATTTGATTTTTTCTGTCTACAAACCTGTCATGCAACCCTTTCATCCGTGCTTACTATCACACGTATTACATTCAACAGAAAGTTTAAAATTTTTTGCCCCTCCAGTTGTGCCAGTGGGTTAAACTAAGGGGCAAATCGCACAGTCTCTCATTTTCACAACAGAAAATTTAACATGAAAATGCCGGTGAGCAAAACATAATAACCTTAATCCTTATTGTCTTCTTGAAGTATGACTGACCTGCAAACAACTATAGAAACAATTCACGTGATGTCATGTTTGATTTACGCAGAGAAATCTTAAGCGCTAGGAATTTTCTGGTATTAGGGCTACCCATGTTAAAAAGTTTGTATGTGATATGCGCACTTCTCACATGCACAAGCGTAACGGTATGTCTTGTGCACAACATTGCTTGACTTCGACTGGTTGGTATATGGTTTGAGTCCGCGTGTACATATGTGTCCCACCGGTATCTCCAACATAGCAGCTTTTTGAGTTGATATTAGAAAAATGACGTACGTGAGACGTGTCTATCCTATAGACCTTATGCATTGACATCACACTGACGTCATTTTAGAGGAAAACGATTAAATGAAGCACACGTGCACGAACGGCGTGGATTTCGCCGTACGTGTAGTAGACTTAACGCGCGTATACGATTGGTTGACAAATCAGCTGTCTGTATTGTTTTATTGGTGTAACTTGCAATGATACGCCCCTTTCTTCCATTTTCCTCCAAAAGAGGGAGCACTTTCTCCTTTGTGACATCATATGCATACGGTCTATTGACTCAAATTTATGACGTCACTTCCTTGACAGCTTACCTCAATATTCTGGAACGAGCTGCTCATCATAGCAATGAGCATATTAATAAGAACAATGATGGCAACAAGCTGGTAGGAGAGGAAGAGAATTTCGCCGAATACTGCAATAGAAGGATCTCGATTGGTGATGACATCTCTATTAATTAATCCAACCAAGGCCCAGATGAGAGATCTTATCGCACTTGTCAACCTGTCAGTAAGGATAGAAATTGTAGTGTCAAAAAGGCAAACAAAAATAACAAAACTTCAGAATATGACTTACAGTAGACGTTAATTAGTTTGTAGCATAGCAAATGTACGAACCTTTAACATTTACTCACTGTTGAAACTATGATGTGTATGTATGAAAACGATAAGCAATTCAAAATAAGGCATCTGGGAAACTTTATCGAGAAATAAGGTCCACGCCAAGTGAAATTCACTAGTGTGAAAGTTATGAATGAATTTGTTGGCCCAGGAAGAACATCAGAATATTTTCAGTAGCTATGTTAAAGGAAAATAACCCCGACCCGGTCGATTTGACTAAACGTACTGTTTGGTTTTGTTCTTTACCGTCTCCTGAAATCTCATGGATTCACCCAAAGGAGTTATGCCTAAATAAATGATTAAAAAGGAAGAAAAATCGGAAATTTGTTGACTGGGACAGCACAAATGATGATGTCGTAATCCCACCCCAGATAAACTTAGAAAGTCGGTGGTGCCGTCCATGGTGAGGGATCTAATAGGAGGGGAACCCTTTGAGAAATTTTTGTTCGTCAAAGGTAAAATGGTGCTATCTTTGACAGAGTTTCAAACTGACCTTATGTTGATAACTTTTCACAGTCTGGAGAATTGTTTTCTTTTGTTTTTGGTGTAAGAGAAGTGCTCGGTTTCCAAGTGGAGGGGGTGAAACTCCTTTCCATGAGAAATTTTTGTTTACTTAAGGTTAATGCTAAAATGGTGCTATCTTTGACAAAGTTTAGAACTGATTACATGCTAAAGAGTAGCAGTCATTTAGTGATATTTTTTTCTGCGGTATGGCGCCCCTCCAATGCGTGATACCAGGAGACCGATATAGGCCTCCTGAGAGCTCGGGAATCATAACAAAATCGGGACGTGAGTATGATGCTGACATCCAAATAACACCACAGGAGAGCTAACCAAGCAATTGACAACAATAAACTTAGTTTTAATAATTTGAACGAGAATCCAAATGAACAGTTTTCAATTGGGAATGACTGAGAGAGGAGTAAAGGTGTAACAACTTGAAAAGGGGTAGAGGATTAATAAGTATGTTTCATTATGCATATTCTCTGTAAATGCACTTATTGGAGCTTGCGTGACGAGTAATATACTTCAAATCATATAGACCTACATTTCACTGCAAATGTTGCTTATAATATAAGATTGCCTCATAATCGTCTCTTGACGGATGCAAGCCTGAAGTTGGACTTGTACCCATGCCCGTCGTCAGGAATTCTGATATACGGGGCATCGGCACCGCATAGGGGGCACCGAAGTTAATGTTTGTTGTCAGGAGTGCCACCATATGATAACAGTTGCAGGAACCACAGGGGATGATATCTCAAGCGTACCACAGATAGCTTAAAGGTAGCGGCTTTAGGTGTGCACATACGTGCGAAGCACGCGAAAATTTTGCTCTTCTGATGGGATTTTTCCCCTCCTCTTGCAATACAGACTCAAGTATGATTTTGGTAGGATCCAGAGGGAAATTGCCCGAATGTCCCAGGAATTAACAAAATGGGAACACTAGTATGGAGCCTTGAGCAGGACTATGAATGACAGTGAGAGCATACCAAGCTCTTTACAGTTCACAGTTCAGATGGTTATTATCGTATTTCTACTTTGAAAGAAATTTTGTATGAACAGAAAAAGGAAATTTTTGAATTAATTTGTGAAACAAGTAAATTTACTTTCAAACCAAATAGTCATCACGTTACGAATGTTACTCAAGGTATTAAATCATATACATTTAAACCCCTTATTGCCCGGCATGTAACTTTGATCCTTCACCAAGCTTTGGCTAGAATGGTTCACTGGAATTTTTGTGCTAATAATGTTCACAGGTGAGACAACGTCGACCGTGAAAATTGCTCGCGAAGCGCGCCGAAATTTTGCAGGAAAATTATTTACCCATGGTAAAACCTGCATGCAGATTCAGCAAGGGTGGTGAAAGGCTAAGCCCGACGAGGGGGCCAAGCTACCCGAAGGAGTCCAGCAACTCGAAGCCCCTCATCCTAGACAGTTCCAAGTCCCCCAACTAAGTACTTACTCCTAGTCCTTTCCAAAACTGTCTAGAGCCCCTACATTTGCAGACACAAACCTAGTTTACTGCTTAGGGTATATCCTGGTGGGGACACAAGGTCATAATATGTAATCAGAACATTCCCTGTGCATGCTGTGGAATGTGAGCTACTCTGCATCTTTTGACTTTGATGTCAATCAAAGAGCATTCACCAATGGCTAATTGAGAATTTTGCCTTCTCCCAACTAAAAATGTATTTTGGTGATGAGTGTCTGTCTTTAAGAGCAAAACTAAGACGCCGGGCGATTGTTCACGGGGAATTCCCCCTTCCACCACCCCTGAACTCAGTACTGAGACACTTTAAGTTTCTTACAAAATGTGTTTACCATGATGATGAGTCTGAATGGAGAATCTTCCAAATGGTAAGAGAAAGGGGACAGAACTTCTCATGGATTCAATTTTGTGTTATTCCAGAATCACGCCTACACGGAAGAATAATAGCAAATAATAATTTGTGGAACCATCAATTTATAAAGCCAACATATCTGAAGCGGCTGTTAAAGTTATATGTAACTGAAGATGAAAGCGCGCGACGCGGACAAAATTTTTTGAATTTTAGAACAAAATATTACAGAAAACAAAATACTTTATTATTAAACGCCTTTTGGGATAATTTTTGGTCAAAAATCGCCTAGTGTCATGCCGGGCTACCATTAACAGGTATTTAAATTTTATTTTCTATCGTTTTACATATGCATAGGGTCACAATGGCTCGCAGGTGCGGGCACGGTCCCCTTGCCCCCTCCTGGCTAAGGGCCTGCCTGTACCTTCTCTTTTCGGAAAATAGTTCCCAACAGAATAATTCATCCATTATCGTCATGGAGTATAAACCATGGCAATAATGCGCGAAGTGCGCCGAAACTCCTTCTCTTAAGAATTTTTCTAAAACCGTTCGTATCCGTACCTTTTAAAAATCACGTTTGAAATATTATTGAAGAAAGAAAAAGGAACTGAAGGTTAAAGTGCGCAGAGAGCGCGGAAATTTTGATAGTTTGCGAAGAATTTTTAAAAATCTTGATAGTTTGTGAACGATTCGTGATAGTAAATGAACGGAACAGCCTAGTAGAATGTTTTCCCTGCTAATAAAGGGAGGAGGGTCCGGACCCTTTAGACCCCCTGGATCCGCCCCTGACGAGGTCGAAGACTTACCCTCCGAACCCTAGACCAAGGCTGAAGCCACACCTCCCGAGGACCAGGCCAGCTAATCGTATACCGATATGACGTGCAAATGAGATAGACGTAAGACCGACCGTGTCAGTTTGTATTACAACCCTCATAACTTTGATGCGATCCCGTAAGACGAATTTGGTGAGAAACACTGACCGTTGCAAACATTCAACGATCCTCAAAGGAATTAAAAACGACCTACATTGACACAAAGGATCATTTGAAGAATTCAGGTTGCATTTGACTGTCGCCATCGGATCTGCCTCCAACAGGCCTTTGGTAAATTTCAGTCCGCGGCTAGAAGGTGTAAAGCCGAGGCCGCAAAATTGTCTCGAGGCAGGTTGAAGACCTTTGACACCGTAAGTGAGGTGTAAAAATATACCACGAAAGAGTAATTGTTATAAATGTTACAAGAGAGGCATGGGCGACCGGAGGGGGCCAGGGGGCACTTGCCCCCCCGGAAAATCAAAAACTTGAAAAAACGATGAAAAATTGAAGAAAAAACGAAGAAAATATAACATCAACATTTCTTAACAGTTCACTCAGTGTGAATTTCTACTCTCAAAACAGGAATTGATTCTAATTATCGTCACTCATATTTTTGGTATTCTTTAAAGTTTATATTTACGATATTGCAAGTGTATCCCCTTTTAATATGCGGTAAAAAGGCCTTGGAAGTGCCATTTCCAACGATCTGGGAAGCATTTGGGGCCAAAATTTTCTTGCGCCCCGCGCCAACCCATGGTGGCGCGGAGCGCTGAGAGTCTGTCCTGGGCTTCGCCCCCTCCCCCTTGACAAGTTCCTGGTTACGCCTTTGTCAACACTGTGTGAAAGTAGCATCTAAACTCTTTTCTGGGAGTAAAATATTTCCCATGAAAAAAGTTGAGTCCCCCTAAAAAATTTTGCCCCACCCTGAGCTTTTTTCTGCGGACGCCCATGAAGAGAGGGTAAACTTTTCTTAACAGACTCTGCGCGGTCTTATCTACGTCCGTCCTACAAGCATAGTTTGCACAACTTTGCAACAATCTTCACAAGTCTCTACAGCACATGTGTTCAACTTGATAGGACTAGTGGAAAAGAAGGGGTCGTGTTCTGTGTGAGTGTCCCAGCCCGCCTCCTCATGGTGACCTCACTGCAGTTTATGATTCCACTGGGTTTCTTTAAGGTATCCCAGACACTAACTAACGATACAATTTATGTCACAAAATAATTTAACTTACTGGATGACTATGAAATATTTGTCAGTCAGTCTTTTAAGCGTTCCATACATTATAGAGGGCGACCTTTTGGTAAGTCTCGATCTCAAGTTTCTCAACCATAGAGTAGGATACATAGGAACCTGCTTTATGAGCGCAACTTACCCGGCAAATTCCTTCCCCGTTTGTTCATTACACGAGGCAGCGTCTACTGTTGTATTGCTGTAGCAGTCTTTATCGAAGACGGTGTGTGCGTCGTTAGAGTAGAGTTTATTCATCCCACAAGCAAATGAAAGAAGAACCAAGAAAAAGATGAGGAGAAACTTGAATATATCGATCAACATACATCCCAGAGAAATCTGAAGGGGACCGAGATAAGGATTGACCTGGAAGAGGAATATGATACGGGCGAAGCTGAAGACGTTTGCAATCGAAAAAATCCCTTCAGCAAGAAGAGTTGGATCGTCCTTTGGCCATTCTCGTCTAGGATCATCGGAGTTATATCCATCTCTGCCAGTCTGAACTAAGTACATTGTCGCAAAACGAAGAGTGAAAGTGGTCAGGTAGAGTGAAAGCATGATGAAGTCTAACCAGTTCCACCATTGACGAATATAGGCTTTTAATCCCTCCTCCCATAGCTGCTTACATTCCGCCCAGATCATCCCTACAAGAAAATGAAACAACTTTCAGTCGTTACCAGCTGACTACAAACAGTTAGGACACATCTCACCTGACATCTCTGAGTATTCGATTTTGTTTTTCCACCCATGACAGCAAAAGCTTATAGCAGGATACTGGAAGTTTAAAGGGGTTGGGTGGGGTAAATAGAATATATTTTGTCATTTTAGTGGGGGGTAAGGCCTTTGAGGGAAGGGTGATACCCCTGACCACTGTTTTGGCTACGCCCCTGCATGTGAGCTCTTATAAGCAGATGATGCACGTAGATTAGAAATATATTCCGATTTGCTACGGACATGGAAGATCGAGCGATGTATAGGTCCACCTAAGATAGCGCTACATCAGATTTGGTCCGTTTTTAGAAGTTTGTAGCAAATACCAGGTGCCCTAAGATATAAATTCGCGTTACACTTTTGACTTTTCAGGTTTGTAAACCATGACTGGTAATATGTTAAGGTACGAGAGCTCATATGATAGGGTGGTGCATGGTCAGCCCCCTTCCCGGACACGTTCTCAAAATATCTTTTCGCACATTTGAAAGATATGCTAAATAGTACATTAAATACCCAAGATTTCCTTTATTTTTGACAATGAGTACTACCAAGTGCTTCAAAACATACACTAAAAACAGAGCACATACTCTCAGCAACATGAATGGTCCCTCCATTTTTTGTGGGAGAGGGTTGGGCTAGTATGGAAGGTTACAGCCTTTTCGACCGAGATATTCTCTTTGATGAGTGGTGCACTACTTAAATACTTTCACGTGAGCTGCACATGTCAGTTTGTGGAGTCCATTAAATTGGAATCCCAACAAACATACGGTTAAGCAGTGAACCGAATTGGGTTTGTTGACGTAATATCACGTGACCCCATTGAAACTTCAAAATACTATTATGGGATGACCCTTCCTAAAATTTAGTTAAGTGATTCTATCGTAGTGGACGTGACAGTTTATGTGCAGGATGTGTGTTTACAGCAAGCATGCGCATAAACACAATTGAAGAGTTGAACGCTTGACGTGCAAAAGGGCGCACGCGACACGGTGACGGCAGTTAGAAACTTCCTATTACTAAGAACATTCACACGATGAAAAATGCCAGGAAAGGTACTCATGCTCGTTTTATACTTAGAAAAGTAAAAATAAAACATTTTCAAACAAACTTCAGGATCTTAATTTTTATGACTTTTAGTTTGCTGTCCACAGGTGTCATGCTAATGTTTGAATTCTGCGCCTGCCATCATATATAAACATCGGGTAATCAAAATGAAAACCTTCAAATTGTCCATCGTAGCCTATTTTGATAGATTCAACAAGTCATGTGCTTTCAATGTCTTAGTAAAAAGCATAACTAGGCTTGTAACATTCTCATTTAACTAACAAAGTTGTTTATGCAGTGCTGGTCTGCCTTAAAAAACTGACTAACTCAAATGTATTTGTGATGTAAATATGATTTCCCTTCGAAATCCTTAAACACAATAATAAAAACATCATTTCTTTCAGAGAGAAAAAAGTCGCAATAAGTTCCACTCTATCCTATTATTTAACAATAAGGCCCACACTTTCTACACAATTCCTTCTGTGCCAGACTTTATTGCACTGTAAAGTGTGAAAAAAAGGAAACACAACTGTAAAGTGTAATTACCAAATGCAAAAACCATGATAGTTGCTTCTACCCAGTCCAAACCACGCCCTCTTTTATCTAGGTGGCACGGGATACTGTGGATTGATGCATACACTAGTAAACCCAGAAAGAATATGAAGGAGGCGCTGTGGTTCATAAACTTCATGAAAGGCGATCGCATAAGCTGCCCTATTTTACTCCGTGGTAAGATAAGGTAGTAAATCGCCATAAACGGGAGAAGACAACTGAGTCCAAAGCAGATGACAACTTTGGTGACGAGATGACGACGTCGCCACCCAGGAAAGCCGTCATACCAAATAGAAGCAAGTAATTGCTGTGCGTGAGGATGAGCTACAAACTAAAAAAAAAAAGGAGAAAGGAAAACTGTTGTAGTTGTACATTTTATCAAAAATTTGTTTATTTGTGGAATAATCATATCAGGTATCGATAGTGTTGGTGTCTTACAACTTCAATCACGGCATGGAATTATCTCGTGACCTGTTAAAGGGATTTGCCAGTGACAAAAGTCAATGACTTCAAAAAGTGTAGAAAATTTTTCTCTTCTAGGAGATGAAAACCGCATCGCAATAGCTTGTAGCGTTTGAAAGATACTAATTTTCAAAGAAATGCAATTTTTTCTCAAGATAAAGTGCATTATGGGAAATCTGTGATGTCATCGCGGCACATAAATTTGACAAAGCATTGAATTTCTTTATGATATTGACACTGTTGTGGGGAATACAATTTAGCAAGTTTGTTTATTATGCCGTACATATAGATTTATGCTAAACCTACATGGGAAGATACTCAAATATTCCAACAGTATCAAATTTCAAAGACAACAGGACATTCAATTATAAAGGAAAACAAAATAAATCTGAGCGAATTTGCCCACTTCACATAACATTCTGTGACCTTGATGAGAACTGGAGGTATTTTTTGACAAAAATAAGTAGTCTTTTTTTATAAGATATCTCGAGTTAGGTAAAGAGTATTGCTACGGGGTTCAGAGGGTATGAACTGAATGTTTTTCTCTTCCACATGGGACCCTTATGAAAAGCCACTGGAAAATACCTTTAACACCCCTGATTTAGTTATTCTATGATCACACCAAGCCCGTACCCACGGGGGAGGGCAGGAGGCGGCCCTCCTTAATGAAAATTAACGCCATTTAGAATTTAGAATATAAAAACTACTATTGCCTTAATACATTTTAGCCTTTCTCGTCCCCATCCCCCTTCAGAACCTTGGCTACGGGCCTGGATCGAACTAGGTTGGATTAACCTGGGTGACGTGTGAAATCAAAAGCCGTAAATTCCATTGGCGTCAACGGGGAGGGGGCGAATGGGCGGGGGATCAGATATATATGTCCTCCACTTTTGAAAGTAGAGGGGATTGTCCCATTTTTTCCAGAACCCTAACAGAAATAGTTGCCACATGTTTGATTCCATTGCTTGCAATATAGCTGCTGAACTCAAACTTTAAAATGGCTGAAACAGCCATTTAATGGATTAAAATCGTGAGAAATTACACTACTACAGATCATTTGGCTCCCAACTTTTTCCAGGGCCCTCAAATGCGCCCGGATCCCTCGCTTCTAGGACTTCGCGATTCCCTCTGAAAGTAGTTCTGGACAAGAACATATCCCACTCCCCTCCCACTTTTGAGAAGCTGTTGACTCCCTTCGTAAACACATTTTTGGAAAAGCTGAAAATATGATTGAAATAAGCAACCGCTTTCTTTATTTACTAATGCGGCTGTAAAAATATCGTTTTCTTTTACCTGGCTTCAGAATAAAACTGACTACACTAATAAATGGATTTGGTGAGGACAACGTTATCTTGAGTGGTACGGAACAAGACTCTTTTTAGCGAAAAATCTAGCACGTAGATATTACAAATATGATTGTGCTGTTTCATTGTCAGAGACTTACACAACATTGAAAACATTTGAAACCAAGAGAAACCAGTTTAAACCCATTTACTTTATTTTGCTAGATGGAGTCATTAATTTTTCTGTTTTTTGCTTTATAACATTGCTACCTTTGACAAGCATTATTTATGACTAGACATCTCCTTTAAATGATTTCATTCTGGTCGTAGCATATATGGTTATGTCATTCTTCATGTGAAGTTACTAAATTAATTGCTGTTCGTCATGTGTACTGCTTTATTAAATTATGTCAGCAATAAATTTTCATGATTTTGCCCTATTATCAAAAGTAGACATAAAGGAAGTCATAAGACCAATAGTTCTGATTGACTTGATGTTGAGACATTTTTGCAAAATCACATTTTCGTGGGCAGTAAGGAACATCTTGAAATTTTTAATTCAATATTTGTGAGACACTTTCCTTGATCAACAGTATGTATGGTACTTACCAAAGTCTTCTCTGTTACCATGGTTACCTCCTCTTAATGATCAAAATCAACACTAAGACAAGTTACAAACTGATGAAACGCAAAATTACCAATCTCCTCCTAATGTAACTTATGAGAATAAAGTTAGTAATTTTTTACAGGATACATGAAGGAATTTATTCCATGTTTTTTTTTCTAGAATATCAAAGTATATTTACTTTCACAGAAAATTAAACTTTGCAGAATATCCAGGTTTTTTATTTGTTCAATACAAAATAAACCTTGAGATAACAAAAGAGTACTTTTAAGCATAGCTTCATATGAACTTGATAAATAAAAGGAACAAAAGAGCATACGGCCGAAGATGGGAAAGTTGCAGAGGGCGTAGTTACCTGTTTTTGGTCGTATTTTAAGGCAAGTTTAAATCTGGTGAGAGCAATTTGACCTTCCTCAATCCTGTCGTTACTAAACTGGTCATCTTCATCAGATTCCTTGTTTAGCACCGCAATAACTTCCTCTGTCGTTCGGCATTGTTCTAACAGATCCACGGCATACACTACATGGAAACGTTATAAACATAACTTAATGTGGTAAATAAAAAAAAAAATATTTAGTGCAAAAAATATTTTGTAATATTTAAGGGAGATACTTCAATTATTAATATTTTCTTACTAACACGTACATTAATAACTTGTTACATAGAAGTAATGTTTTAAATTTTCTGCTTTATTTTGCACATCAGCATGTTGTCGTTTTGTGGTCACGGGGGACTGCTAAGTCTACCGTGATCTTGTTTTTTTGTTTGTCTTGAAAGGGCAGAATGCACCAGACTGTCAAAAATGGAAGGATTTTAACTATTTTATTCATCCTCGTAATTGTGGCTCACCAACACATCCCTTACATTCTGGATCTAAATTGCTTAGATACTTCGCAAATATTCTAGACATCTTGACGTCATTATGACGAAAGAAGATCATGATAGTGAATTTATTCTTATCAGTCATTGCACAATTGCTACAGGGGTCTTAAACATAAAACACGTTTGTGGGACGCCTTGACCAAGTATGAACCCCAAACCTATAAATTAGTCTAATTTGTGAAATTTTGACCGAAAAGTCTTGCAATCTACAGTCTGTTCTGGGAGAAATGTTACGAAGAAGCTGTTCCTGCTTTAATGGTTCTGCAGGGCATAAAACTCACAGTTTTTGCCACTTCTGATTTTATTTTTTTTACTGTGTAGACTGCTGTGAAATGCATACAAAATTTTAAATTAACTCCCTCTGCACGGTGTGTGAAATTTTTACACGAAGCTCATTTTTCCGTAATGAAGTTCTCAACAGCAATAATTTAAACGATGATATCTACCACGGCAAATATCAGCTTCAAATAAATATGTCCTTCTACATAATGAGATAAGCCGGGAAAATCGAGACAAAAAGTAGGAGAATAGCAAAAAATAATTACGTTTAGTTTGAGCCTCCAAGGTTGTGAAGATGTCTTTAAATTCGTTCTCCTTTATTGACAGCATATGTAATTCCCAACTGAGTTTGAAAGCAGCTAAAATCGGATCGCTATTTGTTAAAGAAATCCATGCGGGGCTGGCTAATGCACGAAAGCAGTTTATTCTGTCCAGTGAGTATCGTAGACTGTCCTCCTTTTGTTTTTCGGAACAATTTACGCAAACACACACGACTGAATGAGGTTTGTTTATGGTAGCCCCTCGAGTCAGTAGTAACTGAAGGATTTCAAACTGGTTGCAGTGAGCTGCTAATATGACTGGCGAAATATCCGGCGAATAGTCGGAACTCTCTTTACGTTTCGACCTGTAAGCAGACGACCAGCCTTCCCCCAACATTTGGCGGGAAATACTAGGGTGGTTCACCATCATTTCCACCATCCGATAAACGCCCTCTCTAATTGCCTGCAAGAGGGCGTCACCGATATCTATACCTGTTTGAGCGAGAAGTAGCTCCACAATTTCAATATTCTCATTGTCGACCGCCATTTGTAATGCACTGCGACCCAGCAAGTTAGTTACGTTTACATTTACTGGATCTGGGGGCAGCAAACACCTCTCGACGCTGGCTTTGTCTCCTTTCTCTGCAGCCTCAAGGAAATGACGTTCCTTATCTGTGATTTTATTTCCCTCACTAAACAACTGCATTGGTATACTGCTGATGCCCGCAATGAGAGATGGCGCCAGGTCCCCATTGCCCATCTGTCGTGGTGCGTGAAATGACGTCATACCACTAATAGTAGGCACTTTCTCCGTAAGGTTTGTTGTGGAAGAGTAATCCATTATTACGAACTGTTCAAAAAATAATATAAAAATTTCTTTAGTGTAGAGGATAGACTATGCGTGCTCATTATGGTCGTGAAAGAGATAAGATCAAAATAGAAATACCTTCAAATGAAATTTCAAATATTTAATATTATCTCATTAGCCAACTGAGGGTCTGTAGACATTCACGAGATCTATAGACTTCAAAGAGCACTGATAAATTGAAGATAATGAAAAGATCACTATATAGAGGACCATATGTTGCCGTGATGTTACGTAACAACTAGACGTCGGCTAATTAATTTTTTCCCTTAATGTTTTCCTTTTACAAAGGAAATGTTTGTAAGTATTTTTACTTTTGGTAGCCTCGAACTAAAAAAAAAGAAAAAAAAACTGTTAAGTCGGAGGGGGTTGGGGTTGGGGATGGGGGGCTGGAGGTGGAGGATAGTATCTTCATGCTACACATCGCGTACCCATCTTATCTTTCCTCTCCCATATCATTTTCGCGAAGATGCGTGCTGGAAAAAACACGTCTAGTACTTTAAAAGAAGGGTCTAAGCTCAAATCAAATTTTTAATGTGTTAGAGGGGTACTTATTCTTAGCATTCTCTTGAAATTTGCATTGAAATCCGATGTGTGGTTCTCAAGATATTAGCAGTTAAAGTTGTCACATTTTCAGCACAAAGTGAACTTGAAGCAAGCACATATGATGTCATACCCTCAGATTAATGACCCGTCTTTAATTTTTCTTTAAACTTTTCAACCAATTTTCTCCTCCACAATCACGTGTTATTGGAATGAGATTGCATGAGAGGCATAAGAATTTTACAAACTTCACATTCTCATGGGGACGTCCTATCCCTATTAACTTCAAGGTCAGCACAACAGACTGAAAAAAAGAAAGGAAACAAAGCATCTCTCATCAGTAGGAGGGAGTGATATAACCCCTGCTTGCCTCAAGCTCACTTTGGGTCACAAATGTTGTAACTTCATTTGCTGATATCTCGAGTACTACATATCCGATTTCAATGAAAGTTTCACCAAATTGCGTAGATTTAGTTCCTCTTTCACATATGAAAATTAATTTTTGCTTATAGCTTTCCTATAAAGCTGCGACTTGTTCTGAAAAGCAAAATCTCGACTGTTTTGTTTTTCAAGTTTTCTTATTGCAATTGTTCAAGGATGATTACTGAGAGAGCCGCTGGCACGGGCTGCCAAGCGGGGCAGAGGTAGTTCGCTCACGCTTCCTGGCACTACATACCGTATATGGTATCTCGATGATTCAAAATGAGTGTGCACAATCAGCGACACATGTCATTGCCTGCTCAGGTCTGATAGGTACATAGTATTTTCACTAAGACGCTCTGTAGCCTCGGTCTGTCAAGTTAACAAATTAACTACAGCCTACGTGAATTATTATCTGCTGATAAAGGTAAGTGTGTTCCCTGGAATCAATAAATATCAAGCTTATCAACTTCTGCCTTCACACTCATTACTTCGGCTTTACGGTGAAAGACCGTGTCCTATATTGATACAACTCTTTACATGGAAAAGATCTCAATTTTACTTCGATATAGAAAAGAACTGCACATTTATTACAAGTGACATTAACAGAAGAAGACAACCGTGATTTTGCCTGTAGCACACACTAAACCGCTTAGATTCGCGGACAACTTGAAAGACCCTTTTATAACGGTGCACCCGGTGTGCCCAATGTTAACAAATTGTAGCTTGAGGTCTGTAAGCCTTTGTAATCTCTCGGTTCAGTGACAGAAATTTATGTCGTGTTTTCCTTTTTATGAGATAATCACTACCAATTATAGGTCATCTTCTTGAGACGACAATCTTGTTCAATATGATTTCCATCAACTCGAACTAAAGAAGCAATATCGATCGTTCAGAGAGCCATCTTCTACATCGTAGGCTATACATTATACGCCTGTGAAACAGTCGTATAGGTCAGGCATTGGGCAAAACAGCGATGTAGTTTTGTTATGGAGAAAAACTGGAGTCATCAAAAGTGTAATGATATTGTTAATGTTCATTAAAATAATGCGTGGGCTTTTCAGTAAATGGAACTTACAGAATGAAAAGTCGGTTGCTATGACAACAAAACGTTCACTCATGATACCACCAGTTATTTGGTGCATATTTACAAGCAGGGATGATATGAGGGTTGTACTTGCAGACAGTGGCGCCGCCAGGTTTGGTGATGGGGGCAGAACAGATGACGGCGTAATGCCACCTCGGTCGCCCCTCCCCAAGTCTGAGCAAACTGTACCTTTTTGTGCGCCCTTGCAATTGTTTACAGCAGTGTGAGGAATCCTTTTTGTCACTCCATAAAGGTGCGGTCCTGGGGAGGTCTAACTCCGGGGAAATTTTTGTTAATTTAAGGTTGCTTAGACGCAAAATGGTGCTATCTTTGGGATATTTTTTGAACTGATCATATATGGCTGGAAAATATCCATAATTTAGGGAATTCTAATTTTTGGTTAGGTGAGAGAGGAGAGTATGTTGCCTTAGAGAAGGGTATGTTGTCAACAAACCTGAAGTTTGAACGAAAATCCAGACGAACATCTTCGAGCAGTGGGGAATAAGAGGGAGAGTATAGGTGTAGGGAGGTGATATTAGACCTCCCTGACAGGTAAAGCAAAAGGGTTTAAGGACTAAAAAGGGCGTTTCAGAATGTTTTTTTCGTCGTAAGTGTATTAACAATCACCATCTATACCGGTAATGGCTGCGCGAGAAGCGCTCGGTTAAAAATATTGAAAAATGTATAACGGCAAAATTCAACCTTCCACATCATGCTACAGATTAGATCGAAAGATCCCATAGGCCCCTACTTTTCTTTCAGAAAAGTGTTGTCATCAGAATAGTTGCATGTATTAAAACCTTAATAATGGTCATAAGATGGAGTAAAAACAGTGACAAATGCGCGTGAAGCGCGCCGAAATTTTTCATAAATAAGATAACCATGACAAAACCTGCATTCAGCTTTGCATCGAGACACTTTCAATTTCCCCAACAAGCCTATTTGCCAATCACAAATCCAGTCTTTTACTTCAGAATTCGTAAACAGCTTTCAACTTTTGTTCCTGCATGTGCTTCTTCGGGAGTTGCTACCGGAAATTATTGATAATAAGGACAATATTGAGGTAAGGTTTGAAGCGCGCGGAGAGCGCGAAAATCTTGATAGTTTGCGAAGGATTTGCGATAAATTCTGATAGTTTGAGAACCATTTGTGATAGATAATGGTTACAATAGATCCACCACTCGGTCGAAATTACACCACACCCTACCCCTATAGCTTAAACCCCTTTTGGGATCGTTCTAAAATTTTCAAAAAAAAAAAATCCTGAAATCGGTTGGGGGGGCGGCCCCCATGTCCCCCGTGCCTGCGTCACTGCTTGCAGACTTTTAGTAAGTGTATGTATAGTAAGTAATCATGAGTCGATCAGTATCATGAGTCGATCACTGCATTCTAAACTCCAGTACAGCGTGAAGGCGCGATGTGATTGCAATGTAAGCATGGCCTGCATTGCATTTTCTTCAAACAACATAAAAAACATTATTTACCTTATTATTTTTGATGTCCAAAGCAAAAATGTTACTCACGGCCAAATTTTCAAGTTTCAGCATAAGTATGAACTAGAAATTTGCAACAATTACAAAAAATGGTGACCAAAATGTCTTTGATGAAGCTCCGAGGCTGATTAAAAAGTTAGACAGAAAAGACATTATTCTCTATGACTATTTGTATAACTGTTCTTAAATGTGGCAATTTATAGCATTTTATTTGCTTGTTTTTTGTAGCGATTGACTCAAGATTCCTTCATAAGCACTGTTGCATGTACTGCCACCTACATTTCAAAATTCATTCTCTACGAATTATGCAATCCGAACGACAACACCAAAATATAGCACAATGAGGAAGACATTCAAAAAAATTTTACAGCAAAGTTTAATTGATTTTTGCAAATGTTTTAATATTTTCATGGTCACAATGTTCTTTAAGTGATCGACTCATGATAAGCCCAGTACACTCGAACTCACGGTTTTGCACAATTGTCTGTCCTCGTATACTCGTGAGGATGGATTTGTACTCGTATTGATACTCACAGATTTTGGAAGTAAGACGTTGAGGCTAATTCAGATTTTGAACAAAAAGTGTACTCGTACTCGGAACCGAAGACTCTCCACTTATACTCCGTACTCATGACTATGTACTCACACTTCAAGTGTGTGTACTTGCAATAAAAAGTCCAAGGCAAGGTTCCTCTTAAATGTCTGTGGTAGGGTGTTTGGGTGGATTGTAGAAGTGTCCCCGGCAGTATGCTTGCATACTCTAATGAACCGTTTGCTCTAGCTAGTGAGGTCCCTCTTAGTGATGAAAGTAGTATACTCAGATTAAAACGCTGGCTGTCACTATTATAGTTTTATATTGCTATAAGTAATCAAAATCTCAAAAGGGGTGGGGAGGGGGGCGTTGACAATGGGTGTATGACCCAGCTAAAAGAGGCGCTCATCCTCCTGTGTTAAGTTGTGAGTGGTGCTCTTTTTACCGGAATCTTGAAAGAGTCTTGAACAAGACTCTAAGTATGAATTGTTTTTAAATATCCACAAATGAATCACTGACCATCATTAAAGTACTTTTGTTCAGTGTTATTCTAGACCAGCGTCAGAAAAACACCAGGGGAGAGTGTGAATTAACCCTGAAGACAACAGAAAGAACTCTTAAAATTACATTAACAGGGGCGAAAAGTTTGTTGAAATTGAAGAAAATCACCCCTGTTGCTCATAATAATTAAAAACCCGACAAGAGGGCATTGTCATTGCAAGAATTCAAATAAGCAGCTACATACACTGTATAACTTCAGGAAAACGTAAGCTTGAAATGAACTAATCAATTGTGCTAGTGTAATTTCAGGAGCTCTTTCCGTTGTTTACAATCCGAATCCGAATTCGCACTCCACTGCCTTTGTGTATTTCGATCACTGATATTTCCAAAATGAGATGAAGAGGACGATTTTCATTTCAAAATAGTATTCGAAAATGAAAAAAAAAAGTATTTCTGACACTGATTGAGACCATAGACAGATAGGGGAGTCTTCTGTGTTGAACGATAACATCGAGATGTCATGAATATGTCACAACAGTTTTCAAAAAACAGTCATTTTGAAGGTTACCTTTTAGAAATGTAGATCGCTTCAGACTACCTATGATTTTTTTCAACCAAAAATTTTTCTCTCAAATGACCTTGACTATCATTTCAGAGACAGGAAACAGGGCATAAATAATTTACATCTTCTGGGAGAATAGCAAACCAATAAGAGATTGGAAAATGTCGTTTAGATGTTAACCTTAAATAAAATACATTTGGGTAATTTCTTTATATCGTTGTGCACGTGACACTCCATAGACTGAACGGCTATACGTACTAGCATAGGCGCAGAAAGCTTTTCGAGACGGGGGCGGGGGGCTGAACCTTGTTTTGGATAGCCGTCCTAGGGGAGGGGTCTAAGGGGAGAGGATGTCCTCCTCCCCTTTGGAAATTTTTTGGGTATTTGAGGGTCCTCAGATGCTATTTGGTGCAACATTTTGGACAAACTTTAGGGAAAATTACTGCAAATTCTTGACATTTCTTACAGAAGCGACAAGTAGGGGGTTTTTGCCCTTGGATCTTGGGGCAGAAGTATACTTCAACCCCACATTTTTGACTAGGGAGCTAAAGTCCCCCCCCCAGCCCCCCGCTTCCTACACGTATGATACGTAGATTACAATTCATTGACATGTGTCCTACCAGGGAGTAAGTAATTCAGTACAAACGGACAAAATTATGACGGTCGAATACGCGGGGACGACGGGTGATACGCTCTTGCCCCGAGGGAAGGACACTATCGCCCCCAGAAAAATATTGAGGAGGGCAATAAGGGTAAGAAATGTCCCTACCTTCCTACCTACATAGATGTCAATTAGTACAATGATAACATGTCCTTTTGAACAAAAAAAAATAGCCCGGTAAACTTTTAAGGGCGATTTCCCCAGAACACATGAAAAGGGAATTTAAAAGAACAAGAGTTTCTACTTGTGTATTACACTATAATAGTTCAATTTTTATCAACCACATTTAAGTTCAGCCAGATTGAGGTACTTGTGAAATGCACGAATCCGATTATCTGTGATTCATCCACATTCCTCTGCTCAAGATATAGTGTTTATATAGTGTTTACAAAGTTTCAACCTTCTGACCTCTGATGACCCCAAACGACCTCAGACCTCCACCAAAAACAGGAGGGATCATTTAATCAATACAAGTCATTCACATACCAAGTATGAGAGTCATCAAAGTTTCCCTGCTTGAGATATCATGTTTACAATGTTCTGTTATCTAATGGGCAAATGGTGTCAAAAAATGAGGGTGTCTCATACCAGAATTATGACAGAAGATTCAAACTATCTAGGTAACCAGGCATATTATATACTAGGCTGTGCAATAGGGTTTTGCATACTATGAGATCTTCCACGGTTACGTCACTAGACATTGGTAGTGAATATATCACCGAATTTTAGCAACCTCTAAAACAGTTTTTAAAGGAAGATGAAACTTTATTTCAAAAATATCGTCCTTTTTATTTTTTTTTGGGAGGGGGGGGGGGGAGTCTGTGAAGCATGTGTCGATCACCATGGTGCTTTATGCAAGGTGGTTACTCTCACGAACCACGTCACACCCGTTGACCTTGCTCCTCAGGTTCCTGAGTCAAGTGTTGTATATACATTCATATTGGGTCAAGCATGGCAGAACACATTACATGCAGAAATGACATAAAACCATACACTCAGGAAAAACGCTTAAAAATACTGTTAGTAAAAACTTACAGCCTAGATTTTTTTCAGTGTGTATAACCTACATGACTGACTTGCTGCTTGTTTTTTGCTTACTAGTTGCATTTTATTCACTCATTGTACGCCCACCCTTTTCCTAGATCTGGTATTTTTTTATCAGAAACCTCGTTTTAATTGAGATTCTGCGTGGGACGAAGCATTTTTCTCTCTCTCTCTCAGGGAAATTTGCAACAACACTGCCTGACTGTCCGCAAGATTCAAGCGACAGATAATCAGATACACCATTGACCGACGGTATATATTTCGTGATTAAAATGTTGCTAGTATCATGGCCTCAAAACAAGTGTTGTTTTGAAACTTTTCTTGGCATACTTGGAAACAAATAAATGATGCGAACTGCCTTTACGTGACAAGTGTAATGGTTAGAAAAGCATCCATTAATTAGACCTTTTCAAAGTCATGCCGTGGAAGCACTGGCCTATATACATTGCTAAAACATGCTATGTCTTTTATTGCTGTAGGAAAGAGGACAACTAGATTTCAACCGCCTTGTTCTCACTGTTACTGCCTGCAAGGCGGGATTTTAAGAGCTTACAAATTCTCCTAAGTAACATTTAATCGTACAACTTGAACACGGAAATTTCTATCAGACTAAGGTTAAATAGTTATTGCCATAGATCTGAAAAACTGAAAGGGCTGAACATTTGGAAGTGAGGAGGAAGCGATGATAAATGACTGCGTAATTTAATGGAAGTATCTCCGCCCTTTCACGTGCATTGGGATCTTACATTAGATCTCATAATATTTCGTGTCGTGGCCTGAAATGCTCTTCCGATTATATCCCTAACATTGTTTCTGATATATACACATTTCACGTGTTTACATCAGGACACTTTTATCGCCTTTTTCAGTCGGCAGTTTTTTTTTTACGATAAAGGTCTGGTGATATGAAAATGGCAATTAAGTTGGTTATTCGATGTAAAAAATCATAAAAACATAAACAAGAGTCACCATTCCAATAACAATTCATAAAATATTGACCACTTTACACGGGTAATTCTATTTGAAACCCTCATCACAAAGGTTAGCTAAATATGCAAATCTGTGATGAAGACGGACGGACTGACAAGATATTTATGTTGTCCTTTGCTTTGTCATCCTTCATGGACAAGGAAGATGTCAAATTTGACACGCCCTCAGAAATTTATTTTCAAAGTTACAGTTCAAGTTGTTTATTGAAAAATATCTACATTAACTCACAAACTATTGACTGGCTAGCACGTAAGTGATTTATATTGAGTTATCCAAAAAATACGGTACCAAAAGTACGAAACACTCAACGTCAGCATTGCATAAGCAACGGCACAGGTGAAGAGTTATTTCAGAAACAGTAAAACTCTGAAGAAGTTAAAAATACGCAGATAATAGATAAAAAGATAAAATGACATTGAAATAATCCCAACGAAACTTCCATCAGAGGATTTATTTGTAACTGTTGAGTTATAATAAATCTGTTGAGATAGAAGTTTGTTTGAGAAGGGCCGTCTTCGATTCACTGGGAGCTGTTCTAAGAAGGACGAAGGAGGGGGGGGGGTGAACGTTGTGGAATGTCACCCGGGAGGATGGGTCTAAGGGGAGAGTGAACGCTCCGCTCTTAAAAATTTGTTCAATATGTGAGCGTCAAGTTGATACTACGGTTTGTGTATAGTGTTTGAAATATTTCAAGTAATTGAAAAGTGGAGGCTGAAGCACAATTTAGCCCCTCACACTTCTAACGGGGCGTAAAGCCCCTATCGGCAGCTTCCTAAGCATCCTAAGCAGTTCAGAGAGGGCTGCCATTGAGCAATGAAGTTGCTAAGTGGGAGGTAACCAGTTTTTGACGTTGGAGGGTGTGTATTTGTTGGGAGAAATTCAAACATTTGGAATGTGAAAATTTACCTTGGAAACCTCTTATGTTTTACAAGATTTTTTTTCGACATGTATCTTCTCCACGGGAGATGTTGGCACGGTGTCCTGCAGGCATCCTTATTCCTTTTGCATATACGTTTTTCAACAAGGTCGACTCTTTCTCAAATCCATCAATAGCCTATGTTGAGTATTACGAGACAGAAAAGGACACACAAGCAACACGCAGGCACGTTACAATGAAAATAGTACCGTAACTTGCGCAGTGGCGTAGCTAGAGGGGGGGGGGGCAGGGCGGTCGCCCCCCACAAAGCCTCTGAAGGCCTCTGTCGGAAATTTCTAGTGTCAGTCGGAAATTACAGACAGGCAGAATTACACATCGAAATGTCAACGTGAAAATCAAAATTTGGTCTCAAATCACCCGGAAAGCAAAAAAAAAAAAAAAGGTCCCCAGACAGAAAATTACGCATCGAAATGTCAACGTGAAAATCAAAATTCGGTCTCAAATTGCCCGGAAAGGAAAAAAAAAAAAAAAAAAAGGTCCTCAGATAATAATCTATCGGAAATAATTCCTTTTGCCCCCCCCCCCCACAAGAAATGTCTAGCTACGCCACTGAACTTGCGCATAATGTTACCGGTGAATTATTAGACCACACTGTACATGTCACACTCTTTCGAATTTTTGAAACTCCAAAGTGTTTTCACGGTGTTGTGCTTTTTTTGTTTTCTGAAGCTTTCTGGAGGCACAGGGGTCCGCCATTTCATGGAAGCTACAAATACGGAAGTGGTACAGTTTTTACTCTTGATTATCCCAAAAGGGATGTTCGAGGCGCCAGCCTTGTGAAGGTTGACGCCCAACATTCCCCTTAGCTGTGCTACTGCAAGCATTCTTTAGTAATTGCAGTCAAGGAGATATTGTTCACTCGATCTCAACTTACGAAAGGATCTTATTCCATGGCCAGGACAAAAAGCTGCATTTACACAGTAAGGAAGTTAAGTTACGTGTTTGGTGTAGTGGTAGAGCATCCGCCTCTCACGCGGGAGGCCAGGGTTCGATTCCCAGATCGAGTCATACCACCTGGAAGCTACTGCCGTTGTGCATGATGAACCGCATAAGCAATGGGAAACCGTCCAGTGTCCCACAACTGGAAAAAAAGGCCGTGGGCGCCGCTAGATTACACTAAGAGGTTATAAGTTGAGGAGTAAAACCCTGTCTAACTATCTAACTAGGTTACATGGCATACGTACTTTATACATTCTTTGATTAGTATTCCGTTATATTAGCATCAATTCATTATCTTGATCCCTTTACAATGACTCAAAGATACTTGTACACACAGCTTAGATGGCTTAATTTTATCGGAACGTAATCAGAAATTTCGGTGGAACGCTGAACATTCGCAATCAGTTGTGGCCGACTTCAGCCATCGAAGAGTATCGGGGACATTTTGAAAGCACATAGCTGCATAGTTACCAACTTGTGAAGACGGGAGTACTACTCTGAAGTGATTCACCCTCCACCGGAAGGATATAACCTGAGAAGACTGCTGTAAGGGAGGCCGTTTTGGTAAATTTTGAGACTCATACAGGGGTTAATGTATACAGTTCAAATAGGCCGGCACTCTCTTGGGTCGAAGCACTTCCCAATTTATACACTTTTATCCACGATTTTCCCTTTCTTACCAATTGATAGGAATGTATACCGTTATCTTAGATATTCGCAACTAAAAATAAAATGAAATGCAGCACATGCAATTTTGAGCGTGCCGAAATGTGTGATAAAAGTGACTTTCCTTTTTTAATTCACAACATCTAAAAGCAGTTTTTTTAGATTTTTTACAACCATAGGCAGGTAGGCAACTTCCACACGCCAAATGGGACAGAGTCAGTCCTGACATAAGCCGGTCTTTTGGTAGTATGGATTAGGTCTAAGCAGTATCATAACAATAGTCATGCAGTATACTAAACAATCTGAGGGCATTGTCATTGTACAATGTATGTAAAGGTAGGGAAGATAAATGCATTTTTGGGGTAAAATCTTTCACAAGTAGGAAGAAGCACCAAACTTTGCACAAGTCCTCCTTGGGGGTTGTTCTTCTAAAAAACCCTTTAGCCACTCGAAATTCAAAATGGCTATCGATTTTCAAAAATGGCCGCCATTTTCTGTTTGTAAATACTATTTTAAGCACAATTTTTTGCAGAATTATCTTACAAGAATGATCCTGCTCTCAAATTATACATTTTCCACCATGGAGAAACAGCCAGATATGTGTAGTTGTTAAGGGAAGGGGTATTTTAGATCCATTTAGGTCATGGACCAGAAGCACTTCACGTGCACCCCCGATGTATAACTCCCCCACCCATAACTCTTCCACCCAATATTTCTGTATTTCTGTGCAACCTTATGGTCCTCTGAAGACGAAATCAAGTGGCCAAATGGTTGCAAAAAACAAAATGGTGGCAAAAATTTTGTTAAGGATAATAATTAAGAAAATGTTCTTTAAAAATATTTTTGAGACATGTACTCATACAATTTGTTCATATTTTATAGAAAAAATTTAAACTTAATTTTTGGAACTGTTTTGGCGAGATTTAGGTTAACCAAGATGGCGGAAATAAAATGGCGGCTAAACTGAATGAAATATATTTTAAACTTTATAATTAAAGCTGGATTTAACAATTCTTGGCACAAGAGAACTTTCCAGCCAATTTGGCGGAAAAGCACAGAAGAAGTAATAATAACACAGTAAAAATTCCTTGCAGAAAGAAAAAATAATTACAAATAATCCCCAAAATCAGAAAAAGTAATCATTAATAATCGATCTAAAACCCTAAATATCTTTATAAGAGTTTGTACTAAAGCATGACTTTTGATGTTTTATACAGGACCCTAACCTTACCAAGATGGTGGAAACAAAAAATGGCCGCCAATGTAATAATCATAATATATTGAAATAATATGAAAACTAATCATTAAAAATACTTTTGACACAGTTGACCTTAATATCTGGCAATATTTTATAATAAATAAACAAACTTATTTTTCAAAACATTTCTTTTGGAATTTAGGTCAACCAAGATGACGAAAAAAGCAAAATGGCCGCCAAAGAACAATAAAGATGGAGTAAACAATGACCGCCAATGCAGTAACTATGTCAATATATTGAATAATAAGAAAACTAATCATTAAAATACTTTTGACACAGGTAAACTAACCTCTATCCTCTCTTTTATTCTGTTATTTATATTCAAAATGTATTTTTCTGGTCATTTTTGGGGGATCTTGGTCAACCAAGATGGCGGAAATGGCAATATGGCCGCCAGTGTTAAAGTTACATGATATTATAATAATAATAATAATGGTAAAAATCCTTAAAAAATATATTAGTCACAGTTTCTCCTTATATCTGGCAATATTTTATGCAAAATAATCAGAACTTGTTTAACATTTTTGTTTGAATTCAGGTCAACCAAGATATCGAAAAAGCAAACTGGCCGCCAATGTTAAAATTACAATATTTCAAAGTAATGAAGATAGTCCTTTAAAATGTTTTTAACACATTTAACCTAAACTCTGTCCAGATTCTGTAATACATTTTCAAAAGTATTTTTGGACCCTTATTCATGATCTAGGTCAACTAAGATGGCCAAAATAACAAAATGGCCGCTCATATAGTGATTATAAAATATTGAAGTAATGAAAAAAATATTCATGAAAAATACGTTTGACCTAATTGCTTTAAAAGCTGATCATATTTTATACCGAATAATAAAAACTTGTTTTTCAGGTATTTTTTTGTTTGAATTTAGGTCAACTAAGATGGCGAAAATAACAATATGGCCACCTGTACCAATCAAAAATAATTTAATGATTTTTTATTATTACAATATATTGTTATTATTATCTTGGCAGCCATTTTGTTTTGCCAACATCTAGGTTGACTTTTATAGTAAATGAAATCGTTTTCGCTGCAAATTTAACAAAACTACTCTGAAACGGCGTTACTCATAGGCCTACAAGTGTAGGAGAGAGCTGCAGCCCCCATTTCGAGCAAAATATTTGCTAATCCGGGAAGACCTGTCACATTTCTCAGGCAAAAGTGGGTAGACCTAATTGACAGTAGCCTAGTAGTGCCATACGCTTATAGCTTAAACATTTCTTTGGATTTTCCATTTTCGGATACCAGTTGTAATAAAGTTTCGTATACATTAAACATTAACGACAGTTTTCTGTTATTTTATGCCAATGTTTCGGGACACGTAGCCTTGAAACTACTCTGCTTCCATACACAATCGGTGGCACCTGTTATAATTGGAGGTAAAGTTTTTTTACTAGGATCAGCAATCATTCGATGGTTTTGTTGATGAATATATTTCTCTGCCACGATTTATATCTAATGAGTTCACTTCTAAATTTTAACTGAGTATGAATGCACGGAGGCCTACATATATTGTAACAGATGCGAAAAGAACAGACAGAAGTAGGCCATACCTACGGTACGGAGGGGGGGGGGGGGAGGATAGGGGAACGGACGCCCGTAGAAAGCGTTTTGGGAACAAATGTCAATATTGCCTTCATGTGTTTCTCCTGTTGTGAGTATCATTGTCTGGAAGCTACCCCCTTCCCCCCCCCATTTAACACCCTGTCTAGCTACTGGCCTAACAGGCAGAATTTAGAAGAGGCAAATCAAATAAACTTGTCTTTTTCATGTATTCTGAAAAAGGTCGCAAAAACATTACAAAGGGTATAGTCAAAACACTGTGAGAAAAAGTGTAGATGCAATGTAAGGCTCTGAGAGACTGCATTCGCAGAAATGTTAAAAGCATTTTTGGGTAAAATTTTCTTGGTACGCTACACGCCAACTGGTGGTTGCGCTCTGCCTAAACAGTACAAAGAGTCACAGCACTCACTGGAGTGGTCGTCAAGATGACGAAGTTAGGGCATTGGGGACAGGGGCACCAAGCAAAACTTTTAAACAGAATAGAACTGTTTTAATAGACTTGTATCGTTAGTATAATGCCATGCATACCCGTATGGTCGCATACAGATATGGTTCGGTGTGGGTAACATGTTAAGCAGAGTGCCATCTTAGATGGCGTTTAGTCTATCAAGAAAAAATTCCAAAACTGCTTCTCACATTGCCAGTAATGACGCTTCCCGTACCTTACAAGTTTTATAAAAAAAATCTTTAGGAAATTTCAAAAATCAAAGATTTTCAAGATCATGTTATTAAGATTTGCTTTAAAATATGCAGGGGGGCAAGTGCATGACCCTTCTGCCCTCGTTGTGTATGACCCTGTATTCGAGTATAATTGTTTGGTTGAGAATAAAAGTAGGGCTAAACATTTCTTCGTGGGATACTATAGTTTAAGCTTTTGAACCAGCTTAGCTTTCGAAATATCATGTGAGTACTAGTCCGCGAGTACGTTCTCATGAGAACGACGAGTGCAAGCATTCAAATGGGCTTATTTACTATTATCTATTAAAGAGTCGAGAAACTGACATTACTTTAAAGATGTGAATTTCCTGACCCTTCAACATGACTCACCTCATTTAAATAAATTTAGCAGGGGCTTAAGAAAAGTTCTTATGTGGGGAGGGCGAGACCCTTTAGATGTATTTTCTGAGGTAAGTTTTGGGCGTTCTTGGGCACAGCTAATGATGATTTTTTTTAAGAAAATTTTCAAACTGAAAGTTATTAGAGGGGGTCTGAAGCCCTCAGCCCCGCGTCCGCCGGCCCTGTTTAGTCAACCTATTGCTATTCGGGGGACATATACAAACTGCTTCAGTTTATTACTGTAAACTGTCTAGCTAGACTCTCCACACAAGGGTCGTCGAGTACTGTCAGTGTGGTCTATTCCAGCTGCTGCGCACCGATGTGTTTCATATGTGCGTGGGTTCAAATCCCGCTCGATGTACGTAGGATTTTTCTCCGAATACTCCGGCTTTCCTCCCACTTGGTATTTGGCTTACCATTAAAATCGGTTACCCAGCCGACGAAGTCGGTTGCACGCCGGACTGAAGCGTCCTCGGGCGAAAACAGTCAACTAGCCGAATTTACTTTGCTTTTCTCGACACAAAGTATGAGTAAAAGAAAGAAAATCGCTCAGTCTGGTATTGTAAACTATATGTGTCTAGAATGTAGTAACACAACGAAAGGAGAATGAAATCTTGTGGATCATTAATAAGTTATGTATGCAAAGTACGTTCGCCACAGGAATTAATACCCATTTACAGAAATATTTTATTGCGTATACCCTTGCTAAAAAAATCCAGAGATGTTCGGCTTTTTTGGTTTTCTTAATGCTGAGTGCCCTTCCTTGCAGAAAATGTAAAGTTAATCCAAAGCTGCAAACGGAAAGGTGATTACGAATAAAACATTGCAAATGGGAGTGATAATAAAGAAAATTTTAATATTAAAGATAAAAACCTATAACTTGCATTCCCCAGAGAGAACGATCGTTATCATCAAGCATATGGTATAATAACTGTGCAGTTTAATTGATCGAAGGCGATATACCGGAGAAACAAACCGTTATCTGTTTTATAAACTCTGAATTATGAAAGCATGAAAGAACGACAGATTATTAGAGATTTTTACGTGCAGTATTTGTTCAGTTTTTGGCAAACAAACAGGAAAGACTAATGAAAATGGACGATGATTTCAGACAGGCCTCAAAGTAGTGATAAATTTTTACAACTGTTAATTGTTCTCTTTTTCTTTCGGAATCTTCACGTTACTGCTCTGGAAGAATATATCACATACTTTTTATCAATGGCTTATTAGTTCAATATGTATTCAATTTATTGTCTTTTTATTACAGTGTTTTCTATCTTGTGTTCAAACGGCCAGGGCTGCTGGACGAAGGCGAAGTATGAATTAGTTCTTATTGCAACAATCGCTCGATGCAATTGTTTTTTTTTTCTCTTTTTTTATTTTTACCCTGAAATTCCAGGTAGTTGCTTGCCGCGATACATTTAACAATATATCCATTATTTCAATATCTGTTCCAGTGAGTTAGCAATATTGGGAGATCTTGCTGTGGCTTGTGAATTTAAAAGGCATTCAAAACATCCCTTCATAACGGTGTCGTAAAATGAAAATATTAGATCTGCTTATTTCCTGCAAAAGACATTACAAATGGGAAATAGTCACCATTCCCATGAAAATTATTCATTCAAATTGACCATTTTACAAGGTAATTTTTACTCTACACTCTTCTTTCCTTTATTTATTCAATATCTGTTTTCAAAGACAATTGTGATACATGCAAAGGGGAGTATTTTTCAAGAAGTAATTGGTTAATGAACACCTGGCTCTCAAAGTGACTTTTCATGCTGTTTATAAAGTGAACTAAATACTGACTCTTGGCGGCAGCTACACGTTGTTATTTTGCACTGTTCTGGAATAGTCCCCGAAAAGGTCAAAGTTTAACTTAACAAAACTAAAACATATTAAAACAATTGAAGATTATTTCCAGTTGAGGTTTTTTGAACTATCACTTTAGAGTAAAACGGTTATTTTCGGTCCTGCGTCATCAGACCTTATTTAAGTGAATACTGCAGAATGAAAGCGGAGATGCAAAATATTTAATCGTCACATTTATAAACGCACACGTAACGTGTGGGCAACATATACCGTGTAAATCCTTATGTAGCAGGCGAATTGCTGCATTGGAAAAACATTTTCGTGGATCTTTCATTTTCTGTAACAGGAGAGAACAACTGGGAGAAAAATTGAGAGGTTAGTCGTTGCGAGAAATTTTCCCTAAATATCCCGTTTCCATGTATTCGGGACCGATTTATTTGTAATTGAAATTCCAGGTTTCAATTTCCTGGAACATATTCGGTCCAGTGTTGGGAAGTTGCATAGGCCTTAGTCTTGAAGGCAACCTTGAGAACTCTATAAGAACAGAACCGCAGTATGCGCAAATCCACGTAGTCATACTTGCAGTGCAAGAACAATTCTGTATAAGAAGGGTGAAGTGCACTCAGATGGTTGGTAAGTTGCAACTCCCTGGTATAATCTACTTAGTTTCACCGAAAGGACAACCTGCGGGTCACTAGCCAATGAACTCTCTAAAGCGCGTGTTGGATCGTAACTGTAGTGCAGGTGTCGCACTTGATTTGGGGGAGGAAACCGTTAGCCGTAAACAACAGACCTACATATATGACGTCACGGGACCATAGAAATCCAAGTGCACCCTCGGCTGAGGGGAGTACGTAACAAATTATAGTAAACATAACATCCATTGTTTGCCCTCTAAAATGACGTCCAGGTCGGTTGCCAAGTAGAGGTAGATATCAATGTACAGGGTCTATTATAAGCATGTAGCAAAGACATAAAGTACCAGGGTCTGGGTGCTGCGGTTGCCAGGGGAATTCCTCAGGTAAAAGAAGTTTTTGGAAAGAAACGGCTCAACAGTTTCTCCCAATAGCACGTACGCCTGGCATGCAGAAATGAAATCAACGAAGCTTCGCCAACAAGCCACTCATTCAGAACTTCTGTCTCTTGCTTGATTTTCTAACATTTCATCAAGCCTCTTCCAAGATGAGAATCGATTAATTTTCAGTGGATCCTGACAATTATCAACTATCCCACTCTTAACAGCTTACACTCTAAGGAAATACGGTAGTTAGTCAAAACGACATTTATTTGTCATGTGTGACATCAATTTAACTGTTTAGTCATTTTGACTTTTTTCCTACTAGTAAGTCATTTTGACTGTTTTGACTAGTTAGTGAAAATGATGCCCCATGTGACAAATTAACGTTGTTTTGAAAAAGGAAATACTAATGTTGAGGTTGTCTTTCAGGAAGATTTGACTAACAAGTATACCGATACAAAACTTTACATCACTGAGCAATTACAAAATATATTTTAAGTAGCAGCAGCCTACAAATACAACTACTAACAATTACTCATCAGTTCTTGCTAGTTAGCAAGGGGAAGACTGGCTGTTGGGGAAATATGGAGACCGCCTCCAGTATCACTTGGTAGTTGCCTGCTTTGGCTTGGGGAGGGAGGCGTGCCTTGGGAGGAAAAAGCAAATTTAAAATATTTGTTCCCCTCTATACAGTGCCCCAAGAGAGATCTATTGTATTGAAAATAAGACTTTGGAATGTCATCTTCTAGCTTAGGAGGTACTCTTTCAGCAAAACCTCTTTGCACGCTATACGGTACTTCTGTACGTGTGAGCCAACTGAAGATATCGTTCCCGTTAGATAATGTCAGGGGATGTATGACTCATCTCCTGGCAGGTCAACCACCTTTTGCAGCGTCTTCTTCAAGCACCCAATCCGCCTCTAAGAGTGAATCTTTGACTTTCTCTCTCCGGACTGTCACAGCTAGCAGAGGTGAACAGAAAGAAAACTGCGTCCGCTCCGCATGCTGCCGAAAGCATATATATATATATATAGATATATATATATATATATATATATATATATATATATATATATATATATATATATATAAACATATATATATATATATATATATATATATATATATATATATATATATATATAAATATATATATATATATATATATAGATATACACAAAACATACACCTGACACTGGCTGAAAAAGTGCTCAACACATAAAGTAGAGCTGCTATAACATAAATTTAAAGTGGACCTAAAGTCTAAAAATTCAAAAATATATATTTTAGAGGTTACAAAATTAATCTTATTGGTCCAACTCCCATTGTCATAGCTTATTCCATTGCTGAGATATTAAATGTTAAAATTTATTCACTTAAATCCAAACAGTTCATTGCGCAATGATTTTTGACATTCTTGTTGTACAACTCACATTAAATGCTTTGTTTTCTTTTAAAATTAAAATGTTTATATGACCTTGACCGCTTCCTGTTTTCTTGCATGACATGCTGTACAGAGAGGGCTTATATAGTCAAGTCACCCCAAAGCAGTAAGAACGCGATCACATTTTGGCACAAGGTGCAGTGGCTTTCAGAAAAACAAAGAAATACAAAGATTGTAATTTGAGTAGTACAAAAATGACATCACAAATTATTGCGTAATCTACCTTTTTAAATCAAGTGAATAAACTTCAACATTTTATATCTCAGCTTAAGAAAGTCCTGTGAAGATGGGAATTGGACCATTGGAATTCAGTTTTCATGCTCTGTAATATATATTTTTGAAATTTCAGACTTTAGGTACACTTTAAGATCTAGCCTTGCCATTTAAAGTTTCACGCACGACAGCGATCGTCAGGCAAGTGAGCTCCTAGGTCTAGAAAAAGATCCCTTTTGGTTGAATTCACCGCTTCTCCTGCCACGGTTCAGTAGTCCTATATGTCTACATTTTAGACATTGCCTACATTTAGACACCAGCTCACTTCTTTTCTTGAGAAGGCTTTCTTTTCGTGAGTGAGCGGTGAAGATCGCAAGTTTGTCCTTCAGGAATAAATTGCACTGCACTGGGCAGCTGTCTTTTTCTTGGTGCTCACGTGTTTTAGAATTGCCCATTCGACAGAGGAATCTTACTCCCGGACAAACTTGTACAGCTCGGTTTTTATTCGCATAAGCTTTATTCCGGAATGACTTTGTGTGATTGTTACATCTCACCAGGGAGCTGCCATTGACAATGGCAGCTCCCTGATCTCACTTTGACTGGGCCACTGCACTTGCCGATGTATGACTGACTGATGTTGCTATGATGGACAGCTGCCGTGTACACTCTGTCCGACGCCAAACATTTACCATTTGAAGGACACTCATCGGGTTTCCTACAGTTGCATTCTTTTAGAGGGCTGTGGGTAGTCGAATTTTCGAGGATTTTTGAGTTGTGCGTAGCGATGATGGGTTGCAAGTTACCCATGTAGCTGTAGCCGATTTTGACCTTGTTCCGATTAAATATTTTATGTAACCGGCGTGATGGCGGGAAGTGCTTGTCTAACAGCTTCAAGAGGGCTGTGGGTAGGCATATAGGACTCCTGAACCGTGACAGGGCTGTGGGTAGTCGAATTTACCCCCTATTACTTTAAACATTTTTGCTGAAGGGAGGGTTAAAACAATTTATATTTCGTTGTCGGCGGCTTTCCCGGCTGTTGCTGCGTGGTTTGTTCGTATGTAAGACCCTTTTTGTAGACGATAGCCTTTAAGGCCTCATTATAGGTGGGCAGCAGTGTAAAAGAATTGTTTTTCTTGGAAGATAGTCCTGTAATTCTTTTGCTGATGGTTTTTGACATCTGCTTGATGTCAAAAAGGCGATGGTTGGACCTCATGGTTAGACCTCGCGTTGACATAAAGTGACATAAAGTGCCTGGTAACCTGGTTTTGTAAATGGTTGGTGTGAGCCGCTTTTTAGGTCAAGTATAACGTCTAGGCAGTCCACCACTGTATGGTAATTTTCAGACCGAACTTTTGTAATGATGCTATGAAGTCTTTTCTCACCCTGTCCGCTAGACTACCTCATTTTGTTTCGAAGACAGCGCGGTTGTCATCACGGAAGAGCCCGATATTGCCATCGTCGAATTTCTCCTTTAGTTCATTCAAGATGTAAAGATGTATATCTTGAAGCTATGTCCTAAACGAGTCTAAAAAGAAAAAACAAAGAAAAAAAGGTGGAAAATGAAAATTAAAATACGTGAAAAAAGAGAAAATTAAAGACAACTGATTCTTTTGTACGAATTGAACTCTTTTCTTTTGTTAAGACCATAATGATGGCTGGTAAAAAGTTGCGTCATCTAGTAAGCTTACTGGATGATGCAACTTTTTAAGAGGTCATCGTTATGGTTTCAACAAAAGAAAAGAGTTCAATTCGTACAAAAGAATCAATTATCTTTAATTTACCCTTTCTTTCACGTATTTTAATTTTCATTTTCTACCCTTTTTCCTTTTATACTCGTACAGGACGTAGTTTTTAGGGTCCTTGCATACGTTCCTTCCTCTTACTCAACATTTTTACTACTTTTTATTTTCCTTAATTCCCCCTTTTAGGTCTTTACTTGCCATTACAGTCTGTTTTAATCCATTTTTTACTAGCTATGTGTAATTGAATAAGCCACTGGCTGAGTTATCTTCTAGATGCAGTTTGGGTGTATTGAACGTTGTATTGTTAAGAATTTTACCATCATGTTTTAATCCGTGTTTTATATTGTGCTTGTTGCATCCTAGTTTTAACCATTTGTACTTAAACGGTTGTGCTTACTTCTTATAATATGTAAAAGGCTTTTTCCCTAACTGCAATTTCCCTCTAACGTTGATTTTTTTTCAGCAAAAATTTCTCCATATTTCGTATATATATATATATATATATATATATATATATATATATATATATATATATATATATATATATATATATATATATATATATATATATATATATATATATATATATATATATATGCATAAATATTTATATCATAAATTTAAGATCTAGCCTTGCTACTTAAAGTTTCACGCACTACAGCGATCCTCCCGCAAGTGAGCTCCTATATCTAGAAAAACTCCCTTTTGGTTGAATTCACCGCTTTCTCCTGCCACCGTTCAGTAATCCTACATGACTACAATTAGACACCAGTTCACTTCTTTTGTTGAGAAGGCTTTCTTTTCTCTGTAAGTGGGTGGTGAAGATCACAAGTTTCTCCTCCATGCATAAACTGCACTGCGCAGCTGTCTTTTTCTTTGTGCTCGCGTGTTTATATATATATATATATATATCTATATATATATATTATATATATATATATATATATTATATATATATATATATATATATATATATATATATATTATATATATATATATATATATATATATATATATATATATATATATATATATATATATATATATATATATATATATATATATATATATATATATTCGTGACAGTGTTAAACAGTCAATGGTGGAGTGCGCAACCTGTGAAGGGAGCTAAATATTGAAAAGGTTATGACTAGGGTACTAGAAGACTTCTGAAGGAGTGAGGACCTCCTAAACTGGGTCCTTACAAAACAGTGATGTAAAGCTGTGTTGGCGTACCCTAGTAATAACCTTTCAATATATATATATATATATATATATATATATATATATATATATATATATATATATATATATATATATGTATATTTATTTATACGGGTACTTATGAATATGCTCTAGTGTGAGTATGATTGCATACAGTAAGTCTGACACAACTGCATCACAACACATCCTTTTATCACAGTTACAGGCGGCCTCATACGTCTATCTGTTTAATTTTAAAATGTCACTATTATTTGCTTTAAACAAAGTAATCATATTAATTCAGAACTTTGAAACGATAACTTTGTCGTGAATTTTACCACTAGTTTGTAGCTTGTCCCTGGGCGATACAATTATTAAGTTTGTATAAATTTGATATGAACTGCTCGTGTTATCCCAAGGGATCAATTTTTCATTATTAGTGAAATTTTCCCTTGTAAAGCCTCGTCAATGAAAACTTAAAATCGCACTCTGATTAGTCCAAGTTTTCTAGGAAAGTGCCTTTTAAAATCGATGTTTTGAAAACATGATCCAATTTGAAATGGTTAATATACCTAACATAAAGAGCTGCTCCAACTGATTATTCTCAGGATATAAGCAAGCCTCTCCACAAATTGCAAAAATCGAATATTCTGGAGATTTTGGGGCATATGCATTAAAAGGTATGTTATGAATGTATTGAGGTTTGATTCTATGCCATTACAGAGCCACAATGTTGTTATGAGGCTCATGTCTTTTTCTATACAGGTGATAGTAACCTTATATTTTACCCTTACCTGTAACTATTTTTTGGAATGCCTGTTCTCTATACTGACTACACTGAAAAAAATAATTATGACACATTAATCAGAGCAATATAATACCAAGTTAAAGGATACCTGAGATATATCATTAATTTTGCATAAAATATGACAGCGAGTACTACAGTGTGGGTATTTTACTCTGAATGTGGTAAAACATTTGACTAGATAGATTTAGTTTCTTTTGACTGCAACTGGTTCATTCTTAACCAAATTAGTCTTGTCAACTATTTTAACACATTCCTGCTGAGTGTCCGTTGGACCAGACAATTTTAAGACTAATTTTTTTTGTTAACCTGAGTCATGTAAACATTACCTGTTAATTAATTCCCAGCTAGTTTACTGTTTGGGGTGTGGACAACTCTTACTTCTACAATAATCCCTTCGGGCGGGACGTCTTTGAAATGAAGGAAGATTCACAACAAGGATACCGTACAAAAATACATTGTGAGCTCCCTCTGTTTCCTTCCTCTATTATTTACCTGTTTAGCTAACTTGATGAAAGTAAATGTCAAAAATTGGTCATAAAGGGTCAAGTTAAGATTGAATTTTTAAAGGAAATTGTGACTATATTTCACATTTCCATTACTTTTCCCGTCAAGTAGATATGTTTTATGTGCAATTACCTTTAACCGTCAGGAATATTCCCCTTTGAACTTACAATAGTTTCCCTTAAACTAAAGCTGTTAAAGTGTGCTATATTCGAACCCTCGGGCAAGCCACAAACACAACGTTAATCTGTAATGAGGCTCAAGTTTATTCTCTGAAAAGTAATCCAGACTCTCTCAGACAAAATCGTGTCTCGCAGAACAGGTTCTGCTAATACAGGTATGTGGCCTTCAAATACAGTAATATGGATAATACGTTAGGAGTGTTCTTCCATCGCATTGCTTCAGAAAGTTTAATACAAGCCAGTTCAGAGTTATCACTGCGCACGCACAGTGGCCTCAGGTCATATGGGTACATAATACATGTGTTTAGGTTGGTAAATTGTGCACTGTGCCCAACAATATCTCTGAAATTTCTTGTTGAAAGTCTTTCGTGCTACTAATTTCGTAAGTGTATCTGCAAGCACAATTACAATTTTATCACAACAATATATAAACATAGTGACAGATTATACAGTTGACAACAAATAAATAAAATCAGTGTTGTGAATGGAAGTACTCTTAAAAACCCTTCAGGGCTTAAAAACAAAAGCACTCCCAGAGAGAATAAACAAAATGTAAACAGAGAAAAGCAAAAGAAACAATACCTCCCATACCCCACACCACACACCCACCATTTTACCGTCTCCCACCTACAATGAAGTAACTAATTGTACTAATGACATTTATAACTGCATTCTGGACTCATATGGCCTACGACCTGAAGTCACTGTGCATGTCCAGTAATAACTCTGAACTGGCTGATAAGTTAGGCTAACGCAGACTCCAGGGACGGATCCAGGGGTCCAAGGGCCCGGACCTCCCTTTTTAGCAGTGCAGTGAAAAAATTCTACTAGGCTTTTAGATGCATTTTCTATATCACAAGTCGGTCGCAAACTATCAAAATTTGACGAACAAAAATTTCTCAAAAAAGGGTCCCTCTCCCGTTAGATCTTCCGGGGACGGCACCTCCCTACAAGGTGACAAAGGAAGGGCCCACCCCGGGTTCATAGTGAAGAAGATACGCATATGCACACTAACGCCGATTTTCTGGATTTATCTGGGGAGGGGTTACATTATTTTCTGTGGTGCCCCAATCATCAAGTCCTGGGGCTATAACTGAAAAGTTGCTGATTTTGTTTGGGTCATAACTACAGCCATTTTTACGTTGTAGGAGTCACCAAACTCCGCAATTTTATGTGACATTTTCAAAAAGTCCCCATGTGGGGAGAGGAACCTTCCCAACCCCCCCCCCCATCAGCGCTTCGCTGTTCACTCATGCTTTCGGCATTCTGTGGACCCCTCTTTTTTATTTAAATCCTGCATCCACCCCTGGTCTCTTACCTACCCTTGGCATGCATATGCCCCAATACAAGTGTGGTATATACACTCTACAATGTATTCATTTAAAGTTTACAAGACTGGGTCAAGTCTTCATGTAGTTGTAAACTAATTCCTGATATAACTTCACTGAAACACTTCAAGTGAACAGGAATACTTGAAACTTCACTTCACTAGTAATTTTAAAAAAGACTACGTACAAAAACAAACAGCGCATACATGATGCTATTATCAGCTACAGAAGGTTACATACATGCAGGACTAAGTTATGACACAGTTAAATTCGCCTTCACTTCGATCATAAGTTTCCCGCATGAAAGAAGACAAAACGCAAGAAAAGCCTAAAAAAAAATGAGCACGAGAAAAAGTTACAGGCTTGTGCCAAAATTTTCACGAGACTTACATCGCATATTGGATCCACTTTTATATTCATCTGTGTAAGAAGAGTTTTAAATAAAAACCTTGAATTGATTTTTCACACGAATAAATTTGATCGTGAGTGGGCTTCTCAAGTAATCACGCATCACAACCCATTGAGATCCGTTTGAATAATTATGTAACATATGTACAATGTAACACATCCTTGGGCAATGTTAGCTGTTAAACGTCTCACATGCAGTCGGAAACTGAAGCAAATGTAATGAAGTCTGAATATATTTACGCGCTATGGAGGCGTCGTTGTGGTCCGACAGGTGGTTTTTGCAACATCAGACTTTCATTTTGTATGCCTGATACAATTCAATCTCACCACAATGCATTACATGCAAGAACTACGTAAAATTTGTTTTGGAAAAGCCCATTCAAGACTAGCGTTTCTTTAGATCTGTTCCGATACCTTCTTCTGAGATGTTTATAGTCCAAAACTGGAGGCTAGTTCAGTTTCAGTTTTATGTTCCAAGTTGGAGTGATAAAGTAAGTCAAATGAAAAAACATTGCGGGCATAGAAATTACTTTTATTGAAGCAAACTGTATGATAAAGTTAAAAACAAAGACAAGCGTATGTTTTAATCGAAACAACGAGTTTTATGACAGAGGAACGTCATATGTAAACGTGACATCGTATAGCCATCTGTAATGTATTATGAATAACACGCACTGGTTCTATATGTACCGTAGTCTTTTATCGCCTGTATTGATATTTTAATAGAAAAATATTGTATAGCTACTCCGCACGGCCCTTAAATTATTCTTACAGATGTACCGTATATCAGAGGAAACCAAGAGGCATCATTCCTATCAAGAAAAATTCGTGAGGGAAAAAAAAGAAGTAAAGCTGCAATTTTGATCTGTTTTTGCAGCTCTGTGTACATGTAGCCTATACCCCAAAAGTCGTAACTTAAATAATTGTCATTAAAATCCAAAGGGTAGTTTTGTTTTGTTTTAATGTTTATGGCATGTTATTCAGTATATTATAAGGTCCATTATCCTGCCATGCAAAGACATTGTACAGAGTTTTCGAATTCAGGACTGTAGACCAAGAGGAAGGTACGCGGAGCGAAAAACTAGACTGAGCATGCGTGTAAGCAAAAACCGCTCAGTCGTGTTGTCTTTCAGAACAGTTGTCGACTGATCTAACGCCGTTCGGTCTAGAAATAGGACCGTACAAGTGGTTGTCATAGCGGTTGCCTTTATCCGCACGTACGCGTCTGTATAACCAGGGAGGTGTTAGGAAGGAGACCCAACATTCTACTGACACTTTCAGACTTTGAAGCAATGTTCGTTTCCGATGGTAATCTTCCTTTTTCCACTGAAAATGTCTATGACGAATACCAGGATCAACCAGAATTTAGTGACCTATTATTACAATTACAATGAACAGATCTATTCCTTACATTATGCAGTTAATTTTTCGTTGCCAGTCGTCACACAAACATACGAAAGTTTACACTTATGTCCTTACTGGTCGTAAAAATGTCATTTCTCTTAACTTCATTGAATATTACTTTCCACACAACTTACATTTCAAGTATGCTTCTAAGTGATGAGGAAATTTGCCAAAATAAGGAGAAAAGATTTAGGTTTGAACATTGCTGAAAGCAAACGACGCATCAAATTCGTAGGGACACAAGGAATTTCATTATTTAAACTTTCATTGACAGTCACTCAGCTTAAAATCTTGATTAAAGGTTGGCCCCCGTCGGTAACAAACTCGAACGAAAGCATGTCTTAAAAAGGCAATTGTTTTAGGATTACTTGAGTGTGAAAGGTTCAGATCATCATTAGGGAGGGGAAGTCAACAGGGATAAACTATAGAGGGATTTCATCTGACGTCACGCGCGTAGGATTCCCAGGCACTGAAGGGCAAAACACACACGCAGTAAGCGAATTTACAACTCACGCGCACGGCATAACCGTAGATACCACTGTGACACAATGGACGCTTGCTCTTCAAAACATAAAAAGACGCGCAATCTTGCCCTTCAAAACTGCGTCTAGTTGGTTAAAGTCACGTGACTGAAATCCCTCTATACAATCAAAGTTTCATACCTCGTACTGCAAGAAATATAGGTCTCTTATTATAAAAACGTTCATAATTATGCATACTCTGTCTTTTATCCATGAACTTATTAGCTAAAATGTTACAACACTCCCCTTCAAAAATTGTTTACTTGCAATGTCTTACACGCAAATGTAGCCAAGGCTCGTCATGGTATTTACAAAAAGGTAACAAATCAGGCACATGCAGATCGAGAAGGGGACTTTTCCACCTCCAGCCCCCTCCCCCTTTTCGACACCGCTATTGTTGAGAACATCCCAAAGCTACACTGCAATGTTTTAGTGGGCTCATTTTGATTGTCAGATTTCAGGACATCCTATCTAACACTGCGTAATTTCAAATATTTTCTTGAGGAAAGCCCAGACTCCTTGTGTGACCCATTTTAAAAAGGGTCCGCTTTTGACTGGACTCAGAATTGGCCCAGAATGGACTCAGACTCGGAGTCGATTCCAGCCGTGTTCACAAAGTGAGAGTTACATAAATGATTACATGGCAGGTTGAACTTAAGATCGATTATAACTCTTTAAGAAACACGGCGCAGATCATGTTGGCGCACTTGCATTGTTTGTGGATATTTTTTCCTGGATTCATGCTTAACAAAACATTTACGTGTTCTTAAATAAGAATGGGTAATATCATGACTGTATTAGTTGCCTTACAAGTACCTCTGAAGATGTTTTTTTTTTTTGAACATAACTATTACAAACAAAAGGTAACGCAATGAGTTATTCTCCATGAATTCAACAATTCAGTTACAAAAGACTCACATGATCAAGAAAAGCCACTCATGAATTAGGATGACGGGGTACACTAATTCTGGTTGGGGTGACGGCATTTTCCCTTTAAGTGAGGTTTGTTGCCAATCTAGTGCCAATGTTGGTCCTGTGTTAATCAAGTTTTTCAGCCTAGCTTCCGTTAATAAACTTTTAAATATTGTTCTATTTTTGTTTCCTTACGAGTTTGGTGCGTCGTTTGCTTGAAATATTGTTCAAGCCTTTTCCATTTTTCTCGATTTTGACAAATCTCTACATAACATGGAATATACTTCAGTTCTTCAATAACGTTTACTGAAGTGAGATTTATCTTCGGTGAAGAATAGCGTAGAAAGCTTTAAAGTTTCAACATTTTTGTACGACGACTGGCAATGTTAAGGTAACAAGGTCAAGGCAAGGAATTTTGACAACAGGTCACTGGTGCTAGTTAAGGGGTTAGGACTAACAAGCGCGTTTTCAGAATGTACACCTAGTTTATGCTATAATAGTTCACCGGTACGTTGTGCTTATAATGTTCATAAGTGATACAACGTGGATCGTGAGGATTGCCGGCGAAGCGCGCCGAAATTTGGGGGTATACTTCAATGCCAAAATGAAAAACCTGCACGCAGGCTCAGCCAGGGGTGATGCTTTGATTTGCCGACATGGGGGGGGGGCCCTGACTGGGGGCCAGCTACTCTAAGTCCCGACAGATGCATTGGGTTGCCGAACTCAGAATATAAGGCGCGCGAAGCGGGCCGAAAAATTCGGGGTTATATTGAATTTTCATTAAGGAAAGTTGAAAAAGTTTGGGCTTTTATTGAAGAATCTGGACTGAAACCAAAAAATTTGTACGGTTGACTGCATGGTCGTCGTCGGGGATTACATTCTTCATCTTACCCATTAAGGATCTCCTACGAAACTGAAAGATCTTTTTCTTACAAAATATGTTTGCCACAACGGCGAGGCTGAAGAAAGAATCTTCCAAAAGTTAGGAAAAAGAGGAAAGAACTTCGCAACGATGCATTTTCGTGTTTCTCTAGAATCACGCCTACAGGGAAGAACAACATTTGTGGAAACGTTGAAATCCAATATGTTTGAAACGGGGGCGTTACCACTAGATAGAACTATAGGTGAAAGCGCGAGTAGCGCGCGAAATTTATTTGAAGTTATAGAAAGAATCGTTACAGAACTTACTGGCTACGGGCCTGATAAATAGACGTTTGGAATATTTTCTGAGTATATCTATGTCTTCACCAATATTAGTCTATATAAAATTTGCGCAATTTTGTGGGGCTTGGAAAAATTTGGGGGGGGGGGGGCTAAAGCGCCCTAGCTTCCATAGAACTGTGTCTGGTATAATTACCTTAATAATGTTCATGAGATTGATTGTAAATCGTGACGCATGCGCGCGAAGCGCGTCCAAATTTTCATTTAATAAGATTTCCATAATCAAACCTGCATTCAGAATCTGCATCGAGATACTTATTGCCCAACAAACCAACATGCCACTCAAATAGCCAGTCTTTTACCTGGTAATTTGTAAACAGCTTTCAACTTCTGCTGCTCTGCTTCTCCGAAAGTTACTAGCGGAAGATATTGATAATAAGAACAACACTGAGGCAAGGTTTGAAGCGCGCGGAGCGCGCGAAAATTTTGAGAGTTTGAGAATAATTTGCGAAAAAAGGACAGCTTTGATTTTATTTTACGTGAGGAAAATAACGTTTGGTATTATTCTCACTTGGTCTAGTTGGAAAATATATACAAAGTTGACATAGACTCAGTCGGAAAAATGTGCTAGACTGAGATATCAGAAATTCCAACTGGCATTTCAGATTTTCCGACTATCGTCGCTCTGACGAACTTGGGGGGGGGGGGGTGAGACACCCCCACACCCCCGGTCGCGACGGCCCTGTATGCTATGTAAAAAGGGCTTTACATTATGACTATGGGCAGGGAAATGCTAACAATGTTCCTCAAATCTATTTGGTAATGGGCGATATTCCCTCAAAGGGCAAATTTTGTCATCCAAGATTGGTAAAAATGTGCCCATGCAAAGCTTGCTTACATTATGAACAACCTAGACACTAGTCTCTTCACCCAACAGTTTTGTCAGGTATGGGCTTGCGTAGTTTATCCTGTCGTTAAAAGTCTTTAAGGCGGAACCTGTAAAGTTACAATGGGTCTCTTACTTCAGTCAAATTCGGTGAGAGGTGTCCGTGTCTGGCAGTGTACGGTGATGCGCAGAAAAGTTGTTTGCTTGTGCATTTGTTTTTCAGGTGCCAGGAATAACATTTATCAGAGTATAACTTTCAAGTTTTCCTGAAAACCCGTTCCCTCCATCAAGGTTTCGTACACTTGACGCTCGTGGGTTCGCCCTCAATTAGTAAGCCCCCCCCCCCCCCCGCACACACATTTTATAAATCCTGTATCCTCCACTGCAAATAAGGGAGCGTCTGTTTTGGTTTTGATGTGCGCGTTGTTGTCTGCATGATCAAAATGCCTTGCATATCGAGGGCCGTAGCCTGGGCGAAATTCTAGGGGGTGGGGGAGGCAGTTCATGACAGAGTCCAGTGGCGTACCTAGGATGGTAGGCACGAAGGGGAATCCTTTCTTTGTCATCCAGTGAGGTCCTGAGGGCGGGGTCTAGGACGGAAGAGGCCTAAGGGGAGGACGTGACATTTATGTAAGTCGCTCGGATAGAAATTGGTGCTGTCTCTGGCAAAGCTTTAAACTGATCATATGTTTGGAAATTCTAGTTTATTCTATGGGGTGGAGGGGGTTGGGAAGAATTTGTCTAAAGTCTGGGGTGGCACACCAGTCTTTGGGAATTTTTTGTCTATGTCAGATAGCCGAGATACAAAATGGTGCTATTTTTTGAAAAGCTTTGAACTGATTACAGTTTTCGAAATTCTCACATTTTAGTGGCTTCTTCTTCTTTTTGGCTGGATGTAAAGGAGCGCTGCTATCTATAATGTCCCGCCCCTTTCAGACCGTTTTGTCTTTATAAGGTTGCCTCGATGCAAAATGGTGCTATCGTTGACAAAGCTTTGAATCGACTTTATGTTTTCGAAATTATCAGTATTTAGTGCTTTTCGGCTGTAGTGGTATGGCACGGTGCCATGCCATAAACGAAGATTGGTAACGGGGGCGGATCTTTCCCCCTCTCAGTGCGTAACTTGGAGCGTCACCATCCGTTAATGTGTGACGTAGTTCTATTTTTCGTCAACATGCTTTCCACATTAGCGAAAATTGCACTTTGTGGACCTCAAAGTCTAAGCATTTTTGAGACTGCCTCTTTAAGAAACTAAGACTCCAAGGATGGAAAGAATTATTCAGTACACTCATTTTGTAGGAGAAACAGAACTAAAAGGAACTTTTCACTCTCATCGATTTTAGCATGTAATTAAAGTCTCATCATAGACTATATTTGTGCATGCTGTGAAACCGCGTTAGAAACAATACGAAAGATCTTTAACGTATTAGCCTTCAACTGTGTTGTGTGCATTGTGGATGAGGAATGAAGCTGATTCATCAGTGCGAGTTACCCGCATAAGAGCCCGTCTGCGGCGGGGGTCCAGGCACTTCGCCAGGAAAATTTGGCAAAAAGAATCTTTATATGAGATTTTTTAGTTTTCGAGGGCCTAAAAAACATGACAAGGAAAATTGGTTTTAGCGTTTTCGGTTTTTCTTTCAAGTAAGACATTTTTTATTTAGGATTTGGAGATCTCGGGGGTCGGGGTGGGGAAGGGAACTGCCCCCTTGCCCCCGGCAGGCTTCGACCATGATACCAGATTGGAAGCTGCGTCCAGGTCTGTAGCTCTCTAACCTGTCCTGAAATCGAAAGCTGGCTATTAATGTATTGACGTTTAGGGGCTGTAGGTCCCGGGGAGGGGGACTTAGTCCCCAATAATTTTCAGTTTGAAGTGCAACATTACTTTAGAAAATGTACTCGGGGGTTGCAAGGTTCCGTCCCTCTTTGAAACCATAGGACGGCACTGTTTATGTGTTTTTTTGTCTCCTTTTATTTCAACTTTCTCGTCTAAATACATACATGCTCAATAAATTCGCTTGACAAAATAAGATGTACAAATAAAAAAAAAATCCACCAACTTTTTATAGATCTAAATTAAAAGCAAAGTTAAAGTCACACCCGATAATAATGCTATCCCCTTGAAAATTATGTAAATGATTTTGTAAGTCTACAAAGAAATCGGGCCTATCAATATTGTGACCATATATGAATACAAAAGAAAGTATCTGGTCAAGGACTTTAACATGAAGAATGATGTAGCGCCCCATAGAATCAATTTCGGATTAAACTACAGTGAAATCGAAGTTTTGGATTGATCAATATGCAAACCCCACGACTCATTGTAGATCATGAGAATAAACAAGTCCCCATTGACTTTTCCAGTACTTTTCGTCTTTTTCGAGACCGTGAGTTTCTTGGATGAAGGTGAAATCTGCTTGTATTATGTGCAAGTATGCAAAAAGTTTTCTACATACGCTTCTTGGTTTGCCGAAGACCTCTTGCATTGTAAGAAATGATGTTTAAATCGTTATACATCGTTGCACTAAATGAAAAAGCTGTAATTCAGTGAATCTTATTAAAAGCTTGGATGAGTATAGAAAAGGCCGCTGGCTTCTGCAAACAAGTCGAGGAATGTTGAGCATTACACGATGTAGATAAGAAAAAGGTTGAAATACGGAGGATTTAAAACACAAAGACAAAAAACAAAAGTCAATCCATTCAGATGAGGAACACACTCAATATATTCCTTACGGTAAACACCCGATGAAAAAGGTCTGCATTGCAGAAAACACAGGCTAGGCAGGAAGGATGCCTTTAAGGCCTAAATAAAAAAGCTAAAATAATCAGTCAGTTCAGCGATGTACGTGATGATACTGTTCTTCAAGTTAATTCTGCAAAAATTCTTATGGTTTTCCATTGGAGTTACGCCAACAGCCCCCAGAGAAGCGGAGTTTGACACCATTGGCGTAGAGCTCGGATACATTTTGAGACCACTTTCTTTTTTCAGCGAGATTGGATTTGGTCAAATCGTCTACCATGAAATATTCTTCAGCGGACAGAGCTTGGCGAGCACTTCTCAGAATTTTTACCTTGTCCTGATAAAAGGAGACTTTAACTAAAATATGCCTATGTGTGTCTATCACTTACTTCCCATTACGATGAGCCCTTTCGATGCTGCAACCAGGAATACCAATTCACTTGTTCATGACTTTGGATGCAATCTTGATACAATCCTCTTTGTTTTCTTGTGGATAACCAACAATGCGTATGTTGTTTCTTCTGGAGAAACGTTCCTGTTTGTTTAGGAGCTGTGAGTGTTCGTCACGTGAACTTTCTAGCTCGGTAACTTTGGATTCGAGTAAGTGACATTTTTCTTCTAATGTTGCATTCTCTTTCTTTAGGGCCTCAATGCTTTTCTTCTGTTCTTGTAGAGCCTTGGTGAAATCTTTCCTGATGCTTTTAAGTTCGTTTGTAATTTTCTCGATAGCATTATCTAGATCCTCGGTGAAAACTTCTTTAGTGCCTTCCATACTAGGATGTGATAGACTAGTGGCTAGGCTAGATGTGGGTGTTGTCTTTCTTGCAAGTTCTCTTCCTTGCTTAATTCCAAGTCTTCCTGTAGGTTTCCCACGGCGTTTTTTGCCCTCCATACAACGTTAAACACACATTAGAAACAGATTACACCGTTGAATCAGAAAACATTCTCAGCAGAAAGCGTAAAAACAGCATATTATCCTGCAGCCGGACTAGTCGAACTGGTCAGTCCTACATCCCAACGTTGGCATTTTTTAAATGAACGTCCTTGGTATTTTTTTAAATGAACGAACGAAAGAACGAACAAACGGACGGACGGACGGAAGTGAGATCGAACGAATGAATGGATGTTTATTTGATTTTGTCTTCTTACAGTTAATTCTCCATATAATAGTTTGTTACTGACACTGGCTGTAGTTACAGACTATCCTTGACTGCGGCCGAACATAACCATATTTACTATTTTTTCTTCCACACGTTATAAACTGAGTTCGGTCTATACTTTGTAAAACTATTGTGGGTACATGTGATGACTTAGTCTGCCAAGTGGGTTAATAAAATCGCATGTTACACATGCACTGCTTCGTTTAGGATTTTTACTTGCAAACCGAGGAATACATTACCAAACGTTAACCTTAACTCGTTGCTCGTCTTAAAACGCACAACTGTATCACGCTTATAAGGAGAAAGGCGAGAGAAAGTGAGAATGCATTCATAAGATCTTTTGTTTTGGAATTTGAAGTATACATGTTGAGAGCTTTGTCCAAAGGCAATTTTAAATGATGCGGAAATACATGTCAAGCCGAGTACATCATCTCTAAAATGCTAAGTACGTGTAACACTTTCTCATATGCTGATAGAGTTGTATGGCATAGAAATTGAAGTAAGGGAGAATTATGTCCCGCGATCTAGACTGAAGCCACTTATTTAGCTGTCTACGGCCAGAGATCAACGGAGCGTAATACAAACATTACGTCCGAGTCGCTGCTTTTGCCACAGTGGTAATTGACGGAGGAACTACAAACTTTGAAAGTCAGGAGTATACAACAAAGCTTAAAGGTCGTGTGACATGCCACCAAAAAGAGCTGTTTCACTTGTCACTTAAAGAATTAAGCCCTCCAATTAAAGATCCGTTGGAATTATTTCAATATCTTTTACCGTTCTTAAAATATACGTCTTCAAAGTTTGATAGTTTCTGAAGAAATTAATTGCCTATGCAAAAATAATGATGTGGAGTGTTGCACAGTGTTATGATTTCTTTTGTTAACCCTATATAAATTATGTCTTAGTTACAGATTATATAGATTGCAGTTTGGTGATTGATATCAATGTTTTTCAAGGAAAAAATTTTAAGTTTTATAATAAACCCCTCAGGGAATAACAATGCTACCAGTGTCCTTGAAATTAAGGTTGAAAGAATGAAGGCTAACATGTGCCATATATGGTATGTCCCTCTTTCGATGTCACATATTTGCATATTTAGCTCATGTTTATTCATGACACAAGTGTGAAATAGAAATGTCCCTGTAAAATGGTCAATATTTGATGGATTTTAATGGAAATTGCGGCTATTTTCTGGATTTTTAATGCTTTTTACAACAAATATCCAGCTATGTTATTTTCATGTCACACGACCTTTAAGGCATCATGATCTGATGTAAAAATTGCTCCTCATCTTTCAAACAACCAATAAGATGACATTTAACCCCCTAAGTTGAATGTGTGCTGTACGAAAGAAGACACATCAACAAATCATCTGGCTTTTTACCGTATAGCGGAAGCGCCCTCACCACTTTCGTTGTTTCATTAAACACACAACGATACACTGGGTCAGCGTTCTTTCTTATTTCAATTTCTATACATGTTGCATGATTATATTTAATGTGTCTTACATGCACCCTTGTCATTATACCGTGTATTAAAAAGCAGGGCTAAAAAACCAAATATTCAATTTAAGAGTTTAAGGTCTATTACTACATTATTTTCACAAGAGTAGAAAACATTCCGTGGGGAAGGGTGTAATAAATGTTATCGCCTTTTCAAAATACTCAAATATACCCCCAGTAATTTCTCATATTTTTATAAACACGCTCGGGGGTCCGAATAGAGAGAGTAGGACTCTTGTAAAAACAATATTAAAAAATGGATAACCCAAAGTGTACTCTGATAAAAAGGACTTCATATTTCCGGTCAAGAATTGCTTTGGAGTGATAGGGTACGCTTTATATGTGGGGGTATGCATGATCAAGTAACTTAGTCTTGGGCGCCTCGTCTAGTGGAAAAGCATACAATCATTTACTCACAACAAAAACTACTATTTGCTTCAAAATGACAGAATGAAATGTAAATTTTGCTGTTAATGGCAAAAGAAGCACTGCCCTCAGGCTACTAAGAATTCAAGTCTTTTATAGAACACTCCCGCCGGCGTTCATTTCCCATCATATTTCGAAGAAACAAGTAAAATGTTGCGTTTGCTCGAACCACGATAGTGTGCTATCGTTTGTAGTATGTATATACTTGTGTAAACAGGTTTGGTCATTCAATCACAAATTATGCGAGAAAATTGGAGTTCATATTTTTTCATTAGCCTAATACGTATACTATGATATTTTGATTCATCATAATACGTGCAATGAGAGTCGGTAGTGAAGCTCGGTTAGCCTAATCAAATAGCGATTTAACAACTGACACGTGTATCTACGTGTTCGAACAGAATAAGCAACTGGTTGCTATGGGAGAAATGGAGCTTTGTGATAAAATATAAATTTACAGAACTCATTGCAATGTTGACACAGGCAGATGAGGCGGCGATCTGGGATGTGGCAGCCCCCTCCCAGCAAGAAATGTTGATTTCAGAGCAAATCGTGTCTAGTTTAAGGCACTGAAACTTTATTTTTGCAAAATTTTGCATCATAACTTCCATCCATTGAAATATAAGTTCAGGGCAAACGTATCTTTCACACCACATTGTGAAATGTTGAAGAAAGATGTGTGGCACGGTATAGTACCTATCCGCTCAAACACATACCACGGATAGCACGTAATAGCATAACTAGGACCTCAACACTGCATAGCTGATCGCCTATTCTCTCCCTGCCTGAGAAAAGTACATGATTAACCTACAAAAGGGTCAGTGCGCGAACTGACCCTTGCACCTTACGCAGGGTTGTGTTTGTCAGGGTTTTTAAAGGTCTGGAATAATGTAAATGACGCACCTGCATATTTGATATAAAAAGCACCAAAACACATTAAAACTAGCCGCAATTCCCATAAAAATCCATCAAATATTGACCATTTTACAAAACAATTATTGATTCTGCCCATATATCATGAATAAATATAAGCTATATATGCAAATTTGTGACCTGAAAAGAGGGACGCATGAGGTATGCGTTATGTTATCCTTTGTTTGTTTCACATTCATTCAAAGTACAACTGTAATGTTGGCATGCCCTGAGGTGTTTATTTTTGGAAGTAGCTATTTACTACTTTCAAACTGTCCACATTAAAAACCAAACTAGAGACTCTATAGCTCGCAAGTAATTAACAGATAATTTAAAAAGATTTACCAAAAGAAATACAGACACTGTGCAACATTCCACATCACATTTTTTGCAAAGCAAATGAAAATCTCGAAAATGGTCAAACTTTGAAGAGGTATAACTTGAAAACGGTAACAGATATTTAAATATTTCTAACGGATTTTTTTTTTTTTATCAGGGAATCTTAATCAATCAGTTATGAGTAAAACAGCTGTTTTGGTTGCACGTCCACAGACCTTACATAATTTGGAAGCTAAGTCATACGGTATACCATATACCACTTGAATAATAATGCTAGGTCCTGTCAGTTCTGAAATTACTCCTTTATTCTCCTACGTTAAATATCAAAGAACATTGACCTACCTATCGTAATATCAATATCTTCTTCAACTAATCCACACAGTTAAGAAAAGTTGCACAACCCAAATTCAGAAAAAGCGCATATTTTTCTAATCAGTTCCATATACCAAACGACCTACTGCCCGATATGGAAATAAGGAGTGCACATATACATTACGTGATTGGTGTCATGTACGTCTGACTTTCATAAACATGCTTCTTATATGAAATCAGCAATTAATTTTTAAAAAGTGATCTCCTAGAGACAAGGCTGAGATACATCTCTCCAAGCGAATGGATTTCCTTTGCTGTGTCACTGTACTTAGAAATCCTTTAGCAATGACCTTACTTGTCATCTTGTAAACAGTGACAATCTTTATCAAAGACATATCTAATGTAATTCCAAGCTTGTATTGCATGACCCCAGGCACTGAGTTCGCTTATTTTTTGATCTAATTTATACAACGTAACACACTTTATGTTATGTTCAATTGAAGATAGACTCATATAAGAACCTTCTTCCTTTGTATGTTTAGTCGATTCATGCTTTTTGTAGCACGACTACACATGTTTCGCTGATCAGGCTCGTCCGCAGGGATCTAATTCACATTAGCTATGCACAATCAAAACCTAAGGCCATACGCAGATAAGCATGATTTGATTTCAATGAAACTTTTTTTATATTGACTGAATTTTCATATTCCGCACTTAGGAAGGTCATTTAATGCAAGTTCAAAGCATAAAATAGTAGTAATAAAAAGATAAATTAACGCTTGCAATAGCTTATGGGGTAATTTGTAGCTCTTAAAAATGTTACGCGGATGTCTTGTCCAAATATGCAGGGAGCAATTGAATTGTGATAAAAATTATCTTTTAGAGAAGCAGGCTTAGTTCAAGTCCATTTTTGAAACAGATTCAACTCGTCGACGAGTATAATATCACTTTTATTGTAGAATGGAACATTTCCCTGTTTGTCAACATCTTCGAATGAAAAGATCAAACTCACAATTTACGATTATCGTCATAGGTGAGGCAATTACTGACATTACTATTCTTTCCTAGATTTGCAGATGAGGTTTGTTCTAATGAGTAAAGTGCACAACGTAAAACCAATTGTGTGTGTTCCAAAACGTTTCTTTGTAGTAAAATTGACCCAACAGAACTCTAGGGTAATAATAGGTCTTCAGATGAATATTCACTGACATATTTTAGCTTAAGTAACGCAAACTTTTAGCACGAGATGCATATCATTTATGTCGCCCAGGCCCGATAAAACTTATCTCCTGATTACAAAGACTGATTAAGTTTATAAGATTTATTTGACCGGTCTAGTTTTGCATTTACACTTCTTGAACTTTTTGAAGTTCTTGTGTGAAGAATAGGCCTACTTTTTCCAACCTGTTAAGCATAAATATAAAAAGCGTGTATGTAAGGGCAACTTCGTCAAACTTGTTAAATTTAACGGAATGAAAAAGGTTGTCGAATAGTTTTGATTTAGAGATTGTTACGATCTTTTTAGCTGCACAAAGTGACTGCAGATAGGTAGGTACAGTGATTGACTGCACCAGTTTTCATAACACATTTGTAATAAAGTAAGATACAGACTTACTTTTGAAGCTCATTGCTATCCAATATTTTGAATAACAGATTTTATCAGAACTTGTTCACGGCACTTACCATCCTCACTATATATATATATATATATATATATATATATATATATATATATATATATATATATATATATATATATATATATATATATATATATATATAAAATACGTCACTCTACCTACTATATATATATATATATATATATATATATATATATATATATATATATATATATATATATACAGTTTGGTCATGTTTAATTAGCTTACACAGATGGCTGTAATTGTTATATAGAATAAATCTTGGGCCGTGGACTGCATATACCTTGTAAATTGTCTATTCAAAGTTGTGCAGTACAAATTATCCTGTTTCTGTAGTATAGGCTATCTGTCATGTGGGCATATTTTCAGTTTGTTAACTTAGTGTCCAACGATGTGATCACAACTAGATCTAGATGATCAAATACTTTCGTGTTGAACATTTCGGTTACATTTGTAAAAATTTCGGTTACATTATGAGTATCATAAAAATTGTATGCAATAAAATGTCTGTAATCTATTACCTAGAGACCGATTTGTCGTCACCATGGAAACAGTTTGAAAGTCGTCAGGTAACGCTGTTACCACTTCATGTACACAAATGCTGCGCGACACATGGCCAGAGAAATCTAGGGCCTGAGATTTGATTTGAAGAGTATATACAGTCAAAAGGAAACTGTTTACCTTTCGCGGTCGATACAGTGTCGACCGTCTGAGCCTATGTTTACTTGAATGATTGTTGGGAAATCGATCGAATTTATGCTTCAGCTGTGACCAGACTTGTAATTTGGATAAAATCAACCGTTGAAGGACGCTTTACAGCTTTCTAGCAACAACTCCTAAATTGAATTTTGGAGAAAAAATGTAATATAGTTATAGGAATGGCCTTCCGGTTATCCAAATATGTCAAACAAGGCTGAGTTAGACCACAAGGATCACATGTTGACGATGAAAAGAGATTGTTCATTATATTCGGTATGAAAAAAATGAATCTTAAAAACGACTTGTATAAGTAGGGTGGTATTTTTACTTCTCTTTACAAACGTTGCTTATGTGTCCATGATCGTCTACAAAATGTCAATGTCACGCGATGTCTTGCTTAGAATACATCCCATAGCGACTGCAAGACACTGTTAATATTAGTCTGCGTGACCAGCGGTCGAGTGGCCCAACAAACATTAAATTGGGGCCTATAACGTTTGTCAGATGGAAGAAATTCTGCTGTTTAGATTTAGAAATATCTCTTACTATACATTAATATTCTCGTATTATAAGTCATTATTTGACCATTAGTTGTATAGTTGTAAACTTGTAAAACGGCGTGCCGCCTATGGATACATTTCCATGTTGAAGACGCACTGGAGAGCATGTTTACTATATTGCTGCGTTGTCCTTTATATACCTTCGCAGCAGGCGTCGAATAAGTACGTCTCTTTTGGTATTACGAGTGCAGCCAATATAGGTGTAAGAGTGATACACGTCTACCGGGCAGGCAACGTTCTCTTCCGCTTGAACTCATGCGCTCTCTATGATAACCTCTTGTTTTGCCTTCCACTGATGGTTAAAGGGAAAATACAGTCCTCCAATTTGAATTATAGTACCCTGTCATCCTAATTCAGGAATGGCTCCTATCAATCATGAGACAATATTTTTGTTACTTATTTGTTAAATTCATGCAGAGTAACCCCTTGGTTTACCTTAAATATTCAAAACGTTTTTTTTTTTACAGAAACATAAGGAAAGATACTTTTGAACCAAATAAGAGGAGCTGATTTGTAAGATGTAGCAGATTTTTGATAAAATAACTTGGGGCGACTGCCTTCTCCCTTTAAGTGGTAAAGCGGATGGTTACATATACTTTCCAACAATAATACAAATCTAACTTAATATGCTTTTTCTTTAACTTTCAGACTAGTTCATACAAAAACTTTAGAAGTCGTAATCCAGCGAATAAAACGACAAGTTTTCCTGCGTTATCAATATTTTATTCAGTTTTTTTTTCAAACGTGATCAAAGGAGCACCAAACTGATCTGTAAACCATTAAATAATTAAAGTATGACATGAAATCAAACCACTACTCTGTATTCACATATAAAGTGGTAAGATAACTCTTTTCCACGGAGCTATGGATCCCTACTTCCAACCTTAAACTCAAATATTTTTTTTAATATTATCGGCCGAAATAGAAAAATCAATTAAGGATTTCTTTTTAATTCTCAAGGTCAATTTATGCAGACGGAGCTTAAAGTACGTATGGCACTGTAAAATTTCAATCTTGGCGAAGAGCAAATTTTGTTTTAAAGCATACTGTACTGCTATAGACTTATCTATACCTTGTCAAGTAATTAAATAGCAAAGAAGGTTGATAGGAGCCAATATGCACAATGTAGTGAGCCAGCTTATATTGAAAATCGAATGTTAGTTTTTCATGCTTAATGTTTAAAGAAGTATAGGCCTATGTACATTTATAGACTTTACAGCCAGCTTTATTTTTAAATAGTACATGCAAGTTCGTCACGCTTAATATTCCGAACAATTGAATGTAATCAGTCGCCTTTACTTTGAAAACAACTTCAACAGTCAAACGTAAGTTCTTTATATGGCCTACATGATGTTCGAAACAATATATGGAGTGTAATCAGTTGATCTACTTAAAACCTTAGTCAAATGTAAGTTCCTTATATGGCCTACATAATTTTCAAATCAATAATATGCATGACAGTTTCTTCGCACACGATAATAGGCTATTTTACAATCAGCCTACTCAGAAAGCTCAGCCTTTTTCTGCAGACTTTGAAAGCAAGTCTGTCGTCGTCTCGGTCGGCTGCGAAGTACAAGTGTACGTAGGTACGTACGTACCGTCCGTACTGCAGTACAATATAGTACCTTTTCATTAATTGTGTACGCACGTATATGGCGCTCAAATCAGTTCACTTAAACCAACCTGGGCAATATTGCGAGGGAGATGGACTTTACTCAACCTGAAGGTTAACCAACCCACTTGGTTAATCGTTTTGCCACTGTGTTGGTTACCAAACTGTCCAGGTTGGGTACTTTGAATTTTACCCAACCCTTTTTAACCAACTTTTATTAGAGTGTGTGGAGTGTAATCACTTTGTCCTACTTTAAAATCGAACAGTCAAACGTAAGTTCCTTATATTGCCTACGTGATGTTCATAACAAAGATATATTGAGTTTAATCAGTCAGTTACACTTTAAAATTTCAAACATTCAAATGTTAGTTCGTTATCTACTTACATGATGTTCAAATAAATAATGTATGAAATGTAGTTAATCAGCTTCCTTTTGGAGCATGGAATGTATAGTTTCTACATACGTGATGTCGTCGCCCAGACAGTTAAGGAAATTCAATAATTTCGAATAATCGCGACCGCAAATTTAAAGAATTTCTCAACATAAGCTTCCCAATTCGCAGGTTAAATTTTGTACCAGGCTTACAAGCTGTAGAAAATGTCCTAGAAAAAAATTCATTGTAAATTCATTTACAGAAGTAAATGCCTCACATACCAGCTTTGACAGAATTATTCAACGAAACAAGAGAACTTTGCAAGGTAAAGCCGGGGTCACACTACAACGATATCGGATCGGATTCAAATCCGATTTTCAATCACAAAAATCGAAAGAGTGGTTTCGGTGTAGTGCGGTCAAGCTACAAAGATATCGGACCGGATGGTTCTCCGATCAAGTATATTTGGATCGAATTTTTCCTCCTCGAACGCTTAGCAGAGCGATGTTTATTGGGAACCTATCCAATTTTTCACTCTTGTCCGATAAAAGTTGTTATTCTGCGTGACGTCACGTTAATGCATGTCGACAACATTTTCTCTTCGAGAACAGCATTTAAGAAAGTCGCTGTCCGTGTTTAAAACCCGAATTCGAGATTCCTAGACTGATCTTTGGAGAAATTCGTCGGGACCATTTTAAATCGGATCAGAATCCGATCCGAAGTCGTTATAGTGTGACTTCGGCTTTAGTTTTAATTTATGCAAAACAACCCTTGTCAAATTTTGCAAAGCTTTTATGTAGGCGTATTTTGCGACGCAATACTAGCCATTTAGTGGGTCCTTGCATAAGGTTGGCATTCAGTGAAGTGAAGGAGCTTTAAAGAGCATCCGACTTGCAGCCGGAAGGTCTATAGGGTTCAAATCCTGGTCAGGTCATACCAAAGACTTAAAAATGAAACCTACTGCCTTTGTGCTTGGTGCTCAGCATAAGCAATGGAGTAGAGAAAACAAGCCAGTGAGCCACAACTGGAAAAAAGGCCGTGGTCGTCTCCACTTGAACCAATTGGTTGGAAACTGGGACGTTAAACCTCATCTAACCTAACCTTTAAAGAACAAATATGTACACTCAAATTCAATATAAAATTAAGACAGTTTGACAGCTAAACAACAAAACAAAAAGTATAGCCTTCCAAGGCAAAAGTTAGCTTCGGTTTTGGTTAGGGGGAGCGGGTAGGGGTCCGACACCAAAGTCTCAGCCAGGTTGAGGGGAGTACCAGTTGGTGTCTAAACTCTTTTTAAGTGATTGTGAAAATTAAGCCTTACAGTCAAAGAACTTTGCAATATTTGTCACAATTCTCTTCCTCACCTGATATTTAGCCAAGACTCACAAAGAAAAATTTTGAAACTTTTCAAGTATGTATAGTCATGGGAGTTAACAGTTGGGTACGGGGGCATGTCCGCCACTTGGAAAGTGAATGGAATTGCCCCCTATTTTTCCAGAACCCTAGTAAAAATAGAAGGCGCATGTTTGGTTGTATAGATTGCAACACCAATCCTATGAAATCAAACAACTCGAAAATGGTGAAAACAGCCGTTGAATGGATTACAATCGTGAAGAAATGCCGAAGATTACACCACAGATTATCTGGCCTCCAAACTTTCCAGGGTGCTTAAGTGACACCCAGACCCCACGCTCATAGGGTTCACTGGTCGCTGCATGTTCGCCCTTGAAATAGATCTGGTCACGCACTCTAAAAACACGTTAGGTAAACTTTTACCCAGGTTGGTTACGTATGCCTCCTGCTAAACTGTTGGGTAAAAAACTACCCAAGTTGGTCAAAAAATTACCCTCGCTGGGTTAAATTTAACCAAGCAATGGGCACTTCTGTTACCAACTTAGGTATTGTTATACCCAACAGTTTAGCAGGAGTCATACGTAACTAACATGGGTAAAAGTTTACCCAACAAGTTTTACAGTGTGGTGATGTCCTCACTTTTGGGAAGCTGTTGATACTTTTGTTTATAGCTGACCCAGAGTTTTCATTTCCTGCTTATCCAGTGATGCAAAACAGCATGCACATGAATTTAATAGACGAGTTGGGAAATAAAGATTTTTCTGTACTACCATTGTAGTACCACAGATCAAGGCCACGGACAATTGCGCATACGAAGGTTTCGAGCAACTTTTCTTGTTTTTCACAATTTACCGTCATACTGTCCAACCTTTTCGGTCCAAATTAAGGAGGTAAACTTCAAAAAGAACTTTTCCTCCAAAGAAAATTCTCTTAGACCCGTGATTGATGTCTAGAGAACCATAGTTTTAAACTGGAAAATTGTGCGTGATTACGCAAAATGTCTGTCTTGCAAATGCAGTCTCTGTTGTGGTGCACTTTCCTTCCCAGCATGCATTGTATATCAAAGTTTCCCAAATCGTCTATTATATACAAAAATGCCCTTGGGAAGTAATTTATTCATTCCGTTTTGGGCAATGAAATTGAAATTTTTTATACTTCTGAAAGTGATAATGAAGCAAACTTGATCCTACTTGAAACTCCCGTTAAAATCTACCTAGGGAGTTTTAAATAGCAACTCCCTGCGCTGCCCAATGCGATTTTTTTTACCCAGACTCACGCAAAATACCCAGTATGGGTGAAATATTTTACCCAACTGTTTTAGAGTGTACAATAACCGAAACCTTCAATATACAATATTACCTTATACAACTTCGAAACTGCAATAGAGGCGATTTGCGTTAGACATTGGGATTTTACACTGATGTATACCTATATGACACACGTGTAGGCCGTGTGTATGTACGTATGTGTGTACGTATGTTTACACGTATATGTCCATATCTATGTATATATTTGGTTACATATTAATGCAAAAAAGCAAAGTCGGCTAGTTAACTGGTCCACCCGAAGGCGCTTCAGTCCGGCGCGCAACCGACTTCGTCGGCTGGGCAACCGATTTTAGAGGCAAGCCTATGCCAAGTGGGAGGAAAGCCGGAGTACCCGGTGAAAAACCCACGTACATCGAGCGGGATTCAAACCCACGCACATGTGAAACACATTGGTGCACAGCAGCTGGAATAGACCACTCTGCCACTCGACGACCCAAACATATTAATGGTCCATGTATATCTATATATTTGGCTGTGTATTAATGGTTGACATGCATAACTTTGCTAAAAAGAGCACTTCGGGCTCTCACTGAACCTCTTCGTCCAAAGGGATAGCAAAGTGGTCTCTTGTTCACATACATATCAGCAACTTGACATAACGTCCGATTACCAATTTTGGGGGGACAAAACGTATTCTGTCCCAACCAAAAATAGCCTACTTGGAAAAGGGGGCCTATCTCCCCTATATCCCTCTTGGTTATCACCTTTGCAATACTGTACAATCGTTCATTCTATAACAGTATCGCCGTCCATAATATTATATCGTTATCTCCTTGACTCGTTTTTTTTTAACGAATTGCTTGAGATCAATCCCATGATTCTTTGCTTTCCGTATAAACTTTAAATTTTTAACGATATGAATATCTTTAACGAGGAGTTGGTGACAACTATATTCCTCATATTAAAGTAATCTTTACATCTTTTGGAAAGTAGTGCAGCGTGGTGAATGAAGATTATAAAACATGCTCAAACCAAGGTTTATTGTTGACTTTTAGCTCGAACACGAGGAGCCAATATTTCTTGGCAAATAACGTTTTAAAACGATATGCCTTATTTTATTTTATTTTAAAAGCTTTTGAAATGAACGATCCATTAGCACAGTTAATAAATTATTCATCAGACTTTACTCAGAACAAGATTCGTAACTTTAAATGCAATTTTAAAATGTTTTGAATGCGCCTGCATCTTTTAAAGTCAGGAAGGAAATTCAGTGAAGGGATTTGTAGATACATTATCATGAGGTACATTAGCTCACGTAAATATTAATGTACCGTATACTTGTGCGTGGGTTGTTTTGTTACTTAAAGATAAATTGGGACCCAATCCTGTCCGCTTTTACGAAAGAGTTTTAAAGGTCTGTTGACATGTAAATGTTACACTTGCCTACCTGATGTGAAAAAGCGTTAAAAATGCTAAAAATAGCATCAATTTGCATCAAAATCTATCAAGTATTGACCATTTAACGAGACAATTACAGTTTTTGCATTTACATCATATTATATCATAATTTTTACATAGCTAATGAGGAATCTCAGAGTTGTTAATGCTTTGAAGAGATATCTTGAGAACGGTAACAGATATTCAAATAGCTCTATACTTCTCCCCCATTCGTGGTTGCTTAGCGTCGTATAAAACAACTGACCTTCAAGGCCTGAATTACCTTTATTTTAGGACTTTAATGAATTTGATTGTAGTACTTTACTCCTCCATGCCAAAACTATGCAAAGATTATCAACCAGTAAAGGAATAAAGTTTGTATCATTTTCACGAGTAGCTGTCATACTCATAGTCCAGGAGGTTGGGCCCCGGCGTGGGACCCAAGGATCAAACTGAACCATCGACTGCTGCTTGTCAGTGAAATAACTTTATGGACCTTTCGTTTTGGATTTGGGAATCGATCTTGCCATAAAAATTCTGCTTCTAATTTCGTTTTAAGAAACTTTCATGGGGGGTCAAACATTTCCGACAGAGACTTTGGGAGGCTCTGTGGGGGATTCCCCCATAAGCAACTGTCATGAGGCCTAGTTGTTATCACGAGGCCACAAATTTCACGTTTCTTCCTGGCTGGGGAATCCAGAAATGCGTGTTCAACGTGAAAGTTGAACTTAATCTGTCAAAACGTTTCAGTTGATGCTATATTCTGTTCTCGACACACGCAACCTATTTTCACAGCCTGTACAAAGGAGGACGTCACTTATACTCGATTCTCATAGCCTGTACAGTTAAAACTGATAATGATTAAGAACCAGTGCCAGTTTTAACTCTGCAAAACTTATGGTTGATAGCACAGATTAAACCATGTGCAGTTAAAAGTCAGTAACGTTTCTTTGAACTTGATAGTCTATTTCTGCTTTTACTGTCATAATTTATGTACAGTTAAAACTGATAATGGTTTAATCTATGCTATCAACCATAAGTTTGTATGGTTGATAATAGTTCTGAAACCATTATTAGTTTTAACTGTACAGGCTCTGAGAATAGGGCATGTGTGACGTCAACTTTACACCCAATTTTATACACAAATCTAATGCAGCATTCTTTCTTTGAATGCTTCTTGGGCACTTAAGATTTATCAATGTTTCATACACGCTCAGGGGAAAATTTGCTGTATTATTCGATCCAAGGTCAAAATTAACCAATGTAAGGTCAAAGCAATTACATGAAAAGTAAGTAACAACAAACCTTTATTCACCAATGGGAAGCCATAACATTAAGCCTATTTGCCTGTCAGTTAAGTTCACTTTTGTTGGAAGGTGTGATAACTTTAGCTGCTAGTATCGAGAAAATGAAGGAAGGAATCGTAGTAAAAGTGCATCATAAGAATTCTAAGAATCATTAGAATTCTCACCTCACAAACAGTAAGGTATGTATGATCCTATCCTTATAGCTTCGCTCTGGTTGGTCAGTGGCGACTTGTACAGTATGTTTTGTTTCCAATTGCCCTTACACAGTAGTGCGTTGATATGGCCGAGCAATTCACACTCAATGCAGGCTACTGTATCTTTGTCTGGGAGAACTTATTTGACAGGTGTTTTTGTTTAAATTTGAGGAGGTGGCTAGAAGTAAACTTAGTGGGGGGAATTTTTTGCCTGGGGCCAGATTTTAGGGCCTTTAAATAGTGTCACAATAACTTTGGGCGGGGCCTAAAGCACTGTATCTTTGTTTCAATTACCTTCACTTTTACTCCAACCGTTTTTGGAAATGCTTCCACTGAACTGTGCTAAAGTATATATACAAACAGTAACTTAACAATAAAATAAAGATTCTAATTCTCCAGTATTTGAGCAAACTAAGGAAAGTATTTTCTAAATTATAAGGTGTAACAAAAATTTGCTCAGACGAAAGTATCTTTCAAGATCATTTTATGACTTTTTTCATCTTAATTTAGCCATTTATTTATTTTCGAAACACGATTGCTTGACGAAATACACAGTACCTCATCAAATCCCGTTTGGGAACTTAAATCAGGGAACTGTAAAAAGCTTCCAGGGAGCTGTAAGAAGCTGGAGTTCCTTGCTTGAAGTAAGAGATATGTCTCCTCATTCATGCCCAAAACCTTCCTCAAAAATCCACAATCAAGAGAATAAACTGTTACAAGGTTTCTGCTTGTGTAAGTCTTAAAAGAAGTCCTTCCATGTTGAATTTTATTGTAAGTAATTAGGTTGAACGTATTGTCGCGAATAAACAAATATAAAGAAAGTACAATGACTGTTGGGTGCTAAATAAAAATGCACTGTGCGGCAGCGAATCAAGAAATTGACGCAGGTCGCGGGGAGGAGTGGATTTTTTATGGAAGAATACCGCCTCTGGCTCGCCGAGTTGACAAGTATATTAGAGATTGAAAATCTAAACGGAAAGCTAGGTTTCTCGTCATATGAAAATGCAGTTAAAGAGAAGTATTATGTTTACAAAGCACACCATGGTACAGACAGAAAATAACATTTATCATCTTTTAACCATTTAAAATTCACCAACACATTTCAGCAATGGATTTATACTCGTGTATATCATAATACATTACAAGCGTTATGAGTCACGCATCATTTGAAAATTTGAACTTAAGTGGGTGAACAACTTATTACTGAGGCACAATTTACAAAGCAGTGAATTACTTTCTGTGAGAATAATTTTCCCAGAAAATGAAGTTACATACAGGTACCTTACATAAAAATGCATTGTCTATCATTATGAAAACTATGGTTTTAAAGATATGGACATTTGCATGTACACTACAAACTTGCGCAATATTTCCCTTGACAACTTAAGAAATTCCGATTTTCCATTGAAATTTTTATAGCAGACATGCCTTAACCCTTTCTCTCCCCTGTCTTCACTGAGAGCCCCACACCCTTTTACAGTTTACGACCAAATAAGAAGCCAGGTTTCTTTGCGAGGTAGCAATCTTTTGGAGACTACATTTTGGTTTTCACCACAAAAAATATGCAGGGGGTGCCGTGCCGTGGATTTTTTACTGTGAATTAATCAGCGATGGTGACGTGACTGAAGAAGATTACCTAAACACCAAGACTCAGATATACGAACACTGGTTTACAGGTTGGGGGGGGGGTAGGGGAAGGAGGAGCTTGGGGCGCCAGCTCCAACAGTTTCTCAAAAGAAAGTGTTGACCCCCAAGTATAAGCAAATAGGTTATAGATCATAGCTGCGTAATTTTATTCCCTTATGGACGTAAAAAATCTTGTCACAAATCAGCTCAGTTCTAAAAACATTTCGGTCCATTACGGCACTGTACAAGAAGAGTTACCATGATATTTCAACACCTCGAATAGCCTCTTTTGTATTTGTTTTTCTTTAGGGAATGCAAAATCGATTATTTTGATGGCAAACCATTTCCTTGAACCTGTCAATGCTAATTTGATCTTTATTCGATTGCTGGTATCCACAGACAAACAAACGTACACTGTAAAACAGTGTGTAGGAATTAAACTCTTTTCTAAACACTTTCTTGCCCCCACTTTGGAAACACGCTTACAGTCTAAACATGTTTAGGAATTAAACACATAATGTTTAGGAATTAAACACATAATGTTTAGGAATTAAACACATAATGTTTAGGAATTAAACACATAATGTTTAGGAATTAAACACATAATGTTTAGGAATTAAACACATTATGTTTAGAAATTAAACACCTGTGTTTAGGAATTAAACATGATTCCAGAGTGGGGGCAAAAAAAGTGTGTAATTCCTAAACAGAATAATCCCGTCAATGAAAGAAACTTGTTACCAGAAACGAAAAGTTGAAAAGTAACAGCCCTAACAACCCTTGAAACGTTTCTTAAAATTGTCTACATATATAGAACGAAAATTAAAAAAATGAAGTTGTTAAGAAGCTACCCGGTTCTAAGAGTTTCCTTACATTTATCTATTTATTATTGTTTTCTTTATCTCAAATAATTAATTAAACTGGTGTAAGCAAAATATATTGTAAACATATCAAGCAAAAACTTCTAAGATCACTCTTTATCCATTGGCGGAGATTTATTCTAAAACGGGGAGGGGGGGGGGGGGGTAAAGCCAACGGCGGTTAAGGCACCGCGGAAGAGGTGCCCCCTGACGTTGTTGGGTTCAAGGGTCCGCCTTAGGGTCCTGGTGGCAACGCCCCTGTGGGGGTCCAGGAGATAAAACCCCCGGAAGCTCTGGGGCATTTATAAAATTGAATACAAGCATTACAGTGAAGCATGTCACTACTGTACTTCTAAAGAATATTGGAAGCTCACTAAACAGACCACAGACATGAATTCGACCGTTTTCTTATATGTTACTGAGGTCGGGAGGCAACTCTCTAGGAGGGGCCAAGGGGCAAATCCCCCGGAAGACCTGGGGTATTTCCAAATTCTGATCATATGAATGAAACGGTCAACCAATTCCAAAGGATTCCAAAGGATGCGTACTAAACAGACCACAAAGATGCTAGATTTACCATAACATTGCTGTCCTAAGTCGTACGTAAAATCAGTCAATATGAATATTTAAGATCTTGTGGGCAGTGATATATACCAGGGCTGTAACGTCCTGGTCCGGACTCGGCTAGATTCCGGACTAGGGTCCGTTGTTTGTCTGACTTGGGAATTGGCCAGGAATGGTCACGGTGTTTCAAGGAATTAGCCCGGAATAGGCTGCAGCTGGACTCGCGCTTAGAGACGATTCCAGCTTAGGGCTATGTTGTTATCAGCATACAGTCAACTCCATTACACGGTGAGGCAGGGTATGAAATTACTCCTCAAATATGCCCTTTTTATAATTGAGCGTAATTACAAAATAGTACAAAAAACATTTGTACGAGATGCTTCATTGTCAAATGGCTGGACTCGGAATTGGCCCGGAAAGGTGTCCACTAGGACTGGAACTGGCCAGGAATCGGGTTAGGTAGACTCGGATACAGCCCTGGTATATACACATATATAAGGTTCTTGTAGCAGGGCAAACGGTTTTGTTTCCGGATGAATACGTGACACTCAGAGAAGGTGCATGGAATTTATCTTTCTATAAGACCTAAAACTACAAACTTTTATCAATGAGAAGGGTTCCAGTTGAAATAGCCCAATGGTTCAGAAAGGGGGCGCGGGAACGTGGTGAGCTCTCCCTGGGTTTGAATTATTTCACACTCTGAAAATGGCATTAAATTCACTCGAAGAAGACCTCGAAACTGGATCTTGACTATAATGTTTTTTAATGATTGCATTTATATTAATAGCCTGAGAATTCGATGATACAAGGTGGCTGCTGGTATAAGAGCTGCGTTGAAACAATAATACTACTGAAGCTGTCTGAAAGGTATTGGGAAAGGTTCTTTTATCTACGATGGGTGCGTACTAAGCGCGCCAAATGTTTTACTTCATCATGCATTACAAAAGTTCTTCAAGTTACATTAAAATGCCCTTCTCTCTTCCCGTTTCTTCTTCCATTCACTTTGCCATTTCAACAGTAGGTAAATAGAGCTATTCTTCACAGTCAAAACGGTTACGGGCTTCCCCCGGCAGATACGCTACGGCTATTTATTCGAGAGGATAGGTGTTGGTAGTACAGTAGTTGCATTGGGCGTTAGAAAAATAATTTCACCCAAGCTGATATGTTATAATAAAACAGCAATACTTCTCGATGGATGCGCAAAAAGTGCGAATAAAAAATAACATTTCTGAAGTAATTTTGCCTAAAACAGGGGTGGGGAACATTTTTCATCTGACGGGCCGTTTGAAAGTCATAATCCACTTGCGAGCCGCACACAGAAAGGGCGCAACAATCATTCCCCATGGGGCCCCAGGCCAAGGGGCTTCAAAAAGGCCCTGGCGGGGTTTAGGAAAAATTCCAGGCAAATGGAGAGTGTGCGCGAAGCGCGCCGAAAAAGTGCTAATTTTTAAACCAACTTTATTTTTTCCTCATGTTACATTGCAAAATTGTCTCCTTTCTAGCATTTATTTCACTCTTCGAGGGACAGTCCTACCCTTTCCCCCCTTCCCAAATGTACTGGAATAGTTGCAATGCCCACTGGGTTTCGTTCTGTAATAGAAAGACCTGCACGTGTGGTTATGCAAGTCTGTATACAATGTTTTGTAGCCTATCTGCCACGCAAAGCCTCCGTTACTTCCAGAAGTACAAGGATTCTGTACTTGGGTTCAGTCTAACGAAACGGTTGGCATGTCACAGTGTGCATACAAGGGTTTTAGTCATATAGGCCCACTGATAGTGTTTCGCCGCAGATTTTTGTGAAACATCCGGAAAGTGGTATAGCCTAAGCAAGATAAACGGTGGACACCGTGGCTAAAAGATTCTTATCAATTACTTTTCACATTTAACATTTACGAATTGCCTCGAGGGGGGATGAAATGGGCTCGCGGGCCGGAGTTTCCCAACCCCTGGCCTAAATGAAGTTATTTTACTTTATTTCGAACTATTCAAAAGTTATCAATTTGATAACCAAAAATATTACTTACAGAACATATTTTTTCGTGATATTTTTGAAAACTGGGGAGGGGAGGGGATATTTGCGTAGGCCAACCCCCTTGTCAACAGTGGGAGATTTATCCCCATCCCCCTATCCCCCGAGATTTCCGCCTATGTGCTCATCGAGGGAACATACAGAATAAAATTTGGGACTTTGCTTCATGTTAAGGTCAATACTGTTTATTTTGCGAACATTAATTACAGCAACCTTTTAAAATAGAATATTTGACACATGTCTGTTTGCAAGTGATGGTACCTGAAAAGTTCTCTGTATGGAAAGAAAAAAGGGAGAGGGACGTTAAAGAAGAGAGAGGGCCGAGAAAGGACTAAATTTTCAATAAAGATAGTTTAAAGTGGTTTTTGGAAGTATAAAATATTCTTTTTTAATTTCAAAGCATCGTAAAAAAAGAAATAATTACAATTGCTTTCAAAGGATGTATCCCTCTGGTAAGAGGCGCGTCAATTTTAAATAATGCCTTTTAAAGCGGCGTCCCTACTCTCTAAATGTAAAAGAACGACTACAGTGACCACTCTTTTATAGAGTAGAATTCGATTGAGATTCCACTCTGCTTGGAGTGGTAATCAACTCTAATTGAGTAAAAATGTCACTCGACGGAGAGTGGTCACTGTGGTCACTCTTTTTTGTAGAATTTCACTCTTTTACAGTTAGAGAGTAATTGCACTGACATATATATATATATATATATACATACATACATACATACATACATACATACATACATACATACATACATACATACATACATACATACATACATACATACATACATACATACATACATACATACATACATACATACATACATACATACATACATACATACATACATACATACATACATACATACATACATACATACATACATACATACATACATACATACATACATACATACATACATACATACATACATACATACATACATACATACATACATACATACATACATACATATATCCGAAAATGAGCCAGCGATACGTAGAAGGCCCTCGAGCCCGTCCAAGCCCCCTTTATACAAAAACATTGTTTTGGAGTGGAGAAAAATTGTGAACTGAGATTTATTTTCTTGGTATAGATATTTGTACATGGTTATCAGATAACGCACTGATCTGGAGTTATCATTCTGTGTTTTATTGAAGTTTAAACAATAACCAAATGTAGGCGTAACAGAAAAGACCTTGGAGTAAGCATTCTGGCAACGAGAGATTATCGGAGAAATAAGCCGAACAGGAACGTGTAACGTAATTGGTTTAGTTTGCATTGAAGACTGGTAGCTGGGATAATTATCAAAATGTCGTCTCAATTAGTGACAGTGACCAACGGCAATAAGGAATGTATTTCCCAAAGGGATTCATTATTTTGCCTTAACCAGGCAGAAATGATTAAGATTTAGACAACTTCGTTGCAGCATGCATCTTTCAGGGATAAATATCCTTGCAGAATTAGCTTACATACAGAATGGTTTATAACAACACTTCTCAGATTTTGGTTTGGCTACTTCGTTTGAATGCATCTATCTCTGTGCAAGGTCTACTTTGGATAGGTATGGGGGAAAGCGAAATTTTTGGGGACTGATGCCTTCAAGATAATCAAGGTTAAGTCCATTCAATGAACTTACAGTTAAGTGTAATGTTGTAATGGAACAAGCAGAGCAATAATAATTCTAAAGCAAACCCTCTTTAGTCTGATGCTAACGCAAAACACGAAAAAATATACTAACCACGAACGAGCTATTGTGAGGGCGAAGGTGGAAAGAGGGTGGGTTGGGTACAAACGCAGAGCAGAAACAAGAGTTACGAGACAAAATTTCGAGTGGAATATTTAGGCCTATATGTATAAAAGCAACTGTTAATCAATTTGAAGTGCCATGTAGGCCTATTTTGTTAACCAATTAACAGGTGTGTCTTGCATGATGGCGAAGCCACGTGGACAACGACATCTTATAGCGATCGCTTGTCCACCCCGCCCCTTCTTCGTGTACCGAATCTTAACTAGAGATTTAACAATGACCCTTAGAGAATATAATAAGTGCATATCTAGTTTTGTAGCTGAAATTGAAGGGTAGGCTACTGTCTTGAAAGCACAGGAATAATTGTCTTGGATTTAATATAGTATAATAGCCTGCCATTTAACAATAGATTTAGTATTCTTCATCATAACTGCAAAAGTTTGAACAGAAATTTTGATGATATCAGAGCATATCTGTCATTACTCCACGATGATTTCTCTATCATTGGTTTCACTGAATCCTGGCTTACCGATGACGTATTTCCTTTACTACAGATAAAAAAAATACACCTTCACAGAATCACATCGTAACCATAGAAGAAGAGGTGGAGTAGGTTTATTTGTACATGGCAACTTCACTTTCAAAAAACGTAGTGACATGTCAATATTTAATGATACTATTGAATCTTTGTTCATTGAAATAAGTGACCCTTCCGTAAAAGATAAGGTCATTATTGGTATTATTTATAGGACGCCAGATGGTGCTGTAAATGATTTTATTTCCCATTTTAACGATGTTCTTAACACAATTAGGAGCCAAAACTGCCATGCATACATTATGGGAGATTTCAATATCGGTATGCTAAACAGTGTTAGCTCAACTAGTTTTCTGAATACCCTTATGTCACATGGTTTTGAACCTACTACAAACAAGCCAAAGATGGTAAGTGGCACATCCGCAACATTAATTGACAATATTTTCACAAATATCAATGGGAGTATGATGTCTGGTATATTTGTCACTGAACTAAGTGACCATTTTCCTGTATTCCTTAAGATTATTAAGGAAGAATGCTATCAAAACGGTTCTATCACTTTTAGAAACTATACATCCGTAACAAAGACCTCTTTTCCGCAACTTTAGCTGATAAAACTTGGGAGGATGTTCTACAAGTTGCAAATGCTGATCTGGCGTATGATATATTCTTTGATCATCTCAATCTAGCTTACAACATTTGTTTTCCAGTTAAACGTGTAAAAAAGAACAAAAAACGGAGAAAGAAACACCCATGGATTACTCAAGAAATATTAACATCTATTAGAAAGAAGCATAAACTTCTACGCTCTTATCTGAAGTTTCCATCTCTTGAGAGCCACAAAGTATACAAGTCTTATAGAAATAAGCTCAATAATGTTATCCGTTTTTCCAAACGTGCTCATTACTGCGGAATATTTAGAGAATGTAAAAATGGTGTTAAAAAAGCATGGGATAATATAAATGATATTCTGCATAAAAATCGTAAAGATTTTACGTACCCTGATACCTTTAAAAACGGTAGTGCTAATATTAGTAACGATAACGATATCGCTGAAAGTTTCAATGATTATTTTATCAATATCGGACCTTCACTAGCAGACAAGATTACAACCAATGGCGATGCAGATCACTTTCTTGGAAACATTGCCATTAACTGCAGTTCTATGTTTATGTGTCCGGTCTCTGAAGATGATTTTTTTTAATGTCGCTAGTGCCAGTCTTAAGCCCAGCGAAGCAGCAGGGTATGATGAATTTAAATCTGGTATAATTAAACAAGTTTTACGGTACATATCAAAGCCACTTACTCTTTTTTTAATCTTTCATTCAAAACAGGAGTTTTTCCAAATAAACTGAAAACGGCAAAAGTTTTACCCGTGTTTAAAAAGGGTGATCCACAAGCTTTTGGAAATTATCACCCTATTTCCTTACTCTTATGTTTCGCAAAAATTATTGAAAGGTTAATGTTTAACAGAGAGCATGATTTTCTTAAAACGTTTCATATCCTTTTCAAAGGACAGTATGGTTTTCGTCCTAACCATCGAACTGAATTAGCCCTAGCGGATGCATAAGACAAACTATGCACTAGTTTAGATGATAATAATATTTCAATGGGTGTATTTCTTGATCTTAGTAAAGCCTTCGATACAATTGACCACAGTATTTTACTTGCTAAACTAGAGACTTATGGTATTCGAGGTAATGTCCTAGAATGGTTTCACAGTTATATCTCTAATAGGTCCCAATATACTTACTACAAGGGTATGAGTTCAAGTCTCAACGATATTCTCTAGGCCACTCCTGTTTATTGTTTACATGAATGATATTTATTTTGTTTCTGATAAAGCTGATATTATACTTTTTGCCGATGATACTAACATTTTCTTCAGACATAAGAGTGCAGATTTATTGTATGATACCGCTTCAATTGAATTGAGTAAGTTATGTAACTGGTTCTCTGCTAACAAGCTATCCTTAAACATAAGTAAAACTAACTATATTATCTTTGGTAATAGTAGAACTAGCAGGCGGGATAGTGATGTCTGTATAAATGGGATGGCTATTAAGCAAGTTACCACAACCAAATTCCTAGGAGTACATATAGATGCAAAGCTCACCTGGCGAGATCATATTTCAAATATTTCCAAGACGATTTCAAGGAACGTGGGCATATTATCCAAACTAAAACACTTTTTACCTAGAAATATACTTATTACACTATACCAGACTTTGATTATCCCCCACTTAAATTATTGTTCCATTGTCTGGAGTGGAGCAAACCAACTTACCTTAACCAACTCACCTTAACCAACTTACAATATTGCAGAAACGAGCCGTTCGCCATATAGCTCATGCAGCCCTTGGGACCACACCAGCCCACTATTTAGAAAGTTTAAATTACTTAAGTTTACTGACGTTATTGATTTCAACATTGCAGTCTTTACGTGCAAGGCATGGAACAGCTTACTACCGGATACATTTCATAACTTTATCATTAGCAATACTCTTGTTCATAGGCACGAAACTAAACATGCTAACTTTTCCCCATCGTCATTATTATATCGTACGAATATTGGATCATTCAACTTGCGTAATCTTTGTACCAAAATGTGGAATACCCTCACAGACTCAGTTAAAAATTCTCCCTCTCTATTTATCTCTAAGAAGGCGGTTATGAAAGGCATCATTGATAATTATTAAGCTCTCTTGTTGAAATTCCCCTCCATATCTTACCCGGTGACTCCTGATATTTTTCAAATGTAAGCTCATAATACGGAGACAACCCATAGTTATGTATGGATGTTTGTTTGTTTATGAATTTTTTGTGTCTTGTAGAAATTGGCAGATATGTTTCCTTTTTCTCTCTTTTTTGTAGGGAGTCATCCACCTTGTTAAGCCAGTCGTGGCTTTCTGGATGACTTCCTTTCACATCATATGTTTATATGTGATGAAACAAATAAATGAAATGAAATGAAAAGCGTCGTTTTGTACTATCGCGCCTATAAGTGGTAGGAACATAGGCACACACGTACGAGGTGGCAGGCTGAGGCTGAGACCCCCATTGGAGTTGAGCATTTGCTATTTTCGAGCAAACTATAAATGCTATTTTTCGGGCAAGAGCCCCAGTTTGCCCCTGAACTGAAAGTGGGTCCGTACTCTTTCAGTGTTATGGTAGTTAAGAGCGTCAATTTGCTCGGGGTTGAGGTATATTATGTAGCCATGAAAAGAAATGAGGAAAAATCGCTACGTGTATATAGTATATCATTTCTACAGGCAGGACAACAGTCAGTGAAAAATTAAAGCTAACTGGATGTTGATAACATAATCACTGTGGAACGTTGAAGATTCTTCGAGGCAAAAAACTTGAAAGAAAAGATATAAATAGTAAGGTTGACAAGTACAAAATGTGTTGCCTGTTCACTTTCGTATTGGAGGCAAAACAACCCACGATGTAACTATGATTTTGTGGAATTGCCTCAACTAAGTATGCAATGGACTCGTACTGGTATGAAGAAATGGGATAGGAACAATCGTAAGTCAATTACTTTCAATAGCTGTTTCAACATTTCAAACCCCAAACGTTAAAGATTATATCTGACTCAGACAATCTAAACCCTCTATTTTAGCAAAAAGACGCCCTGAAGAATGTAAGATGACATAAATTATCATGCGGAAATGTCAAAACAGTTAAAGCTTTGGAGTGTATGAATGAACTAAAGGGGTGGTGCAGTATAGCCAGCACGTTTGCATACACTAAATGTATGACCGTATTTTTGAAATGTTAACAAAGTTTTGCCTGCGTCATAGGCGCCGGTCTGCATCGTTATTTTACAACGTATAGATCGAAACGTGGAAACATATGTTAGCGCGAATTTGATTAATCTTTCCAAAAATGCTGTAAATTTAGCATTGCCATATTGCTCAAGAAATACCTCAAGACAACGCATTTCAAGTTATGATTAGCATCTAACCTTTAACTGTAGTAGAAATAGCGCTCATTTGTTACTGCCCAAGGAAAGAAACTCACATTTACGCACTTAATATCTATTGCCATTATTCCAATTTTGGATTTCATAAAGGGAGACGAAAGGAGAAGAAACACAGAGGCTTACCTTTTGTTTGGAATAATAAGTCTTGTGTTACACGAAATTCTCTGTCGGTTCTCGTGGATATTTCCTACAGTGTTGCGATGTGTCTTCATATGAAGTCCATTCACGTGGGTGTTTAACTTGATACGCCACTCATGTATAAAAATTACTCCAGAAGCTCTTGCTAATGACATTTGATGGGTCTAACGAAGGTGGCATTTTAATTCTTCTGAGATTCCCTCTATCATCATCGCTCTACATTGTATCTGTAAATCGGTCGTAGTAACGTATGCATCCATCTCCATATCACAAGAAAACATCACTAACTTGGTCCGATAGTAATGTTGTAAACTTATGTGATGGAACTACCCATATGGTGCTTGAAAACTGAACCAAATGTTACAAAAATTATTATACAAACTGAAGTCAGACTCACATGCCAAGCCAAGACAGCCTGTAGTTCTTTCTATATGCTATCTCACTACGCCATTAACGAAGAGCATTTTAACTCATTAGGTAGCGTTCTTGTCGTGTAATTGGAACAATCGAAGGTTTTACTCTGTGCCGAAAAAAGAGAGAAAATTTACGAAAAAGCGGTTAAGCCTCCAAACAGGAAACTAGGCTTCGATCCGTCCATTTACACGTTAGTTAAACCAACACTCCATGAACTGCTTTCTGTATTTATTTTTGCTTCTGTTTTCATGCAACCTACAATCCGTATGCTTGCCATTCTACTTGAACGCGCCCATTTTAATGACTCCTTTTTTCGTTGACATGGCAACCCTATGAGCAGAAATGGCACAGAAGTCTATCAATAAGAGATAATGATCATTGTATTGAGTTTACATGAGAGCTTTCCTTTCCTTGGCAACGATGTGATTGAACACAGCTGAATCCTTTTCAATGCATCGTAAATTGGAAATAAAAAGTCAGTGAAGGCCAAACTAGAGACTATTTTCAATTTTACTCGATGTTCAGAAAGATTAATTCGGTGTAGGCCTATAAATTTCTGCGAGTAAACTTTAGGAGAATTTTGTGTGTGAAACTTGTCTGATTACATCATGTAACAAACTTGACGGAATTATTTTGTCTACAGCTTAGTTTCTTGGCATAAGCGTCAACAGTATGGGGTGGGAAGGGGGATAGGGCGTATTTCCGCTCTTACTGAAAGTTGAGGACAAACTCCATGCAAACTTCCTTTACTATTTATCTTGTTTCGTGATTAATGTCCCACTTTTCGATTGGGACGGTCATTACTGTGTATGACACCCATTTTATCACGTGGTCTCGTTAGGGGATACAGTGGGGATCGCTTCTCAGCCTTTTGGCTAAGATCATGTGTAGTATCTGTTCTTTTCAGCCAGTCAAGAACGGGACCACGCATGACAGACCCATGATGTAGAGGTCTGAAGGTCAACAGTTTGGTCACGTCTTGTCCTTTCGGGGGCGTAGCTCCTTTGGGGGAGCAGAACTTCGAGAATAACGTTTGGTCTCGCCCTTCGGTTCTTCGCCAGAGAGTCGAGGGGACTTTGGAAAAATTATTGGGGATACCATGTTCTGTATACGCTACACGTTAGAACGTGCAGTAAAGGTGCGTTCACACCAAAACCGAAATCTGCTGCGTTTTGCGGGCGGGACGCGAAATTTGTTATCTCAGAACGAATGGGGAGATTTTCAAAATTTTCATTGGAGTAAAATTGCCCCTAGTTGTCTTGGGGAAAAAAATTTCTCGTCCCGCCCGCAAAACGCAGCAGATTTCGGTTTTGGTGTGAACGCACCTTAATGGGTACACGCGATATGTTGTACGCGTACCGCTGCTTAACTTCGATTGAACTGGTCCTGTTGCATATACGTTTACTGTAAAACTGCAGTGTACCTCATGCATATCTCCAACATGGCGGCATTTTGCCTTGCTGTAAAGTTGATTTTGTAGAAATACCTCAATAGTTTATATTATATAACACCTTATTAATTTCTCTACATTTGATTGGAGGACTGGTGGTCACATGCCATTGGTGATTCGGCACTATCATCAAGATTGTGGTGCTCGACCGTTGGTTAGTATATACTAACCCACGGTCGTTGGTTAGTATATACTAACCAACGGCAATGACGTCACCGATCATTGCAGTACGTACAAGCTATGCCGCGACTCAAATTGGGGACCGTACATTGCATATCGTACGTAATAGGCACGTAAACGCGTATCGAGCAAACGACAAACCATGGAGCTGCGCTACACGGACAAACACGAACCATCGTGGCCTCAAAAACACAACTTTAACCAACGACTAGATCAAGGTAGATAGTTATAAGGTGTTATATAAAACAAATAATGAATGTTTTTCATTCGTGCGATAGTATGAATTATATTTCATTCGTTGAAAGATTTAACATTCTATTCAACTCGGCTTCGCCTCGTTGAATAGAACGTTCAATCTTTCAACTCATGAAATATAATTCATACTATCGCACTCATAAACATCAATTATTTGTATATTATTCACCGCCGCCTTTACGTGGGCCTTCAGATCATAGGGAAAAGTGGCACTTCAGGTTATAGGCCCCTCATCAGGTGTGGTCGGTTGTATGTAAGGACATCGTCATCTGGTTATCTTTTCTGTTTTCTTTTGCAGGATGGGGGGTGGGCTAACAGTTATGTTACACTATCTACAACCTAACTAGAGTACCAGCATAAGTTGGCGAATAGCTTATTATGAACTTTATGGGCCAAAACGCCCCTCTGAGTCCGAATGACTCTTCCCTGGCCTTGTAAGTTGCATCATAAACATGGTACTGGTAAGTAAAACAGTACTTGTATACTTACAGGTTTGTCGACTCCACAGCAAGTTCTAAGTTTTGATTTTCTTTTTATTGTAATATGGGACAAATCATTACATATAAGTTGTATAGAGGGGTTCTTTTGGCAAGGGGGTGGGTCTATTTTTCTTTATAAATACGGCCCTGACATTTCTGCAGAATGATAATATGTCTTTAATAGTGAAAATTTGACGGTACTGGCATACCTCAAAGGGATCGTTACTTATACTTCCGTAAATGACGATACATAAACAGTGGGCCAAACTTCTCCGTATACGTAGGGACACACCAGGCTTGGACCCAGAGCATTGAAGGAGTGGGGACCCGCTCCTGCTTTCAGGAGTAAAAATAATCAGAAATAAATGAAAGGAAAGGGAAAGAAAAAAGAGAAGTAAAGACGGAATTTTATAAACTGTAGAAAATTGCTACCGGTAATAGAGGTAAGCTATCTTTTGAAGTAATTAAGTCTAAGGATCTAAGATTGGTTTTCTCATGATTACTCTATGTAAGAACCTTTCAGAGGAAACATTCTTACAAAATTCATAGTGACTCCTACCAAAATCCGTCCTCCCCTACCCACAACTCCTGCATCAACGAAACGACCGGCTGTTAGTCCGAGTTAGATTATTTACGAATACAAAATGGTCAAAGTTTGATTTTGTGGTCATCCTCATAAAACTCAAACAAAACCATTCACTTTTACTAAAAGAAAAAATAAAACCCATAAAATTTATGAGCTCTATGGTATCTTCATCATTTGATGTGTGTACACCCTATACACACGCATGTTTCTGTCTCCCTATCATTTAAGGGAAAATACAGTTACCCCAATTAGAATTAGTATACCCTGGTATCATAAATCATGAATTGCCCTTCTTTTTAATCATGTGACAGTATACAAATAATGAATGTTTATGAGTGCAATAGTATGAATATTTTCATGAGCTGAAAGATTGAACGTTCTATTCAACGAGGCGAAGCCGAGTTGAATAGATAGCTAAATCTTTCAACGAATGAAATTATTCATACTATTGCACGAATGGAAAACATTCATTATTTGTTTTATATAACACCTTACTTCCTGTGTAGCGCATAATAGGCCTATAGATCTTGGTCAAAATTTGATTCAAAGAGAGGATATGGCCTAACTTAGGCCTTACGTTAGAATACAGTCCTTGTCTATATGAAAAAAATAGGACTATATAGGCTATACTTACGTTTAAAATTCTCTGGAATTCTCCTGCAAGTCCTGATGTCTTTTAGTATTATTATAAACAAACAGTTAATCAAATGAATCCAACATTAGGTCATTAATCCAACAGTATTGAACAAACATGCGAAATGCAATGTATGATCTCCAATGCTGCAAGTGATTTATTGAGTCTCGGCATAGCTTGTACGTTACCGCGCTGACGTCATTACCGTGGCTCAGTATATACCAACCCACGACTGTGGGTTAGTATATACTAACCCACGGTCAAGCACCACAATCGTGATGACAGTACCGAATCACGCATGGCATGTGACCACGAATCTTCCAATCAGATGTAGAGAAATTAGTAAGGTGTTATATAATATTTTTAAGTGAATTATAACATTCATGGGGAATGAATCCTTGCTTTACCTTTTGTTTGAAATAGCCTATTTGTGCTCAAAAAACAAATTTAGGGATTCTTGTAAGGCAAATAAGAGGAGGTTTGCAAGAGTTTACTGTTTTTTTTTCAAAACAAATTTGGACGACTGTTTAATCCTAACCACGGAGTCCCTGGCAACTTCCTGCCCTAAACTATCAAAGACCGTCAGACCTATGGCAATTTCCGATTTTAACACCCTTTTTGGAGGTTGGGGGAGAGGCACAGTTTAGACTATGTTGCTGAAGTGATGTGCTCAGTTTGTGATGTGTATGTGGTAGAAAATGAATTCAAGTACTGATTATACAAAATAAAGACAGTTAAAGGTATTTTAGGCACTTTTATGCATTGTATCCTTCCGCTGTGCAAAAGGGCATTTCGAATGAAATAAAACGGCAAAAAACACCCTATTATACAAGCTCTCCTACTTAAAATTTCAATGGTCATGGTAAACAAATCTGAAATCAGTGCAAAAGTCCTACTCGTGAGCTTTCATGTGAGGGGTAGCTTGTACCTGTTGAGAACTTCTACAAAGGTCCAGGGGCCACGAAACGGACCAAATTTAGTGTGTAAGTACATGGAGGAAGAATTAGTGGAGCAGTATCTGCAGTTAAGTCTGTCGTGACAGCACGCGCCCAGGAGGAATGGGGGCGACTTAAGCTATTTCCACAGAAAAATGAAAAAGTATGCTTGGGTTAGGGTTAGGGTAAAAATTGTAATTATACCCACTCGTCCTGGCCAAAAAGCCGGCAACAGCTTGGAGTCGATCCGGCTGTTACGGATAACCAACGTTAAAATCATGTGACAGTTGTATAAGTCAAAGTGGTGGCATCACTTGGATTGCAGCTTCACTACGAGCCGACTGTAACCCGACGCAGACTCGACTGGGTATCCCCGATTCTTCAAAGACGAATATATTGTGTGTGAGTTGTGTATATGTAACAGTGGCGGAGCTCGGAGCTAGGAAATTTGGTCAGAGGGAGCGAGAATGGCCTGTAGGGGCGCTATGAAGTAGGTAGATACCCTATACCTCAACACGATCTAAGTCATGCCTTTCCAACCTTTTTTGGGCTAAACCTAGATCACAGAAGATGATGACCCTGCTCATTAGAATATAGTACAGATAATGACCGTTGTTTGAGCATTTTGTTATCTAAGCCTAAAAAAAAACACCATTAAATCATGTTATTTGGAAGCATGCTAATAATGGTGCAAGATTTAAGTACGGTAAAAATCTACAAAGGGCGCCGACAAGCGATCTGAATCCGGACCCCCTAACTATACGAACGACCCCCAACCTATATGGACGCTCCGCCGCTGATATGTAAGGTCACAGTCGACTCGTTTGCCTATAAAACATTCGAAGGGTATCTGTCCATTCGCCGTGAACCACTCAACTTAAAAGGTGCAGATCTAGTTGTTAAAATGGGATGTCTATAGTACCAGGGAAGTCGTGAAGCAGCGACTGTTTGCTTTGAATGGTCTGTCGGTGATACCAGTGGCGCAGAAAATGGGGCCGTACTTCCTCATGATACTTCCATGGAGATGGTCCTCTGTGTTTTTCAAATGACCAGACTCTGTTTGATCATGGTGTTAATTAATATGCTACCGTACATATTTTAAACATACAAAGCATGGAGAATTAGTGCTTTTTGCCCTATCGATTGCACAGGTTTCCTTAAAATTTATACTTCCTGCGTGCTTATCCATCAAAAAGAGAATGTGTCGTGTTGTTATTATATGGGAATTACTGTTCATAACTTTGAGGCCGTCCCTTACCCAAATCATTCAGCCGTATTGAGGCTCGCTTAACTACTGTTCAATACTCACTCTAAAAGTGATACTTCGTTGCCCGTTGCCTCACATCAGTTATAAAGCGCTTACAGTAAATTTTGATTTTATATCCACAATTTTGTATACAGCTGAGTTCAGACGTTTTATCCCTACAGAAGACTTACCATATAGAAATTTCGAGGGCATAACAGATATCATTTACTCCCCCAAAAGCGAAAAATGTATGTGAGTCTGGTCCCTTTGCTATTCTAAGCTTCTCAACTGAAAGTGTCCTCAATCTGTAGGCTACCGGTCCCTCAGAGGGTGACAGTGCATGACGCATAAAAAGGAGTCTTCATTATTCAGCTATGAGTAGGCCTATGGCTTGATTAAGGAAAATACAAGCATGTTTCTCTTGATCCAGCCCAACTCTCAGACCATAGTGTCGGCTATCCATAAAGCTTCTATGCAGTAACTCAGTTGCTTATCCAACCCCCAGAAGTACACAAGCACGCTGTCACTTACGTTGGCATCGACATACGTAGGTCACCGATAATTCAACAGAATTCCTTTGCCCAATGAACGGTGGCGCTGTTTTAGTTTGAACTATAGCCTATAATTGTCGGGCATTCACGGGTTATCTTAGCGTGTAGCTGCATATGCTAAATGTTTCATCAAGGAGTCGTTAGTATCAACTTGATTGAAAGAGATGTATTTCGGATTGTTGATTGAGGGGGAAAGGAGAAAAATTAACTGAGGAGAGTCAATTTAACTGATGACAAAGGGGAGTTGACACTACAATTGTTCTGAAGGACCGTACGGGTGTCTTTGGTTAGGCCTACTACCTGACTACAGCGCGTTATCCCGACAATTGTCATCACTTTTTACAAGAGTACATGACACATGTTTCAAATGTTGTGTTTCAATACCTGTCAAGTTTAGCAAGATGGATAAAAGGATTAAACTGGGGATGAAAAAAGAGAGAAACTGTGAGGAAACGCTCAGACCTAGTATAAAACTTTCGTTATGTTAAAGTTTCTTATTTCGGGGTGCTTCACCCATAATTCATATTACACAAAACTGTCTTTGGGGCATCCAGAAATCTCTCTTCAGCACATGGTCAAGTAGATTTTAGCTCTATTTGGATTAAAAGGCCTGCTTGTAAATAGGAGACAGGCAACCTCTTATTTTGGTAAATAGAGGGAGTAATGAGGGAGTAATGAGGGAGTAATGATGAGGCCTATGTTAGTGACACATAATTTCTTAAATTGGAGATGACGTAGCGAAAAATGTAAGAATATATGTTGTGACTGATGAACTTATCTGACAGGAAATTATAGAGAATTTCATATGACGTCACTAGTCAAATGACGTAACATACTATGCCAAGACGGTCAAGGTCACTGAACTATATGCTAGGAAGAATCATCCCACAATAACGTTTTGAAGCTTCACGGAGGGTCACGTTAGGTTAGCTTACTCAAGTCGGTTCACTACAGTAACAACTATATTGTTTGACAACCATATACTTGGTATTGTCATCAAGATTTTATGTTGTATCCTAACCGGATAGCCAGTCAGTTAAGGAAATGTGATCCAAGGTGTGAAAAATCTCACGCGAATTGGCAGAAAGAAAAAAAAAACACCACGTGAATACTCTCCTCATATCAGGCCATGAGAAATTTTTACAGGCTACAATCCTGGACAAAAATACATGGGACAGCACCCCCACTCCCCCGTTCAATGTTGAATTTCTTTAAATTCGGAATATCTTTGGGTTCGGACAACATTGATCAAGGGGGGAAGGGATTTTTGAAGACCGCGAACCTGTCGAAGTATTTTGCTACATTTGTGCCCATTGATCAAGGGGGGAAGGGATTTTTGAAGACCGCGAACCTGTCGAAGTATTTTGCTACATTTGTGCCAAAGTGTCCCATCATTTTTGTCCAAGATTGTAGCTAAGCTTTGTATACAGGTATACATGAAGCCTATGGTAGGGCAAGCGACTGTATACTATGTAATGTATAGTATGTATGTTTGTACTGTACAGTGCAATACATGCAATTAGCAGGCAACAAATAAAAGATTCCGGAGAACAGCTGATCGACATCACGGTTTCTATGACAGCAGAATCTAACGTACATCACGTGACACCCCGAAGTCGGCTTCAATTTCGAAGCATTTTGCGCATTGATGTGCATCCTCCAGATATATAGCTCAGTGGTAAAGGCTCAGAGAAACATAACTGTTTAATGTAGGCTAACTGTTGAAAGATGCTTATCGCAAACAAGAACCCATGGGTTGCTCTTATTTTCAAATTATAAATATAAACGAAACTTAAATGTGACAAATTGTGTTCAATGTTTAATTAATAACTATTTTGTCAACATAAAACATGGTAAACATTGATTTTTTCTGAGCGTTTAGCATACATCTACGTAATTTTAGTCTATCCTTTAATGATGATCATTCAGATGTCTTACACATTGTTTTATTAGATTATAAAACTTAGTAGAGCGCACTGCAACAACACGTTGGTGTCACTGGCACTGCATTTATTCCGTATTGTCACCGGCACTGCAACCACTCCGGACTGTCACCGTCACTTTTACACCACGCCTTTCCTGAGAAGCTGACTGCGTAAATCACCCACCCATATTTATATTGTCGTACAAGCCCCCCTCTAGGAAGAGAAAGATGTCATATTTCTGGAAAATATGCTCTTTTTAGGTGAATACGAAATCATTCAAAAGTTAAAAGTGCTTAGCCCCTAATTGAAAGTAGTTTCGTACTCAGGGGCGTAGCGAAGGTGTTATCTTTGGGGGGGTGGGGGGGGGGTGGAGATTATGTTTTGCCGACGGATCTGGTAATGTGCAGTACGAAAACGAGCTTTAGCGGGTGGGGTCCAGGGCCCCGCCTAAAACCCCCGATAGGGTCCAGGGGGCGCAGCCCCCGGAAGCTCTGAGGTTTAAGTATATCTCTGGGTGAAAAATTAATTCCTAGGATGGATATATGTTGGTTCATAATGCATCATCAAACACAAACTAGATCCCCCACTAATTTTAATGTATTAGGCTATTCCTCTCGTCAGGACGCTAGAGGTTTAAGCGGTTGGGATCCAGAGGTCCGCCAGTGCTTTAGCTAGGACGTTTTCTCAATGCGACATTTACTGATCTGTGGCTTGGGGGAGGGGTCAAGGGGAAGGGGTGTCCCCTCCCCTTTGGAAATTTTGGAATTTGTAAGGTGCCTAGCCTCGCAGATGGTGCAATATTTGAGTGGATTTCTGCCCTAATGAGGAACCTCAAATTTTACACCAGGGCAGAATTTGCTTGTCAGATTGTTTTGTGCGACATTTGTCGCCGTTTATGCGACATTGTCGCACAAACAGGGGCTGGCTAAAAACACTGGGCCCGCCTGAGGACCCCTAGTGGATTCTGGAGGGGAAGCCCTCCGGAAGCTCTGAGGTTTAAGTATATCCCTGGGTGAAAACTTAAGTCTCAGGATGGATATATTTTGGTTCATAATGCATCATCAAATGCAAAGATCCCACTAGTTTTAATGTATTAGGCCAGTGATTCCCAACCTTTTCCAGCTAAACGCCCCCTTTCACCAAATGAGGATGGGCAAACGCCCCCCTTGTCAGAAGCTTACTATAACTATGGATGAAACGATAATAAAACAAAACATGCTGAAATAAAAGGATAGACCTACCGTGACATACATCGTTTTACGTGTGGGTTTTAGCATAATGTCTCGGTAAAAAATTAAGTCTCATGCAGGATTGGTATATTTTGGTTCATAATGCATTATCCAATGCAAAGATTCCGGTTAATTCTAATGTGTTAGGCTATTCCTCCCGTCATGTCGCTATACTTCAGAAACTGAACCTGTCGTTCAGAAATGGAACACTATGTGTTCAGCATTTGAACACTAGACGCGTCAGGCGTTCAGATACGACAGGATAGGCGTCCGGCGTTCAAAAAGGGAGAAAAGGTGTTCAGAATCTTAACACAAGCGTTCAAAATATGCTTTGAACGCCAGGATCTGAAGATGGGTTATGTATCTGTTTCATTTCGGTGTTCAAAAGTTAAAAGCCTGAGATTGCAGTGAAGGGAAGACACGTGCGGCACGCATTATTTTTTTCCCAGGATGTTTGTGGGTAAACCGGATCCTCAGAAGTTTGCAAAATGTGTTTGAAGTCAAGGTTAGAGTTTAGAAGACGAGCTAAGGATACCCTCTCCATGGGTAATTGGGTGCTGCTCACCATGGTGATGATAAAAGTGAGGAATAATGTGCAGAAAGTGGTTTTTCAAGAATGTCATATGCACCGAAATAGTGCACCTATATACGGAAGCCGTTAATTCTCTTTCTTTTCCCAAGTTACCGACGGACTCAGTCACTCGTCCAATTACACCGACGGTCGTTGATACGGCCGTATACGGCCGTCACATGCATAATCAATTTGCCGACGGGCCTTCAACTTGAATGGGCCAATTAGATGAATAGCCGAAAATCGAAATAGCCGATAACGGACTGGTCCGATCTCCCTTTCTCTTTTTTTCTTTTCATTCTCCGTCTTCCTTTCCCCTCCCTTCCTTTCCCTTTCTTTTCTCTTCTTCTCTCTTCTTTTCCTCCTCTCCTCTTTTCCTCTTCTTTTCCTTTCCCTCTCCTCTTTTTGCTGACAGATCGAAAATTTGCCGACGGGCGACCAGATATTGGAGGAGGAGGGTGTGACACCCCCGCTCGCTACGGCCCTGCTCGTACTCTTATGTAATTATCTACCATTTCTTGCAGGAAGAATTAAACTTATTGTGTTTAAAGAGAGAATTTGCACAAATTTTATTACCTATTTGAGTGTTATACATTCGCAACTGTAGCAAACTTGTACTTACAAACCTCACTTTCAAAGAAATTCAGTTCTTCAAAAACAAAGCAATTATTCCACACAAAAAGTAAGGAAGTAGTTGTGAAGGTGAATTCATTTTGCTGGATCGTAAAAACGCATTTATGCTTATGTTATTGCTAGAGGTAGTTTCACCCTTAGTTCCGTTTCCACCCTGTAGTATCTGCCCTTTTCTCTTTGAAGTTCTTTGTATCACAAAACGATATCTGCATATTGGATACGTGTTCTACGTTAAACAAACTGACCCAAACAAACTGAAAACTGAAGTACCCCATCATCAACGCAGTCAGGTTAGCTTCCCTCTATTCTTGCAGTTGCTACGTATAATTCCCTCAGTGATGAAATAGGGAGTTGCAAACCCGAACAACAAACTGTGAGCAACTTAATATTGAAACTACCCGTAAACACTACTTGACATGACAGTACTTCTGGAAGTTCTGGGTGGCTAGTTCTTTTGTTCTCAGCACAAAGGATCTTTGCTTTCTAAACTCTACAAACCATCGATTTCAACCCCCTTGAATATTTTTTTTTTGGGGGGGGGGGAGGAATGAATATTAGCATGGGCGTGGATCATGGGGGGGGGGCGCGGACGCGTCCCCTTCACTTTTTTGGAAGGGGGACATCTCCAATAAGTTCCACCACTTTTTCAGAAATGATGAAAGCTTAAACTGTGATGAATTATAATACAACATAGATTACGAATTGACAGGACATTTTAAAAGCTAAATTGCGCCCAAATATGGCACCATGGCACCTTCTAATTTCTATTTTTCCCAAGGGGAGGGGAACACCTCCTCCCCTTAGACTCCTCCCCCAGGACGGCGATTCGAAAATGGTGAAAAGTCCCCCCCCCTTCACCTTTGGAGATGGATCCACGACCTTGCATAGTTCTCCTCTTTTCTTTAAGCACGAGTGAGCACTTACAACTTTTAAAGCAATCGGACATCAAAGCAATCGTTGGAGGAAGTTTGACGTTATGGGTGTTCTAGACCATTGGCCTTAGATCCCGGGGAAGGGATACATACCCCAATCGTTGACTAAGGGGAATTACCTATGTAATTATCCCCATGTTGTGGATAAGCAATGTTAATAATCTGTCTTTCGCAACTTTTAGTCGTCCAGTTCATAAAGCCGACTGAAAGTTGCTTACTTCGTGTATCAGTATCGTCAACTTATTTTTCCAGAGATTCTATATTTTCGAAGCAACACCCAAAATTTTCGTTACCTTTCGATCGTTGTTGGGAAAGGTGTGTAAAATGGAAAGATCGCACTGCAATGCTGGACTGCTTGATATGACCTTTTCATAGATTTGATAAGGGACTCTGTCTGTGGATTGTATATCGTTACCATAGGAATTCGTAACGGGGTTCACTCTAGAGACGTCCGAATCTGAGGGGCACCGATCCCAAATCCGGATCATTTATTTTATCAGGTTTGGGTCAAAAGTGATCCGAATTGGGTCATTTTTATCCAAATCTGATTGCTGGAAATGACACGGATTTGAGTCGGTGCCCCTCCGATCCGGATTAGGTTCAAATTTGATCCGGACGTTTTTAGAGTGTTGACTTTATTTTGTACTTGAGCATTTATTTCTTCGAGGTTTAATGGCGTCGATTATATTATTTGAGTATGGTCCTCGAAGGATATAGCTTTGGAAAATAATTTAGAATATAATGAAAATGTAGAGCTGAAATATTAGCAATAGCTTGCTGAGTAGAACAAATGCATTTGTACAGTAATAATTGGCTATCATATTCGATTCCTTCAAGTGTTTAGGATGAAAGCTGTCATATGCAAGGTATATACAGATGTGTGCTTGTCAGTAGGTTTGGTATATACTGACGTTTCTAAGGAATTACCATCTGGAAAAGACACATTTTTGCAGGATTGTTCACGTCGAGTAAACTTGATAGTAGAGTGAAACTCAGAGCAGTTCAGGCTATTCCCTATTTCGGGAGAACCTAGTTTTACCCCCCTCCCCTTCGGGAGAAAAATTGACCATGGGAGCCGCCACTCGCCTTATTTACCCACAATTCTATGCGTTCTTTGTGTACATTTTCATCGGCAAATGATTTTTGGAACCCCCTTTGCAAAGTTTATTGGTCTAATGAATGAATTAATGAATGTAGGTGTCTTGTATTACAAGCTGAAAGCTACGTCTAATCGACGGTCCCTTACGCCGTTTTTGAGGAAAAACAACTTCGGGGGTGGTGACATAGGGGTGTTCGTCGTTATGTTACCCTGACGACAGTCAGTCGCCCCGAATATCTGCTTGATTTTGTTCTAAGGAATTGCAGATTCTTGATTAAAACCCCGAACTATTCCAATTTTCCTCATTAAAAACCCATTTTTGTTTTCAAATTTTCTTCGATAAAAATCCAAATTTTTTAAACTTTCTTAAAAAATCATTTTTTTTTAAATTTTTGTCAATAGAAGCCCAAAAAATTTTCGGCTAGCCACAAATTTTGCGTTTGACATCCCTTTGGCAACTGGTCGCCTTTGTCGGGGCTTCGAGCTGCTGCTCCCCCCCCCTTCGGCGTAGTCCCCGTGTAGGGCAACTTCCGGTTCTACCTCTGAACTTCTTGAGTGATATTCGTTGTGCTAAACTTTATCTGTTAGGCTAGCAAGACTGTATACCGTGATGCGTAACTGCAACGTAAGTATTCCCCCATTCGGGAGAATTTTTTCTCTTAACTGGAGAATCTCCAGTACTATTAATTAAAAGCTTGGACGAAACTATTTCATTTTTTAGCTCCATGTGGCCAAATGAAAATATACCGTCTATGTAAAGAGGGTACAATATGGGTGTACCTATATGCCTATACACTTCGATAAGAACCAGTCCTCCAATTTACACATGAAAATATTTGCAAAGCAAGGGGGAAAGTCAAAAAGAAATCCATGCCAGTGCTCCTGGCGAATCACTCCCTAACCGTCTGAGGTAACGACCCCTTTTTCTCCTATCACCAAATATCAAACATATCTTGACAATAGTGAACATTCAAACTGTTATGCATATCAGAAAAAAACGTCAAATAATTTACCCTCATGAGGAGGAAGTAGTTTATAGTGGCTTGACGAAATTTGCCATTTTTTAACTCACTTTTCCCGTTTATTTTGTAAAATTGTGTGACGTTTTATGTCATACAAACGTATTCCTTTACTTTGAAAGTCTTAATATCATTGTGCTAATCCCAGCAATCTGCTTATCCCAACATAAAATCTTGCGTCACACTGTGACGTCTCTTATTCACCACCGTCAACGATGGATAACTCTTGTGTTGACGAGCTTCTCCGTTAACGCCTTTCGCTGTGAGAGGATGCGTACAGCTGGAAACTCTTGGCAAATGTAGGTTGAATCTCGGAAAAACAGTTTCGAATAAACAAATTTCCATCACCAATTCTCCAAATCATTCTAATTACCATACCTTCAATTAATACACTGCTCAACTGTTGATGAAAAGCGTAATCATACATGGGATATGTTTGTCACGAATGTGCAGATAGAACACCACTAATTATATCTCCATTTACTAACACACTAAATTTGGTCCCTTCCGTGACCCCTGGACCCTTGTAGAGGTTCTCAAAAGGTGCAAGCTACCCCTTACATAAGAGCTCATAGGTAGGCCTTTCACACTGATTTCTAAAATAGCAGAGGCCATTGTTTTTATTGAGTCCTTAAGTGTCAAATGCTGATTATATGAAATACAGAATCCATTTCATGTCAAAAAGGTACATATCACTAAAAACCAATACCACAGGCCCGTAGCCATGGGGTTCAGGGGTGCGCACGAACATGGGCGTCAACCCTGGGGGGACGGGGGGACACAATATCAAATGTCCCCCCACATTTGCGTAAAAGAGTAGTGTCGTGGCTCTATTTGACTGGCTTTTTGAGTGGCATGTAGGTTTGTTGGGCAATTGTTAAGTGTCTCGATGCAGATTCTGAATGTAGATTTCGTCAGGGAAATCTAATTTCATGACAAAATTTCGGCTCGCTTCGCGCGCATGCGTCACGGTTTGCACTCCTTCTAAAGGTAAATATACATGAAACTATTCTGATAACAACACTTTCCGAAAACAGTCTTACATCTCCAAACATCTGTAGGGGCCTCGTATCAATATGGGATCATTCAATCAGTGGCGTACGCAGAGGGGAGGGCCATTCGGCCATGCCCACCCTCACGGATTCCGATTTTTTTAAGTTCCTAAAAATACGTTAATTTTTTAACACAAATTTACTTCAAAAGGTAGCATATTTGGCACCAGATTGCATGTTAGGACACCTAATTTTTCAAAATTTTTCAAAGGGGAGGGGGACACCCCATTGAACAATGCCCCCCTCACTGATTCCGAGTTTTTTAGGTTCCTACAAATACGTAAAGTTTTTAACACAAATTTACTTCAAAAGGTAGCCTATTTGGCACCAGGATGCATGTAAGGACACCTAATTTTTCAAAATTTTTCAAAGGGGATGGAGACACCCCATTGGGCCATGCCCCCCTCACCGATGCCTATTTTTTAGTTCCTAAAAATACGTTAATTTTTTTAACACAAATTTTACTTCAAAAGGTAGCATATTTGGCACCAGATTGCATGTTAGGACACCTAATTTTTCAAAATATTTCAAAGGGGAGGGGGACACCCCATTGAACAATACCCCCTCACTGATTCCGAGTTTTTAGGTTCCTACAAATACGTAAAGTTTTTAACACAAATTTACTTCAAAAGGTAGCCTATTTGGCACCAGGATGCATGTAAGGACACCTAATTTTTCAAAATTTTTCAAAGGGGATGGAGACACCCCATTGGGCCATGCCCCCCTCACCGATGCCTATTTTTTAGTTCCTAAAAATACGTAAATTTTTTTAACACAAATTTTACTTCAAAAGGTAGCATATGTGGCACCAGATTGCATGTTAGGACACCTAATTTTTCAAAATATTTCAAAGGGGATGGGGACACCCCATTGGGCCATGTTCCCCTCACCGATGCCTATTTTTTAGTTCCTAAAAATACGTAAATTTTTTTAACACAAACATTACTTCAAAAGGTAACATATGTGGCACCAAATTGCATGTTAGGACACCTAGTTTTTCAAAATATTTCAAAGGGGAGGGGGACCCCTTCCCTTAGACCCCTCCCCCAGACCAGCGGTCATACAACATACTGCATGCCCCCCCCCTTGTGAAAGGTTGAAAGTACGTTGTTGCCGTTAAACACTTTTCAAAAATTTTTACCGAGCGCTTCGCCGAAGCTATTATCGGTATAGATGGTGCAGGCGAGGATCCAGGGGGGCCTGGGGGGTCCGCCCCCCTCGCCGCGAAAAAAAAAAACGAAAGGAGAAAAAAGAAAGAAAATGAAAAAAGAAAAGGAGAAAGAAAAATTAAGAGCAAAAAAATGAATAAAAGTGTCTAAGAACGTATTCAAAGTATATATTTTTCTGTAGGGGTTGAGTGGAGCTACGGCTTGATTATCTCTTTAGATATCTTTCACAGTGGTTGGCGACGAAAGGAGAGCTACAATGTTCGAAAACAGGTGAATAGCTGAGTAATGATCCTTGACTTAAGATCTAAATAAGTAAACCTCGTGACGTATGCAGTATGGGTCCTGCCAGCTGCACTGAAATTTAGTAACAATTTTGTGTTAAAGAGTGAAATTTTTTGTAATCTAGAGGGATTGAGAGGCAAAGTTTTCCCCGTACAGACCTTGCAGAATGAATACAAAAGACAAGCTGTCAGGTGACGTGCTATTGTGTACAGTGGCACCAGCTGTTGCAGGCAAAGTAGCGGCGTGCATACCCTATTCGATTTTGAAACTGTCTGAAAAGTTTTAAAATGAACTCAAAGGCTTTTAAGCTACAGACAGTGGCGTCGGCGCAGTGGGCAATGGGTGACGTGTGTCCCCCTCCCCCATCGATTCTTGAAAATTTTTAAAATGGTCTCAAAAGTCGTTAAAGCTACAGATTTCTGTAGAGGGTGGAGAGTGAGATGTATTTTTGATGATTGGTTTATTTGTTCTAACCATTTTCTTTCACAACCTGTTCTCAAACTATCATAAGTTTTGGAAATTCTTGACAAATTTCAAACTTTCACACTCTCCGCTAGCGTCAAGCCTTGTGTCAGAGTTGTCCTTATTATCAATAGCTTTCGGTAACTACTCAAGGGGGGAACAAAGGAACAAAAGTGCTTTTAAGAATTCTCAGTCAGAAGATTCGTTTCTGAATAGCATAGGTTGGTGGGAAAGTGACAGTGTCCGATGCAGGTTCTGAATGCAGGTTTTGTCATGGACTAATATTTTATTCAAAATTTCGGCGCGCTTCGCGCGCATACGACAGGGTTTACACCCGATTTCATATACCATTGACAAAGCTATGACGAAAGAAATTATTCCAATGCAAACATTTTTCTAAAAAGTACATCTCCTTCTCTGTAGGGCTCTCATCATTATGGGATCTTTGACTAATCTAGTCTAGCACATGGTTTGAAAGATTGAAAGTACGTAATTGCCGTTGCTTATTTTCCAAACATTTTACCGCGACGTTCAATAACGACGAAAATCTTTTCTGAAACGAATTTTGCCTGTCCACCATCCCTCTTGCTATACCTAAAAAGACAAGGTGATATATCATATCTCCTCCCATATGGATGTCGGGTAGTGAGAATCCCGTTGGTCCCTCTTTTGTATACTGTAACTAATTCAGAGCTCCCGGGAGGCTCTATACTGTTCTCTGTCAACCTTGGATATCCTTTTAAAATGTAAATAAAATATTTCATTATAGTCCAAGAATGTTTCTGTATACTCCACGCAGGTTGTGTGTACAATTTTACCATGGGCGTGGATCATGGGGGGACGGGGAGACGCGTCCCTCTCACATTTTTGGAGGGGGACATCGTCAAAAAGTCCCCCTCACTTTTTCAAAAATGATGGAACAGACTGCAATTATGCCTAGGAAAACGAAATTTTAAGGAGAAAAATAACCTAAAAATCTTACACTTTTGTTGCACCAAATCGCATCTGAGAGCATTCAGTTCTAGAAAAATTTCCCTTAGTTCCCTCCCCCATGCCGACTGTCACAAAACTTACTGCCTCCCCGTGACGCAAATTCTGGCTACCACCACTGCTTCTTCCACCAGGACGGCGATTCACAAATGTGGAAAAGTCCCTCCCGCCCACACACACACACTTTTGGAGATGGATCCACGCCCATAATTTTTCCTGGGACTTAAGGAGGTTGGAAGACAATATATTAACCGTCTCTTACTCCCCTTTTTCACCCGAACGAAAGTTGGAATTCACTTAATTGTAGACATTTTTTAAACATACTATCACTTTAGAATGACCCAAAGATATCACCATTTTGCATATAGGCTCCCTAAAATTAACAAACATTTCTTAAAATGGAAGATAAACCCCTTCCTGGGATTGCACTCTCATGTACTAACAAGAAAAGGCTCCCCTACTCTTGTATAAAGCGTATAAAAAATCCCACTAGCCTAAAAAGGAACAGTTTAGCAGTTATCTACGGTTCCCCCAATCACCAACTCCCGCCGGCACCATCGGTCATAGATTTCTGAAGGGTATACCCTTCAGAAATCCATAAAGAAGGGGATATATCATCTCTCTTCCCACATGGATGTCAGGTTGTGAGAGTCCTGTTGGTCCCCCTTTTCAGTGTACAATTAATGCAGAGCTCCCGGGAGGCTCTATACCGAAAATTTTCAGCGCGCTTCGCATGCAATTGTTTACGCTTACGGAGAGAGGTACGTTTTTATTGAGTGATGGATTTATTTTTATCACTTTTTACCAAAAATCGTTTGAAATCTTTCACGATTTTTGCAAAGTCTTCTCTATATTTCTTGATTTTTGCTTGATTTGCGCATTTTTAGCCTTGAATTACTCCTTTTACTATCAATAAGGTCCCAAAAGTGTTCGCATTACTCATCGGTGGGGTTCTACCATAAGCCAATTATTCGTGTGCATAAACGTGATTTCAGAGGAGCCAGCATTGTAAGGATGTAAAGCAACTGATATTCATTTTTTCACCCTCCTCTTATGAGAACTGAAAACTTAGTATCGAACCCACCTTCTAATTGATAGACACACATAAAGGGAATTGATACCGTTTGTAATAGCAATGGTTTTAAATGTAAATTCAAATTTTCGCGCGCAATTGTTTCATCTGACGTCCTATACCCGAATACCGCGTAAAGAAAATAAAACACTCATTATGGTAAAAATCATTTCAAGTTACCTACATGGGCTCATAATGTTGGCGTGTAAGTTTTAAGATAACTTAGATTCTCCGGAACTTCTGCAGGTACATATAGTAACTTATACTGAGCCATACACATCAAATTCCATGTAACATGAAAAGGTATAAAATCTCACTGACATAAGAACTGGAGCCGATTTCTGTGCTCTTAATATGCAATACTGCGAGAGCTTCCGGTGGCTTCGCCCCCTGGACCCCCACCGGGGCTCCGCCGCTGGACCCCGCCAGGGGCCCTAACGCGGGCCCCTGGACACCACGCGTAGGAACTTGCGCTTTGCGCTCGTGGTGCACCTTCGGTGCACATGAGATTTTGCATCTTGGCCCCCCCTCCCTCAAAATTTCTGGATCCGCGCCTGCAGATGGGTGATTGTTAATACACTTACGACTTCAAAGCATTCTGAAAACGCCCTTGCTAATCCTTCACACCTTTGCTATATTACGATCAGCTCCAAAAATATCCCAAAGATAGCACCATTTTGCATCTAAGCAACCTTAAATTAACAAAAATTTCTCAAAGGGGAGGGCGACCCCCCTCCCCTTAGACCCCTCCCCCAGGATGACACCTTTATATAGTGACAAAGGAAGGATCCCCACGCTGTATACAAATGCAGGGTGAATAAAACAGGTGCAATTTACACGCCGCCACTGCAGTTAGTAAAAACATCCAGCCAGTCGGAAAAATTTGAATTCACTAAATTATGGACATTTACCAGCCATGTACGATCAGTTCCAAAAATATCCCAAAGATAGCACAGTTTTGCACCTAAGCAGCCTTAAATTAACAAAAATTTCTCAAAGGGGAGGGCGACGCCTCCTCCCCTTAGACCCATCCCCCAGGACGATACATTTATGTAGTGACAAAGGAATGATCCTCACTGCTGTATACAAAACGCAGAGCGCATAACAAAGCGCAATTTAAACGCCTCCACTCAGTTGGAAAAAAATCCAACCGGTCGGAATTTGGGACCTTCACACCCCCAAATATATCACCTTAGCAACGGGCCTGGTCGGGTCCAAGATCTCCGACAATGATCCACGCTGCGAAGCGTTGTTTCAGCTATTTTGGGACATGGTGAAATAACACCTTGAAGTAATTGAGTAAACTCCGTGTATTTCAGCTGGCAGATCATCTATGATGGTCATGTTAACTTTGAAATGATAATTCTTATTAGAATAGGACAACGTCAGTCATCATAAGGGGGAGGAAAAGGCCTATAGGAAGACGGCCCCTCTTCAAAACCAAAGGGACTGGTTTGTGCTAAGTCATGTATGTCCCCCGTCCCCCCCCCCCTCCACATTTGAATACGGATTGACGCCCCTGCGCACGAACCTCCCGCCCAGACCAAAAGTTTTGTATTTTTTATTTAGGCCTAAACGAGTTTTAGGCGTTTTCAGGGCAAAATGTCAATTCCGCTGGTTTTGCCGATGTAAGCCGTAGGCCCATGAGTTAGGGTTGCCAGACGTGCGGGCGGGTTTGTAAGATTGCCCACAATGTCCGGATTTCATGTATTCGTCACATGATCTGACGGGTTTTCCCTGAATTTGCTTTGCGGGCTAAATATTTTGAAAGCTTAATTGGTCGTATTATTGGTCTGACCAAGTCATAGACCTATACCGATGTCGTGAACAGTGAATAAAACTAACGGTATCCTATACCTCGTATTCACAAATACAACGACTATAGATTCCCCGTACCCACGTCCCACATATGTAAGTTGAAGTATTAATTCACTTGTAGCGACCGCAAAATGCATCGCGCTAACCTATCAAATACTGTTGTACTTCACAATGAGTACGGCGTTACCGGACAGCATGGTCTGACAGCCACATTCCGAGACAGGGGAGACAAACACCACACGAGGTATAGCAACAATGTTCATAATTTAAGTCAACGGTAGCATAGACCCGCCCCAAGTGACCCCAGTATGAGAAGTTCTTTTGTTTTAGTGCAACACAATTCCCTAGGGCCGGCCCCGGCCCCATTGACTCGTACAGTAACTCTCATACAGCCACACACTATAACTCTTAAGGGAATAAAGAAGTTAGATGAAATTTAACGACACACCAAAACAAATGTGTTATCCTGCTCTATGAGTTAAATACGGTGCAAGGGAAAAAGAAAACATTGATACAAGGTAATAAACCTTGCATTCAGCCCCAACTATTTGTCAAGTGCTCCAAGAAGAGGGGAGAATTTCAAAGTGGGGGCTGAACATATTCTTGCCTAGAACACTCGGGAAGTGCCGTTTCCGGCCATCTGGGGGTTTGTAAAGCCGAAAATTTTGTGGTACGCTCCGCGCTAACTGATGGTGGCGCTCCGCATAGAAATACATATTAACTTTTTTCATAGATTGGTTTTTTTTTCATTAATTGAGAAATTGCAGACATGAGATCCATATTTTAGGGCTGGGTACATGCAGCTTTAAACACTCGGGAAGTGCCGTTTCCGGCCATCTTAGGGGTTTGTAAAGCCAAAAATTTTCTTGTACACTCCGCGCCAACTGATGGTGGCGCTCCGCTTAGATAGTCCTGCCGCGCATACGCATGACGAACCGCCCCCGGGTAAAAGCTGGCTACGGGTCTGTACCAATGGTATATGAAATAAGTAAGGGGGTACACTACTCCATAAAGTGGGCTATATCGGGGCAAATGACAGTAACAGAAGATTCACAAAAACATCTTGAAAGCAAAGACGAGAAAAAAAAAAACTGTAAACATACAAGAGTCGAGAAAAGGTAAAAAAGGTAAAGAGAAGAAGTAAATCAGCCGCAAAAACCCTGCCGTTGGAATTAAGAAAGGCTCAACAACAGCAAATGGGCTTTAAACAACAAAACTAGAGAACAAAGCGTTCGAATGTAAACGCCTTACCAACAAGCCTACGAGAAGACCGATTATGTGTTGGAATACTTTAACACTAGTACTTTGGTATTGAGCGTCATGGCGTAAAGAAGAAGTCTGTGCTCAAGATTTGTTAAAGTTTCGTGGGTTTTAAAGGGGAACTATAGTGGCCATTTGACCCTTTACATATGTGTAGTATACATATAAATACTACAGATAATCTCTACCTGGTGGACCTTACATGAAACCTTTATTAAGAATAATATATTTCAAATTTCCCTCGCTTGCTGGCATGTGCGCAGACATATTCGAAAGAAGACGACTAGATATCAGCTGATTGCTGACGTACAACGTGCACCTCACGATTTCCAGAGCAAAATGTTGCCAGCTCAAATAAATTTAAATAGGCCTTCTTAATTTTTCTGAGTGGTGGTTCAAAATTTCAAAATTATGTATTTTAAAATCATAAAAAATATAGAAAGTATAACAAAAACTTCTGTGGGATTTTTATGCCCCACAGCTGAAAATACTAAATAGTTCTTGCCCATTTATTTTTCGTAGTATTGCAAGAGGATGCTATCAAGGAATACTCTCTTTCAGTGGTTCCATTTTCCGAGCCCATGATATCACGCTGAAGGGCTGTGTTCATGCGGTGTTTGGATAGTTCTTCATAAAGATTTCTATACGTAAATGATGATTATCTGTTTTTACTCTTATGTTACCATAAGAACATTAAGAGATTCAACTCTTCGGTAGTAGTCATGAAAACTTAAGGAAACTCTGATCCACTGAGGGAAATTTTTGTCTAACTTATGGAAACACTATTCTTCTTAAAACACCTATACGTGTTCGCGAGGGCCTAGCATTCGTTCGAGACGAAAGTCTTGTGATATTTTCTGATTTAGTGCATATAATGAGGATTTTGCGTAGACACTGTGAAGTACGATATTGATTATTGCATATTTGGTGGAGTACTGGCCTCATTCTTTCAGCAACACCTTGAAATGTCAGTCGAGAGTTGTATTTGAGTCTGCCGGAAGCAAGCCTAACCATTCTCCGCGATGTGTTCCCATCATGGCTGCCTCGAGCTATCGGTAACAGGCACAGAATTTCTTTTTGGTTGAGTAAGCTTCAATCAGACGCATTTTGTCTGGTAAGAGACTTCTGTGTATTGTTTGAATATTTTACTTTGAATTTTACAACTTTTATTGGCAGATTGGCTGTTGAGAGTTTAGAAAAATCTATAACGTTTTGTCAAGTATGATCGAATCCCTTCGGACTACGGCGATGCAGTGCAGTGGTCAGTACCATGCATGTGTGTGATATGCCATATAGAGTCAATATGGATTTCGAGCTGCACTTAGTGTAGGGTGAAGGGTTTTCTCGAACTTTTTAACTGGTTAAAAATCATACGTATTAAGTAAGAAGAAGGCTGTATGATGATATTAGATAGTAATGTACAGATTTCTGGATTTTAATGGCAAATTTAACTGCTACATTTTTTGAAAATTAAAGATAGTTTTGACGTTACCGTGAATACTGTAGGTGTGTGCTTACAAACTACACAAGCAGTTGTTGTAAAACCCGCGGCGAGGTGCAGGTGTGACATCACAGTTCCGTTGCATTGTGGGTAATTTCACAATATCATGACTGCCTACGCAGTGGCGTTTAGTGAGTTTCAAAATTTTTTTTGAAAAATTCGTGTTAAATAAGATATTGAGTTATATTAGTTGTTAATGGAATCACAATGCTTGGAAAAATGTGTTCTAAATTTTGTACTTGCTTAGAAAGCTGTACAATTGTTTCCCTTTAAAGATGAAAAAGAAACCGTTGTTCTCAACAGTGTTTTGCAATCAGAGGTGCATGCCTGCACACTTGACGAAACCATAAAAACCCTGTTTGCGTGCATGGGATACGTTTGTGTTGAAGAATATTTAAATAGCGCCATCAAAATTGACACCACCTCTTACTATATAGGTCAAAATAAAGCAGGTCTCATCCGCCTCGAGAGGAACGCTTTTGTTGTCCACGAGATGTTATCTAATACCCTATAAATTCGGTTCACTGAATGTTACAACGATATCAAATGTTATCCAAAACCCTATTAATTGGGTTCACTGAATGTTACAACGAAATCAAAGGACATGCTCTTGCAGAGAAGGGTAGGAAGAGTACAATTCTACTTTATTAAATTTGCGATTGATTAATTCGGGTTGCATGGAAGTATATACATCGTTAAGTGTTGTGGCCCATAACTTGTATGCAATTATTTAATTTAACCCACAAGTTCAATTTCATGCTCATCCTTACGTCATCAGTCGCCTATACTTCAGGGGGTTGTAAAAGGAACAGCTAAAATTTATTGCAGAGGAAACCATCAGCAGGGAGTCAACAAACTTTTTGTTTGAAAGAGATACAGCTGCAGCATCTGACAGTTGTCGAAAATATTTTATTTTTTGTTGTGTTGTAGGTGAAGTCTCAGTAAGCTGAAAATGTCTTTAGCGAAGAGCCGAAGGGAGAAAACAAACATTACTCTAGAATTTTTTGCTCCTCTAAGGAGCTTCGTCACCAAGGGCCATTCAGACTTAATGTGACCAACCTCTCGAGCTTCAGACAGGGATGGCCCGAGGATTTGCCCGACCGGGGGCCCAAGTTCCCGACGGAGGGGAGGGGCAGCAACTCAAAGCCTCGACAAATGCGATGAGCTGACAAAAGGAGGGACACATACACACAAACGCATAGCGCGGGGAAAAATACTTGTCTTTTCTTACAAAAATCTGATAATTTTGGAGTTTTGTTGAAGAAATTTTGAAAAATTTGGATTTTTATGGGAGAAAATTTGAGAAATTTGGGCGTTTTTGTAAGGAAACTTTGAAAATTTGGGGTCTTTTTTGAAGAATCTACCCTTCCTATGAGCAAAATCAAGCAGGTCGTCGGGGCGACTGAAGGTCATTGGGATTACATATTTTATCGTACGGATTAAGGCTCCCCGACGACACTGGAAAATATCCCGACCGGGGGGGGGGGGCATGGCTCCCTGCTCCCCCCGCTGGAGCCACCCTTGGGTTTCAGATCTCTACATCGTGGGTTGCCATGCGTGGCTCCTTTCTAGACTGGCTGAAAAGAATGTAGATACGGCACTAGATCTCAGCCAAAGGCAATTTAGGTAAGCTTTATTGATTTCTTGCTGAGTGCCGAAAGCAGGAAAGGAATCTATACGATGGTGATGTCGTGCGTTAGTTGTGTGTGTGTATGTGACGCCGAGCTTGTAGACACGATATCTCAAGATAGCAACGACCGACATTTTTCATATTTGGTATATAAATTGTTCATGTTGAGAGAAAAAGTCTGTTGTTTTTGGTGGAGGTCAAAGGTCATTTGAGGTCACCAGAGGTCAAAAACCAAAAACCTTGTAAACATGATATCTCAAGGTAGCAATGACGAACACTATTCATATTTGGTATATAGAATTTTCATGTCAAGAGAAAGAATTCTGTTGTGTGTGGTAGAGGTCAAAGGTCATTTGAAGTCACCGGAAGTTAAACTGCGAAAACCCTGTAAATGGCTTGTAAACGCGATATCTCAAGATAGCAGTGACCGACACTTTTCATATTTAGGACATAGATTTATCTTGTTCAGAGAAAGAATACTATTGTTTTTGGTGGACGTCAAAAGTTATTTGAGGTCAACAGGGGTCAAAAACGAAAAACCTCGTAAACACGAAATCTTGAGATAGCAATGGCCCACACTTTTCATATTAGGTATATAAAATACTCATTTCAGCAAAAAGAACCCTATCGTTTATTGTAGAGTTCAAAGGTCATTTGAGGTCACCGGAAGTTAAACTGCAAAAAACCTTTTAAATAGCTTGTAAACACGATATTTCAAAATAGGAATGACCGACTCTTTTCATATTTGGTATATAGATTTTCATGTTAAGAGAAAGGACCCTATTGTTTTTGGTGGAGGTCAAAAGTTATTTGAGGTCACTAGAGGTCAAAAACCAAAAACCTCGTGAACACGATATCTGGAGATAGCAATGGCCCACACTTTAAATATTTGGTATATAGATTACTCATGTCAGCAGAAAGAACCCTATTGTTTATGGTAGAGGTCAAAGGTCATTTTAGGTCACCGGAAGTTAAACTGCAAAAACCTTGTAAATGGCTTGTAAACACGATATTTCAAAATAGCAATGACCACCACTTTTCATATTTGGTATACAGATGTGTCATGTTAAAAGGAAGAACCCCATTGTTTTTGGTGGAGGTCATAGGTTATGTTTAGTCACTACAGGTCAAAAACGGAAAACCCTGTAAACACAATAGGCTCTATCTCAAGAGAGCAATGGCTGATACTTTTCATATTTGGTATATAGATTACTCATGCCAGCAGTGTTTAATGGAGGTCAAAGGTCATTTGAGGTCACCAAAGTTCAAGGTAGCAATATCTCAAGATAGCACGGTACATAGATTTGTCATCATGAAAAAAGAACCCGATCGTTTTTGATAGTTAAAGTTCTTGCATCTGAAGAGGCAATGACCCCTGTGGGCTGGGGGTTGTAGAATATGCCCATGGTATTCCCCGCTTGTCGTAAGAGGCTACTAAACTAGGGGAGGACTTGCACCGTTTTTGAACTGTATTTGAAACCGAACTTGAACTTCAACGGTACTTGAAGCTGTATTTAAACTTTTTTCAATCTAGTTGACACTACTATCACACATTCGTGTTGGTGTGAGTCGTTATATCTCATCTAAATAACTAAATGAAGAGACAGTAAATGTTCTGATGACTGGATATGATGCATGCTTTCACTTCAAGTAACTGACTGGGTAGCTTCAAATATGTTCTCAAGATCAAGAGTTGAAGTCAATTTGGGACAGCTCTGACACAGTCACCTCCTCCATGTCTTGTTGTTATATTTGGTGGGGTTCAAAGGTCATGTGGGGTCAACAGAGGCCAAATTGTTAAAACATCATAAAATGACTATAGTCAATGAAGGTGAAATTTGAGGGATAAACCTCAGTGCAACAGAGCATCCCCATTCGGCAAGGAATCGCTGAGCCTTTGGGCTTTCTGGTTTTATATATTGATCATGGTTTGGTGTGTTACCACAATTGATCTAAACTTGTTTTCTCTCCTTTTTGCTGGACTATATCGTTTTCAGTCATCAAAATTCAAACTTATAACAACTGGTTCCGTCCGGTTAGTCCAGTAATTATATGTATTAGCCTTTGAGAAACCTGTGGTGCTAAAATTGAAAAATAATTCATGAACAGAGGAATGTATTTCCTTTCCTTTTTTTCTCACATTTTCTTCTTAATTATCTACTTCTATAGTTCTTTTCACTATGGCCTGGGCGCATCTGACTCAATGGTAACTTATTAAGGGGCTATGTTTACCGTATTATCTTTCTATTGTACGAATTGAACAGATCCTATCACCGGCCACCGGTGTACGTCGGCGACAGCCGGAGTTAGCCAGTGTGACAGCCGGGGACCGCCAGGAATCTAACCAGGGGTGGCTCCAGGATTTGCCCAACAGGGGGGCTAGCAACCGAAAGCCCCGACAAAGGCAATGAATTGACAAAAGAATGAGGAACACAAATTTCGGCGCGCCGAACAAAAAAGTATTTGGCTTTTTTACAAAAAATTGAAAATTTCGGAGTTTTATTGAAGAAGTTTTGAAAAATGTGGATTTTTATGGAAGAAAATTTGAGAAATTTGGGTCTTTTCGAAGGTAGATTTTGGGTCTTAATTGAAGGATATGCCCTTTCTATGAGCAAAATCAAGCAGATCGTCGGGGCGACTGAAGGTCATCGGAATTACATATTTTATCGTACGCAGTAAGGCTCCCCCGTACGATAAAATATGTAATTCCAATGACCTTGAAATTAGAGAATTTCCTCGAGGGGGGAGGGCGGCCTTCCCCAAAGGGGGGTCATAGTCCCCGCCCCCCCCCACCCCCGCTGAGGCCACTCTTGAATCTACCCACCCCTGTGGGCTGGGGGTTGTAGAATATGCCCACGGTATTTCCCGCCTGTCGTAAGAGGCGACTAAAGGGAAGGACTTGCACCGTATTTAAACTTTGCTTGACACTATATAACACATTTGTGTTGGTGTGTCGTTAAATTTTATCTAACTAAATATCTAACTTGAATCTACCCCTGAACATATATGCCCGGCGGTCTTTAAAGGTCCCCGCTGCTTTTAGTAGGACCGGAATGAACCACATTCGCAAACGCACTGCACGGAAACATTTCATCACTACACTGTCGCTCATTTTCCAATTTGGGAACATTGATTCATTGTGTAGGACAAGGTTCATATAGGGGGCACAATAAAAAGAGTTCATACTGGGGGCACAATAAAGAGTGCAAAGTAGTCATTTTGAACAAAAAGTTCACTCTTTACGCTTCTGGTTTGGAGGCCCGTTTGGGGGAATTCGCCAATCGGCCCAAGTTGGGTGTTGTGTATCATGGTAAAAAAGGTTCTGCATCACCAGAGAAGAAATCATATTACACTTTTTTCCTCATTTCCATGTGGCTTTAGTACAACGAAAAACTCCAGATTATCTTTGTATCCTTGTTGGAGACGGAGAGCCGCTTTGAATTTTAAATCAGTTATTTCCTTTAGCTGTATAGTATTAATCATATACCAAAACCTTGCTCTTCTTAATACCTTTTATTAGGGCTGTATAGGGAAGAAGGGGGACACGACAGATAATATTTCAATATGAAGTGTGAATTTTAAGTATCGCACAAAATAATAATGTAGGCTACCTTTAGAGTCTTCTATTCGCTCATGAAATTACCTTCCCCCTTATATGTTGAAATGGATATATAAATTACCATAAATCTAATTTCCGATATATCTCCTTCGATCTCCTGAAGTTCTAATAGTAGCCTCTCTGTGTAAGGCAGACCTTTCAAGACGAAAATTCAGTTCTGTAATAACTGTTAAACCTTTAATCGCTCTGGTCTTTTAGTCTTCCTAGCACAGGAACTTTGGATTCACTCTTAAAAAAAAAAAACTTTTCAAAGCGATGGTATAGCTTTGTAAGTAATATCGTTGTCAGAGACCCTGTAGTAATCCAAATAACTCCTACCTGGACAATTTCTCAACTGACAACTTTCCCCCTGACGACCCCCGGACAAGCCCCACCTTAGCTGGACAATTCCCAACTACGACAATTTGCCCCTAGACAACTTCGGCCACAGAAAGGTTGGGAATTGTTCAGGATGGAAATTATCCAAGTGGTAATTATCTGGGATAAGAATTGTCCGGGTGGGAATTCTGAGGGGAGGGGTATGAGGGGCAAATTGCCCTCATGGGAATAGACATGGGTCCAAAGGCCAACTAGTACTAAGTATTCTCAGCTGTGTTCATTAATCTCTGTCTGTCTGTCTGTCTGTCTGTCTGTCTGTCTGTCTGTCTGTCTGTCTGTCTGTCTGTCTGTCTGTCTGTCTGTCTGATGAAGCAGCAATTGATACAGAACTCAAAGGCCCATTGTAATCATCGCAAAACCTATTTTCTTCATACAAATTTAGAGAATAATCACAATATCCTTTTAACATCGAAGTAATGCATTGCGTATGTACTGGTCATATTTAGTTTAATAGAGAGGTTTAAAAGAAGGGTCTAAGCTCAAATCAAGTTTTAATATATTAGAGGGGTACTTATTCTAAGCACTTTGGTGAAATTTGCATTGAAATCCAATGTGTGGTTCTCAAGATATGAGCAGTTAAAGTTGTCACATTTTCAACACAAGTGAACTTGAAGCAAGCACATATGAAGTCATAGCCTCACATAAATGAATACTCTTTTGTTTTTCTCTAAACTTTATAACAAATTTTCTCCTCCCATAATTCCATATTTCCGGAATGTAAATGCATGAGAAGCATAGGAAATTTACAATCTTCAAATTCCCCGTGGGGAGCTCCTATCCGAATTAACTTCAAGGTCAATACAACAGACTGAAAAGGAAAAGGAAACAAAGCATTTCTCATCAATGTGAGGAAGTGATACAACCCCTGCTTGCCGCAAGCATACTTTGGGTCACAATTAGAGTAACTTCATGTGCTGATATCTCGAGTACTACATGTCCAATTTGAATGGAAGTTTCATCGATTTGCATAGATTGAATTCCTTTTTTATACATGAGAATGATTTTTTTTGCTTTAACCCTTCCTTTAAAAGTGCACATGGCATCTGTGTGCTTTCATTCCAATTTTGAGTTGTTCTAAGAAAGAGTCTCAAAAGTTTACAATTATTCTGTAATTTCACAAGACCAAAAACTTCTACAGAATCCTTATCTATATATTTTCTCCGTAGCCCATTTCAACTATTCCCTATAATTAAGACCTCATTGTTGTGTAGTTACTGCCAAATCGTTCAGTTTATGTTTAACTCAAATGCCAAATTTTGATTCTATCGAGAGAGACATCGTCAAGATAAAACAAAAAACATCCAAACGGCCATTATTTGAAAGAAAGTACAACTGCTGAATTCATTCATTATGAAACATACTGCGGATTGATGAGTGATGAAAATTGTAAAATACAATTGTTTACATTTTGCTTTTCTCACGCACAAATTTCTGGGAATTGAAGTAGGTTGTATAAATACTAAAACGGCAATCTCCATAATAATTCTCTATGACGGATGTACACCGTTTGCATTCCATAGGCGGATACATTATTGTACGTTATTGTCTATTGATTCGAGCCATTAGAACAGAGTTATTTTAGTTTTAGAACTTGATTAGTGTGTTACAGGGAAATTGTGTGGGAGTTTATAGTTGCCCCGGGAGTCAGTGATCCACACGGTAAAAGGATTCCCCAAGGTCCTACCTTAATGAGCAACAGTTTCATTACCAGACTTCGAAAGGAATGGGACTTGAGGTTCAGGGTCCAGCTTGGGGATCTGGTTAATCCGGGGAAAGCTCGGAAGGCAGAGAGAGCATTTTATGTGTTTATGCATTTTAAATGCGTTCGACATTACAGGGTTCCAATGCATGGCGGAAAGGATTGAACGTTTGCTTCTTGCAAGGACAGACACCGTCTATAACATTTTATATTATAAGGCACAACCTTCGCATTACAGCCGTGATTTAGGACAGTTATAGCGGGGCACAGTTTAATTGGCTTTTGAATGTAAACGCTATCTTACAGTAGAAAAGTCTCTTCACTCATGTTAAGTGAAAGTATCGAATGGGGTCACGTTTTTTCGTGAAAAAGAAAACAGACACTCGATTTGAGTGTATGTGTGCGGAAAATCGCGGGATCAGTCTCTTGGTTCAAAAGTCTTGACTTGCATAACAAACTTTAACTGTCAAACTTGCTTATTGTAATGAACTAGTTTTTGTATGCATGTATCTGACTTATTACCTTTTGTGCAGGACCCGTGTTCCACACGTGGACATCAATAGAAAGTAGTATAAAAGGTCAAGGCATTTGCGTAAAAGTAGCTTTATTTGTCTTGGATACCTGGAACAATCTCCCAGCAAACATTGTTATTGAATTAAACATTGCAACATTTGAGAGACGTCTTGATAAATACTGAAAAAACCAACCATTCGCCATAATTTCAGGGACACTTATATTGACTGATATCCCACCAGAGACACCAAATGAAGAAAAAGAGCTGGTTTATAGGCACCAACAGGGGCGTCAATCCGTATTGAAGTGTGGGGGGCACACATGACCAGGCGCGTTGTCTGAAATTTGTCCGGGGGCGGAGCGGTAGATTTTGGGAGGAAGCGAAGCGACCGAGCGTGCTTGCGCTCGAGGGGGGAGGGTGTGGGAGGGTGTCCCCACTCCCACGGTGAGAAGCTTTTGTGTTTTTTAATGTGAAAATATGTGATTTGGTGCATACTTTATATGGTACTTTGTATGCATAAGGAGACATATTATTATGTATTTTATGAAATATTTTGTAGGAATAACCAAATAGAAATCAAATACACACATATTGCTGGCAAATAATTTATCATTCTACAAGTATGCAGAATCACATAACAGCTTTAAACAAATGAAAGGTGTTGCTTTTGTACATAGGCCTACCACTAGATACCATGTGTTCCTGATATGGTAGGCCTACAATTTGTCTCCTCTACGATATCGATAGAGTTGGAAAGTATGCTGCCAGTGCTCCCCGCCAACCCATGGGTTGGCGCGGAGCGCGAGAAAATTTTTGTCCAAAATGCCTCCCAAATTGCTGGAAATGGCATTTCCAAGGCCTATTTACTGCATATAAATAGGGGAAACACTAGTAATATTGTAAAAAAAAAGACATAAAAAATACCAAAATTTTGCTCGGGGGGGGGGGGCGGCTTTCCCCTTCGCCCCCCTTGGCTACGCGCCTGCATATGACTTAGCACAACTACCAAGCCCTTTTTAGAAAAGGGCGTGTCTTTCTATAGGCCCTTCCCTATGTCCCCTCTTTCAAGTTGTGATGACTGATGTTGTCTTATTCTAATAAGAGTTAGGATTCCAATCACTGGCGTAGCCAGTATTCTTTAGAGACCCTATAGTGGGAGAGATTGGCCAACCATTGTTCTCAGATACGCATTCTGATTGGACGAAATGTATGGGCACCATTTTGGAGCCAAAGTACGAGCTTGCAAGATCATGCGTAGCCTAAGTACATTTGAGAAGTTGTGCAGGTTGTACTGTACGTACGTACGGTCGGACGTACGCATCCTAAGTAAGATATACATGTTTTGTTTCCAAAACTGCGGCCAGGTTGTGCTGCATTTGGATGCACGAACAGATCAGAAAAGGGTTACAAGTTGTATAGAATCCCATCCTGTACAAAAAGAAGGCTTCGGTGGGCTGTAAAAGTTAGAAGGTTCAATTGGAATCCTTCAAATAGCGATCGCTTATGCGACGTAACTTTACACTATACAACTTAGTAATACATGTAGGCCTAACGTTAGAGTAGGCTTAGCCTTAGAGTTAGATTAAGACAATCTGTACAAGGCCTAGCCTATACCGTATACGGCGGTTCCATCTCTATATTCCGACTGCTTGATATTCCAACACATAAACCCAAATACAACTCCTAGTGAACCCTTTGGCATAACCGGCTAACCCTAATACTAACCCTATTGGAGAGTTGTCGGAACATCCCCGTAGAGACGTTGGAATACCAGAGCTGCAGTCCCCAGTCATAGGTGTAGGAGCAGTGGCGTATTTAGGGGGACATTGAGCCATAACCCCACCCCCTCACTGATGCCGAATTTTTTACTTCCTAACGATACGTTAAGTTTTTAACATTACTTCCTAACGATACGTTAAGTTTTTAACACAAATTTTACTGCAAATGGTATATATGTGGCACCAGATTGCATGTAAGGACACCGAATTTTCCAAAAATTTTCAAAGGGGAGGGGGCGCACCATTGGGCCATGGTTCCCCTCACTTCTGCCGATATTTTTGTTTTAGTTCCTAAAAATACGTCAATTTTTTAACACAAATTTTAATTCAGATGTAGCCTATATGGCACAAGATTGCATGTAAGGACATCCAGTTTTTCAAAAATTTTCATAGGGGAGAGGGACATAATAACAGATCAAATATTGCTCCTGGATCTATTAGTAACATGAGAAAACTGAAACATTTGCGTATCTTTGACTTTGATGTAGGTTTTTACATGGAATACACCCTGGTCAGTCACAATTTTATAAAACCTAGGCCTACGCCCATGGGAGTCAATCCTAGGGGAAGGGGGACACGTCCCCCCGCATTTTGGAAATGCACCCATTGACTTAAGATTTTTACACAGTAAATTTTTGACAGAAGTGGCCATGTCCCCCACACTCGCGTAAAGATTGACGCCCATGCCTAGGTCTTTCCATAAAATAAAAGTCTCACTACGAAGCACTCCCCTATATTTACCCCTTCCCCCAGACCTCTCCTGAATCTTTCACTAAATAATGAAAAATCTTAAATGATTAGTTCAACTTGCTTGAACTTTCCATAAAAAGCACCATTTTGCATGTATGCCATCCTGCATTAACGTACTAGTAGTTTTCTTAGAAAGAAGGGGTAGACCCAGCCCAGAATAGACCCACCCCCTCTCTTACCAGCACAAAAATAAGACACACTAAAATGAGATTTTTTTTTAAATAAAATCACTTTTAAAACTGTCAAAAGAGCATACACCATTCTGCATTTTCGTCACTTTGTATTAGCAAAAGTTACCCAAAATGGAGGGTGTTATCCCCTCCCTCTAGACCCTCCCAGGACGACTTTTCTTGCACCGGGTGACAAACTAAAGGATCCGGCAGACAGTGCCAGCCAGAGTCAACCAATACGAATGATTGTCACAAGGAGGGTGACGGTGGCACAATATGCTGTGCCACCGTCGTAGTGGAAGAGAACAGAACGCTGTAACTCATTTTGTTTTACATTTTGTACGAAAAACTGTTCGCACACAGTGTATATGATATCTGGCCGTAGCGTTTGGCTCCAAAATGGCGCCCATGAAATAAGTTGGCCAGTCTCTCCCACTATAGGGTCTCTAGTATTCTTGTTTGGAGGGCGCCAACTGCGGTACCTGATCGCCCGCCTGGGGGAGGGGTCTAAGGGGAAGGGGTGTCCCCCTCCCCTTTGAGAAATTTTTGAATATTTAAGTACCCTCAGATGCAATCTGATGCAACATTTAGCATCACTTGAAGCCAATTTTTGTGTTCCAGTAACAAATTTCTTTCAGAGTTCGATGGGGGGGGGCATGACCCCCTGCCTCCCCTCTGTCTACGCCAATGATTCCAAAGTTAACATGACCATCATAGATGATATGATCTGCTAGTTGAAATACACGGAGTCCAGGGAATTACTTCAAGATGTTACTTTAATCATGTCCAAAAATAGCTGAAACCACGCTCCGCAGTGTTGATCATTGTGAGAGAGATCATGGACCCCAACCACGCCCGTAGCTAGGGTCATATGTTTTTGGGTGTGAAGGCCCCCAATTCGGGCTGGCAAGATGTTTTTCCAACAGAGTGGAGGCGTGTAAATTGCACTTTGTTATGCGCTCTGCTTTTTTGTATACAGCTGTGGTGATCCTTCCTTTTTCACTACATGAAGGTGTCGTCCTGGGGAAGGGGTCTAAAGGGAGGGGGACACTCCCCTTTGAGAAATTTTCGTAAATTTAAGGTTGCTTAGATGCAAAATGGTACTATCTTTGGTTATTTTTGGAGCTGATCGAATACGTTTTCAACAACCTTCCAGAAGCCCCCTTCCCCCAAGAATACCTGCTTTGAGTCAACAGAAACTTTCTTGGACTAATATGAAAATTTTCCTTTCCTTCATTGTGCATTATAAAAGGGCATCTAAGGCTGTCAAATGCCTATATAGGACCTCCTGGAAGCTCTGCATCAATTATATAAATGGGGGCAATGGCGTAATGCTTATTACATGACATCCGAATATAATATAGATTACGATGCTAAGCACTTTACATCTATCGTATTTTTACTAATTTTGAACGAAAATTCAGACGAACAGCTTCCAGCAATGGAGAATCGGCAGGCGGGAGAGAATAGGCGCAGTAAGGTGATGTTAGACCTCCCTGATAGGTGTAGCGAAAGGTGTGAAGGACTAACAAGCGCGTTTCAGCTTTTTCTTCGTAGGTGTATTAGTCCATACCGATAATGGCTTCACGCGAAGCGCTCGGTAAGAGTTTTTTAAAAATGTATAACGGCAACAACGTGCTTTACATCATGCTTAAATTAGATTGAAGGATCCCATATTGATGCGGGGCCCCTGAACAGATGTTTGGAGATGTATCTCTGTTTAAGGAAAGTGTTGTGATCATAATAGTTCCTTGTATAATCACAGAGTGCAAACTGTGACGCATGCGCGGGAAGCGTGCCGAAATTTTTCATAAAATGAGATTTCCCTGGAAAAATCTGCATTCAGAATCTGCATCGAGACACTTTCAACAAACCTACATGCCACTCAAAAAGCCAGTCAAATAGAGCCACGACACTATTCTCTACGAAGTGTGGGGGGAGGGGGGACATTTGATATTGTGTCCAATATATTTGTTACTTATTTGCTAAATTCATGCAGAATAACTTCTTGGTTTACCTTCAATATTCAATGTTTTTATGAAGATTACCTACTGAAAAATTCTAATGGGTGAAATAAGGCGAGATCTGTAAGATTTGGCAGATTTTTGAAAACAAGCAAGCCCTTCCCTCAGAATGTGCCATGCGAGAAAGAGTAATTCTTTTAAGGCCATATAAACATATTAATTTGAAAAAAAAATAAATGAAAGATTGTGCAATTGAGTACCGTACTGCATTTCAAATTAAGAAATAAACAGGGGCGGCGCCAGGGTATTTCGATGTGGGGGCAAAGCGTGAGATGAGTGATCGCCGTCCTGGGGAGGGGTCTAAGGGGAGGGGGTGTCCCCCTCCCAATTGGGAAATTTTTTGTTAATTTAAGGTTGCTCAGATGCAAAATGATGATGTCTTTGGTACGTATTTTGAACTGATCGTATATGGCTGGAAAGTTTATAATTTGGTAATTTTGATTTTTGTTTTGGGAAAGATACTTTTCTGGGGGAGGGGTGTCCCCTCCCCTTTGAGAAATTTTTATCGATTTAAGATTGCTTAGATGCAAAATGGTGATGTCTTCGGTATTTTTTTTGAGCTATCATATATGGCTCAAAAGTGTTAATAATTTTATTGAATTTTAAGTTTTGGTTTAGTGAAAGAGGAGAGTAGCCTTTGTTGTCTAAGAGAAGGGTATGTAGTCAACAAACCTCCTGAAGCCACCCCCCTTTTATGTATGGGTATGTTTTCACTCAAAAATACGTGCGTTGAGTCGACAGAAACACGAACTATTACGAATAGTTTCGTTGCTTCATATATGCATTATACAAAGTATCTAAAGGCTGGCAGACACCGGAATAGGGCCTCCTGGAAGCTCTGGACTAATTATATGGATCAAATATATGCCTACTCCACCCTCCTCCTTTCTTCTTCCGTTTTTGCTTCCCCTTCTTTTCTTTCGTTTTCTCCTTTTCTTTTTTCCTGTTCTTTTCCTTCTCTCTTTCCCCTGTTCTTGCAAATGATAGGAGGCGGTTGCCCCCCTGCCCCAATGTGGCATCTCCCTGTTTTTCTTTGCTCTTTTTCTGATTGACTCAAGATTTCTTCATACAGTAAAGATTGTGTTGTGTACGGCCATGCACCTACTATTTAAAATTCGTTTTCTATGGATTACTCAGTCGAGAAAACACCAAAATAAAGCACAATAAGGCATAGGCGTAGGTAACTTTTCGAGACTGGGGGCTGAATCTTGTTTCGGATCGCTGTCCTGGGGAGGGGTCTAAGGGGAATTAAGCCGTTCCAAGGGCCCTGATGAGACCCATGGGTATCCATCCCCTCCCCTTAGACCCCTCCCCGGGACAGCGATCCGAGGGTGTCCCCCTCCCCTTTGGAAAATTTTTAGGTATTTGAGGGTCTACAGATGCAATTTGGTGCAACATTTTGGGCAAATTTTAGGGAAAATTACTGCAAATTTTTTTACAGCTTTTACTGAAGAGACAAATAAGGGGTTTTGACCTTGGATATTGGGGGCAGAAGTATGCTTCTGCCCCCCAGATTTTTGACTGGGGCTATAGCCCCCAGTCCCCGCTTCCTACGCGTATGCAATAAGGGAGACATATAATATTACTTCAAAGTTTAATTCATTTTATTGAATTTTTTATATTTTTCATTGTCAAAATGTTCGTTAATTGATTGACTCATGACACCCCCACTATATATGCTCACGTTCTAAATTTTAAATGGTCACATGCTGGGAATGGAGAGACAGTAAATGTTTGAGATTGCCAAACATTACATAATCCGGACAGGGGGGAATACCCATAGACGAAAGGTTCACTTGGTCGAAGGTTCACTAAAGACCGAAGATTCCCCCGGACGAAAATATATTCCGAGTTACGGGTAGGGTTGGGGTTTTGGTTAGACAGATATTCATGGATCAGGCGTATCCCCTGATGCACAAATTAGCTGTCTGTATTTTTTGGTGTAACTTGCAATGATACGCACCTTTTCTCCAAGAGAGAGAAAACTTTTGGCTCTGTGACACCATATGTGTAAGGTCTCACAATAACTTGGCTTTGGGGTATACTGCTGTATTGTTTTAGCTTTACTCTCAGTTCCTATGTCCTTTTTGTTTACGCGTTATTGTATAGTGGCCTTAGTGTTTATGTAATACTTAACCTGCATTCACGTAAACAATGGAGAAAACAGAAAACGTTATCCGTGCGGGGATTGCAAGTTTCAGGTATTTTGTAACGAACAATTTAACTAATATTGTGATAGATGGGTGACATACTGTAACACCTCACCCCACCCCCTACAAAATTATGTGTCTTAAAACGTTTTTTAGACGATTTTATTTTTGGGGTTGAAAAACCATAGGGGGGCAAATGCCTGCCCTGCCCCCCCCCCTGTGGCACCGCGCCTGGAAATAAACTAGGGAGTTGCCAAATCCCTGTAAATGTAAATTTCAAATCTTTGTATCTCAGCAGCTGAATAAGCTATGAAGATGACAGTTGGGCCAATAAGATTTTTTTGTATATCAATTTTGGACTTGAGATCTGCTCACTGTTCCATCATAGGTATTTTTCATGATCTTTCAGATCATACCGTGAACAGTACATTGAAAAGAAAACAAACGAGTTATTCTTTATAAACTAAAATTCAGTAACAAAATTATCGCCACATTATTATGAATTATGATACCGGGTTAAACTAATTCAAATTACGCTGACTCCGTTTTCCGTTCAGTAATCAAGACAATAGTCAGCATGGGGACTGCTTTCTTACAACAAAAATTACAGTTTAACCATGACGTGGCCAAATGTAACTTGAAAACGGGAACATTAAATAAACGACAGCTTCATGTGACAAATAATCTAATAATCTTTAAGCAACATTGAATAGGCTCAAAGTTTGACAATTTGCTTACTTATGCATGTCAAAAGAAACGGCTGTAATTGTTTTACAGGCAGGTGGTGCGACAACACTCTACGTACTAAGCGAGTAGCTAAGAGGATGTGAAAAGTTGACCCTGCACTCGTAGGAACCCCTCCCCCCGTAGCACACTTTTTGAATAAAACATATCTGTTGCCTTAACATCTGAAAAGCATCCCTGCGCTCCTTTTGACTTTCAACGGCCCTGATACTTGTATCGAATAGACAATCGAGCACAAACCATGGAATGAAACTGCGAATTGTTGTGGCCTATACCTTATGTTAGCAGTTTGTATTGGGATAAAACACGCCTACCATACTGTGGTCCTTGTCCCACCTGTTAACAATGACCTTTATATATGTTTGAATTGCCTTCTGAGAGTGAAAACGTTACACAAAAGGCATACTGACTGCTTCAATTATGCAATCATCGAATTTTAATACAAACAATCTAATTTTGTGTTACTATAAACTTGCTTTTCTAAATGCCTAATGTTACACGTTGAATTCTGACAGCATCATTTGACTGATAAATACACAGATACATGCCTGCCCATTACAGGAAACAGACAGGACTGAGAGTTGCCGATACACTCCATAACTCGTTGATGATAAGAATGCTCTGCGTGCGCTTTATAGACTTACACCGCTTCCTATCACCATCACCATGTTTCCAAATTATCCCGCTGCCCAGAGTGTTGCTGTGACCAGGGAGTTGCTATTTGCCAACTTCAATTTCCTGCTGTGACAAATCTCTAAATTAGCCTAAAAACTGATGTTGCCTTATCTAGCCCATCAAGTTCCAGGCGTAAAACTTAACACTCCCTTGTTGGGAGCCTGTCATTAAGCAGTGATGTTATCAGGGAGTTGCCTTTGGCAATGGCAACTTCCTGATATGATGAAGTAAACTTTCTCATGTACCCTTTTTATGGTACACTCTCTACAATAGGACATCTATAAGGACATCGTCATAGTATGAATCCCAAACGACCTGCAAAGTTGTCATCCATGAAGGATCTCTCTGTGTGATGATAGATTTACTAGACGATAACAGCATCTGCTTTGAGGAATCTGTCAATCAAGCTGTTAGTGGATGGCAAAACTTGTACCAGCGGTTTCATTAACATACTCCAACACGCTTCCTCCTGCTTAAGATAATGTAACAAATATAGGGATATACAGGCGCGGACACGGTGTTTTTCAAGGGGAGGGGGGTTCACTGTTTGAAGGCAAAACGGTGACCTTCGACTGCAGAAGTTAGGAAGCCTCAGCATGGGATCAGGGGATCTTTCTCAAGAACAATTTAGAAGTTAAATCATGTGTTTGAAAGTAGCTTCGTGGTTGTTACACAATTTATTATAAAAATAAATGTATCACGTGACTAAAGCCCTCTTCCTAATTTGGCAAACTCGGGCATGTGAAATCAGTTTGGGGCAATTGTAATTGCCATTTAATATAAAAAAAAAACACTTGATAAAGAAGAAAAACACTCTGGTTAAAATTGTCTATTAAATTGTATTCTTGCAATCTCACCGAATACACGAAACATTTAACTGTTTAAGTGCGCAGGTGGTCAAAGTGGGGACCTTTATATAGTTATCACCAGCCCAATGCCCTTTTGGTTTTGACGGCGAAGAAAGTTTAGAGTGTACACTTTTCAAACAGTTGCTTTTATTCATAAATAACTTCTCATGTTTCAAAATATCTTAACTTTTCAAAAAACTCTTTACACTAGCAAACAAGACTATTCTGCCTCACAGAGGCCCATAACAGCCCCGAGCTTAACCCAATCCTTTTACCCATTTTGGTGCCCCTGTTGTGTCTTAGAGTCAAGCATCGTACAGACGTTCATTCATATGCTCAAGAATTTCGTCATGAAATTTGTGACAATATTTTTGGACAAATCTATCAGCATTTGGACAGTGTTCTGTATAGTCATAAACTAAACCGAACATGGTCAAGATTGTTGGCAAAGATTGTACATATCACCTCTTCCCATCAAAACGTCAAACACAAAAATAGTCAAAACGTTGTCCCAATCTACCAACCAAGTTAGTGAAACATATTTCACAAATTTGGGACTAATCGAATTATTTTCTTTTTAAATCTATATCTGGCTTATATGTGGCCAATAATCTTTGGTTCTTTATTGTGCAATGTAGTCATATGAAACCATTAGGTAGTCAAATATTGAGTGGTTAACATTGTTAGTCGATTTAGATACCGTTTGGAATAACTCGTATGTACAGCTAATATCGCACGGGAACATCGCCGCACCAATGTATAAACGTGTTGGTAGGCAAATGATTGACATCTACACGGGACTTATGGAGAGGTGTGGAGGCAAGGCACCTGTACACTGTCACATCGGCATCATTCTGTATGATTATTACTTAGACAATCTTTTTAACAAAGTATTTATACAATTAAACATTATACAAGATACGACAATCACATTTCAAAGTTTGATATGTAAAAAATAAAACTTAACGAACGGAATGATGAATGTTACTTAGAAATATTTTCTCCAATAAAAACTATACCTTGCCAGAACAAATATACAATTAATAATGTTAAAATTATATAAATTTAAATCAACTTTCATTAAGCTTATGTTAATAGTCTCACTATGCAGGAAATAGAGAATGCAACGAGTTTTCGTTCTCAGAAGTCAGAAGTAATTGTACAGCTGCTATCGGCAACATGACAGCATGAAAAGCACAGCTCTTCTGTCTAAATGTTGTGGGCGCAAGAGGTGGGGATTGGGGGTGCAGTTTTTCGGGCAAAATGCGTGCAACTTTTCTGTCAGACTTGTGACAGTTCTCCATTAAAATTTCGGGCAAAAACGCTCACCCCCCAAGTCACGTGATCCTATGCTGAAAGTTGATGACTCTTTTGAAACGACATTAAGTCTTCCATACTCTATGTAAACTCGACTATGGTTAATATTTAAAGGCAAAGGTTAGCCGATCATTTTTTTCATTTTGCTCTGAGAGTCTTTCATGGTACTCTAAAACAAAATGATAAATCCCGACACCGTTGAACCTCGCAACCACAAAAGTAGTCCTTGTGTGAATCCGTCTAAACATTAACACTATTGTAAACAAACATTAACACTATTGTAAACAAACATTGACACTATTGTAAACAAACAAAAAAGCACGATATTAATGCAAATACCAGGACGAAGACAAGAACGAAAAGAGTAAGTCATCAATCGTTAAGAGACCTAAAACTTGCATGTCACGGATACCTTTATATGGGTACTTTGAAGCTGATACAAGTCTTGTTTTGAGATTTGTGTTACAGATATGCATCCTCTTGAATTTTAAAAAACTTTTCATACCCATATGGGCAAACTAGCAACCCTTATCCATCCAGGGTCAACCCAATAGCTTGGTGAAGGAAGAAAAAAAAGAAAAAAACAAAATTATGGGACACATCGCAGCGGCGGGTAAAGGGGAGAATGCATGTCCCCATATTATGTCCGCATATTTATGTCCCCATTCTTTTGACAGATACCGCCCTCCTTTTTCACTCAGTAAAGTTCGCGTTAAGGGATTGTCATACCCCTTCTATTTCACACGGATGTGCGTCACTGATACGGACATCAACGTCAGACCATGATATCACACCTGCTCCCTCTAAGTTCACTGTTGGCATAAACGTTAAGTCACTGAAGCGAACGTAGCAATTAAATGAAAATTTCAGCAAAATGCTTAAATTGTTTTTTTTTACCATATCAAAAGTTAATTTGGGTATGGCCTATTCCCTATACCACGGAGTTTAAACCTTACACTCCTGGTGTATAAATAACATATGGTAAGTAAACTCAGGCAGATAAAACTATTTTTCCGTAAATGAAACTCAATTTGGCAACGGTTTTATTGTAACAGTGTATGCAACATTATTGGATATGAGTTACGTTCTGTCAGAGCTAGTATAGCACAATACAGCGAGACGTAGTACATAGTCTAACGTGAAGCGAACGTCACCTATTGGTTTTACCATACGCATTGACGTCACGCTACGTAAGTTTGGGGGCAAAACAATGAAGCACACTGCACGCAACATGTGGACTTCGCACTCGCGTGTAGCGCGCGTAGTAGGCCTACGCGTGTATCCGATTATAGTCAACAAATTAGCAGTCTTCATTTGTTGGTGTAAGCTGTAATGATACAAGCTTGCCTCCAACCGAGGGCTATAGTTTATAGACGCTATGGTTTTACTAATCACTTGCAGTCCACACCTTTTCTTACAAAATGATGCAGATTCAGCTAGCATGTTAGCCTCCCTTCTGAAAAGATCCCGCCTACCCCAAGGTTGTAAAACCCTGCCATGTGCGGTTAGAACAACTTGCCGTAGCGGACCAAGGGGTTCTGTCGGGGGGGGGGTGGTTTTGAAGGACGCTCTTTAGTAAAAACTAACATCAGTCCTTGCTTTTTAAGTTCTAAAAATATCTCTTAAATTCACCCACCTTCCAGTGAGAGGACAACTGTTTCCCCACTCCCAAATTTTGCCTTACAAATGTACCATGTATGTTCTTACTTTCTTTCACATGCTATTGCTAGTACGACGAACATAACAGTTCACTCAACAACGAAATCCGTTAGGCAAGGACCCAGAATTTACAAAAAAAATGTGGGGTTCATTTTGTGTCAGGGAGGCTGAAGATTAAACCTGCGAGAGGGAAAGGCAAGCAGTCCCGAAGGGGCCCTCCGGGAAAGATTTGGATATTAAACACTTTCAGATGCGATTTCCTGGAATCTGGCAACAACATAAGTACACAGGCAAACATTTAGATAAAACAGTAAATCATTAGAAGCGTGACAGTGATATTGGTATGATCATACATCGTTCGAAACGACGAAGATGGAAGGTCTGAGGTACTCTCCCATTAATATTTTGCGGCAAATGAAACACTGTTAGATGGAATTTTGTGACATATGCAAATCAAAACAGACGTGCTCAACAAAGCATTTTAATCAGTTAATGGTTCGTAAATTATTATGCAGTTCCAGTTGCAGCTAGCCAGTTATTATGCACAAAAAATTTTACAGACAATTGACTTGCAGAAACAACTTTCAGAAAAGAAAAAAAAAACTATCTGCATCTTGCAATTTTGCACAGACATGCAACAGGAGCTTTCTGTGCGACTTGCATTTTGATATAACCATTGACCAGGGCAAACATAGATTAAGGAATAGGCACTGCTGATTTATTGTTTGTAACCTAAGTAGCAAAAAAGCATTCATGTGGTGATAAAATATCCTTAGGCGATGTGGTTTGTAAAGCTATATACCTCAGTAGAACAACAGAAAGGTGAGGTTTGAGAAAAGTTTTTTTTAAGCGGGATCAGTTTAACTTGGGAAGGGTGGGGTGGAATGGGGTGGGGTGGGGTGGGGTGCGGTCATTCGTTCCCTTGACTATATGGTAGCATCGGAAGAGGAAAATGCCGTAGGTTTGCTAGAGACTTTGGTCATTGGTGTTTACTAACCTTGACGAGTAGAAACATCCAATTAACATTCAATTAACATGAAACAGCCATTAGCACTCTTTAAACATTCAGTCTGATCGACTCTGATTAACTTAAGCAATAGCGTACATTAAAAAGTATTACACATCACATTACAAAACACAAGAATATTGCGTCATTTGAAAATTGGGAAGTTTGGGAGCTCAGTTATTTATGCTACAAAGCAGTGAATTTCTTTCTATGAGAGAACCTTTTTTCTTGAAGTACGGCAAAGATATCCAGCTAACTTTGAATTGTCTATCCTTTTTATTTATAAAACTTGTTTTAAAGGGAATTAGAAGGAACCCTTGAATTTATATTGAAATATCAGCTAGGTCTTACTATAAAACTTATGCATTGACGTCATGCGACGTCATTGAGGCACACTGCAGGCAAGACCTAGACTTGTACGCACTCGTTGAAAACTAAGCGCGCATCCGACCGTACACAAATCAACTGTCTGCATTTGTTGGTGTAAGTTGCAATGAAGCGCGCTTGCCTCATTGGGGAGCACTTTTTATTCTGTTAAGTCATGTGCATAAGGTTTATTCTCTTATTACCCTTACAAGTATCATTTATATTTCTGAACATACATATCGTCACAGTATTTGCAAGAGCCATTTACGATTCAGGATATCAGGGTAATACTACAGTAACTCAAATTAAATTGACTGCCTTTTCCCTTTACTTATGTCGTCCAGCTCCCTGCTTATGGAAAGCTTCGGTACACATGAAAGCAATATTTCCATTTAATATCAATTTTAGCATGTTAATCAGTTCTGTCACCTTGATTTGTAAAATTAGACTGAATGCAAAATACATGGTTTACAGTGGCGCACCCAGGATGTTTTGTTTGTTAGGGGAGAGAGAGCACGACGTTTGGGCTTTCAAACTTCGTGAAATCCTTCAAGCGGAGCACTACCACTAGCAGGTGTCGAATATGTACTCCTCTTTTGGCGTACACATTCGTATTACGAATGGGTACAGGAGTAATAGACGCATGCCGGGCGGACAACAGAAGATGACACTTTCCAAGCCTTGTTACGTCCTAGGAAACAGACCTTACCTATGTTAGCAATTAAGACTTAAGATCCGTTAGGCCCCCTTTTGAGGGCGCAACTGGTGATACAGAGTTAGAGTACCTCCCTACAAAGGTACTCTACACAGAGTTAAAGTTAGGTCCCCTTTAGAGGGCCCAACTGGTGATACAGAGTTAGAGTACCTCCCTACAAAGGTACTCTACACAGAGTTAAAGTTAGGTCCCCTTTAGAGGGCCCAACTGGTGATAAAGAGTTAGAGTACCTCCCTACAAAGGTACTCTACACAAAGTTAAAGTTAGGACCCCTTTTGAGGGCGCAACTGGTGATACAGAATTAGAGTACCTCCCTACAAAGGTACTCTACACTGAGTTAAATTTCTGCATCAAAGTACAAAAACTAAATAACTTGAATGTAATATTGAATATTCTTCATATCGATATCAAAACAATGCCGAATGCATTTGATTTCTCAATCTGTGCAATTGCTCCAAAGGGCTAAGTATGTCCGCTTCTTGCATTCTGTATGATCATAAGAAATAAGTTAGGTTTCACAGTACCACTTGTGCGTCATTTCCAATGTTTGGAATAAATTAATGGGCGTGGCCAGGTTTTTGGTGTGAGGGTGCAAAGTCAACTCATCGTCCCATTCTTGACTGCCGTCCTGGGGGAGGGGTATAAGGGGAGGGGTGTCCCCTAACCCTTTTGAATTTTTTGCTGTCTAGAAGGGCTTAGATGCAAAATGGTGTTGTATTTTGCTTCTTCTTGTACTAGATCCCAGTGTTCTCCACAGGGGTTTTTAGAGGGGCGGTCCAATTGAGTATCCAGTGTTGTAGGTAGGTCATATGCGCAAACGGCAGCCCTAGACCTAGGGTCTGTTCGCATATATTTATTTTAGGACCCTTTGCAATAGCCTTAGGTTACATTGACAACAAATGCTTTTTCGGGACTTATTGATTTCGTTTCAAAATCAGGATTAGGGTTCCAAAAAAGGTTAGGGTTCAGTTACCAAGGCATAATCTGTTGAAAGAAGGAGAACTGATCCGGAACATTGTTTCCAGAAGCTATGACATCCTTAATATCCAAGGTTTTGATTGACTGTTTGGAGGCCTATTGCCAATGCGTTCTGCATAAATATAATATGCCGTCCGTTCTGCTGCGGATTCCGTCGTCATTACTCATCACCGAGCCTCTTGTGTTTTTTTCGACTCGGCGTTTAAGCAACAGGCTCATGTATGGCCAATCGAAACCTCGAATCAACGATAATTTCACACCTTCCCGAACACTTTGCTTCAATTGTTCTTTTGATCTGTTTCGTCTTTTTTTTCAGTATCATAAAAAGATCACACTTGGGAATCCAATATTTCCCACATACCCTCCCCCTAGGCCCCTACCTCCATTTCCGTCCAACAACTTTCCATTCCTCCCTCCTCTAGTCGTTGTTGTGCTCTCCTTCATTTTTTCAACATCGCTCATCGCGTCCTTAAAATTTCTGTGCGGGCGCTCTTCCCCCTGCCCTACCCCCTGCTGGCTACGCCACTGAATAAATTGTCAAGTTTGTTTTATAGATTTACGACACCTCTACTCCCATTTACCGTCCATCTGCTCCAGTTTGGGCAATTCCTCTGTACGGTCAGGTGAAATGCCACCGTCTTGTGATGCTTTGGATAACGAAGTAAAGTTTCCAATGCGCGTGAAACGCAAACTTATGCTCGACGTCAAAGTTGAGCGTCGGTTGAGGCCAAACTTCTTTTGGTTGAAAAGCGGGCATTGAAAACAGGTGTCGAAGAGATACCTTCGATAGCCTGTGCTCGTTATAAAAAGAATGATGGGGTTTAATGATGGTGGAATAAACATACAAACGACACGCGAGTTCACTAGCCACCCTGCAAAGTAATTGTTGTTTGATAATCCGTGAATCCATGTTACGTAGAAAGGCAGCCAAGACACAAAAAAGATAATAACTATTGCCAACACAATCACACCCAATTTCTTTCGAGATCGGGAGGCACGTCTTGCGGAGATGGACACATTCCTCTGAAGTACAGACGTGTCTTTAAATAAGTGGACGGCCATCATACCATAGAAAAAAGAGATAAGGATGAGGGGGAGAATATAGAAGAGGACGAATCGAACCCAATGGAAAATCAAATGTTTGTCACTTTCATCATAGGCATTGACCATCGATACCTTCCAGATGAAGCACTCGAATTTTGTTTCAATACAAAACTTAGCAGGAAATATTGACCCTGCTGCCCCAATGATCCAGGTTACTGCACAGAGAGACGGAATCAAATAAGTCGATCTCTGCTTCTTGGACCGCGTTTGGATGGGTTGCGTGACTGCGCAATACCGGAAGTAGGACATGGCGGTAAGAGACAAAGTAGAAACGTCCTGTGAAGTGTAATTTATAAATATACTGATGTAGCAAGCTGTCTTACCCAATGGTCGGTACCGGTGGTATTCCTCGAAAATTTTGATGGGCACCCACACAGCAACGAAGAGAAAGTCCGAAAAAGCCATATTTGTGACAAAAGAGTTGTTAACGTCGCGCAGCTTTTTATATTTAAAAAAAAAGGCAACGAGGATACCGTTGCCGAAAACACCAAGAAGAAAATATACACAGAACAGTGCAGTTAACCAGTGCCTTTGATTTCCAATGGGTGGCTCGCAGGACGAATTTGTCTCCACCAAAAACTCTGACGTCATAGTAGTCGGATAGTATGTCGAATTTTCCATCCTTCTTTGATGTCCCACTTCGATGGAAGTGTCCGCTAAAAGATGACGTTTGTTCTGTTGTCCCTAAGTGATGTAGCGTGATAGTGGGTACCGTTCATTAGCTGAGCCCTCTCGGATTGCACGCTACGATTTTGCATTGGTACACCTGCGAGAAAGAAGAAAAAAGAAAAGAAGGTAACCCACGGAGTTGCAGATCTCATCTCTCCTATAGTGTTGTACCGATATTGCAAGTAGCCGATATGACCGATACCGATATTTCATTTATCGGCCGATACCGTACCGATCCGATACCGATATTTGGAAAATAAGCATTCTGCAACTTACCATAGGCTACGGGATATTTTCATGAGATATGGGACGATAAATATCGGTTAGGTAATATCGGCATTTAAAGCAAATTTTACCGATACCGATACAAGATGAAAATGGGGAATATCGGCCGATACCGATGGTGAATACCGATAATCGTTCGAACACTGCTCTTCTATATTCTCTACATATTTTTAATGAAATTCCCAAAGTGCTGATGAGCAAACAATGACAAAATCACCTTAAGGTCATTTGAACTTCGAACTCTAGCTTTATCGTCTAGAAAGCAATATTTGATAATATGAGTCATCACTTTTCTCATATAGTGTGATTTAATGACATGATGCGCAAATCATGGAAAAACAATATTAGCTGATCTGTTTCTTGATTTTGATCTATGACGTCATCAATAAGCATGCACAAGTTTTCATGGTCAGGTACATACCCACCAACTTTCAACTTGATCGGACTTTCCGTTTAAAAATCTGGAACACACTTTTTTGCAAAATTTTAGATGGATTTAATCTTTGAAATATATTTTGACCTTTGACCGTCACCCTCAAAGCCAAAAGTCACTTATAAAATTTATCTCATTGTTCTTTACATATCATGAGATTTTCTGACTTTTCTAAAATTCTGCAAATATTGGCAAAAAACCCCCCAATTTTGCTTTATTTGACCTTTGACCTGTGACGTTATCAATGGCCCATGCACACGTTTTTATGGGTCAGGTATATACCCAGCAAGCATAAATTTGATCAGACGTGCGGTTTAGGAGGAGTTATCTACACTCCTTTCACAAAATTTAGACAAATTTGACCTTTGACCTACACTTGACCTTTGACCTCGACGCCTTGTAACCAACACACTATCTGAATATTTTTCTCATCTATGTCTACATATCACGTGGTTTAATGGTCTTACATCACTATGACAGCCAAAAATGCCCCAAACCAGTTTTTAGCTAATTTGACCTTTGACCCATGACCTTTAACTTATGACGTCGTCAGTGATCTTCGGGTACCTACCTACCAAGTTTCAACTTTTTCATAAAATTTTGGAACATTTGGCCTTTTGACCTTCCTATTGACCTTTGACCTACATATGTGACCTTTGAAATTGACCCTTAGCAACGAAATAACATTCATTTTACAATTTGGCTAATTGTTTTCAAAGTCTCATGTGATTTAATGAATGACTTTGTTTAACATACTGACAGTCAAATAATGGCAAAAAGCCAGTTTAGTTAACGTGAGCCTTAATCTCTAATCTTTCGCCAATGACGTCATAGGTGACGCATGGACAAGGTTTGTAGTCAGGTTACTCAGGTACCTAGGCTACTTACCAAGTTTTAATTTGATAGGACTTACGGCTAAGGAGGAATTCGTGACACACCTTCTTTGCTCTCTCTCGTCATCATAAGTCAGTGATTCCTTTACTGATGCAAAAGGAATCTATGCAAATACGATGGTGTGTATTTGTACCGTACATATATGTGTGTATAGTTGCGTTGTGTTAAGTGTGTGTATGTCGCTTAGACTGTAAAAACGCTGTCTGAAGGCAGGACATGAAGAAATGCCAGCCTTTCAAATATTTTGCCAAACTGTGGGAGACATTTGCAGCCTTGGCAAAATGATGAAAATATAGATGATCCCTATGATATGAGATGTATACCACTTAAAATTGTTAAAAAAAAATACAAAACACAACTGTGTATATGAGATTGATTGGTGTGTTGCATCATTAAGACAAACTGTGGAACAGTCTGGTGCCACGAACACTTTAAAACTATCTACTGGATGAGAAAAACATAAGAAACGTGCAGTGAAAGCAGAATTTTTCATCAAAGTGTATAAAAATTGGGGCCTTAGTTACCTAAAAATAAATCTCAAGACTAACTTTCGCCTCGAAGAATGCATAAAAAAGAAGAAAATCTGATGTGCCCCAAACAATTGTGGTTGTTGAAAAACCAATGCACAACCACAGTTACTATCAAACCATTATAACCCACACAGTCATTGCCTACGTAACAGGCCGTACGGCATATTCCTTGTTCAGTCATATCCCTTCCCTTGAGAAGCCATAAAGAGGGGCTGCAGTGAGCAAACAGAGTTCGCTCAGCGGGTAACGCGGCCACAATTCAACGCATGTCTAGTTTGTTTTCATGCAGTTTTGAGGGAAGGGAGCTGCACGTTATCGTTATTAGAAAGTCTTAACTTAATTTATGCAATTATGGTTTCAGAAAAGTATTAGGAGTACCACGGGGCACCTCCGGCAATGTTAATCCAATTAATTATTCAAAAACTGAACAAGACTGCCATTCATTGGGATATAACTTCTACGGTTGAATTATTCTTTAATTTCCGTAGGAAAACCCATTTTTTCTACCAGTCTACTTTGTAAAATTTTTGCAAACTGCGGGGTCAAAAACGTCATATACATAATGTGGTATATCCATTTTCTCGTTTGATCAGCAGAAATATTTTGGGCAGGAAAAGTCTCAGTGGACGTTTGCTACACAAGTGTGCACGCCTTCTGGCACAGGGCCCTTGTTACCACATCGGCAACCATTTGTCGATATCTTGTAGATATGAGGCTATAAGGACGTCACGTGCTCCATTTGCCTGCGTTGTAAGCTATACGATTTATTCTTTAATCAGTCGTGTATGGTTTTGAAGGCATTAAATAGAGGGTGAGTCAACAGAGTCAAGGAAAGGGTAAGACCTAATGTGACAACTTGCACACCATCTGTGTAGTTCTTTATATTCTGTTTCAATTTTTTCTTTGATATCCCAAAAGCTAAGTAGTGTTGTAAATTAGTTTACAGTTACAGCGTCTCTTCCCATGGTCTTGGTGTGGCAGGCGTCTCTGAAGATAAAATTTCTTGACACCGTTTGATACGAGCGCCAGCATCTTTTGTGTGCATGGGACCCTTCCCATTTTTACTCATACTGGAAGGGCAGGGGTGGGGTGGGGATGGGGTGGTGGAGTTTGTGCCGAAAAGGGCTCCCTCCTCTGGGTGCACCACCAACTGATTGCATAGTAGGATAAAATCTTGAACTGGTGACTCATACAGAGTGGAAACTAGAGGTCCCTCAAACATGTCAACTTGTCGCTATTTTAGGGCAAACTTGGCCTTTTAATTAAAACCTGTCTACTCATCTTGACCATATTCACATCTGGTTCATGTCATTCCCAACCATTAATTCCCCTGCACGAGCATTTTTTTATCTTTGATTGTTGCTTGTTTTGTTGTTGCATTAAGTGTGAAATTCGTTTTCTATTTTATTAGATAATTGTACTTTTCGTATGGTTTTTTTTTAACAAAATTAAGACGATGAAGAAAACGGTCCTTATCGGTATGGTTGCAATACCTCGATTGGTGCTAGTTAGCCCGCTAAGTGCTATTTGATGATATTGCTTATGGAGCTTATAACGAGGATCCGAACCGAGATGAGTTATTGTGTCTGTCTGTTTCTACTGAAGAAAGCTATTGGTGATTATCACTTAAGTTACTTAACTAGGGAAATACTTTTTTTTTTTCAGAGAAAAAACTTTGCATTTTCTATACCAAACATGAAACCAGTCACTTATTACAATGTAGAATGCTCCTTACATCCATAATACAAACCAATCTCAAAGTATATGCCTACTGAGTCTTTGGTATCTCTGTTTACAGAAGTTTCACATCCCAACACCACTTCCAATTACAAAGGTTAAATATAACCCGGATATTGATCACATGTTTGCCAACCTTTTTTTTATCGATAGGTATCCCTAAATCAAATGAAAAACATACATACAGCATACATGCATACTTATATATATATATATATATATATATATATATATATATATATATATATATATATATATATATATATATATATATATATATATATATATATATATATGTTGAGTGAAAAAGTCTCGAACCAACAATAATTCTCAGCTAGCAGGTAGGATCCATGAAGGATTCACAGACACCACCAAAGAAAGCATATGTAGAGTAGAAAAAGTTTAGTGGCAGTCAACTACACGCTAATGATGACTAAAAGAGCACCGTGCTTGGAAGCTTTCGGTTCTTTATTCAACCTTCTTCAGCCAAGTAAAACGAAACAAGCTAAAAGGCACTATAAATACTCCAGTACATCAGAATTAAAAGGTAAAAGGTCAAAATGAAAAAGCACCCGGCAAGTAAGATTGTAAGACACGTTAAAACGATACAACGGTGTACCAGCCTACTACCACTTTGCTTGAATTTCTTATTAGAGGCTAATCATTTTTCAAGTACTAGCACTGGTAAAAGATATCCTATTTCAGATAGCGTTTCTTGTACTAGTAATAATGTTATTTATTTAGCCACCTGTTTACTATGTAACGTACAATATGTGGGATCTACTGCTACCTCCTTTAAAGTTCGCTTTCGCAACCACAAGTCGGACCTCATTAGAAATAAACCGAGGTGTGAGTTGTCAGTACATTTTAATTCTAAGCCTCACCATCTCGGCCAAATCCAGTTCATTATCATTGAAAAAATTCACAGTACCTCTAATGCGGACACAATTTTAACCAAAAGGGAAGCATATTGGATGGCGCAACTATGCACTATGCACCCATATGGTCTTAACAAGAGAAAAGACTTTAACTCCCGTAAAAGAGTCAGCTACTTCAGCTAATTACTTATCCTCCTTTCTGTACATTTTTTGACGTATTTCAGTTTATTTCTCCCCTTTTGGGTTTTATTTCGTTGTGACCTTGGTCCACATTCCCTTTGTTCTTATCCCTTTTGTATCTTTCTTTTACTTTTTACGCTTTACTGGTTTTTCTTCGGAGATTGGTAGTAGGCTGGTACACCGTTGTATCGTTTTAACGTGTCTTACAATCTTACTTGCCGGGTGCTTTTTTATTTTGACCTTTTACCTTTTAATCCTGATGTACTGGAGTATTTATAGTGCCTTTTAGCTTGTTTCGTTTTACTTGGCTGAAGAAGGTTGAATAAAGAACCGAAAGCTTCCAAGCACGGTGCTCTTTTAGTCATCATTAGCGTGTAGTTGACTGCCACTAAACTTTTTCTACTCTACATATATATATATATATATACATACATACATGCATACATACATACATACATACATACATACATACATACATACATACATACATACATACAAGTAACGTACAAGTAAAGTAAAGTACAAGGTATGGTTGCAATACCTCGATTGGTGCTAGTTAGCCCGCTAAATGCTGTTTGATGATATTGCTTATGGGGCTTATAACGAGGAGCCGAACCGAGAAGAGTTTTGTGTCTCCCATTTGGAAGAAAACCCAAATTCTCCCGAATGGGGAACAACAGTATCCGACACACTATATAGGCTTACTAGCATAATATAGACAATGTGTAGCAAGAATTAAGACCCTCAAGAACTTGCCTTTTTCTCAAAAACGGTGTGGTGGACTAGTTTACTGATTAGGACGTTTTCGGTAGCAATGGCAATACACCTACCGCAACTGCATTTAATTCCATTACAACTATAAACTTTGTAAGGGGGATCCGAAAATCATTAGCCACCGAAAATGTAATCACATCACTTGTGGAATTTTGGATAAAACTAATGGGCAAAATGGCAGCCCCCATGACCATACCTTTCTCCTGATCGGGGGATAACTAGATTCTACCACAAGGGTGGAATGTCCCAAACTGATTGGTATGCATAGTTCATCGGTATCGTACAGTCACACAGAATTGGTAGTTTACAGAGAGGGAACTTTGCAAACGTTTGCCCAACTTAGACGGTAGGCATTCAATTAATTTAAGTTTATTTATCGTACCGTGTGATAAGAATTACCACGATTCAGGGGCGGACTGAGCAGTCGGGCAACCAGGCACTGCCAGAGGGCCCACACAGATAGGGGGCCCACACTGTCATTCGGAAATTTTAATGAAAATCGGAAAATTCGGAAATCCAGGGTGAAGTGAGGGAAAGTTGATTCAGGTTGGGAAGGAGGAGGGCCCCATACCCATTTTCCCCGGGGGCCCAGTTCATTGTCAGTCCTCCTCTGCCACGATTATTCAATTGCTGCTGTTTAGAAGTTTCTAGGCTTAGCAGAGTAGCCTAACGTTGCATTATTGCCGTTTACAGGCGAGTACATGGGCTTCCCTTGTACTTGAACCTGAAGACATTTTTTCCTGAAGAAAGGTAAATAGGGCCTTCTGTACGCAGTAAGTGCATTATCATGCCGAATGTCATGCATGCACAGCTTGGGATTATGTGGAGAAAGAGACATTAATTTCAGTCCAAGGTTAAGCTGGAAAAGGGTTTTTTGAGCCAGAAGGTTGAAATTTCAAGCATCTTTTTCCTATTTGTATGTAAATATCTTTATTTGCATGTTAAGCTATTCATTCAATATAAAAACCAGCGTCCTGAACTCAAAAGTAGTCATGTGAAATATGCAGTTTGAGTCCCTACTTTTGCTTTCTTGTCCTATCGGGGTCATAACTCCGTTTGACAGTATTTTCAGGTTTTCTCCTACAGTGGGAGCTAACACGAAGGACTTTTCCTAAAACTGAAATGGTATTTGTCACAAGTTTGTTCACGGGAACTGACAGTATGCGGTAACTAGCGAAGACGATAGTGCTTAAGTATAAAATGACATACAATGACGTTTCACCCTAGGTAAAAAAGGACAATAAGTGTAAAGTCGAAGAATGTCGGACTGTTTCTGTACTACTTGTACTGCTGACTTTGTTTGAAGTTCCACCCATTCCCTCGTATAACCTGAAGGTGGAGAGTTGCGACCCCAAATTTGAATCTTAGAGTCGTATGATGTGTGAAAAACCTAGAGGTCTAATTATATTTTTGAGTCAATTGACGTAAAAGGTGAGAAGAAAAAGGTATTTTTGGTGTTATACGGTTATCCATGAGAGCCAAGGGCTACAGACTTTTAAAGAACTCACTTTGCCCGAAGACCTTGAAAGAACAATATCGCCCCAGACAGCCAGATCAATATTTTTGACTGCGGCAATTTTTTAGTGTATTACGCAGGGGGCACAAAGTCAGTTATGGTACAGACTTCTTCATCCACTGAAAGAGGCTCTTCAGCACCTGTAATTTCGGAGAGGTGGTGAGCCATGCGTTAGATGACTACCACCGCGCAACATATGGTGCTACCGTCCAAACAGAGAGTTGCTATTTGACAAATAGCACGTTTGTGCATTGGGTGCAAATAGCGACTCCCTGGTCCAAAGAATCTTCTTCTGTCGGAAGATGGCTCGTCACCCCTATGTGGAGCGTTGACTAAGATTGCCGACAGCAGGAAGAAACATAAGCCAAAGCATCAGTTATAATCAAAGAAGGGAACCAAAGTGTTTCAAGAGTAGCGAAAAACTACTCCTGACTATCCCATGCCATTGCAGGGCATATTTTGCGTAATATCACTTAATATTTCAAGAGCCAAGTTGCTCACCGATAACGTTCTTTTGAATCTGAATAGTGAAACTGCAAAGCGCGCGAAGCGCGCGAAAATTTTTGGTAGGCTTCCACAAAAAACATATGTAATCATTAAGAACAAAAAGAAAGAAAGAAAACTGTGGGGGTTGAAGACCGGTACGGGGATAACATACATTGTATCGAAACCACCTGGACTCGCTCACCAACTGACCCAACAGCATGAACACAGAACAGCAACTAGGCATTGCGGTTTGGGATGAAATTTACGACCTCTACATAAGCTGTGTACTCTGCCTACATGTTACTTGGTAAGATGGACAGGACTTGTGCTATCTAGCTGTGTGGAACGGAAATATTGAAGAAAATGGAGTGACCCTACAGCGCGCGTAGCATGCCGAAAATTTTGGATTCTTATTAGAGAAGTTGTCATCTTGAGAGCACGAAACCGGTAAACCGTCGGGGCGACTATAGCCTTCGGGGACTGCATGCTTTATCGTATCGACTTAGACTCCCCGACGAAACTGTAAAAATTCCCCGAGGGGGAGCATGGCCCTTCTTCCCCCTGCCCCCAAGAGGTGCCACCCCTGGAGGGGTTGCCCGCCTTCCTGGTGAAAATGACATTGACAACCAATACTTTTTCGGGATTTATTTATTTTGTTTCAAAATCAGGATAAGGATTCGAAAAAAGGCCTAGGGTTCAGTCCCCAAGGCATAATCTGTTGAAAAAAGAAAAATCCGGAACACTGTTTCCAGACGAGATGACATAATTAATATCCAAGGTTTTGATTGACTTTTCGGGGGCCTATTGCCAATGCGCCCTGCATAAAAAAAATATGCCGTCCGTTCTGCTGCAGATTCCACCGTCATTACTCATCCCCTAGGCCCAGATCCCTACCCCCTCCCACTCCGTCCAACCAACTTCCCATCCCTCCCTCCTCTCGCTTTTTTTCATTTTTTCTTTTCTTTTTTTTTCAACATCGCTCATTGCGTCCCCAAAATTTCTGTGGGGGCACTCTTCCCCCTGCCCCCCTCTGACTACGCCATGCACTGCAGGCAAATTTAAAACCTGAAACTACCCAAAAAGAGTAACAACCCTGTATTGAGAAAAGACTTAATGAAAAGGCATCAAGAGACTTGTAATAGTAAGAACAACAATTGACTTAAATGATTTCAACAAAGGTGAGCAGCTTCAACAAAAGCAAGTAAATTCAGCTATTCAACTGGTCCGTATACAAGGGTGCTTCAGACCCTTTATCAGCTGTGTAACTGATTTGACGGTATAGTATAAACCCTGGCAAATGGGAGGAAAGAGCTATCAAGGTTACCCTTCATGAAACATCATATTTATGAAGTTAACACCATTTGATCTTCGGTGACCCCTGAATGACCTTTGACCTCCACAAAAGCAATAACGCTCTTTTACTCAATATGGGGGCATTCTTATGCTAAGTATGAGCTCAACCATTGTTATCCCACTTAAAATATCATTTTTATAAGCAGTGTACAAGGTTTTCACCACTTGATCTGCGCTGATTTCAGATTACCTTTGATTTCTATCAAACACAATAGCTTTTATCTACTGACAATAATGCATCCACATGCTAATTATCAAAACTAGTTCCTGTCTTGAGAAATAAAATTTACAAGGTTTTCAGTTTTTAACCTCCAGTGACCTTTGACCTCCTCCCACAACAATAGAATTCTTCCTCTCAATATGACTAATATATCAAGTAGGAAAGGGATCCAGAGGTAAAACGATTACAAGCAATTTCCAAGATTTCCGTTGTCTCACCTCCGGGCCTCAGATCACCTTTGACATCTGCCATAAACAATAGGGTTCATCTGCTGACAATAACGCATCCACAGGCAAAGTATGAAAAGTGTCTATGCTCCCTACCTTGAGATATCATGTTTACAATATGTTTTATCTTTAGTGAACCCACATGACCTCCATCCTCTACCAAAAATATACGAATTCTTTCTCTCAGTATGACAAAATTATACCCTCAGTATGAAAATTTTCTACCATTCCTATCTTTAGATATTGTGTTTATTAAGGTTCTAGCTTATGACCTCTGACCTCTTACCAATAATAAAAGGGGTCTTTTTCTACGTATGATAAATACGCATAACATATGTGAATGGTGTCCATCATTCCTGTCTTGAAATATCGTGTTTACAAGCAATTTCTGAAGTTTTTGAAGTTTTAACCTCCTGTTACCTCAGATAACTTTTGACCTCTACTAATTCACATGCAAAGTATGAAAAAAATTAATGTTTCCCATCTTGAGATATCGTGTTTAAAAGGTTTTAGGTTTTTTACCTCTGGCAATCTGACATGACCTTTAACCTTAACCAAAAAGGGGTTCTTTCTCTAAATATCATTAATCCCTACACCAAGTATGAAAAGTATACATCATTCCTATCTTGAATTACCGTGTTTACAAGCTAAGCGGTTCCAAGCACACACTCATACACACACATACACACCCAATCGTGATTGCATCAGAGAGCTGCCTCTAAATAGCAGCTCCCTGATTGCATAGATTCCTTTTACCTCTGACAGGAAATAAAAACGATGGGGTTCAAATTCACAAGGACAATTCTGAAAACGTTCCCAGGAAAATTCAAGTTGTAGGCAAATATCATACGCAAGTTAAATATTATGGCACTGGACAGTGCTTGTCACTGTTTGTTATTGCAGGTAATGGTCTTGCCTGGTTAGGTTGGAGGCCGGTGATTTAACACGATCATCAATGAATTGGCAAGAGCTTATAACCTTGTGTCTGTAACCTCAAATGTCAATAACCAACGTCAAGCAAAGTTCATCGAGAGGTAATGTACTGGCAGAAAAATTAAGAACTGTCAGCTGGTCAGTTTAAGTGGTGTTCAAGCTTAGGCTTAAACCAAAAGTGACTCCTGCATTTTAAGAGACAAGACCACTGCAATTGGCTATTAAAAACAAGATTTCTGATGAATTGAACATATTAGTGAAAGATGTTACTTTTAGAGAAAGTAAGCTTTTCAGATTTAGCGCCTCCTATAGTTTCAATAATGAAAAGTGATGGAAGTGTAAGGGTATGTGGGGAAAACAGTGACAAAGTCACACTTAATCAAGTAATTCACCGACAGGAGTATCCTTGCCCTGACAAGGGTATTAGAACTCAGTTCCGGTCACACCTTCTCTAGACTTGACTTGTCAAATTCTTATTTATGTACAGAGATGGGCTAGATTCTGAGTCTTCAGAGCATGTCGCGATTAACACTCACATTTTGGGTTTGTTTCAGTATACCAGAGTAGCCTTTGGAATTAGTTCGACCCCTGCAACTTTTACCAATGTATGAATTAAATTTTTAAGTGGTTTAAGTGGGGGTGGTTGTCACAATTGTGACTGAGTAGAATGATGAAGAACATAAGGAATTTAGAACAAGTAGTTAACAATTCGATGAGTTTGGTTTGAAATTGAAAAAAGCAAAATGTTCACTTTTTCAAGACTCAACAGAACGAGGAGTATTACCATGATTTGGTGGTTTATGCGCGCACGGAATTCATTCGTCATCCTTAGTAATAGTTGAACCAAAGCATCAGGAGTTGAAATTTTTGACTGGTATGATAATTATAAAAAATGTAGGCATATGCCAAATTTATCATCCTTGTTGACGCTAATAACGCCAGCTCTTAAATCTAGACAGAATTCCGTTTGAACAAGAGATTTCCAAAAGGCAGTTGACAAGATCAAGCAAATCCTGAATTACTAAAAGTACTCGCTTATTTTAATCCTGCATAATAAATTAGCTGTTGATGTTTCTCCAAGAAGCATAGAAGCAGAAAATATAGATTCAACTCGGGGAAGTGAGAAATAAATTGATTCAAGGAAAATTAAATCACACAAATAACTCTCACATTGAGAAAGAGGCTTTCATAATGTGTCTGGTGTGCGAAGTTTCCTAACATTTTTGTTGAAATTGACACTTTTACTCTCTATTATCCACTGAAGTATTTGTTAGTGAACAATTAACCATTGACGTATTTGTTATCTTACTGTTTGTTGTAACTCTTGCTTTCGTTCTACTAGAATTTCACATCTTCTGAATGATAACAAAACGTCACATTATATCACAACTACATCACTTTACATCATCTCACCTCACTTTAACTTACCTCACATCACCTCCCCTCACATCATATCACCTCACCTCAAATTACCTCACCTCACCTCATCTAAAATTACCCCACTTCACCTCACCTCCCCTCACCAACACCTCACCTTACCTCATATCACCTCACCTCAAATTGTCTCACCTCACATCACACCACACCACATCACATCATATCATGAGATTTTATAATAGTATAGCAATAGTCTAATTGAAGATATTTTATTAAGAGTCTTTGGTACTCGAGGGTCCAAAGTAAAACGCAAAGCCCGTAATTTTCAGGTTAGGTTTTTCCACAACTTTCCTTACAGCTTCAATAACAACCATCTTTTCGGACACAGTGCTTAGGCTACATGATATCAAGAAAAACTGAACAGTTTTCACTGCTTACAATATCATCAAACGTTTAAGGCTTCAAGTAATAATAATTATGAAATACCTCCATCTATTACTGAGAACATTAAAAAGAGAATTAAAAGTGTGATGGCTTGCTATACGGTCATCATCGTGATCCATATATGTCACAAAGTAAACTTTTGAATTTCACTTGCGGATGATCGAAAAATTATCTCACTTTGGATGCTCACATTTTTCTAGTTTCACCAGGGAGCTCAAATCTCTAGATTATGAAACCGTGTAATGACAAGTACACTACCATAAAGATTAGTTTTATGGGTATAACACACTATAAACATCCTTAGGGACATTGCGTTTCTTTAACTTTCTTTGCTACAAAAAATAATAGTTCCAGGCCCTTCATAGCCACTAAGGGATGGCAATATCAATGGCACCATCAATGGCACCAGTGTATCATGTTGAGGTTTATAGGTGTTGAAATATTGGAAAAGCATAGGTAAAGGAAGCTAAAGGGTTGCTATCACATATGAACGTCTTACGAATAACTATGAGGAAATGGGGGAAAACACTGAATTGAGGCAATATACCCACAAAGTTGACGTCACAGACATCGGGAGGAAAAGTAGTGAAGATCTGAACTTGTTTGTTCAATTTCTGCACACTCTACTTCGTCAAGAGGATGCCATGTTTGTGTTGTTTCACTTTCTCGACATCTTCTTTTTGATTCCCTACCTAGGGCGTAAGAAATTAATGTTAACACTGGCGTGTGTTTGGTGTATGGTTGTCTGCATGGTGTGTGTGTTTGTGACGCTCGGCTTGTGAACACGATAACTCACAATAGGAACGGTTGACACTTTCATACTTGCACATGTATATGTATATGTATATGTATGTATATATATATATATATATATATATATATATATATATATATATATATATATATATATATATATATAAAACATATGTCTTATCGAGTATAAAAACGTTATGGTTTTGGTGGTGGTCAAGCGTTACATGGTACCACCGGAGGTCAAACGGTGAAAACCTCGTAAACACGATATATCATGGAAGGTAATCGTGATGGATCTCATAGTAAGGATGTGGAAGATCCAGTTTACGAAGCCTATCCTTTTTCATGGAGGTCAGGGTGATTTGAGATCATCTGAAGTGAAATTGTGACGAACAGGATATCTTAAGAAGGATGGCGTTGTGGGATCTCATACGTAGCACGAAGATGCTTTACATTACATTTCAACCCCTTTTAATTTTGGTAGATCTCAAAAGTCGTTTCGAGTCATCGAATGTATATATATATATATATATATATATATATATATATATATATACATATATATATATATATATATATATATATATATACACATATATACATACATACATATATACATATATATATATATATAGATATATACATATATATATATAGATATATACATATATATATATATAGATATATATATATACATATATATATATATACATATATATATATATATATATATATATATATATAATTGTGAAACTCGCTTAACACATTGTCAAGAAATGTAACTGGGAGGGATCTCTCACTTAGACACTTAGAATGTAGATGATCCCATTAAGTTCACGATGGATATTGTTTTGGTCAGAGGCAATAGTCTTTCGGTGTCAACTTGGAGGTCAAATTGAGAAAACCTTGGAAACATGATATCTCAAGAAAGATGACTTTGAGGGATCTCATACTTCGCATGTAGGTGCTTCACATTAATTTCGATTAACTTTTAGTTAGTTTGGTGAAGGTCAAGGGCCATTTGGGGTCACAAGAGGTCAGACTGAAATCTTGTAAGCATGATTTATTTCATGTACTATAAATAAAACATGTCAAGTTTTTTCATGCTGCCACCGCCCGGCAAAGCCGGACACCGCTAAGAATAAAAGAACTTAACATGGATTTTCTTTCGGCAAGGGGAATCGGAGAACGGATGTAATGATTTTGTTTTGCGGGCAATGGAAAATGATTGGCTCTTCATGACCAACACTCAATCATATTTGAGATTTGAAGATTCACGGCGCAGCACAGCTGATTAAAAAGCCAGTAGATAAAGCATTTTTCCTCACTTGGAGGCCTTCATTTACCCCGAAAACTGATTGAAGTTGTCTTTCAAATTTGGCAGTAATATCTGGACCCGTTGGAAGTTCCTGCCATGGAAAGCGAATGAACCGCAAGGAAAAGGAAACAGAAAAAAGATCGTTGAATAGCATAAACTCTCTATTTTAATCTAAGTAAGACACAGAAATGGAATATTCCTATCTACATCATACAACCTGAGGTCTTAGTTTAAGTTCGGGTCAGGCTGCCAGGGAGTCCACCTGACGTTCACTTAGCACCAGGGGCTGCGGTCTGTTAAAATTATTGGGGGGGGGGGGAGGGCACAAGCTTGAGTGAACACTGTGCATCCGGCCAGGAGAACAGGGGACCTCCACAGATCCCCTGCTGGGGTCCATCGGCGAAGCCCCTTGAAGCTAAGCGATTTGGTGCATTCTAGAGGACACAGATCACACATTTCTGATCTAAAGGCTCCCCAGCTGCCATTAATATGCTAATGTAACAATTATTTATATCAAAATGTGTGTAACAACATTTAGTTTTTCTACATACCTCTAAATATTGGGGCATTTGATATTATGTTCCCCCACTAAATTTTTGGGGATAGGACATGTCCCCCTGTCCCCCGTGATCGCCGCCCATCCCAAGCAATCTATCATCTAGATCGTAGATGAACACTGGAAAGAATACCTTCTCTTTACGGTTTGTGTATTTTCATTTTTCCAAGTCAGGAGGCATATCTCAAGCCAATCAAGTTACGCAGCCGCTAATCATAACTTTTAGTATGAAAAACAGAGAAATTGCACACAATTTTCTTTCTACTGGTGTTCATCCACCCCCCCCCCCAGTCTATGGGGAGATGCCTAGAGACTGGGGTGGATTGGAAGAGATTAGTATCGCACTTGCCTCGTTACACCGAGAACTTAGCAGAAAAAAGATACTGACAAATCTCGCCGATGTTGTCCACTATTGCTTGATATCGGGGTGTTCCTGAGCCTGTAAAGATACACAAATGCTAAACCAATTGCTTAAAAGCATGGTCTGGTGACCAAATTTGATCCTTTAAAAAAAGCAGAAAAATTTTCTGTGTTAGGCAGTGAAAACCCCATCTCAATAGCATCTTGCATTCGGAAGATACAAATTTTTGAAGAAATACTACATTTTCAGTTTTCCTAGTGCATGATGGGAAATCTGTGATGTCATCTGGGTAAATGGATTTGATGTAGCTTCTGTACTTCTTTATAATGTTGATATCACTATGTTGAATATTCCATAACTTTATTTGCTGTGCCATAGGTATGGAACAGTTTTTCATTACATCTACACGGAAAAACATCTAAACTTTCCAACAGTATCAAATTTCAAGGACAAACAAGGTAGCCAATTATACAGAATAACAAACGGAATCTGAGGCAATTTGCCCACTTTGGATCACGTTTTGTGACCTTGAGGAAACTTGGAGGTATTTCTTATTAAAAGTAACCAATCTTTAGAAAGAGATATCTTGAGTTAGGAATGGAGTTTTGATATGGGGTTTGGATGACATGTAATGAAAAATTTTTATCTTTCATATAAGACCCCTACAAAATGCCACCAGACAATGCCTTTAATTATGTTTCTGCCTTGCTCACATAATGAGAAGATGATCAATGCGCACGAGCTAGTGACGATCAGACTACAATAAAAAAGGAGGTGGCTTCATACTGAGAAACTTCCATACTTTCATTTGCCTAAGTATATTAGAATGGTGTAGTAATTATATAATCCGCCTCGTAACTATAGTATTTCTTGTGTTGCAATTGCTTACAATTTTGTCAGTGTCTAAGTACACATTGGTTTTTGGCGCTATCTAAATTGCAAGGATCGATTGATTGTTTGGACCAGTAGGCAAGGGCGGATCCAGCCCTTAGCTGAAGGGGGGGGGGGGCAGTTTGAAAAGGGGGGCGCCAACATCATGCAGGGGCCGCATACTCTTGAATTTGACCGACTACATTTCGGAGACCAACTCCCATTGCCATAGTTATATATAGCTATACGGTTCGAAATTCTGAGGACCTTTTTTTTTTTTTTTTTTTTTTTTTTTTACTTTTCGGGCAGTTTTTACTTAACTTTTAGGACGCAGGGGGCGCATTTTTCTTGTGTTGAGGGGCGCTAGACTGGTCATAGGGGGGCAGTTGACCCTAGTTGCCCCCCCCCCCCGGATCCGCCCTTGCCAGTAGGAGCCCCTGATTGGACAGAATAGTGGTCAGACGTCACCTAGAGCAGTTCTAGCCTGCGTAACTTGCTCCCTGTGGATTTCGCGGCAAGGGGCTGTCGTCTATCGTCTTGTAATATTTTGCAGAGAGAAGATCAACGAAAAATTTAGTCCGCTTCGCACGGTACCTTCCGTACTGCCCCAAGTCCACCATGTGCCAGAAGAACTATCGCTATAAACTTATAACGTAGCCGGTTCGATACCTTTAGCCTGTATATTGACCCGTCTCTCTATAAATACTGATGTTGCGTTTTGAATGCATCTGGGGATAGTTCATGTACGTAACAAACATGCATGGTTCGTGAAAGCACACGAACTACACCTGCTCTGCAGGGGTATTCGAGGTTCAGTTTGTGTCTCCATGAAACATAGTGTCTAACTTTTAAGCTGAAACTGTCACAACAGTTACAAACATTAGCGGCTCGCCATAGCGGCACGGGAGGCACTTTCTCCCCAAACGTTTGCAAAGCATGGTCTCCAATTCCCCCCCCCCCCCCACACACACACAAATAAAATATAAAATTCGAGATGGGTTAAGCCCTCCCTTTTCCTTGAGTGGGTTTAAAATTAAAGAGGTGAATAACTTTCTAATGCAATGCGAAGGTTAAACATTAATAAAGTGCTTTCAAAACATTTTTTTCGGCGCACTTTGCGTTTTCTAAGTTGCTTGTTTGCTACTGTATATACTTCAGACATCACAAATGGACCTGCCATTAGTGAGAGCTAAGGTAATCACGCTGTGATATTTGTAATCTGATTAGCTTAGGCATCACAATGTCATTTACCGAATGTAACGGTAATGCTGGAGTTAAATGCCCACAGGTTTGCAGACACTTCAGAGCTTTCGGGGTCATTAGAAACACAACCCAGTAGCCGTGTTGATTATCATCCACGACTAAAATCAGTTTTGCCCGGGTGTCACCTGGCCAGATTAGCATAAGTATCTGTGTACGAAAAGTTGTAACCGGCATGTAGCCTAAACGTATTGTGTTTCCCATAGAAGGAGAGGTTTCCCTTCCCTTGTCCAAACTGACAGCGCCGTTGGCCCACGAGCGGTCTTATGACTGTCAAATCGCCTGTTATAAGCAAAAGGTTCTCCACCACTGTGCTAACTAAGGTATACCGTTTCAATTGAAACACACCAAACAGTCAATCTAAGCTCAGTGTAATGAGATTTTTGACTAGTGGCCTTGCCTACGTAACAGGCTGTACGGCATATTCCTTGTTTAGCTGGTGGTTTGGGAAGCTGAGGAGCTGCTCCGGGGGTACTAGTGGCTTAGCTATTTGTATACAGGATGAGCCGTCGTTCTGAGTTAGGGGAATTCCCCTCTCCCTTTAAAAAATTCATTTCGGAATGGTACTGAGATTCAAAACAGTGCTACCATTTCATCGTTTTCAAGTGTCTTTATGCTCAAAATTTTCGTTGGTTTAAGAAAACAATCAAGAAAACCAACATTTTATGGCTTCTTGGCAAAGCTGAAACATATTGTGACACAATGGAAGAAACAAACAACAAAATATTTAAAGGTGGGGCTCATTTTATACAAATAGATCAAGCCGCTTTGCCCATTTCACCTGCCTCTTACTCCACCCCTGTGGATTAACCATCGGTTAATATGGTTGTATTTATTTTTAATGTAGTCAGCTCATGACTGACTGCCTGAAATGGTTTTTGAAGAGCTTTGAAAACTACATTGGGCATCGCTTCAAACATAATAATAACCATACTCCTATTGTACTATCCGGAGCTGAACAATAATATGTTGGGGGGGGGTCTTCCAAACCTCCCTGAATACGGACTTGAGTTTGCCCCCCCCAAAAAAAAAAAAAAAAAAATTCTTAGAGCCGCCTATGGTTACAAAAACAGTATTGAAAAATTTGTCGAGCAAAACTGAAATACGTTACCACTCGTAATGGTGTACTTCTTTTGTTGCTAATCGTTAACCGCACATCTTTGAAGTGTCAAGAAATAGTTCAACGTCTATTGCGACATAAATCTTTTATTTTAGACATCCTCTTACTTGTTGGAAATAATAATCGGCGCCGACGGTAGCAAACTAATATTAAAAAAAATTCCTCGGTTTTAAAAAGGAAGTGGTAATTCATCCACATCTACGAAACATAACACACGATTTGACACTATAGCTAATGGGCTGCGGATTCAAGATGGAACTGACCATTCAAAAATACAGTGCACTCGACAAGAAGCAAATCAAAAAGCTGTTACATGCCCCCAAAGCAACTCCCTGGCCTAATCAAAGAGACACCAACTCCTTGGAATCGTTTATTAATAAATGGGGCCTTCTTTCCACTTTCTCCACAGACCACACATTACACGAGTTCCCACCATTCTTACACTGAAGAAAAATGTACGGTCTTTTCTCACTGGCTGGTTGAGTTTGGCAAGGTGAATTTTAATAAGTTAAAACGAATCATTACATCATAAGAGTTGAGTACGTGGGTATACCTGTGTGAGTGTTTGTGTGCGTCTGTGCGAGTGCGTGTGTTTGCGCGTACGTGTGCGTCTATGCTTCCGTTTGTTTGCAGTTAAAGGCTGTGTAAACATGAACTGAGCGGTGTACCAGCAAGAAATACTGACACTATGCCAAAGTAATGGAGAAAATGAAAGAACGTGTTGCTAACCTGTTACATGAAGTATCCCTACAATGAGTCCAATGTAGAGTGCAGGCTTCAAACCAGATGAGGTCGAGGGTCGGGCGACCTCCTTCCGCCTAGAGAGAGTTTCAAATGGGGGCAATTCTTGGGCATAAATTTGCTTCATACCTACAAAATGTTGCACCCATTCATATCTAAGCACCTATCACCGTTCAAAAAAATTAGTTGTAAGCTTTACTTAGACGAAGTTCCACCCGGAGGACATCAATCATATTTGTAAATTTATTTAAATTTCCATATTTTAAGTCGAGTTCCTTCCGAATACCACCTTCTCTGTTAGAAAGTCTGCTTGCAGGCTTAGAATAAAGAGCTGTGCATGGTGATTTATAACAATCGATCAGAATTTCCATTTTTTTTTGACAGGACTGTCATGTTGACGCGGTCTCTGCAAGTTTTGATTCATGATAAAATTGTCAAAAAGTTACGAAAAGTAAGTAAACGCTTGTCAAACAAGTTCGCAAGCTTCACTCATTGGTTGTCTTTGAGCAGGGGTTGCCTGTGATTAATACTTAATTTTAAAAAGGGTCTGGTCAGAAATTTTTAATAAATAATTTTTTAAGGCTTAGTTACCCCATTATAACTGTTTCAGTTGTGTGTTAGATGTGCAGAATCAAGTTGACCATTTACCATCAAAATATGAGTAACATTTAACAGGTGTGATAAAAGTTCATGAAATTCATGAACCAATTCAATAAGCCCCTTAAAGAGTCTTCGGGACTGAGGATCGTGTAACTTTTCTGTACCAACTCCTCCAAATTCTGTTGACATATAACTAAGTTTAATGCATTAACAGTGTTCGAATGGAAACTATGACTAGATTGGGAGCCGTTCAGAGTATCTCCACGTGGTAACTTCATATATGTTTGGTGAAAGAAGTAGTAAGGGTGGGAAAGGGTGATGAAATCGTTTAAGACCACGGCAGAGTTTCATTAGCTGCAGCAGTTTATATAAGTCCCTGCTGCATGGGGTGTCAATTCCCTTCTAGATCTCAAGAATATTGAATACTAGCTACAACGTAAAATCTCTATGCATGTGTCGTTTTGCCAACGTTCGCATCGTCGCCAGTTTTTCCAAAGCTGCATTCATAACTGAACACAGGTTTATGTTTCACTACCTTATCAACTGGCTCACGATTTCACAACATACCCTAACATTCGGTGGTGACATCTCTCTCTAACAGTTGTGACATTAATGGTTTCATGTTCATTGAAACTCCCGTTTTGTGTCAAAGTAAAAATATACTTTGAAGGGATAGACATTCGAATTTTTTAACTTACAAGGAATCGAGTTGACTTCGGTTGGGTATAGCCATGAAAGATCATGTCAATATAGAGCTTGTATCATTGCTATTGTGGTGCAAAATATTACGTTTACTGACCTGCAAACATTCTTATGGCGTTAATATATAGCGTTATCATTAAATCCAAATTTGTAGAATATTCTACTAATCAGTAACAAACTCAAACGGCTCTTGTCATCATGATGCTAAACAATAAAATAAAAGTTTTCATCATTATACCAAACAATAAATCTAAAAATATAAACATCATTCTGGCTCAATTAAGTCAACATATGTTGCCTCGTGCTATTAACAACCTGACAGTTTTGACCATACAGGTTTTTACAGTGCAAGACTGTGTAGATTAATTCTTCGATACCTAAAATATCTACCAAAACAACCGTTTGTTTGCTATAGATAACCCTACCCTACTTCTATCACATTATTAACTGCAACAGGCACAAGCGCGGATCCAGGGGGCAACTGGGGCCCCCATGACCAATCTGGCGCCCCTAAATACAAGAAAAATGCGCCCCTCCTGTGTCCTCAGAAATTAAGAAAAACTGCCACTTGCTGGGACCCCCTTTTCAAACTGTCCAGAAATTTGGTGATTCCTAAAAAGGAGTTTGGAATACTTTTGAAAATTTTGGCAAACCGCAAACATACTTTATTTTTTAGATCATATGGAATACTTGTGCTTAGGTAAAGAACGGATAACATTTAGTATATGAACAGAAACAGCTTTCAATAACCTTGTAAAGGATAAATCTTGTTTCAACTTGAATAACGATGTGCCGCGATGTCAAATTGTCGGTATTTTAAGAAATTATAAAATTTGAACGCGGAAATGAGTAACCTATGAGTACCGTCAGAACGTATCTCTATTGCAGAGAAATAGTAAATTTATCGGAATTTTAATATTGGGGCGGCTTTTCTTGTGTGCTTGGAAACGGACACGAAGGGGACCAAGTCCCCAAAAATTCCGGAAGGAGAGACAAGAGAGCTTTTTAAGTACGTAGAAATAGGCACTGAGAAACTAAAGGAGAACCCAAACCCAAACAAAAACCCTGTCGGATCACAAACATAATGCCAAACAAACTATACATACCATGCAACAGGGAACAAAAGAGTCTTTGTTACTACTGAGATTCAGAAACTGCCACTGCAGCCAACCCCAAAACCACACCCTATTCCAACAACCACAAACCACCCCAAAACAAAGCCCCACCCGTCAACCACACGCCCAAAGGCTACCATACGCCCGAGGACGACACCACGCCCGAAGGCAGCAACACGCCCGAAGTCAACACCACGCCCAAAGGCAACATTACGCCAGATGGCAACACTACGCCAAGGCAACAGCACTTAAAAACCACTGGGCAAATACAGGTGCACCTTGCCCAAGGGTGCCCCGGAGGCAGTTGTGGAGGAGAGACAATGCCTATAGTTAGTTACATTTCTTATCACGTAACCAGAAAGTATAGCGTAGATAAAGAGTGGCTTTTAAGTTTTAGTAAACAAAATTGTACCTTACTACAACTCCTGGTATAGACCTTATGCTCTGACGTCATTCAACGTCATTTTGCATGCATAACAATGAAGCACACTGCACGCAGACTTCGCAAGCGCGTGAAGAAGACTTGCACACACAGACACATATCCGATTGATTGACAAATGAGCTGTCTGCATTTGTTGGTGTAAATTGCAATGATACGCGCTTGCCTGGAAACGAGGGAGAACTTTCTGCTCTGACGTCATATGTATAATATCTATGGGGTCGGTCGGTGACACTTCCCCATGACAACAATGTGTTGGAGTGAAAACAATGTATTGCGCGTATTCGGCACGAAGTGTAGTCCAGGGATTGTTTTGACTCCAGCCGTGTAGCGCGTAAAAGGTTCCCATATGGTCATATTGCAGTCAGTTATTGTTTTCACTCCAAAGTTGCTAGTGTTATGGAAAGACCCGGATGACCGACCGACCCCATAGGCTATCTCATCTGAGTCACTTCATCTCATTTGAAGCTAAGATTCGGCAGATGCCTGCTCCTAATCTATTTCTACATTACACTTGTTTCTAACCCGTACCACCTTATTACTTCTCGATGTCAGAAAGAAAAATGGAGGCCGGCGATGCAGCATTGACCGAGAGTAACATTTGGAAAAGAATGCTCGTGGATGTTTTAGCGCCGACAGGAATATTTCAGCAAGGTCTCATTAATCATTACGCAATTGGCACATATCAGTCTTCATTGGGAGGGATGACAAAACACATTAAGCCTACTATACCAGTAAATGGAGTTTATGATTCTTGGCTCTTGGTTTTGTGCCTTGGCCGTGCTAATTTTTGAAAGAAGAGGTTATATTCTTGGAACAGATTTGTGCAACAGGAAAAACACACTGTGTGCGGCAAATAATAGTTTTAACATAGACCCTTTTCCAAGGAGCAAGTATAGAGGATAATGAGATAGAATTTTGGTACGATACGTTTTTGGCCACAGTAAAATACAATTGACAAAAACGATGCATAGTAAAAATATATCCCATAATCCTTAGTAATTATTTGGAAAAGGGTCTGTGGACGAGGCAAAATATTTCACTCGGTATTTCCGTACGTCAATACTTCCCATGCCTACAGGTTTTCTGTTTTGGACCGTGCAAAATCTGTTTTCAGTTGATATTTTAGATACAGTTTGAGATTTAACTTACAACAAAAGCTATACAGCAGCCACAAACATAGGTGAGAAACCATTTTCCATAAAGAAAGGCTCATGTAGCCTTTTGCCTGCTGTGGAGACGCTCCCACAAAAATCCAGGGGGGGGGATTCCAATTCTTATTTGATTGTTTCCTCAATTGGTGCACACCTTATTTGGAAATCCTCTCCCTCTTTTGACTTTGGATGTACATTTATTCTCTCCTCTCTTGTTTATTTTCTAAGCTGCGATTCTTGTTAGATGTACAGGGGCTGTGGCATCCCCCAAACATATTTGGGAACAGCCCTACAGTTCTTAATACAATTGGTGATTGCACTTTGGATTGACATTCATTCCTCTATAGCTCAACTCTGGTTGGTCAATGACAATTAGTTGTGTTCCCAATGAAGCTTAAACACAGTTGTGTGTCAATATATCTTTGCGAAATTGAAATTCAAGTGCAGTGCAGGCTACTGTGGACCACTTCACGGGTCTTTTTGTTTGAATAGGGACTAGAAGTATACTTAGTGGGGAGGATTTTTACTGTTTTGGGGGTGAAATTGTAGAGCCTTTAAAGGAAATATTACGTTTAAAATGGACCAGAATGACATAAACTGAAAGTAGCTATAATCATTATTAAACCAGGGAGCATGCCTCTAGTGGCAGCTCCCTGATTAAACCAATCAGTCTAACAAGTAAACTTAAGCAGTAGCTTTATTCTTCCCAAATATAACGCATAACAACAGTTTCGGCTGTTGCATCATTTGAGATTTTGAAAGTTTGGGCCAACAAATTATTCTTACTGTGAGAACTGTATTTCTTGAAAAATAAAGCTATCAGCTGCATCATGTATTCTCTATCATTCTGTATCTATAAATCATGGTTTTCAAAATATGAAAATTCTCTGTGCCACAAATGCAGTATTTCCCTTTAAGCATGATGTGTATTTAGTGTCAATTCAGCTTGTTGCTTGCTAGATGTACTTTCCCTCCACTGCCCTCCCAGTTTTACGACGGGCAGTTCCCCCTGCTGCTCCCACTGTAAAATTTCTCATGGCATGACCTGGTTACTTAAGGAGAGTGTTTGACGGAAAAGAAAACCCGAGCAATTGATTTATGGTCCTTTTACTAGGAACGTGGGCATGAATAACGATATATCAGTAAAGCTAGACAGTTTAAGTACTTCTGTCTTCTGTCTGTTTCAGTTAACCACGAATATGCCTGTTACAAATGGTAAAACATGTTCAATCAGGCATTTATAAGTCAGCCATGGAAGTATTACCTCCAGGGTAGCAGGAAGCTGTGAAAGATGGAGAAACAACGCTTGTTCCTCCTTTGAAACTAGGTTTTTTGCCGACACTTAAACTTCGCATTGTCTGGTTCCTGAAATTCCTCTAAAACTTAGAGGGATTATGCAGTGAAAACAATTGTTGCCGTCTGCTACATCTGAATGAGCTCTTAGATGATTTCCCCCCATTGATATTACATTGCCAGTCGTCAAGGAGAGCAAAATTTATTTCAACTTGTGCCGCCAGGTGCCACGTTTTAAAAGGGTACAGTGTATCTTTTATTAATTTTTAAACATAGATACATTGTTCGCTATTTCAGGAACACACACCGGAAACGTTTGAAATGTCATCATCAACATTTAGACTCCCATTGTTTTCCAAACAGGTATATTCCTTTCTTAATGAAGGAATTAGAATAATAATGGAATTATGCACCTTAAGAGTGGGTGAACAGTCGTTTTGATCAGAATCGGTGAAAACGTTTCACATTTTCGGCTGCGCAGTTATGTTCAAAGCAGGATCTTGACAATGGTCTTTGTTACAGGATTACTGTGCTTTGAAAGGGGAAATCATCATTAAGAGGGAAAGTCAACAAAAGTCAAACAATAAGAACAAAGAGACCTGTCAATCAAATTTGGCTACCTGAAAAGGATTAAGTTATTCTCAAGTACATATTGTCTGACAGATTTGGTCGATGTTTCTCCATCTCTCACAGCTCCCTGGTACTAGTTCCATGAAGTCGAAGTACTACAGAAATTTGTGAAGGGGGGGGGGGGTGACTATTGAGCTGTGTCCTGGGGGAGGCTGAGGGTGTAAGGGGAGGGAGTGTTCACTCCACTTTAGATCAGTTTGTTTAATTATGCGTGCTCAGATGCAAAACGGTGCAATAATTGACAAATGTTTTGTCATATCAAGTTCAAGGCCTGTAACAGTACCACAAATTTGGACAGTTGTACGGATTTTTTTCCAGAAATCAGACAGAACTTCTTTTTTTCATCGGGAAATTTCCATCGTACATCTCCAGAAATTTGGAAGTTTCTAGATATAGCCTTATTAAGTGCCTTATGTTTCTCTCAAGTTTCTTTTATTTAACCTCATTATATTTACAAAATTGTCCCTTATAAATGGGTGCCACAGTTGATGGGGGGGGGGTGTGATTAGTCACCCTAGTCAACCCCGTGTATTATATCTGCCCATGTACTGTATTCCTTAGATATCGGATTAAGCATGTCTATTTAACTCAAAATGATCCGTTATCTGCAATGAAGAGAGATAACAGCAGAGCTGTATCTGAGTCCATTAACCCAGTTCCGGGTCAATTCCGATTCCACCATTTCGGACCAATTCTGGGCCCAGTACTCTTTAATTCCAAGCCAATTTCGATTCCAGGTCCCTCAAATTCCGGACAAATTCCCAGTCCCTCCATTTGACAATGTAGCATCTCATAAAAAATGCATTTCCTCCTATTTTGCAATCACACTAAATTAAAAGGGGCATTTTGTCAGGAGTCAGTTTCATACCTTGGCTCACCCTCCTATTTAGGTGACTGTATGTGACCATTGATGTGTTGAAATGTGCAATAATAACAATGTAGCCTTAAGTAACATTTATGAACTTTCAGTTTTGTGGACTCGGCTGGAATCGGCTCCAAGTCCAGGTCCCGAAGCAGCCCATTTCCAGGCCATTTCCGAATTCAGGACCTTCCATCCTGGGCAATTCCGAGTCAAACGAAAACCGGACTCCAGTCCAGGATCAAGTCCGAGTGCGGACTCGGACGTTACAACACTGGATAACCGTGTAGACTCTGCATAAGAATATTTAAATGCACCCAAGAAATATGACTTTTACTTTGCAATGGCATCTTCTAATTTCCCCATATACAACTATGTAGCCTATATGACACTGGAGATGTAACCTCGGAGACACTGAAACATTTCTGTGGTTCACCAAAATTTGGTTAATATTTGCAGCCTTGAAGGTATAAGGGTACACGATACATTTATCGTAGGCTTATAATCGACGAAGTAAAATTCTCAGGAGCTGTGGAGCGATAGGAGCAAGATCATCTTACATGACTTTGACTGGGACCGTATTTTCTCCCTAACTTTTACTCCCGAAAACCCCAATAGACCATATGCATATAACGTCACAGAAAAGAAAGTTCACCATGGGACAGAGGTAAGCGAGTATCATTACAACTTACACCAACACATTGAGACTGCTGATTTGTGTACCGGACGGATACGCGCGTAAGTTAACTACGCGTGACTGCCAAGTCTGCATCGTGGGTACACCGTGCTTCATTTTTGCCCTCTAACATGACGTCGCGTGATGTCATCTAAGGCCTATTTTGCAATATTTACATTTTCGTTTTCTACATAGAAATCTAGGCACAAATACTTACGGTACCTTTATAAATTACGTTTAGGTGACACAAAACAAGTTTTTTGTAAGGTGCATGATGAAACACTGGTGTATTTTATATTGGTCCTGTACTATCATATTCAAACCTTCTGGTATAAATTGTTTGATAAGTGTTTCAGAGAAGAATTTTGATTTCTCTCTGAATATGATTTGCTTCGGATTTTAGATACTTTGTTCTCTTAAAATTCTATTTTCTCTTGTAACTTAAAGGGGCTTATTGAGATGATAATGATTATTTTGTGACGAGTTTGAAGGAAATCATTTCATGACAATGCTTCTAATTAGCCTCATTACTCATGTACCACTTCCTATAGTTACCGAAAATGTGAGATTGTATTTTTTTTTTTTTTTTTTTGTGAACAGGGGTTGCATACGATTAACACCAAATGGTAAAAAGTGTCTGGTCACGTATTTGTAACAAATGATTTTAATCATTAATTACCCTGTCATTGCCATTTTAGTTGTGTATCAGATGGGCAGAATCTCTTAGTTTGACCATTGACTATCAAGATGTGAGTAAATTTCAACAGGTGTGAACAAAAAAATCATGAATTTAGTGAACCAACTCAATAAGCCCTTTTAAAAAGTCAGATACCTGACCCTGTTGTTTTTATTTATTAACTTAAATTCTTCATGGCGGTGGAGTATACCATTCTTAAGAAATAATTTTGCTCTTTGGGAAAACATTTAACTTGTTTTAAACAAAGTTTATTTCTAGGGTGAGGTAATTGAATCACTTAGTTACTTTCTTATGAACTTATTTGAGATGCTTAAGAATGCTCTCTAGAATTTTTGGAAGAAACCTTTTAGATTAAATACAAAAGAAAGTCAGACAGTAATTGAAAGGAATCCATTTTGTCAATTGAGAGGAAAGTTGACGTATTCACTCTAAAAAAAGATCTGGTCAAATTTGAACCGAATTTGATCAGAGGGGCACCGAACAGAAATCTGATCAAATATTTGACTAGATTTAGTTAGAAGTGATCAGAACTGGCTCATTTTGAACCGGATCTAGTCAATATGTAATATTATCGAGCAGGTAAAAGGTATGAAAACAACTATAATTAGAATGATTTATGAGGATCAGTGTCTGTTGCTTGTAAGCAATCTTTGAAATGAACATCGCTTGTGAGCAATCTTTGAAATGAACTTCTTAAACGGTACGTTGTGATTGTTTAATTTTTGGAAGATTGATTTAACTTGTCTTTCTTTTTTCATGAAAGGACGAAACTGAACAGATTAAATTTATCTTTAGGAGTAAAAGTTTACTGCTGTAGTACTGAAGTAGCTAGCGCATGAGGTATCCTACACACACGGTTGCTAAGCGGGATTATTAAAAATATAGCAGAATGAATGGCCAGCCTGTCTAAATACTGGATATGCATGAGTGTAAATGTTATAAAATATAATTACATTAAGTGATTTTGTGATCTCCCAAACTTTATTGATGCAAAACTTACGCCATTCATACGACAAAGAATTTGCATTAGTGAATATTGTAAACAATAAAGACAGATGCAAACTACAGACATGGATTAGTATATATATTATTTATATATATATATATATATATATATATATATATATATATATATATTAATATACTGAGTTGCTGATTTCTGATTTAGAAGACCAAGACTATTCAGTCCTGTAATGTATGATTTAATCTACATTATCCAAACAAGTTCGGCACGCTTCCGTTGTTCTGTACAAATAAAGTTGCAGCAATGAAAATTACTTTAAGGTTTTCAATAGAATGGTCGGGAAGATTAAAGTTCCCTACCAATGGGAATCCAAGAGCATAGTCACGGACTGACTGTTTGTGGATATTGAATCTTAGACGGAAGGAAGTCCCAGTTTCACCCACGTAAAGCTTGTCTTTACATAGATTACAATGGAAAATATAAAGAACATTACAGAAATTGCAATTAAGGTTAGGAGGAATGATGGGAAAATTTATGTTAGGAATGTTGATAAGTTCTTCAATCGTAATATGCTTGCAGATTTGGCAGCGTCTTTTGTTTCAGTAAGTGGTAAGACGTGGTCCGAGTTTGGTAATTTGGAGGAAGTAAGCAGTCTCCTGAAATTCGGGGGTTGGCGCCAGTGCTGTAGCGAGACAGGTCTCTAGACCGGAAATTGTCGGTCTCGAGTCCCTATGCAAACAGTGTTTAAAGCCCGTTGAGAGGCCCGTCTCGGTCTCGGATCCTCCGGTCTCGACTACAGCACTTGTTGACGCAGTCCTAGGAGAAGAAGGTCGGAAAAAGGCCCAAGAGGGCTGAATCGTCTTTGAGGAAGGCAAAAGTTTATTTTAAGGTACGTGGAAGATTGGGAATCAGAGGATGGTACTCAAGCACAATGGGTATACGCCTACTGTGGATTTTAATTTTATAAGATAGAAGGTCCTGGCGTTTGATTGAAGCACCTTTAAGCATACCTTGTTTGATAATGTGAATAGGGTAACCATTCGTTAGAAGGTAACCGGCAAGGAAAGAAACCGAATGATCGTAGTCAGCAGAGGTCAGAGCAAATTCGTTTGGTGCGAAGACATTTACAAGTACAAACTATTGACTTTTTAAGTTCCCAGGGTGGGCACTACCGAAATGTAACAAGAGATGTTTGTAAGTGGGTTTGCAGTATAGGGAAGTCGAGATAGTTACTGCTTCCAATTTTATCAATACGTCAAGGAACGTAATTTGAGTGTTAGAAACCTCAAAAGTAAACTTAATACTTTCATGGAAAGAGTTGACATGGTCTTTAAAGCGTTCAAGGGCATGGTCCAAATAAAAAATATTTTGATGCAGCGACAGTTATGTGACGGTTTTAAGGGGAAGCTAGATACTATTCCATGAAAATATTGGCATAACTCGGTGCCAGTTTTGTGCCAATGGCGGTACCTTTGATTTGATGGAAGAAGTTACCGTTAAAGTGAAATAATTGTTTTAAGGATAAAGTTAATAGTTTAAAGGCTCTCTAAGCTCACCCCAGACAGTACCAATGCTCTCTTCTAAGTTAACTTCAAGCCCCTCCTCCAATTTAAACCAAGCCTCCTGTCTATAGTAGCCTACATCTCTAAAAGTCTAAAGCTAGCCGTACACTACACGACTTTGCACACCGCAACTCAACTCGATCGTCAGGTCTCCAAGAGTCGTATAGTGTGCATGAGTTTAAGACTGCGATTGGCAGTTTTAAGATCAGTTTTAAGTCGGCGCCGACTTCAGTCGGCAAGAACCAACATGTTCGTTCTTCCCGACTGAAGTCGGCCCGACTAAAAACTGGTCCTAATAGTTCCAGTCGCAGTCATAAACTCATGCACATTATACGACTGTTGGAGATCCGACGGTCGAGTTGAGTTGCGGTGTGCACAGTCGTGTAGTGTACGGCTGGCTTAAGACAGAGCATGGAGCTACTAGGACAGAGCCACGGTAGCCTGCACTAGCACTGAGTTTAAACTGTTGGAGGCAATATTGCCAAGCACAGTGTGTTTGAGCTTAATAGGGAACACAACAGACTGTACAAGTCATTGTTGAGCAATCAACGTGAAACTGTATTGTTTGAAGGAATGTAGATCAAAGTGCAGCTATCAACTGTGTTTAGAACTCTGGTGATATTCCTAAATATGTTTTGGCATAGAGTTGCCAGCAATTCCCTGGTTTGGGGGATGCCATATCCCCTTTAAGAGAGTCCTATGAAAGCGTTTGATATAACGTGTGGTCAAGAACAAAGGTTCAGCATGCAAGCACGTCCTCTTTATGCGGAATATTAGTATACAAAGACGTGGCATCCATTGTAACAAGGAGAGCTTTCGTCTGTGGGCAGGGTAACTATTTTACAAATGCTTTTAAGAAAATACCTGAAATAATTGGTCTACCGTTAACTTTTACGGCATGAATCCTAGCTAGATCACAAATTTCAGGGCCTGACATATTGTCTTAATCTGGGGTGGAATAATTGAAATCATTGCTACGAAAAAAGTGGCTATGGAGTACCTTAGGTAGTTTGTAAATTTTTGATAGCGTGTAAAAATAACCTATTTTGGGTTTGAAGGGGGAGAAACCGTCTTACTGTACCAGTGATATGTCCTGAAAGTCCATTCAAAAGATCTTTAGTGATGGAATCAAAAAATGGGGATCGGGTCAAAATTAATACGAGAATAAAACTAAGTGTCCTTTTATTGGTCCTCGGCTTCTTCGATGTAGTCCTTGAAGGAACATTAATATGTTTTTTATTGTTACTTCGGAGTACACGTGGACCTCTTCTGTTTTGCTGTATATCTATGTATATGATTGTGTACAGACCTTGACCTAGGCCTTTAACAACCAAAAGCAATAGGGTTCTTCTTCTCAATACGATGCATTTACATCGCAAGTATGGTATGATAAGTAACAAAAAACAGAAACTGAATAACAAAAACTGAAAAAATAAGTGGTTGATGGGATTCAAACCAGGGTCGTGAGAATGCGAAACCAAGCCTTTTCTACTACAACATCAACACACACGTTAAATGGAAGCTTTTATTAATTATAATATGGTTGAAGCATTCTCCACACAAGTCGATCAGAAGGTAACTAAAATTGCAATTACTTACGAATTTACTAATGAGTTTTGCATGTGATAACATAGCCTTTATGTAGTTCTCTTTAATTTATCCGTGGAATGGTACAAACACTCAGCACTACCTTTTCAGTCGTTGGTCACGAAACGACACAGTTTGGAGCTCACTGTCTATTCTTGAGATTGATTTTACGTCTGGTGACCTCAGATGACCTTGCACTTCCGCCAAAAGAAATAGGGATCTTCTCTTAATATGACAGATCTATATACCAAGTCTGAAAATTATCCATCATTCCAATCTTGAAATATTGTGTTTATAATTTGGCTTTTTTTTACATCTGGTGTCCTCAAATGATCTCTGATCTCCACCAAAAGCAATGGGAACCTTTTTCGCGCAGTTTCAAATCTATTGTATACACCTTCTATGAAAAGTATCCATATCTTACCTATCTTGAGATAACGTGTTTTCAAGCAGCTTAAAAGTTTTTCGTATGGCGTTCTCAGATGACCGTTAATCTTTTCCTTGTTATATGATGCATCTACGTACCAAACATGGAAAGTTTCTATCATTCCTTTCCTGATATTAAGTGTTCAAAAGGCTTTGGCTTTTGATCTCTGGTGACCTTTAATGATCGCTGACCTTCCCTAAAAACAATAGGTTCTATCTCAATATGAAAAATCTATATGTCAAGTGTGAAAATATCCATCATTCACATCTTGGGATAACATGTTTACTAGCAATTTTCGAGATTTTCGTAGTTAATCTCCGGTGACCTCAGCTAACCTTTGTCCTCTACTAAAAAGTAAGGTTCATCTATAGATCATTACGTACACTTTCTAAACGTCATTACATTGATTTGTTTCGCCTTTGGCAAGGAATCAAAAAAGATTTCAACACAATAAATAATCAGTCTCAGTTTCAACTATAGGGCCGGTGCAAATGAAGGGAATAATTTCTTTTATCTACTCAACAAACGTAATAAACTTCTGTTTAAAGAGTAAGCTAATGTTAATGTTGCTGCATGCTTTAACTTCCCATGGTTAATTACATACAAGGAAAATTTTCTGCAACAAATAATTGTTAGAATAAGAAAGTACTTATATCACATGTTTACATGTGCACGAGCATGAAATTATTTCTTTATGTTGCATTCCTTTAATTTGAAATGTAGTTTTTTATCTTCATCTGTAATACCAGAGGGTTTACAGGCCAACCCTTCTACTGGGCCAATGTTACAGTCTGCTTTTACAGATATCGGTCACTTTAAAGCCCAATATTAGTCGATATCGTTCTGATATCGATATGTTACAATATAAGCACCTTTCACAGAACCAAAAGCTGTTAAAGTGTACTGTATATAACATCAATTAATGGCCCAACGGTGGGTCCATAAAGAAATTACATCAAGGTTGTCAGTTCGCATTATTTAGTTACTTTCTTATCACATAGAAGTTGTGATTGGTTAGTATATCTTTAATCAAGGTAATATTTCCGTAACCGAGATTTCACCAGTATAATGAAACCCATACGATACCGAAATCGAATGATGATAATCGATTCATTGCTTCCACAAATTCACCGGTGCCTTGGGAATCTACCACTGGTTGCGGGATTTCTTCCGTATAGACTGTAATAAGATAATCATAATGGGATCCGATATACCGGACTTCCTATTCCGCCCTGACCTCGGGGCTTCATTAGTAGTGCCCTCCTGTGTACTGCCCTTACAACACTCTTAAATTGAGTTAAAGCAACTTAAGGTTGTCACAAGAGGTATTGTTTGACTCATTTAGTCAATTGATATATCACATAAGTAACAAGTTTTGGTCTTTATGTTTAGATTGTGGAAAAGATGTTTATAGTTCACATTCCACCATTAGCAGGCCCGTAGTCAAGGGGGGGGGGCAGGGGGCGAAGCCTCCCTCTGAAATTTTTTAGCCCCCCCCCGAGAGTTTGAATCTTAGTATTGACTTAATACATTTGTACACATTTGGCCCCCTGAAATAATTTTCGCCCCCTGGAAAAATTTTTGCCCCCCTACAGTACCTTGTCTGGCTACGGGCCTGGCCATTAGTTATCTTCCAAGCGCACCATCAGTTCATTCTTTGTTTTCTGATGTATGGCTCCACGTATATAGGAGACGTTAGATATAAAAGGGAAATATTTCGTTTGTGACGGAAAATGTTCGTAGTTTACAAACCATGATGACTTAAATGAAAGGCAAATAGAAATAAGAGAGCTGGGTAACTTTATCTCTAAGAAATAGGCCTATGGTTCTCACTAAAGGAAATTCATTGCTCAGTGGTTATTGAATAATTCGTTAACCCGACCTTTCCAATTTTCAAATGATTCAAACTTCATAAGTCTTGTATGGTGTAATAATTCTTCTAAAGAAATACCACTGCCAGCGTTTATTATGAAAGGGTTAATAGTGATATAAGCTATTAAAGATATGTCGTAGTGACATCAAAGAGAGGTCTTTATGCTCAACACTTACACAAAAATATTCTAATGAGGGATCCGTTCGAAAAGTTCAATATCCTCAATAGTTTTCAATATTTACATCAAAAGTTTACCATATCTGAGATAAATCATAAGGAATTGCAAGAGTTGGTATTTTTCTTTAAACCAATAAATATCTGGTAATTACTTGCTGGTGCGCAGGGTGGCGTTAATTATCTCATAACTCTGCATGTAATGTGCAGGGAGATGACAACTCACCTAACATAAGAAATGTGAAGCTGTGTGTGAACGTCTGAGCGCGTGTTTGTGGGTGTGTGCGTGCGTGTGCACGTGTGAACAAGAGTGTGCCCGGCGCGAACTCCTCCTTAATCGCAAGTTCGATCTAATTCAAACCTGCTGGGTACGTACCTGACCATATCATATGAACTTGTGCATGCGTAATTTATGACGTCGTAGGTCAAAGTCAAATAAATAAAATGGCTTTTTGTAATTATCTGCCAATTTGTATTTTAGAAAAACTAATGAACCTCATGATGAGTTGGAACCGATAAGATAATTTTTAAATAACACTTTTTGGTTGCCAAGAGTGGGGTCTAAGGTCAGAATGTAGGTCAAAGGTCAAGTTGCCTAAATTTTGCGAAAAAGAGTGTCTGAAACTCTTCCTAAGCCGTAAGTCCGATCAAGTTCAAACTTGGGAAAACCTGACCATAAAAACTTCTGCATACATCATCGTTGACGTCATAGGTAAAAAATGAGAGGTCAAAGTTCAAATTAGCAGTATCGGTTTTTACTCATTATTCGCACAGGCTATCGTTAAGTTAGAAAAGATCTTCACACCGCATCATTTGTAGCGAGTAATTGGACATTTTTTGAAATATTATAATCTAGTTGCTAAAATTCGAGTAAATTTTAAATTACCTAAAAGTGGTCTTTGTTCATATTTGCATATCAGTATGTTGGGAAATTTGATTAAACCAGCTCATGTAGAGATTATGGGGGGGGGGGGTGAAATTCGAACCTCCATGGATTGCCTTCTTGTGTTGTTATTTTTCAAGGAGACAACTGTTACTTCCCAAACAAACCCCCAGGACAACCAATTTACACCTGTCTTTAACAGGAGGCTGAATAAGGTGAAGTATCCTGCGAGTGACACCTCCACCTACGTATTTTCATAGGTCATATGTGTTAATGTTGTAGATGTGAAACAGAAATAATCTGGAAGATGGGCGATTTGGATGGATTTTTAATAGAAAATGTTGCCCCTTTTCAACCAAAAACAATCAAAAACAACAAATTAAATAAAGAACTACCGTGGTTTTTATGGACGCCCATGACAGAATTGCTGAATTATTTGATTATTAAATAATTTGACGTTTTTCAAGCCGGAATATCTTACTCTAGCAGAGGTACCAAAAAATCGGTCATCCGTCTTTCTACGTCTATTATTGAAACGATTGATTGCGTGGGATATCGTTGTATATGCAAGGTTGTCACGAATACAAAGCAATTACGGGAATGATGGAGTTTTGTGTTCCAGGCACGTTTTTTTTACGGAGAAAGCTCGCAAAGAAATGCACTTTTTACGTCACAAAGTTGCAAGTTTACCTCCTTCAACTCGTGGCAGATACTGATCGAGAAAGTCTCTCACAAAGAATAAGGCAAGCTCGTTAAGTGTTCCTCATCAAAATTTTTATTATTATTAATTTTTATTTTTTATTAAAAGAATAAAAAAATTAATAATAATAAATAAAAAAATTTCAAAGCAGTTGAACCAGGGAGTTGCTATTTGACAAATAGCAACTCCCTGGTTGAATTCAAGCAGTGGTCGCTGTGGGGTAATGAAACCTAGCTTAGAACCCGTTGATGTCACGAAAACGTTCACTGTAGACAGAAAAAAAAACTGCCACTCGATGTGCGTGCATGTGTGCAAACAATCGCGGAATCGGACTATTTGTACAGCAAAATTTCTGGCATGCATCATAAGTCTTTAACTATGGAACTCTCTTAGCAATCAGTACCGTGGAGTATTAATTGGTCAAGGTTAATGTGGGAACTCCGGTCCCCGAAAGCGTAGTACACACTGGGCACAGCGCGTCACTTTTGATGGCATCCTATAAAGGTTATGCACGTGACGTCAGTGCGTTTTGCTGGATGGAACTGATCATGCGCAGTAAGTGTGTTACCGATACGCGCGCACGATAGCACCAAGTAACAATTGTTGCACAATGTACGCCTGGATGGAAAAATAGAGAAACGCGCGACACAGTGACGTCGGTGCATAACCTCTATACCCCTATGACCTATGAACCATGCAAAGAGACTGCACATGCGTAGTAACAACTCTGAATGGCATATTAACACTGCGTAAATATCAAATTGGCTAATAATTCGTAAAGAGTGCTTCAATAAGAGCCAACTTTTTACCCTTGATATTAATATTAGGTAATTATGGGAACTTCACTAAAGGTTATCTATGCAGTCTCGAAAGTATACTTCTTTTTATAGTAATTTACATTTTTTTTTAAGTTTTAATGATTTTGGTAAGCGAAAAAAGGCAAAATCATTTAACTTTTCATTAAATGTTGAAGTCTTTTGTATAGGTTGGTATACTCCCGAATTTACAAAAATGTATCAATGACATTGTTTTATGCCACCGGTGATCAATAGTAGGGCCCATTAGCCGCACGCAACCTACGAGATTTTCTCCGGCCCGCTGGATGCTTTCACAACAATATCAGTACGACCTGTCAGTGTATTTTAAAGTGTCCTCTTGCATGATGTCTGTGGACAAAGATGAATTTTGATCGATAAAAATATGGCAATGGATTCTTTCATGCCGCAGTTGAGTAGATGCATCTCTAAGTGTTGCTCCCCATGACTTGAGAACATAATTTCAAGATGGTCCTTATTTCGTACCGAAAGTTGTTTTATGCTGACCGACAATATAATTTTATCCTTGGAGGTTACAAACATTCAACTCTCCTTTTTTTTGTTGGCCACGAAACGACGAAATGTGGAGGTGCGGGCCACTGACTATTCTTGAGGTATCGTGTTTACGAGCAGTTTACAAGGTTTTCTTTTATATCCACCATAACAATACGTTTTTTTTTCTCGCAATATGACAAATCCATATGTGAAGTGTTAAAAGTGTCCACCATTCCAATCTTAAGTATCGTGTTCACAATTAGGTTTTCGGTTTTGACTTCTGTTGACTTCGAATGAGCTCTGACCTTCTTTAAAAACAACGGGGTTCTTTCTCTCAAAATGAAACATCTATATGCCAAGTGTAAAACGTATCCATTATTCGTATCTTGAGGTAACTTGTTTACAAACAATTTTCTCGGTTTACTTGGTTTCACCTCGGGTGACTTCAGATATGGTAACCTTTGTATTATACCAAAAACAATAGGCTTCATTAACTGACAATTACGTATCCACGTTCTAAGTATGAAAAGTATACTAGCTTTCTACCTTGAGATACCGTGTTTACAATGTTATAGTTTTTTACCTCTCGTGACCTCAAATGACCTTTGACCTGCAACAAAAGCAACAGGATCGTTTTCTTGATATGATAAATTTATATACTAAGTATGAAAAGTATCCATCATCGCTATATTGAGATTCGTGTTTACAAGGTTAAGTTTAACAAACACACACATACATCTACATACATTCACCAGCGTCATTGTATAGATTCCTTTCGCCTTCGTAAAGGAATAAAAAAGAACATTGGTAAGATATGCTACGTCGAAATTGGCCCGGAATGATCTCAAATGAAATCGGGACTCTGAATAGGGATGGGCGGACTCGGATGCAGTCATGCAGCCCCGAGAGATGGCTTTGAATATTATCGAGGCCCTTTTCAACCGGGCCACTTTTATATGGAATGCGACGTTGTTCTCTTGGAACTACCCTTTCGTGCCAAAAACATTCCTCTTAAAGGTCTAGTGACATGAAAATCAAATAGTTAGTAATTTGATGTAAAAAGTATTAAAAATCTAGAAAAAGTCGCAGTTCCCATCAAAATCCATCAAATATTGACCGTTTTACAGGGTAATTTCTATTTCACACTTGTGTCATGAATAAACATGAGCTGAATATGTAAATTTGTGACATCGAAAGATTAACATACCGAATATGGCTAATGCTAGCCTCTGTATTTTCAACCTTCATTTCAAGGACACTTGTTGCATTGTTATCCCTGGAGGAATTTACTATGGAAGTTAAAATTGTTTCCTTGAAAAAATATTGATATCACTCACCAAACTGTAAACTATCTGATCAGTAATTATGAAATAATTTATACACGGTTTTAAAAAGAAATCTTAACACTGTGCAACACTCCACATAATTACTCTTTGCCTAGGCAATGAGTTACTTCAGAAATCATCAAACTTTAAAGGGATAAAAGATATTGAAATAATTCCAACGGATCTTTCATTGGGGAACTTTATTCTTTAACTGCCAAGTAAAATCAGCTCTCTTTTTTGTGACATGTCACGATAACTTCAACACTTGAGATGGACAAGCAATCCGTATGGTCCATAGAAGGCCCCATGAAAAACCGCCGAAGCCTAGGTGTCCTTTAAAGTGTGGGCTATTTGCAATCCTCTGGACGTTTATATAATCAAGCTCTCGTCAAATATCTTGGGAGCCTCTTGCCAATCAACAAAACACTTTGTCGTAGTTTAAACTATTAGATGACTATCGACGCTCCACATGTGGAAAGGGGATTTGATTGGAATTAAGGGTTCTAAATAATTTTCAACGAGATAATACCATCCGTGAAAGTTGTCCTATCAAACACCAGCCGTGCCTTATAGTCGTATGTAGAAGTGTGGCGCAAATTGTGGCAAAATTAGTATTTTTTTGAACAGTTATAGATTTTCTTAACTTCATTTTTCTCTGTTAAAGTTTGGACTGGTAATACCAGCAAAAGCTATGCCATAAGCGTTACAAAACGATTTTAAATCCAAAATCTCCCTTCGTCTTCCCTTACTGATATTTTATGGATAATTTGTTGAACAATTATCCGAACTTTGAATTAAACAACCCACTTCTTATTCTGAAAAGAAACGGCACAACAGTAATCATACACGTTCTAACTTTTACTTCGTACAAATTATTTGTTGATGCTCACGTTTCAAAGTTTCATTTCCTCCAAGATTGATCTTGTAGTTCCTTTCATGTCGATAAAGTGAAAATTAAGGTTAAATATTTTTCAAAGAAATTGCAAGATGTGCATGAGTTTTTGTAGAGAAAATGTATTTTTGAAGATTTCATCGCCATTATCAACTTCTAAATCATCGATCATGCCAAAGAAAACCTTCGTAAATATTTCCATGAATTTTAATCAATGAAATTATGCAAAGTTATTGAAACCATTCACGTTAACCAAAGAGCATAACATTTTACTTTTTGGTTTTTATTCGTCGATTCATTATAATTTCGTCAGGTAAGGAAGTTTACTCACTTATTAGTCATTGAACTGTGACTTTTCAATATCAAACCCCGTAACAGATTGTCAGTTCTCGACTGTCTCTGTTTGATGTTCTTTATTCTTTTGAAATGAAATAAAAGAACCATTTCTCAAATTTCAAGATTCGTTTAAGAAAGTTAACATGAAGAGCCTGCATCCTTTCTTCAACATTTAATGACACTTTAATTAAAGTGTAAATTATTCAAAAAGCCGTGGATATTGTGTCTGCTGGAAAATTAATTGTGATTGATGAGAAGTGATTGTCTTTTGAAATAAAACCAGTCAACCAGTACCAAGCGGAAGGCAAACGTCAATAGGATCCCGAGATAGAGAAGTTTCCGCGACGTTTATAGGGCTGGTGTGTCAAGTAGAGTGCTATGTTCAAATCGATGTTAGGTTATTCTAGCAGGGAGGTGTTAAGAAGGCGACAATTCTTTATACTCTTTGAAGCAATTTTCATTTCCCACGGTAATCTTGCTTTTCTTCTCAAAATTCTATCAAATTACCTAGATCAATTGGGATCAGTCATGCATTGTCAAAATGACAATGAGAAGACACACCCCTTACTTTGAACTCGCTGACTTTTCGTTGCCAGCCAAAATGCAAAACCATGAAATTTTGACCTTACGTCGTTATTCGTCCCACTAAATATCATTTTCTATAAAATCCGGGGAGAAGTTCTTCACGACTTACCAGGGTTGGGTTTTTGCCGGAAAAAAACTGTTTTTACCGGGACAGCGGTAGAAACGGGTAATAACTGGTAATAAGTGGTTATTACCGGTAAAAACCGGGAGATAATGAAAAAAAACCTCTTCTGGCGATCAGGAGAGTACAGTTGTTGTACACGATTGCACATGATGAATAGACCAGTTGAGATAAAATTATTTTATTTTCCTTTAAACTTTCTATTTTGCTTAAAAAGTTATTACTTACTAAGAACTTACTTTTCGAATATGTTTCTTAATGATGGGAAAACTTGCTAAAAACTGAGAGAAATGTATAGGCTTCAACAATGTTCATAGCAGATGACTTGTCAACATCGTGGGGGCAGAATTGAGGTAGATTATTTAAGCGTTTATTGCCAGTAGTTTTACTGAAAATCCTGATCTAAGTTTGGTCATTGGCGGAAACAAACCTCACTTCAAAGCATGTATGCACGATGGCTTTTGTCTCGGGATAATTTGGAAAAGAAAGGAGGAGATTAACATTAAAAGTGTACAGTCAGCAGAGACTTAACAATAAGAATAAAGAGGCCTGTCAATCAAACGGAAGTGCCTAAAAAAGAATTAAATCATTTTCAAGTACATATTGTCTGACAGGTTTCGTAGTTGTATCTCCTTCTAACACCTCCCTGATTCTAGTACACGCAAAATACCTTCTTTCAAATTTAACACGTGGAAAACTCAAGCTTAAAGTGGACTTAAAGTCTAGAATTACAAGAATATATACTTTAGAGTTTGAAATATGAATTTCATTCATCCAACTCCCATTTTCATAGCTTATTCCGTTGCTGAGATATAAAATATTGAAATTTATTCACGTTACTAGAAATAAGTGTCTTGGATATATTCGTACCCGGGTCGGCAGAATAAGAAACCGAAAACTTTCCACTTTACCATCAACAAACACATATTAAATATGGCCAGCCCTTAAAATGTAAACTTTGGTAACGCTTGGCAAACTATATATATATTCAGAAAATTGTTTCATTCCAACGTCTGCTTAGTACATGCACAGATAGTGTGGCTACTGAATTTTATTGTCTGCTTAAATCGACTAGTCCGCTACAATCTGGGTCACTCCACAGAGCTTACTTACAGCTAGTGTGCGTCATCACTAGCAGCATAGGGGTAGGAAGCGGGGACTGGGGGGGGCTTTAGCCCCCTGTCAAAAATGTAGTGGGCGGAAGGGTGCTTATTCTTCCGCCCCTTCAATCCAAGAACGAAAACCCCTTCTTTGTTTCCTGTGTAAAAAATGTCAAAAATTTGCAGTACTTTCCTTAAAATTTTCCCAAGTGTAGCACCAGATTGCATCTAACAGTCTAAGGACCCTCAAATATTCAAAATCCCCAAAGGGACACCCCTCCCCCACGACGGCTGTTAGAAACATGAAACAATGTTCAATCCCCCAGTCTCGAATAGCTTCCTACGTCTATGACTAGCAGGGGTGGATCCAGGATTTTGAGAAAGGGGGGCGCACACATCGTCGGGAAGGCCGACGAGCAAAAAGAAAAAAAAAGGGGTCTTCAAAATTTTGAAGACCTTTTTTCGGTTTTTCGCATCTGGGAAGCATATTTTCCATATCTCTTTGCTCATTTTTTCATATCGCTGGTGAAAAAATCATTGGTCATCGAAAAGGGGGGGCATGCGCCGGGTGCGCCCCCTTCTGGATCCGCGCCTGACTAGCAGCAATTAGGTGATCGAAAATCTCTGCCGTTGGAAGGGACAGGAGCGTTTTGAGGCTGTATATTACGATATGTAGTTCCCTGTTATTTTGACAGAGGTCAGAGGTCATGTTGACGTCACCAGGGGTCAAAACCGAAAACCTTGTAAACACGATGCTTCAAAATAGTAATGATAGAACACCCAGCACCGCCTGGCACAGCAGGACACTGCCCAACACCACCTGGCACCCACGCCCTCCCACCACCACCGCCACCTCTTGGCCATTCAGAACGAAGAAAAGCTTGACAAGGGCTACTACTATTTTCGCTAGGAATCATCAGAAATGGACGTTCTGGTTGTCAATCAACTCGTGATAATATATATTCCACAGTTTCAATGGCCATTGCCGAAAGTCTAACAAAAGCTGATCTTCCAAGAGTACAGCACTTAAAATATTAGTATGCAAACCTCATGGTTACAAGTATACCGGCACAGTATTACATTACTCTCATACTTAAAGGGCATGCAACATATCTTACCCTAGGGGGTAGTAAATCTCTCTACTAAGCTTACACCTGTCTTCTGCACCTCCCAGACAAAGCTGCAGTAGCTTGTACTGAGTTTAAAATTACTTGATGCTACATCTACACAAACATATGCGAGCTGTGTTTCATGTATTGTGTGCACTGTCCAAGTCACTATTGATTAACGAGAGTGATGCTACTGTTTGGATTTTTTTGTCAATTAAAGTATAATAACCAATTCTTAACAAAGTTATATTAATATTCCTATGTTTAAATGATGCAACAGTTCCTTTAAAGGGCAGATGCAGGAACCACAATTGAAATTAGTATACCGCGATATCTTTATTTGTGTATGGCTCGTCTCAATTGTGTGACAATAGTTTTGTTGCTGATCTTTTATGTCCATGCAGAGTAATCCTTGTCATATCTTTAAAGGCCCATATTCCTCGTTCCAGACACGCAGTTAAAATTTTCGCAACTAAGTTTACTCCTAGCCCCTCCATTTAATTTAAAAATAACATTGTCAGTAAATCTCAGACGTTATAAAGCATGGTTAAATCCTAAAAACCATGTTCTGCAAAGTGCTCTAAAGTATATAAATCATTTTAAATCATTGACCAATCAGCAAAGCGTATATATTTTTAAAGGGTAGTCTATTTGAATTTGTCCACTTTTCGTGTCAAGCATAGTGATGTCACCGTGTCATGAATTCTGGTTGCCCCAAACCTAAAGTAAATTTATGTTAATGAGTGTTTTCCTTTAATACGCAATGTCCAGAAACATCATGCAAGATATTTGTAAAGAAAATAAGGGGAGATCTGTGGCATTGCACTGATGTTTTAAAATGAGCTCTGACGACTTCCAATTCCTTTAGATTCCTTCTGCCTTCAACAAAAAATAAAAAAAAAATGAATCTCATTGGTCCATCTCCCGTTTTCACTGAGGACATTCGTGTGCTTACATACCAAATTTTGAAGTTTCTCCACTCACTTTTAAATGAAAGGTTACACAATAAGTTGTGATGTCACTCTTGTACTAATCAGATAACCGCCTTTGTTTTTCTTTGTTTTTGCTAAACCTCTGCACTCTCTTCCTGAATGTGATTGCTTTCTAATGGTCATAGACTTGCACAAATTATTGTGCAATCAAATATTTGATATGAAGTGATGTAAATTTCGACACGTTTTCCATGCAGCAACTGAACAAGCTGCAAACAAGCGAACTAGACCAACAAAATTAATTTTCAACCTTTCTAAGAGATATTCTTGTGTTTCTTGATTCCTGTACACACTTTCTTGGTTTGTTAGCCTTTAACCGAAAAGAGATACTTTTTCCCAACATTTATGGATTAAAACCTTTTTAGGACTGAACGAAAGATCCAACTGGAGTTATAAATTTGGAGTACAACACCAAACGCACTTTTGATGCCAATCATGATATTAATCACAGACAGAAAACGGAGATGATGTGAAAAAAGTATGAAGGAAGCAATTTATGTCAAGAGAGAACAACCCTCCCTTAATGGAGGGGCTTTGTCACAATTCTGCAATTTCATAGTAAAGATTTCTTAGGGATTTACCACAAGTTTGGGACACCATAAGACATCACTAATCTTTATTACACAGCTCACTGACCGAAAGTTTCAAGAACATCAGTCGGTCCTAGCTTCTAGTTTTGGAAAAGACGTGATACTGTATCCATCCTAAAACAAGTTAATTCAAAGTCTCAGATTTATTATTCGTTGTCAATTTTACCAGAAAGATCTTATTGACATTTCAAATATTCATCGATGAAGAGAAACATAATGTGGGTGCTTATTTATCTTGTAGATGTCAGGACACAGTTTCCTACTCCATACCATAGATTAAGTTCTAAATAGAGGTACTTAGCTCATCACTTGAAAGTTCGAGGCTAGCTTTGATTCTAACCTACATTTCATGTTTACCGACCGGTGGCATTTTCAGCAACAAGAAAGTTTGTGTAAGAGAGAAATCGTCCGTCCTTTTAACTTGCTCACATAGCAATTGGCATAAAGAAAGGGAAGAACAAACGCTCTCAAAAATACCCTGATTAGATTTAACCATCACAGCCACTGGGTATCTTTCATTTCTTGGATAAAAATATATCTATAGTATTCGACAATGTTAACATTACCTGGTTAAATTTATGACTCGTTTAAACTGCCGCGCCAAACATTTAATCAGTGTTTCGTGGTTGCATAATCGGTGACCGCAATAATGGTTGAATTTAAAAAAATGCTTTTAGTGTGTACACTAATGCATCTTTCCAATCAAACATTTCCATTTTTTGAAAGATATTGTGTAAATTTAAGGAACCGTTGCATCAAAAAAAAAAAAATTTAGGACACCCGGGCATCTTGGTTCATTGTGAGTGACTGCTCTTTACTGACAAAAATTCAAAACAACAGATTCCTTGTGATTGGTTATTATGACATGTGGAAATCAGTAGTCGGTGCCGAGTGCATAGCACAAAGTTTACACATAGTAGCATTGAATAATTTAAACTCAGTACACACTATTGGGACTTTGCAAGGTGCACTGGAGAGGTGTTTTAGCTCGACTACACAGGACGTGCTTTTAAGATACGTACGACTGCTGAATGTTCTTTCATTTTTGGCATTGTGTTAAAATTACTGGCATTTCGTGTATTGTGCATGGATTTAGTTTACTCTAGGTCAACATGTTGTCGAAATTTAGTTTTTAATGATACATTCATATTTTGTAATTTTTTAACTTTTGATGTCAGGAGAGGTCATTATTGAAAGGCGTAAAAATGTTGACTGTTTCTTCCAATTTAGCTCAAATTTGCTGCAAGTTTGTTTGATTACTAGTTCTAAGGTGCTGAACCAATCTTATATTGTAGGATTACAGTTTTTTGGCTGCTCAATTAGCTACACTCAAGTGCTTATGGGGTTTTGGGCCGATTTAAAACATCGCCCTTAAAGTGCTTTCAACCATAGTCCTGTGTTGATAGTTTTTAGATCAGATGGTTTTCATTATACATGTTAATATGCATAAATTTCCAACAGGGATTTACATTGAGAGCAATTTTGTTGAAGACTAACATTAAACAGAATGAGCTTTTAAAAGATGGAAAATATTGGTTTTTGAGAACCAAACAATCCATTCTAAATACTATTTTTCAAGATCACACAACAATTATTAGTTGAATAACGGTATATTTATTCAAAATAAAAAACAAAAATACTGTAAATAAATAGATGTAATTGGATGTAAATTTACAGCTAGGTAGGCGGGGATGGCGTAAAAGACTTATTTTAGTATTTGGTGGAATAGTTTAAGATGCAAATCTTTATTGTCTTAACATGGAATTATGAATAATGGACAAATGCACTTATACAACAAAAGAAAACCTCTAGTCATTTATGGGATTTTAAAATAAGTGCCTGCAAAGCCTGATAGAGCGGAAAGGAAAAGGGCATAGGGTTTTAAGGGCTTATCCTTGAGGTCGTGCTGGGGGTGCGCGGATCCAGGGTGAAAAAAGAAAAGAAAAGGTTGCTACACTCTCACAAGACACTGTACTAGACGTTTGTCAAAACTGAAGTCACGACTCAAGATTTAAAAAAATCATGCATACGTGGATGGATTCGATGTAACTGGATATGTTGCTGCATTTTAAACGCAATATTGCCCTTTAAGGGAAAATGCATTCAACCAAATTCGAATTACTATACCCTTGTTTCCTTATTGATGGACGGAGCCTCTGAATGACGTAACAATGATTTATTTGTTAATGTATGTAGAGTAACTCCTTGCATTTCCTTGTATTATACACTTTGTACTGAAGTGAAGTGAAAGATGGAAATAAGACAAAAGGAGGAAATTTGTAGGATTTGACTGATGATTCCTAATAAATTTAGCACGATGGGCGACTGCTTTCTACCTTAATTTGATTGTGCATAATTCAAAATCGCTAAATTGGTAAATTGTTACTTTTACTAGTTTTGACTTTGTGTGTACAGTTCAGGTGAGGTATTAAACTCAAAGACAGAGCAGACCTTATGCATAGGATTGAGGTCACAGAGGAGAAAGTGCTTCCTCGTCTGGAGGAAAATCGCGTATCACTGCAAGTTACACCAATAAATGCTGACAGCTGCAAACGTATATGAGAGTAAGTCTATTACACACGCGTGCGAAATCTACGCAGTTCGTGCACGTGTGCTTTATTCTCCAAAATGATGTCAGTGTGACGTCAGTGCATATGGTCTATGAACAGACTCAACATCTTCCACATAAATGTACTTCAGAGTTCCTTGCATTGACAACGGTCTTAGGTGTTGGGGTTGGTAACATGATATACTCCACTAGGATAATAACATGATGAGGTGTGAAAAAGTTATTTAAGCGCAATCAGTACTTACAATATATGACAGTATGCAAGGCTATAGATAGTTCTCAGTGACGTCACAGCTAGGGGTTAGCAACCGCCATGTCTGAGGGCAAGCCTGTACACACATGCCGGGGTTGCCCTCAGACATGGCTGAAATAATACACGTGAAAAGCTCCTATGACGTCACGTGAGAACTATCTATAAGGGAGTTTCACCGACGTCACGTGATCGCGCGTCTCTTTGGTTGTTAGACATTTTGCCGGGCAAGCGTTCATTGTTTCACAGAAGTATCCATGGTTCTGTCGTGCGCGTGTGCTGTAAAAGCGCTTATTGCGCGTGTGCTGTTCCCGACAATGCCGGGCAATCCCAATCGCGTAACGTCACATGGAATACCTCTATAACTTCTTTATTAATCCTAGAAACCTAAATTAAGCTTGACTGAGGAATATTTGTGATTGATTGTAAAACAGGATTATTGTAAGGAGCGGACAGTAATTACAACTAACCAACAGCAGTCTGCTAGCACATTATTAAAGTACTGCCTTAGAACGTGTTAAATCATTCACCTACAAGTACTTGACGTCCCAAGTTAGCACGTACATTAAATATGTCCCAAGGCTCCACGTTATAGATAACCCGCACGAAAATCAAAATTTGTTTTCGTGTATGAAGTGTCACCGTTTGCTTAGGAAACGTACTCTAGAATCAAAGTAGACAGTTCAGTGGGGATTATAAAGTGAAAGATAGATATGCAGAGTTTAAAACTTTTTACATCAAAAAGTTTGTCACAAATCTAGGCATAGGCTAGTGACTTACGTAACAACGCAAAGAGGGACTGTGCACCAGTGAGGAGAGCAACCCCGGACCCTGCCCGGAATGGGGGATCTCTAAATTTAATTAAAATATTCTTTTAAAATGGGTAGTAATGGACGTTGGAAGGATATCACGTAAAGTAATAACCCTGTAAGTTCCACGATATTGATTACACTCGCGAACACTATTCACCACAAGTTCTTTTATCATCATCTTTCGTCATTTTGCGGTAATGTATGCTGGTATCCAAGTAGTCGGTAGGGGCAACTGACTGTTCAAGTAGCTCAAAAATAAATGATTCATAACAGAGGTCATGAAATTTTATATCACGTAAAGTAATAAATTAAATACCATAACATTTTTATATCTGTTGGGCCACTAAAACGTATTTGCAATTGATGCTCAGGCAGGCAAGGCATGATTTGGACGTGGTGAGGCCATTAAGCTGCGTAAAGCCTGGAGGGACCTTATGGAAAATTTAGACACTAAACTGTAGCCTATTTATCTCGACGCTAACAACCGGACCAATGACACAAACGACAGAGGTAGCACCAGGAACGCGGTGTACATTGAAAAAAAAAAACACCCGTGAACCTGTCCGAAGCGGGAAATGGTGCAAGGAGGGGATACAGATTAAATTATGTTATTATTTTTAGCTATACAATCGATATCTTCAAAACAGATCCGGGACCGTAAGCTTTCCCGAGACCCATCAAGGCTGCATGTGGATGGCAATGCTGAGCAGAAATAAACACTTTTTATGCTCTATTTTTTCTTCGATCATACCGACATACTTCAGGAATACTTTCCGTTATTCCCAGTTTTTTAATTGTCATAATTCTTAAGATACGAATCCAAACATCACCTCTTCCATGATCAATTCCGTTATTGACGATATGTTGGAGTAACCAGGACTTCCCATGGAAGGAGGGGGTCTGAGGGGGTGGGCCGGGCTGGTACTAGTCTGGAATCTAGATGGTGCCAATATATTGACAAGTAAACTGAGATTGATCTTCGCTTACAAAGATATGCTACTAATAGCGTCTGAGTTTGGAATATTTTGGCATATGAATTGGAGAGGGTTTTTTGTCATATGATGGACAGTATTCACGTGTTTTTCACACTTGTGGACAGGTTATGTACACAGTTTTTCAGGTGAGACTCCCCCCCTGTACACTTTCCTGCAAGCATAGTATAAGGCTCCAGTAAAGCTGGGCAGACAGGGGGATGGAGGTGGGTTGGACAAGAGACAGGTGGCCAGGTGGAAATGGGGAGGGGCTGGGCGAGCCCTCTACTAAACCGTGGTTACACCTATGCGTTATACCATACATGGTATGTACACTCTAAATACTGTTGGGAACGTATGTCACCTGACAAACTGTTGAGTGAAGAAACAACACAGGAAGTTGTTAGGTAAACTTACTGTACCCAACATGAGCAGTTTCTTTCTCTATCGAAAGTTTTTCAGGTGACATACATTGCAATAAGTTTTAAGAGTATATATGCAAATTTTTAAAGGTCTGGTGATTCTGGTCTCATACCTGCCAAGTTGCTGTAAAAAGCATCTCAAAGGATTTAAGACATTCAGGATATAATTGCAATATCAGTAACGTAAAATTAAGGTCTCAAACGACATTTCTAATCCTATACTTTGTTTATCCAACCTCCATTTGAGGCATTCCAGGATAGTTTCCCTGATATAAATGTATTTTGTTGTTTATTATTTTATTTTAGAAGTACCTCTTCTCTACTTAAAAAAGATGTACTTTAAACCAGAAATTCACTTTTAATACTAAGTCAGTAATTAAGTGATAAATGATATACTAGAAAACGTGTTTCCGAATTTTGTAACTGAATCACACTGTTTACGCATTTGCGACACAGGTGACGCATTCTGGCCGACCTGTTGCCATGTCTTGCACTTGCACTACCAGTATACACTACTACACACACTGGGTCTGCTTCCGCCTTACACTAAGGTGAGGACTCAAGTTGTTCAGCCCCTCTTTGAGTGAGGACTGATCAAGGAATATACAACACTGCCTGCTACGCAAGCAACTTCCCCGCTTTTCAAGTAATAATACATAATAACGTAACGCACAGGATCTTCTGTGCACTCAGTAGGAGTGGACGGAACCCTCAGCACTGTGCAAGGGTTGTAGTTACTAGTTTAGATAGAATGCAGTGTAGTACTCCACTTTACAAAATGATTAACACTTTTATGTAACAGATAATAAACGCGTCTTGGCGTTTGTGTAACCGAAAAAACAATAAAATACATAAACAAATTAAACGTCTGAAACGCCAACTTTGACACATTGACGCCACTTTAACGCCATCTCGTAAACATGTTTATGCGTTTATTTCATGATTACTGTAAACATCAAGTTGTTTTTAATAAAGAAAAATTAACATTTATATAAAACATATAAACATGTTTGGAGTGCCCTTTAATTGACGTCATTATCTTTATCATGTGTAAATATTCGTTCAGTCATCTACTGTGCTGGTCCATTTTGTTGTTCGTTTTCTAATTCTTAAACGCCACAAAGTGTTAGAAAAATGAAGACGTCTCCTTTTACAGGAGTTTCTGTTTTAGGAAGTGTATTGTTAGACCTGCTTAAAGAAGAATATGCACATCAAAAGACAACATAAGGTTTGCAATTCTGAGGACGATTTGACAGCCAAATTTCAACCAAACTTGACCAGCAAGTTTTTTTCCGTCTATGATTTACTCGACACAAAGGCTTTCGCTATGATCGTCGAGACATACAGAAAAAAGTCGGAAAAAAGATGTCACTGGATTTGGTCAAGATGACAAAAGGACTGCCCTTCCATCATGGACAGTGGCAATTCTGTATTTACGTAAAGTGACAGAAGGCAACACTCTTCATCCTTTTTTAGCCCACAGATAAGTTATTTCAGAAATGATCGAGTTTTGACGATGCACAGGATAAAAGGAAATATTGAAATATCAAAAATCTTCCATGGAGGCATTTAAACCTATAATTGTGTAAATACTGAGTAAAAACGGTTCTGTTGGAATACACGCCGGCTAGACCTTTACGGTGTTCAAGTAACCCCAGGGGGCACTCATAAGCCTAAATAAGGACCTCGGTAAGGAAAAGACGTTTACAGTTAAGTATGTTTCGACTCGACTTTCATTAATAACTGCTCTTTTTCATGGGGTTATAAAGGGTACCTAAATATATTTTGTATCTTGATTGCCCATTCCCATTGAAAGGTCTAATTCTTAATATTTTTTTATTTTCTGTGTTACCCCCTTTTCAAACCCCGGGCTTTAATTAAGGATCCAATGCATGATCTACAGTTTAATTTTGTTAACGTGCAAGGATAAGTTTCCTATTTCAACCCTCGTGGTCAATAAAAAAACTTCATCAAAAAAGCTTGCAAGACCGTAAAAGATAACACAGTCTTCTTTGTAGAGTAACACATGGTAACATTTGAAAGTTAAGTAATTTTCCCCACCCCGTCAGACACAGTTTGCAATTGTAAAATACCACAAGTCTTCCAAGTGTCTTAGTAATCTTTTGAAATGGTGCCCTCTATTGCGTTCTATACAAGTGTAGTCACTATCGTTTTGCGTCTCAGATGATATTAAGCATAGCGAGACTTTTCTTCATTTGCAAGTACGTGTACAAATTTGCTATTACTATTAAAATAATTGAAGCCACTTAACTATGCATTGATATAAAAAAAACTCAAGTCAAAGTTGAAATTTAATTAAACATCAAACCTCAAAAAAAAAAAAAAAAAAAAAAAAAAAGACGCGTTTATGTTGTTTTGCAGGAAAAGTCACTTGCTTTACATTTTTAGTTGAGAAAAGCGTGATATTTCAGTAGATCTTAGCATGAACCATGCGCTTTCAAAAAAAATTTAAATCGAAATGAAACGAGGATTTCATTGCCACAATTTCACACACAGTAGGGACAAATGTAAACCAAGATTCATGACAATCAAAGTATTAGAACGTCCTGTTCTGACTTTCCACAAAGCCGTACAGGTAATGAAAAATGTACTATGAGCAAGGGCGTGGATCTATCTCCAAAGGTGGGGGTATTTTTCACCATTTCGAATCGTCGTCCTTGGGGGAGGGGTCTAAGGGGAGGGTGTCCCCCTCCACTTTGGAAAAAATGAAATTGGAAGGTGTCCTTATGGCAAATGGTGCCGTGCCATATTTGACGCAATCTAGCTATTAAAATGTAGTGTCAATTCGTAATCTATGTTATATTATTGAAAAAGTTTAGGGACTTTTCCGAGATGTTCCCACTTCCAAAAAGTGAGGGGGTACGTCCCCGTCCCCCATGATCCACGCCCATGACTATGAGTGATCTGAATTTAGGCTGTTCAAACTGTATAATGTGATATTAGCGTTTAGTTTTATTTTTAGCATTATTAGCATTTAACGTTTCTTAAAGTAATAAAGGGCTTCCTTTCTACTAATAATCGGTCAGTAAAAAGACACATAGGCCTAGATCCCAAAGAAACACGCTCGACGGGAGATACCAGACTTAAAACGCACTCGTAGTCAAGTTTTGATACACTTGCTTCTGCTCATGAAAAGTTATTTGTACTCATATTCAAGGATTTCGGAATTTTGTACTCGTATTCACGAGAAAGACGTGTACTCTAACTCACCCTCACAATCGTACTCGTGACATTGTGCTGACACTGCAACTACCGAAGATGTCAATTCCATGGCCAGCTTCGCATGCTTTAAAAGAAAAGTTGTGAGGGCTATAATGACTTCCGAAATTCCTGCTGGTTATCACCACTGACAAATAGAGTGACGACCCCGAGGGGACACGAGACTTAACGAAAACTCCTTAAATGGCACATGGAATTACAACCTCGAAGCTGCAGTGGCACTAGTAGGCACAGTCTTGAATATCTCAAACAAATTTCTCGGCATATTTGCTTGTTTGTTTGGAAGCGAAAGTTTGTTTCAAATTAAGCAAAAATTCGACGTAAGAAAAACGGTTCAACTGTAATATACTTACTTAGGTATTTACAATACCTAAGTAAGTGGGTCATAAGTGGAAGTGGAAGGTAAAATATGAAGCCAGAGCTTAACGTTGTAACAAAAGTACAATAAAAACCAAGTTACATGTGAAACCGAAAATAAAGACTCACCTTTCCTACAATTTTTCGTTGTTGCAATCGGATTCAGCTGCTTTCGGAGAGTGCTAATGATCGTTTGATTGCATGCCAAGAACAGATATATTTAAAGCAGTCTGTTGACGTGGGATCGACCATTGCATCCGAAGGTAAAAAAAAAATATTTTATCGTTCATACCTCGTCATGGGCAAGGTTTTTTATGCATTTTCCTCTTGAGATCATATTTGCTGTGAGGATCGAAAGTCATTTAATTAATAGAATGCGTTTCGTTGAGATATAAAACTCATCAACAGTTTCCCTTATCAACAATGAACGACTTATGAAAGTTGTCTTAATATTACTTTGCAATTATTGCACTGGAGTTTGATCCACGCATGCAATTCTAGCTAAGTCTCAAATATTTGTATAAGATTTTTACTGGTAGTCATTTAAAATGAATCTCCATGTATCAAATTAAAATGGAGCTTTCAATCAACCTATGGAGGTAATTTCTTGAAATTGAAGATTTGGGAATTAGGAATCACTAGAACCTTTAGATTCGGTCATTTAGAATTGGAGACGGGAGTCCCTGGTGAGATGCTAGTCGATTTGAAATGGCTACATAATGCCACATATGGAGTAACAATGGTACTAGCAATGCCAATAGTCAACTCCTGGTGGGAATAAAAGGTGCGCTTTTCTGTTATCTTGGAAAACCCCGGAAAAACGTAAAAGAAAGAAAAGGAGATGAGAGAACTTGTGAAGGGCTATCAATGTAATAGGTAACGTTTGAAACGTAAAACGACCAGAAATGGGTCTACTGTAAAATGTCTTATTTTGTCTATGAGTTCTTTGCACGAACCGATCTAAATGGAGTCAATCGTGTTTACATTGTAAGGACATGCAACAGACAGCCAGGGGCGGGATTTGATGTCTGAAAGTGGGAAGGGGGCAAACCCAATGGACTGGCAAACGGTGCCCAAGGCGCCGCCGGAGTGCGAAGCGCTCCCCTTAACGGGGTGGGGCCAGGGGCCCGCCTCAGGGCTCCTGGTGGGGTCCAGGGACGACACCCCGGGAAGCTCTGAGGTATTCACAAACTTGTAGGCATTAAAATGACGCATTTTAGCTTCAGCTTCAAATGACAAAGGGTGGGCACGTGACGGACCACAAAAAATCACAATTTGACATTTCTTAATTATATTCTTACTCTGTATGACTAACGGTCGGCCGGGATCGATAATGCAGTAGGCTTGAGGAAGGAGTAGAGGATGGATTATATTGAGGGTTTCCCGAGGCTTTGGAACAATAATCTTGTAAATGTGAGATCTGGAACTCAGAGTGGGTGCGAGCAAAGCGTGGTACAAAAAATCGCATTTTTTAGACTTTTAGCGGTATGAGTTGTAGGAAAGCTAAGAAAAGTATCCTCAAGGAGAGGACTCTCCCTCCCTCCCCCCTACGCTTAGCGCCTGTCCCATATCACGGTACCGGAAATGGCATTTTCCGCACCTTACAACTTGTATCCAAATAATCTTCAAAAAGTCGGTAAATTTACAAAGATCGATGGTGATAAAAATTTTGCTTTGAAATTTCTGGGGGAGGGGAAACTTCCCCCTCTGATGCGTAAGGCCATGGGGAATTGGTGGTTTCAATGATTATGGAAGAGTCTATACGAAGCAAGATGTTCTACAGGAAGTAACCAGGAATCCCGAAGCAATATTGAAATGATTGCGCTCGAAGCGCGCCGAAGAAAACAGCGCTGAGACGTGTTATTGTAGCCTATTGCTTTTCTTTAGTTTTAAATGCAATATTCTTCATTACATAACAAAATTTTCCTGCTTTTCCCGGATGCCTGTTATGGGACAATCCCCCTCAACTTTTTTATTAGTGTGCAAAATAAGGTAGTGTAGATTTTGAAGGTTATCAGGTTATAGAGTATAATTATGATACTTTAAAAATCAATGAAATGTTTTACGGGTAGCTTCTACATGTGCATGGCTAAAGCCGTCGGAAGTTAAAATGCCATGTAGGGAAGTAATTTTCATTGGAGGCTGCATCTTGGGAAGTTCTGGTCGGCGAAGCCTTTAACCGCGAGGGCCGGAGGCGCAAAGCCGGATGCTGGAGACTCGGAGAGCCCTCCCCCTGGTGATTTTTCTCAAATTTGATGGCTTTTGCGGTAATTCTGGACAATTAATTTCTTGAAAAAAAATCCTGCTCCCCTAGTGTAATTTGAAATGCTTATGAAATATTTTTCTTATGACGATCGTAAATTTAAGATAGTAAGCGTCGGTCAATTTGCTGATTGGTAGGAACTGGTGGGGAAAGTGAAGAGAGAGGTGTAGAGAGGGTTTTGGAATAGTAATTTACTCAAGCTGTCCTACAGGAAGTAATAACGAGGCAATTCCACCAAAGTTTTTCCACGCACAGCGGTACAGCAGTGCTAAGGAGACAGTAGTTCATGTTAGGCTCATCGGAAGCACGCAGAAAAATTTATCGAGAATTGTGATTCCTTATGCATGGGTAAGAGTTGGGACTTTGCTTGCAAGGACCAGGGTGCATTTAAAGGCAGTAGGCAGTCGCCCCAAAATTTTCTTTGAAAAATGAGCAAACTCTTGCAAATCTCCTCTTATTACATTACAAGCACCTCTGAAGATGTTTTAAACATAACTATTACAAACAATATGGAAAGCAAGGAGAAATTCTCCTTGAATTTCACAATTCACTAACAGAAATATTGTCACATGATCAAAATAGGCCAATCATGAACTAGAGTAACAGGGCACACTCACTCTGTTTGGGGTGACTACCTACTGCCTTTAATGACGTACATTAGTATTTTCAGCGAACGTTATTTCAGAGTTTCAAGTCACAATAGTGTGGTGCGTATAGGATACGCCCATGCTTTGAAAGAAATTTTACAGTGCCGACAAACTTTTCAATTATATTAGCCAGCTTTCTCTGGGGGTGCGCACGAAGCGCACAGAGGAAAATCTTCCCAGGTTTTTATGGTATTTGATATTTATGTTTTCGTTCATTTTACATTGCAAAATTTAATCATAACAGGCTATTGAAAGTTCTCTTATAGTTTCTCTTGTCTTGCTTTCTTTCGCCATTCTTTTTTATCTTTATTATTTTCCAAGCTCTGGAAAGAAGTGGGGGAGGCAAGTGCCCCCTTGCCCCCGTAATTCCGCCTATGCAGACAGTTAAATAACTTTTATCATTGTAAGACCGTTCTGTCTAAGCAATAACTATAGTCTATAACTATAGCTATATCTCTTCTTCCCCTAACTTCGCATTGCAAGAGTAATGAGTGTTTCATCATTTAAAAACCTGAAAATCTGGTGATGATCAAACAGGCACGTAGCCGGATAGAGTACTGAAAGGATGAGGACGAGATAGCTTCCGGGTGGAATGCTTTTCTGGGGGCGAGATATGCAAAATGCGTTAAGGCAATAGTAATTTTTAATTTTCTAGGGAGCAAATTTTTTCAAGGGTAAACCTCCCTCTGGTCCCCGTTGCTGTGGGTCTGTGATCAAATTATTCATACGCTGAGAAACTGAATGTTTTCCATGAAGCCCTTATCTTGAAAATTAACTTTCCCAGCTACCAAATGTTAAATTTCCATTGTTTCAAATGTACCAAGAATACGCAGTACTTTCCTTTACTTGGTATATTTCTCATTATTGCTTCTTTGAGAACATCGTAAGTTACTGCTTCACAATCTCATGTAAATCTTCCATCCACGCTTCTCCCCCATCAACGAGCCCCCCCCCCTCCCCCTGCATCGCCATAACGGACTTCCGCTAACCCAAATTAAGCTACTTTGAAACAAATGGTCATTGTGGTTTTGTGATTTGCTTAGTGCACATCCCATGCGAGTTGAAGATGGTAAAATACTTCATTTTGATTCCCACAATGTTGTAAATAACCCAGAGCTTCCGGAACTTCTCCCTCCTGTCCCCCACCGTGGCTTCTCCCCAGACTCTTCTAGAGATCTCACGGTAGGCACATGGACAACTGTCTGCGGGAAAAGTGTCAAGTTCTCTTTCTCTCCCCCACCCCCAACTTTCAAACACTAAATCCCTCACTAGAAGTAGCGATGTCATTAAGAACAGTTGATTGAGGTTATTCTGTATACATTTATAGAGTTGTGTCCTTACCACAGCTAATTCTGTGTGAGTTGGATGTGATGCCGTCAACATTCCGTGATACGTGGGTTTTCATCATCTTGTAAAACTTGGGTAGTGGCACCAGCGAGTTGCTATTCGTTTAACAACTCCCTGGTGATAGATAGTAACACTGTGAAGTATCTTGTTTCTTACTCCACCAAGCACGCGTTGCTTATTCCAATTAACCTACATTTCTCTTCTGCCTAACTTATAATGACAAACTACTTGGAATTAAAGGCTGAAGCACTTCATTTCACAATATTTACAGCGGTAGATTTAGGTTTATATCATACTTCAGCCTTTTCTTTTTTTATTTAGACTGGTGAAGACAAGGGCGCTATAAAAAGATAAAGAACATTCTGCCTTGAATTGCCAGTGGCTGTGAGGCATCAAGCAGAGAAAGGTTGAGACTGTGGGAGTGATTCTTCGAAACATGTTTTTAGTTACTGCTTTGATTGTGGTTCCGATTTTTATAGTTAACTCAGTTGGTTTTAGGAAGCTTCATGCCAACTGGTTACACTTCCGATGATAGCAAATACGCACAAAAATGACAAATAATATAAATTAAGTACATTTATAAAAAGAAAGATTCATTACATCATTAACAATAGGAACAAGGAAGATAATAGGTAAATGAGAAACATCTGTGACTGGTGACTGGAGGGAGGAGGGAATTAAATGTAATTACGGCACCAGTGTAAGTCCAGTGAAAAAAGCGTAAGTACAAATGGAAAGCCGTTTTTAACTATTTCTGCAGTGAATTTACTCAACTTAATAAGAACATTCATGTTTGCTGATTAAGGGGCTCCATCTTAAATGGATCCTAAAGAAAACGTTATATGAGTGCATTTTTCTGCTTAAGATGAACGCACAAAAATGTACTGACAATCATCTCCTTTAATATTTCATAACATACACATTTATTCGTTACATTCTGTATTGATCACCTCACTGCTTCAGCAAAAGGGAGTATATTATCAAGACAACTTAACGTATAGGAGAGTCTGTACGCGAAACTTTCCTTACTATGTACATTTTGTAAACGTACATCGGAAATACTTTCAACTTTTAACATCATCTAGCAAGCTCGCTGATAACTGTCACTGAGTAAATGACTAAAAATTTTTGACTTTGGGATTAAATATTTTGGATTATGCCTGTTCATGTAATTTTTGCAACCTAATCAGATTTATTACAAACAGAAGATATTCAACTTTCATCTAAAATATGTTATACTTTGAATACCCAGTTATTAACTTTTTATATACCATTGTCAAGGTAGTAGCTCAAATGCAATCAAAAAGACAAAAAGATATTTTTAATTTCCATGTACTTACAGAATGAGATACGTTAAAAAGACTGGTCGTCATTTTGGCTGACAGCACATCTAACGATTAGTATGATTCGAGTTGCGTTTGGGCATATTTAATTATCGACCATACTTAGCACATGAAAGTGTGTTTCAGGCAGCATGAATTCGATTTGTACATTTTAATATGTATGATATCCTTATTTTAGGGTGCTGAATTTCGGCATCCCTCTCAAAACAAATTTGAAGACAAGTCATCTTTAATGAACAGTCTGCTGGAAATTTTTATTTATTTTATCTGTTCACAGAAAAAAACTCAAGGACTTTTTCTTGGATAAATCATTAGCGATGCAAATAATTATTTGCGGTGACGGTACACAATGACAGTATTTCTTCTGTTAACCGTATCACAATGGACGATTAATTGCATGCCAGCTATAGTGTGCAATTTGGTGTGTGATGCTGAAGGTTTTCAAGTACAAGTTACTCTTGAAATTGACTTTATATGGACAGTGCAATTGTCCTTAAAATAAAGGCTGAATAAACAAAGGATAACCAAAGGCATATTTTCTGCATGCTGCTTATCTTCATTCATGCATGGAAGCAAATTCTTTTAAAATAGTATCTTTTGAAAGGAATTTGAAAAGAGGGTTATTTGAGACATTTTCGGATTTGATAGTTTAGTTTTCTCCATTTTAAATGCAAAATAATCCATTGCATAAAAACTATTTTTCTTCTTCTTTGGCCAGCCATCAATTCTTTCTGAAACTTTTAGAAGGTCTCGGAAAAAGCTATCCACTGATTTTTTAATATCTGTGAAAAAATAATATCCTTCGAAAATATGGGTTGCAGAGTATACTTTTCAAGAACGATCAAAGTCTGAGGGTAAAGTATACTTTTCAAATTTAATGAAATGTTATGGGTGGTTTATACATACAAAACGGACATATTTAAGAAATTTTATTTCAATGTTTTAATTTATTTTACATAACAAACATAATCCACTACAATAAAAATTCTATAATAATTTCTCTAGCCTCGCTTCATTTCCTTCCTTTTTCTTATTATTACTATTTTTCAAAAGGTCTTGAAAAGTGGGATAAGGTGCATTTTTTAGCAGCAGGTCAGTAAACAAAATACTGTCGTAAACGAGTGGTTTGTACCCTCAAAACACATTACAGTAAATTGCACAGAAAAGCGAGTGATATAACGAAACTGATAAAATGAATGGAGAACTTGACATCATAATGGACTTGTCTTAAGTCATTTTATGTGAAAAACTTCGATGTCAGCTTCCCAGCGAGACATCAGAATGGCAATATTTCGATAGTTGGAGGTATATGGTTGTAGTTTGTGTCATGGAGCTCAAATTTTTGCTTTCCTTTCCTCTGTTTCCCTTAAGTGTGGGAATTTACGTCTCCTTTAGGAAACAAAAAAATTACAAGGCTTCACATAAAGTAGGTTAAAGGGGAGAAAATTTTCGAATATTTGAGAGCCCTTGGATGCAATTTGGTGCAGCATGTTAGGAAAATTGAAAGGAAAATGATTACTGTAAATTTTTGACATTTGTTTACACAGAAAACAAATAAGAGGATTTCGTTCTTGGATTGAGGGGGGGGGGGGCAGAAGCATCCTTCTGTTCCACCACATTTTTTGACCGAAGGCTTAAAGCCCCTCTCCCGCTTCCTATGCCTATGTACTGTATTGCAAGTGCTGGAGTGATTTCAATTTAAATCAATTTAATAATTGAAATTGAAATAATTGATGTCAAGTTTAATAACATCAAATAACAGTAGAATGAAGATTATATGCGAGCGGTCTCTGAGCTGGATGAAGCACTTTATGACTTGGGTTGCAGCCCCGGTCCTAGCATCCGCCATCGCTTTGCAGGCCTATCTGCTTTGATTTCCCAGTATGACGACTGATTTGTGATAGTCATAATATTAACCTAGCATTTTAACATCAGAGTCATATCAAGATTATAAAATTACTTACAACAAAGGTAACTTGTTTAGCTTGAGTGATTTTTAATCTATCATTGCGACCACAATTTCATATTTACCGCAACCTTCAAAGAGGCCATAAGAACAAGACAATAAAAGTAGTTTAATCACTCAAAAAGTACACTGAATTAGCAAATATTGGATTACGACCGTACATCATGTGCATTCACTCAACCGATCTGTAGTTAAAACAGCCGCACTGGTCTGAGTAATATTCGTGTCATTCCAAGAATATTATGGGTCATATGTTTGACGTAATGACAAACTAGCTTCAGTTTGGCATCCAAATCACAAGATTAGTTTTGTTACTATACGTGCTTCTTTGTAACATGCCGGGAGATATGACACGGGTATGTACAGTTACTATTAACGAATTGCGTTTACTACTTATTATAATGACTACATAGCCTGGCTAAAGGTATCGCAAAATCAGATAACATCGCCAAGGAGGAATGATGTCTAGCCCTTCGTTTGCAAACCTCAGTTCTTCAAGCAAACGTTGAAACCTTCGACATAATATAATCTAGACGGATCACCCTAGATAGAGGAGGAATTGCAGCCTAAAAGCAGCGTCATATGACCTGTTCAGCGTTTTTAGTTGTCGCATATCGTTATCGAATACTATGTTACCATCTGAGTTGTGCGTTCACTGCGTGTTCACCTTGCACTGCAGCCTTCTATTCCGTGTTTGGACTTTTGATGTTCGACTGGCACACTCTCTACCAGCACATTAAGTCGCCGAAATGTCGTATTTAAAATCGGTCCAATCGTTTGCGCTTTTTGCCTTTCTGTATTTTCAGTTACAAACATGAATCAAAGAATCACGTAGTCGATAAAACTACAAAAGTTGTACTTATTACTCTTCTCGGCAGGTGTTAAGAGATCATGGAGTTACCACCTCGCAGGGGATAACTTCATGATTATGCTGCGCTGACTAGGCGTTAAAATGCTATTTTCCAAACCCCACCATCCTATTGTACTAAGCGGGGTTTATCATGTTGCCAACCCCATTCCAAGGATCTCTGAAATGCATTTCTGTGAAACATGTTATTGCCTATGAATTGAGTCTTCGAGCTCACTTCTTCACCTAAACTGCACACCATAAGCAACAGTAGGAATGTAACAGCGTGTCATTTACGTCATCACCTCATGTGATTATCTGATGTTTCAATCTTAGACATCACCAATAAATATTACAACAACCTAGGCATGCGCCTTCTCACTAGCCCCTGTCCTGTTACTCCATGTAAGTTTTGATGTAGCATACGGGACAGGCACCGTGCTCGGTGACCTGCGTTGTAAAACGTGCATTATTTTGTGAAAATATTTTTCAAAGAAATGACACACATATCATTTATCTTTAAAACATGAGATCTCAAAATAACGAACATTTAAGAGGAACCGTTAAATGGAGTTTACAAAGCCTTGTTAAGTGTCATTTCCAGAAACATGAGCAACAAATAACATTTCACTTCAACAACACCTCTAGGACTTGAATAGAGCTACGATTTTAATGCTCGCCCTGAGGGCAATTTTACAAGTTACGATCCTAGATGGATTACTGGAAGGTTTTAGGAAAAAAGTGTAAAACTATAAGCCATCGAACTCAAAGGTACTTCACGTATCATGTATCACGTAAACAACCGAATACAACAGAATTAAGAACGTTTAAGGTGGGAATCTTGGGACAGGGATGGCACCAGGTGGGGTCAGGGGCAGTCCCCCTTCGGGGAAGGCCCCCTCCCGTCGGGAAAGATACCCAATTTCGTCGGGGAGCCTTAATGCGTATAATAAAGTATCTCATCCCCGACGGCGACCAGTCGCCCCGGCGGTTTACTTGATTTTACTGTAATGGAGGGAAAGTCCCTGAATTTTTCAATAAAACCCCAAACTTCTCTTCAATTAAAGCCCAAAATATCTAAATTATCTTTAATATACTTTAGATTTGTGGTCGTTCCGGCAACCCGTCGCTTTCTTCCGGGCGTCGGGTTGAAAGCCTTTAAAAAGCAAAATTCAGACACTTCTTCAGATGAACTCGTATACCTTGGAGCAAAAATGAACAAAATCGAAGGTAAAACACAGTACATCTAAAAGTTGACCGAGGAAAGTACGGGACTCATTAAGTAGCATGGGCATAAGATAAGACAAAAACATCGCGAAAAATGTTTTTCTTATACAAGTCACTTTTAAGGTATCACTCAAGGAATATTGACTTGGAAGCTCAAAAAACTAGAAGACCAAAAATTGGAGACGTTGCAATACAAGAGCCCAGGGTCGACGCCAGGATTTGCCTGACGGGGAGGCTAGGCTACCAGACGGGGGATGGGGGGCAACGACCCGGAGCCCCAACGGCGTCTACTTGAGGAGGGTTTTTAAAGAAAACCGTACATATTTGAAGTGCCGAGTTCCGTACTGAGTTAGTTTTTTTCTGGGAATCTGAATTGTGGAATGAGAATACGAGAAATTTTTGGGTAGGCCTTCACAATAAGAATCTGTTCCCATTAAAGGCAAAGACCCTTTCAGGGATAACATACATTGTATCGAACCCACCCCGTCTGCTTGATGAAATAGCCAAAGTTCCGTCCGCGAGTCGCTTACCGTACCGCTCGACAGACTAGAGAACCATAACTAGGCTATGTGATATAGGATAAAAATTTCCAAATAAAATTTCTGACCTTGACATAATATACTCCACCAATATGTTACTTGGTAATGTGAAAAAGGGTTTGTGCTATTTAGTAGAACGGAACAATAGGAGAAACGTGAATCTGCAGCGCCGGAGGGCGCGCCGAAAATTTCGGGTTCCTGTTGAAGAAATTGCCCTCTGTGAGAGTAAAAACAGGTAAATCGAGAGGGTGACTGTTCACCGTCGGGACTACATACTGTATGGTACCTGGCGCCACCCCTGCAAAGTGCCCGAGGACCAATCTAAGAACTCGATTCCCACAAAAAGTTGTTTAGGAGGGGCTGGAGGAGATAACCAAGCAATCAAACAACTTAACATGCAAAAACGATACGGTGAAGACTGTTGAGAAAGGCACAAAAGTGCTGGTTGGAGAAGTGAACGAAGCCAAAACAGCAGCGAGAGACGTAGGCAAACGGAAATAAAGGCATCGCAACCTTGTGTGACTTATGGCACTGACAACATTAAGTTTAATGTAAGACCCTGATTATCTATTCGATACTAAGCAAAACGTGTCTGTAGAATTGACGCTTAACGAAATCAGCAACCATAACAGACAGTTTAATGAATCTCCTAAAAAAACATATCCTTCCTCGCTTCCGTAGAGTAGGTGTAGTTGAATCTCGAGAGTAAGATGTCTATACTCTATAAGACAGCAATTTTCAGAGATTAAAAAAATTAATTACGTGTGGCTCAAATGGTGTTTCCTGCAGTGGAGTCTATATATAAGGGAATAAGCATTTGCCCCAACCTTATTGTGAGACGTCGACAAAATACTAGAGATCTCTTCTTATTTCCCTTGATGTGCAATATTTATATCCGAAATATTATGAAAGGTAATTTTTAAGGTAAATCCATAAGCTTTTCTTACAAGAATTGAACCGCTCAGAAGCAAAAACATATTGTCATATGATTAAACCAAGCCATCAGGCCCGTAGTCAAGGGGGCGAAGCCCCCCAAAATTTCTTTTGCCCCCTAGAGAGTTTGAATCTTACCATTGAATTAATATATTTTGTACACATTTGGCCACCCCTGACAAAATTTTCTCCCCCCTGGAAAAATTTTTCCCTTCTCCAGTACCTTGTCTGGCTACGGGCCTGCAAGCCATTCATAAATTAGTCACGGTAATCCGTCCGTGCACTAGCTGGAATAATTGTATTTCCCCTTTAAGGTTCCCAAATGAATTAGCACCTACATGTAGGTGACGATCTGTAACCCTCATAATAAAGATGTTTTCTTAATTGATTTTTGAAAGACTTTGGCACTTATTACCTAAATCAGCTTAGAGATAAAATATACTTTACATAATGGAAAGGGTAACTTGTCTTGGTGTCGTTCGTGTCATGTTCATTAACCACAAGAAATCAGTGCCAAGTTCTTTCACAAGAACGACACCTAGACAGGATACCCCTTTCCATTATGCAAAGTGTATTCTATCTGATTTAGGTAACCAGTGCCAAATTCTTTCACAAATCAATTAAGAAAACATCTTCATCATAAGGTCAGAGGTCATCACAACGTGGTGACCGCTCTCGAGCCACTCGTAGCAAATATTGCATGAGAACTGACCCACCAATTTTTCGCCTCATCCTTACCATCTTGTGAAATTGAACTTACTGGTTATTTTGAACCTACTTACACGTTCATCTGTCATCTTGAAACAGCACAATTTGTGAAAACGTGCGGGTTGTTTCCATCCAAAACTACCGCTAAGGACACTTGGTCAAACTTGCCATCTAAACGATAAGCTTTTATTGATTGGACAGGTCAGTCTCACCTACTGCACGAACGTGAGTACTGCATTTTTTTTTTGAGATTTCAGTATCCTATACTGACTATGGACAACAGGTTCTCAATACAATCAAGAACTAAAGTAGCTCTCCCTCCCTTATACCTTCAGATAGCAAATAACATCGTTACTCTTAAAGAGGCAAGTAGACTGTTCGCGCGGGAGCTTTCTGACATTTTATGTACCAAAGATGATTTTCTGAAAGTTGATAATGAACGTGAGTATATTAAAAATCAACCGAAATATCTGAGAAAAGATCACCAGTTGAAAAACTTGCTCAGGAACAAAAGTATTTGGTAAAGACGGAACTGACAAAAGACAGAAAAGAATTCAAGAAAGCCGTGAAAGCTCGAAACGACCTGATCAAAGTAGCGCAAAAAGAAAACAATAGAGATACGTTGCATGAAGAAAACTTATTTCATAAGAATGTTTGGAAATTTGCTGGTAAATGTATTAATAGTACGCTTGATCAAAACCAGAGCAGACAACGTATACAAAGGTAACTGCTGATCAATATTACGCGGTAAAGTATGGTTTCCCACGACTGCTAGACCTATCTAAGTTAACTGGTTTTCACATCTTCCAGTTGAAACGATTGAACCTGATAACCATTTTGATTTGTCACCAATACCGCCAAAAGACATCTGGGCAGTTGTTAACAAGAAAAATGCCACCTCATCTCCTGGTTCGGACGGACGGGCGGGATTATGTATGGCTTTATCAAAAATTACCTAGTTCTCATCTCATTCTGCGTACTCTGTTCAGTAAACTCCTCGAGTGGGGCGATCCATCGGATTCTTGGTCGAGCAGTTAAGTCGTTTTGATTAACAAAAGTAGTGCCATCTATGCAGGAATTTTTGTAGAGTGATTGCCTTAACATAATGTTTTACCAGAATTTATCATCAGTTTTTCCAGAACGTATGATCAAATATCTGATAAAAAATGTTCTTATTGACCCTGAGCCCAAAAGGCTTTTCTCGTGGTATATATGGTTGCGCCGAGCACACACAATGGTGATGAGAGAACTGATTGCCCATGCAAATGCAAAAAAGGCGGACGGCTCATATTATTTACTTTGATTTAGCGGATGCTTTTGGTTCCGGTGAACATTCTCTGATTATTTATACTTTTCAGAGAAAAGAACGCCTTAATGGGATAGTTAAGGGTCCTGTGTGGTTTCTGAATCTTTCCATTTTGAAAGAGGTGTGTTTCAGGGGGACCCACTTTCGCCGATCATCTTTTTAATGGTCTTCAACCCAATATAAATTCAACACCTCAAGATCATGGAATCCACGTATGGCGGCTACGACTTGAACGGCATCAAATAGGCCTATATTAAGCTTCCATTCGCAGATGACTTTTGTTTAATCACCACTCACAAAAGAACTCACAAAACGTTGATGTAATAGCTAACAAAAATTCCACCATGAACTTGTCCTTGAAGCCAATTAAATGCAAATCAGTGTCTATCCGTAGTGGAAACCCCACAGTGGTTGAATTCCCTATTGGTGAAAACAAGTTGAAGTCTGTTAAGGATGCGCCTGAAAAGTTCCTCAGTTTTCTTATCACATTAACCAACAAACTAGTGAGGACTTTGAGGTGGTGAAATCAAAACTTACCACGATGATTGAGAACATCCGTAAATCTTTGATTCGCAGTGAGTTCAAACTTAGAGTCTATAACGAATATTTCATTCCATCCATTCTGCACTTGCTTATGACTCGCGACCTTACTGACTCTCAGTTTGGGACCTTCCACCATATTCACACCAATGCGATCAAAATGTGGCTTCTGGGCCCACTCCTGCCATACTACTCTTCAGCCCTGACAGCTTGAGCATGAAACGCATCTCTGACATCTATCTTTAAAGCCATACTCTTTTGTATGGTAGGTCAATGACCAACGTGGATGAACAGGCTAAAAGTGCACTTCATTCCAAGCTTGATCGTGAATCTAAGTGGACTAAAAAGATGGCTCGTAACGGAAATCGGACTAATGCTGCTGTTTTAACTGGGGCTACTTCAAAGACATTACCTCCTTCAGAAAAATGGGCTACCATCAAAAGGACATTTTGAAACAAAGTCGGTCTGATCAATGGAGAGACTATATATGACCATTATCTTCAACAGGGGAGGATGCTTGAAGTCATTTTTGCTGAACAATATGATCTTATTTGGCATTCTATAATTTATGATATTCCCAGAGGGGTCCTGACTTTCGCTGTCAGTTGGGCTATCGACTTCCTTCTTCTCAATTCTTTTTCGGTGGCTCTTACTCAAAGCAGGTACATGGAAGCACGATTCGATTCTGAACCACATTGTTCAGCTATTGCGGGCATCGTCCAAAAGTCCCGGTGTGAAGGTCTACGCGGAAATGAAGGACATGGCCACCTCTGGTTGTACAATAGTACCATCTGACTTACTCCCCACTCTCTTAGCAAAATAAAGGGTTCTTTATTTGTCCCACATGAAGAACCATAGTTTCTTAGAGATTTATTTACAGGAATTACTTAAGAAAAAAGGTTCTGCCTGGAATCCTCTATCACCTTTTGTCCTCCAGGAAGAACCATAGAACTCTTTTTACTTAGAGTGAACTTCACAACGCCCGGAAATGGTTCTGTACAATAAACTCGCGAAAACTGTCATAATTGCCGAACTTTCTGTGTCATTTGAGAAAAATAGGAACAAGGCTCATGAGTACAAGCAAAACAAGTATGTTGGGTTTCTTTCTGATTTTAATAAGGGTGGGATGAAAACTAGCTTCTTGTATTTCGAACTTGGTTCACGAGGTCTTGTAAGTAGGGTCAATATCTCCCGCATCAGATCCATTTTTAAATTCACTAAAACTACCATCAACAAACAGGCTATCAAGTACATTTCTAGGTTAGCTCTACTGAATTCTTATGTAATCTGGAACTGTAGAAAAGAGCCTGCGTGGGATGATATTGCCATAATGAAGGTAAACGAAACTTAAGATGTCCTTTTGCTCTTTGTTGTTTTTCTTTTTTTATGATATATGCCATTCATAATTCTGGTCATTATTGTGTAACCGTTCTTGCTTATTCTTTGGCAAATGTCGGTTGCACTTTAGCATTATTTTTTATGTATTGTTGGAAATGCTTGTTTTGTATATAATTTGTCTGCCACACCCTGCCGTGGCCCATGCTGGCGGTTTCCACAGGCATGTTGGCCACGTCCTGGGTTTTATGTGTGCTTTTTAACTTTGTTTGTTCATAAAGTAATAAAATAATAAATTGTGTCACATTTGAATCCTACTTAAAACCATTTCTGCAGTGCACTTTACCTGGATTTTCTATGATACATTCAACTCAGTTTGGCCCAATCGTCTAAGTTACCACAGATATTACATCACTTACTAACGATATTCGGTTTATACGTGACCTGAGGTTTTTTCACCACTATCAATTCTGATAATACTATCGCCTCTGCTTCCACTGCTGCTAATATTGCCCTTTTGATCACGTTTAATTTTCAGTAATTACAATTCTCATGTGTTGTAACCAAATAGCACTGATTTCCAAGTATTTTGATCTCATTTTAACAAGGGAGGATTTAATTACTAGATTTTGAGGATAAACAGACTAGTCATTTATTTGACTTGGGTAGTTTATAATATTCTTAGTCTGACATTTGCTACTACAAATATAAATCGAATGCCCACACACATATCATATATGTGGATTAATATCATCCATTGTCAATCTTCATTCTCACTATGGGATACACGCGTGAGTCCTTTACTTCCTTAGAGCTGTCTGGATCTGGCTTAGAGATTATCATTGTCTGCTGTGCATTATATACAGGTATGAAGAAAATTGGGAGACAGTTCCTTATGGTATGAAAGTTTCTTTTAATATGTTAAAACACCCATAAATTTCTTTATGTTTACACTAAAATAAAAACTGCAAAGTCAGTCACCTGAAGCGTATTTTTCAATACCATTTGGGCATATAGACCCATTTCAGACGACATAGTGTCTGGTTTTTGCGGTCATGTTATACACACAGGTGTAAAACTTGTCCGTTTTGTTCACTTCTCCCTTTTGATTCCTTGCCGAAGGCCAAAGGAATCTCTGCAATCACGCTGATGTATGTATGTATGTATGTATGTATGTATGTATGTATGTATGTATGTATGTATGTATGTATGTATGTATGCATGTATGCATGCATGCATGCATGCACGATATCTCAAGATAAGAAAAACGAATACTTTTCATACTTGATTGATATATACATATATATTTATTATTTGGAGTAAGACGTCTGTCCTTCTTGTTGGAGATTAGAGGTCATTTGAGGTCACCATCAGACTCGAAAACCTTACAAACATGATATCTCAAGATAGGCACCACTGACTCTTTCCATACTTAGGATGTGGATACGTTACAGCTACTAAATGATCCCTGTCGTTTCTGGTCGAGATCAAAGGTCATTTGAGGTCACCAGAGGTAAAAATTACGAAACACTTGTAAGTCGCTTATAAACACGTTATCTCAAGATAGCAATGATGTATATTGTTCATAATGGTATATACAGATTTGCCATATAACGAGGAAGGTATTGCTTTTGAAGGATGCCAGAGGTCATTTGAGGTCACTAGAAGTCAAAACCGAAATACGTATGAACACGATATTTTGAGATCGGAATGATCGATACTTTTCATACTTGGTACAAAGAGTTGTCATATTAAGTGAAAGAACCCTATTGGTTTTGTCAGAGGTACAAGATCATCTGAGGTGACCAGACGTGAAACTTCAAAAAACTACGTTAACTGCTCGTTCACACGTATCTCAAGAAAAACTGTGCTTTACCACCAAATTGTGTCGTTTCGTGACCAACATAAAGGGAGGGCCGAATGTTTTCACCATTCCAAGGATAAATCATAGAAAACAACATAGATCTTTTCAAAAGCATAACTCTGGTATATTAATTACACATTTCAATTTTAATTGCCTAAGGATGCTATGACTAAATCATAGTTAAAAATAGCTTACAAATAACGTTATGTTGATGGTGTAGTGAAAAGTGTTTGGTGTTACATTTTGACTGTCGGGGTTCAAATCCAGATCAACCACTTAATTTTCAGAGTTTGTATTCATTTGTGTCTTCTGTTACCCATCATACGTGGGGTATTCATTTTTCATTTTGAAGGGAAGAACCCTATTGTTTTCGGTGGGGTCACAGGTTATTTAAGATAGGCAAAGGTCAAAAACGAAAACCTTTTATACATCGTATCTCAAGTTAGGAATCATGAATATTTACATACTTGGAATGCAGATGCGTTACACTAGGAAAAATAAAACTGTTGTTTTCGATAGAGTTTAAAGGTCATCTGAGGTCACCTGCGGAATCTACGAAAACCTTGAAAACTGCTTGTAAACATAATATTTCAAGAAGGATAACATTGAGGTATCTCATACTTAGCATGTGGATGCCCTACAGTGATACCATAAACGGGTTTGTTTTCGGTGCACGAGGTTAAAGTTCATGTGGAGTCACCAGAGGTCGTATGGTGAAAGTCTCCTAAACTCGGTATCTCACAAAGGGCAATCTTGATGGAACTCGTAGTTGGCTTCTGGATGCACCCATGTTGCGTTCAATAATTCAATTATTTTTGGTGGCTGTCACAGGTCATTTTATTTCAAGAGATGTCAAACTGTGAAAATCCCGTATGTAACTGAGAAGGGTCTAATATTTAGCATGTAGACGACCCATGTTGTTTACAAGAACCCCATATATTTGGTGGAGTTTAAAACTCATGTGAAATCACTAGAGGTCAAATTGTAAAAACATCGAAACACATGATGGATGATTTCAAGGGGTAATCTCAGTGCGATAAAGCATTTTCTTTCGGCAAGTATTGATCACTTAGCCTTCAGTTTTTCTTTTTGTACTAGGGCGTATATACCGTATGTTTTACGGGCACCAGTAACACCACTTCCTTATTTTGACTGATTGGTCACTGTCTTCTCTTTTGACTCACTACTTTTTCCAAAGTCCCCTCGATTCTCTAGCGAAGCCAAGGGGCGAGACCAAACGTTAATCCCAAAGGAGTTCTGCTCCTTTATGGAGCTAAGTCCCCGAAAGGACACAAACTTAAGTGACCAACCTCTCGACCCTCAGACCTCTACATCAAGGGTCTGTCATGCGTGGTCCCCTTCTTGACTGGCTGAAAAGAACAGATACTACAGATGATCTTAGCCAAAAGGCCCATTTATTCCCCAGAATGGCGGCTTTACTGCATTGCCATGTGAAACGTGGCATCATGGATGAATGTACCTTTAGGATTGACTTAACCACCTACTGAATAACCGTCATCTTAAAAATGAGACATACTGCAATACTGCGTGTACACAAGTGTGTCTACGTGTATCCTCTGAGCAGGCGCATTTTGGTCTTTATGACCTTGTGATGTCATGTGCATATGGTTCTTCAACCAGGGAGTTGCTATTTGACAAACAGCAACTCCCTGCTTCAACTATGTCACTGTGTTACAAGACTCTCTGCTTGTTGGTCGTTGTGACGGGCAGGAGTTTATCATAGTACAATAATCCATTTCAGGTTTGTTTACTCCTCATCTGCCATTTTAAGGTCATGGTGTATAGAACAGACACAATCATAAGTCACGAGCTACGCTTAGGCCTGTATTTGTGCACTTCACGTTGCTGAAGTACCGTAACGATCCTGCATTTTCAGAATGGAAAGCCCTCAGCGGCGTCGACCAGAAAAGCTTAGGATTTCTCCTGCGTCGACATGTAGTATGCAACAAAACTCTTCACTTATTGCATCCATTGTCCTGCTGCAGTGTGTTCGTAACCCGTTAACCTACTTTCTGCGCATGATCAATTATGGTCAATATTACAATCAAAAACGCGCTGACTTTACGTGAAGATCACTAGTAAATTATCTTTTTTCATTTTTCTATGCAAGTACCTTCCTCGATGTTCCGGACAGTTAAATTAAAGTCAGAAAGTACAGCCAATCTTCATGTGAACTGGTGACACAAATCAACTCCTTTCGCTCTCATAAATGTCTTTCATGCTTCAGAACAACCTCGATAGGCTTATCAGATGAAAAGAAAGGATTTGCCTTTCAAGACTTCAGCAATTGTAAAGTACATAAATTAAGAGATCCGGTATGTAGGCCTACTACTTCAATTTTGGATGACTGTATTTGAGACAAGTCAACGACGTTTAGAGACCCGCAATTAAGTATTTGAAGGCTAGTTTTACATACTCATGGATAAGCGATATTATTCAAAGGTAATGGAATCTTATGTTCATAAAGACTTGATAATAGTACATGGACTACACATTCTTCAAGAGGTACCGGCAAAGTGAACACTTGCTCTCCAAGTAGTCTGTATGAAAAAATGTCTGACCATATTATAAATTTGGAAAACTGCAATGGTTTGGGGTTTACAGTAGCCTGTACCAGTTTCCGTATCATAAGTTTTGCAAACTTCCCTTGGCGTATGAAGCGAGGGTCTGGGATGGTGACCCTTCTCTGCGGGCATTTTTTTGATTTCAGGGCAAAAATGTCATTTTCTAGGACAAAAGCTATGTCATGATTGCTTGAAAATTCAGAAATTAGGAAATATTTCAGGACAAACATCTGACCATCCGCCACCTTATGAAATGTTTTCCATACTCCGTAGTGAGAATTTCTGACAAAATTGAAGTTTACCTCCATGTAGTTTTAAATCTTTCAGATCGTTGACGATCTTTTAAATCGAAATGAAAATGAACTAAAGAAATTAGGAGTTAGGTCTATAGGTTGATGGTTTGGATTTAGTGTTAGTTTTGAAGGTAAAGAAATGATTGTAATTTGTGCAAACTAGTACTGAATTCAATTGTTATGATGAAACTGTCAAGTAGGTTGCAACTGAACTTTGCAAATTGAAATGAATGTTTCAATTGCTTTCCTTTTACAGATTGATATACGACTTTTAGACTGTGGCAAATTGCGGTCTGCATCTGATACTACTTATGCCATGATAAATACAAAAGAAAAGGACCGGGTTTACAAATGTTGGAGCCTTGGGCACTAACCTATTTGGGGACCCTTGAACACGCACTGGGCTCTGCCGAAAAATAATGATACGACAGATAAACAAGTACACCTGTCTATTCAAGTAGGCCTAGGAATATATATACCACGTCTCCCAATAGAAAAAAGCCAAAAGCACGATAGCCTATATTAAGGATCCTCCACTGTGTGGGACCTCCAGATTTAGGCTAGAAGGCGTCTCCAAATAGCCCTGTAGAAATGTATGACATCTTTCTTTGTGTGGGCCCATTGTATGGGGCCCTGGCAGTGGCGGCGCTACGGGGGGGGGCATGAGGGGGCATTTGCCCCCTCAGATTTTGTCCTTGCCCCCAGTTGCCCCCCACTCAGCTGAAATATAGTGCATTGGAAGATGCATTATGAACCAAAATATACCTATCCTGAGACTTAATTTTTCAGCCGGAAATATGCTAAAACCTCTGAGCTTCTGGGGGCTTCGCCCCCTGGACCCCCACCAGGGGCCCTAAGGCGAGCCCCTGGACCCCACCCGCATAAGCTCACCCTTTGCGCTCGACTTCACGCTACACGCGAAAAGTTTTTGCCCCCTCAACATTTCCTTTTGCCCTCCATTTGCCCCCCAATTTTGAAATCCTGGTGCCGCCACTGGGCCCTGGACATGTGCCCCTCTGGCCCATGTTTAAGTCCGGCCCTGCAAAGGAGCAAGGAGACATGCAGACAAGTGCTGGATCTCCTTGTGTGTAACTAAGTATGTCTCCAAGTGCAAAATGCACGACCATACAACTCATGCTGCTCTCGTTCAAGTAGATTCAACTTAGTTCAGGTTTGTACAAAGGGCAGATTTATATTGTCTCCGTTGACATGTGTGCTAAACATTTCGGAAGGCTTAGGACTCAATGGATATTGCGAATATGTTGAGGGGATTAACTATACTTTCTACACCACTAGGTGAAAAGTTATATAGAAGTTAAATAATGGTAACTAGTAGACCTATTATTTGATGACGTTTGGCACACAACAAGGGTTGAAGGTTAGGTGGCGTAATGGGGTAAAAGGTGACAAAAGACAACGGAAGGTGACAACCTTTTTCAACCGACGCGGTTAATACAGGGAGTTACTAGAGCTCAGTGGGTAAATGGGGCTGAGGACAGACAATCATGTATGGTACATATAGAGAGGTCGCAGAAACTTCGAAACATGCTCTAAACAGGGGTGTAGCTAGGATGAAATTTTTACGGGGGCTAGGTATCAAATGGGGGGTCACGGCATTGATCGCCGGCGTTAATTCATGCATATTTTATTAGACACTCACAATTTCTAGGGGGGGGGGCTGGCAAACAGCTGGGGGCCGAGGCGCCCCCCCCCCCGTGGCTACGACCCTGGCTCTAAACGGTAGAATGGGACGTGCTGTAAGGTGTCTGGTTATTAGAGGTAGGCAAAAATAAAACGTCTGCTCCCCCACCCAACTTACATGTGTAAGTCTACCATGTGCCTTCTGTCATGAAGCTTCATGTATTTTCATTTACCACTATGCTTAACTATGGTGACAACTATAAAAATTTGACCTCATACAAAAAAATGCATTTTGCTGCTAATTGTAAACGATGTAGACTGAATCATAACAAGGTGGTGCCTTTAAAAAGTAACTTTATCATCTGTGATTTTGGATCAGAAAAGAGTCCCCATAATGTTTACAATCCTATAGTCAGCAGAGCAGGCTCTAAGAGAAGAGTATAACTACAGTTGATAAGCTTCTCATGCTAAATTTCATATTTGCCATGTACGGTGAATGTGGGTGACTTAAACCCATTCCAAGAATGTGGTGTCTCCTTGACGAATCTTTTTCAGGTAAATTTCGAAGCAAAGTTTATGGAAACGAGATTTGTTGCATATCATTCGTCACAGTTTGACCCTTTATTCAAAACTAATTGAGGTCATCGGTGTCATGCCTTTCCCTAGTTTTTACTGAAATGAAGGTTCATGAAATATTCACTTGCTAGTCCTTACTGTGCATTGCATTAGGCTTTAGTTTGGGATATTCCACATTCATTTTTTCCGGTAGAAACTTGTGTGGTGTAGTACTGCTCAGGAATTAGGGCTTGAAAATTAAAGTGACACACTGCGGATGATTTGTGAATTCTACAAACATTGCTGTAACTACCCTTTCCGAGCATAAAGGCATTAAAATGCTCAGAGTACGGTCGATGGCAAGTCATAGAAACTCACATACAACTACATGGCAAGTATGAAAAATAATCGGATGAAGCTAGGAGCAGTATTCTTGGTTCTTGAGTATGGTTATTGTATTGTATTTATGGAACTTGTTGATTGTACCTCCGAGTCAGAAAGCCACTCAGATTCATTGAGGACCCTGCCAAGCAGGTTGTAGACGAATACGAAGTGAAAATCGCTCTGTTGAAAAAATCCTTTCTCCGGCCAGCTAACACCCAAATACTAACTTGTCGGGTCTAACCCTGAACTCTCCAATAATGACCTCACGATTATAGAGTTCTAAAATCAGTTAAGTTCACTGGATTACTTAAGCGCAAAAGCAATTACCTTACTATGAATTTATAGTATCCCGCTATCCTTATTCATAAATGGCTCTTTGTAATCATGTGACAATATTTTTGTTACTTAATTGTTATATACATACAAAATAACTTATTGGTGTATCTTTAATATTCAATATTTATACTTTGCTCTGAAACATGAAGAAACAAACTTGCAAAAAAAGTAGTAGGAGATTTGCAAGACTTAGCTCGTGCTTCGAAATACGTATGGTGAGACTGTTTATTCTCTTTGAATTAATTATCTCTCTTTGACTTACCAATGTCGTCTGCTGAATGGTTTCTTTCTCCAGACTACTAACCATAGGCTAAGGAAGCAGGGGTTGTTTTGTGGCTTTAGTCCAATGCTTCCCCCTCAATTCAACGCCGGGGACGAAAAAATCCTTCTTTTTCTACTCTCTCTGAAAAATGTCAAAACTTTCTTCAAAATTTGCCCGATATGTGGCACCAAATTACATTTAAGAACTCTCAAATACTCATTTTTTTCCAAAGGGGGAGGTGGACACCCATCCCCTTACACCCCCTCCCCCATGACGGCCATCCGACACAACGTTCAGCCCCCCAGTCGAGACTACTTTCCTGCGCTTACGCCACTAACAGTTATTTTTCAGACATAAAATGCAAATTAAGCAATCTTTTTGAAATGGATTATAAATATTCATTTTTTATCACTTTTAATATTTAGAGGTAACAGCTCTCATCATGTTATCACTAAATGTTGCTATGCCAATTGCCAGTAGGTTCACAGCGATTAATGGTGTAAGCACAATGAAACTTAACTTCTTCAAATTAGTAAAGTGACAAATTAAATTTCTTGGAATTATTCGTTGTCTTTACATTTTAGCACTCCTCATGATAGCCAATTGGCAAGGTGTAAATTAGCTAATACTTTAGAAAATGAGAAGAGCCGTTTAGTCATCTTTTTGTTGACTGCATGCAGATTGAGGCTGTAAAGCCCATTTTGCAAGGTTACTTTTTGTGCCCCCGGGGAAATAAATATTACCACTGCATGGAGCACATTAAATCTTTTACCCATTCTTGCAGGCGTTTTACAGTTTAGCTATACCAGAGAGTTGCCACTTGTCCAAGTGGCAGCTCCCTGGTTATATTGTCGATTTTAGGCCTACGTATAACTCTTAAAAGTAGAAAGGCATAAAAAATAAGTTAGCCTTTTGAAGTGCTGTGAAGTGGTGTTACAGATTGTTTCTGCAATCGAAAATACAAAATATCACGAATATGAGTATTAAAACAAGAAAAATTCTTGATATGTTAAAATTGGTGTTATCTCAGAGGCTGGATGTTAGCAGAAATGTATAAACTAGCCCGTTATGTTGTATCTGAAGCTGTCAAGTGTACCGTAAAGGTCCATGGCGTAAAGACAACCGTGTGCATGATCAACTGGGGAAGACATATCTTTATGTCTAATAACTATGCTGTCATAACTTCGTAGCCTTGCGAGACACGAAAGGGCTGTCTAACCCTTGGGCTAAGTTCAAACTTGTCTGGAAGATTTCGCCTGCTCAAGTTCAGATGTGGGAACTGTGATCGCTAATTCAGTGAACATGTGATCCCCATAAGGACTACCGCCACACTTGTTTGGACATTAAAGCCCTTGTGTGACCATTATCACGCAAATGTCATTCACTTTGAACGCGTCAGGATCAAGTTATTATAGTTGCTGTTGTCCATTAAAATTTGCCGATCTCCTTGCACATTCAACCTTTCAAGGCAGAGTATTGCCGTCAATGCCTCAGTTGATGTTTGCCAACGATCACGTTGCAGGGATCAACAGTTCATCACTGGCACGAACTCATTTCGCCTAAGTAACACAATGATTAACTATTAAGTAAAACGACTTATTAACACAATAGTTACGGCAGGTTGATTTACTCCTCTGCACCTCTTAGGACTCAAAAAATACATTAGTCTAAATACATTAGTCTAACATGCCAATATTAGCTGGGAAATCGAACCAAAAGCTCCCTATTCAAAGTGTATATTTGCAGCTGGAATGTGAGAATAACGTATGTACTAGGATAAGCACATCGCCGCTGGGCAGTGTAGAAATTACCGGTGACCTTTATGTTACACTGTCCATAAGAGGGCATAGTTGAGAGGCGTGTTCGGGGGGGAGAGGCGGGGAGGCGGGGTGAAGTAGTTTTTTTTCGGATGGAAATGGCCTACACCTGTAGTCACACTAAAGTCATACTACATAAATATGTTTTATACAAATTCACAGCCAATTTATCAGATTTATAGGTACTGGCCGTGACTTTGGGGACACGTGCATTGGATGAAGGTGAACATTTTAAAATTTTAAAAACTTTCAAAATGTAGGCATGGTCATAGGTTACCATATAAATACAGTACTTTACAAAAATGAATCATTCATAGTGTCACCAAGGTACGGACGTATTTACCATAAATTCTACCAAATGACCATTTAACTACCCAAGTCACACAGTCTACTTAAAAAAGTAACTTAAATGGTTCTATATAGGCCAACATATTTAACATAGAGAACAGTGTTAAGGACAGACACTCATCACCCCAAGTACATTTTTGAAACCAAAATTCTCAATTGGTGACTGCTATTTAATTGAAATCAAATTCAAAAGATGCAGAGCAGCTCACATTACACAATATGCATACGTGTTCTGATTACACATTAGGGCCTTGTATGCTCACCAGGATATGGCCATTAAGCAATAAACTAGGTTGTGTCTGCACAAGGAGGAGCTTGAGACAGTCTTGGGAGGGGCGAGAAGTAACTTAGTTGGGATTATTGGAACTGTCTGGTATTAGGAAAGTGTCCCTTTAAGTGATATTGAAATCTGAAAACTCGAGAAATTGCATTTCAAATGTCTGATTGCATCCCTGAATGATCCAGACCTCTGATTTCAGGTGCAAATCGGGGATCTCACTGGCCTAAAGGTGTATACAAACCAAACATTCCGTAGGAAGTCTTTTTTCTCTTACATTTTCGGTTTGCCACTAGCAAAAGAATGTTAATGTGCAATCACGTGTTTACCAAGTGGCACAAATGCCATTACTGGGAAACGACTTGAGCAAGTGGAACCCGTAACTCCCTCAATCAAGTTAGCCACCTACCTTCTGGCTTACAATATAAAATCTTTGGTTGATCAACACTATCAATAGTCCTTTGTATTGACTTCACGAGATGTCATGTTGGGAGAAAACAATGAAGCACACTGCACTCACGACGTAGGCTTCGCACGCGCGAGTAACAGACTTACGCGCGTATTCGACCGGTACAAAAATTCAACGGGGCGCACTTTCTGTTCTTTGACGTCATATGCATAACATTTATACTCAGCAGGTCAGTCATGTCTATACATGGTCAAATTAATCAAGACGCCATGAGGGTCATTCATGGACATAAGCCTATGGGACTTATTTCAATGGATGGATGGGGGCTGAGAACTTTGACCCGAGTTGGTAATTAAGTTTTCCCTCTAAGAATAGCACCATGTGCCCATAATAGCAAATATTCATCTGCTGATATGGAGGCTGTAGCCCTCATCTCTTCCCCTCGAGCATCTATGGTTATTGAAGCCCCTTCTCTTGGTCTACATCAGTGGTTCTCAAACCTTTTGAGGGTGAGGGTCAAATAGAGAGGCTGGGATGAGGTCGAGGGCCACGGAGGGGGGGGGGGGGATCTCAAGCTTAGAGAGAGGACAATAATTGGAAAGAGGAAAATCCATGCTTGAGAGGCCCCGAAGCTTTACAGATGGCAAACAGAGGTAGAGGTACGAATTTTTCATAGGAAGCGGTTCCTAATGTACACTTTTGCAGCGTCCAACAGGAGCGACAATACCACAGTCCTACCACGATTGGAGCTCAAGTCAGTAAATTTTAAATAAATGAGTTCGGTTATGACAAGAAAACTCCTTTAATGATCTGACACAAAACCATGTGAAGGAGTCCTGACGGTTGTCCATAACTATGACGTGTTAACTTAAACAAAATTGTCTTAGAAACCGTCATTTTATCAATCTGCCGATTCAACATATCTCCATGACGAACCTTTAAACCACCCTTAGCCCCACCATTTTTGGGAAGAGTATACATTTGTCAGTGCTTTCTTTTTGAGGGGTTCTCTTCACTCCTTCCAAAATGGACCACATAAAGTGAGAATGGGAGGAGGGTGGAGGGCATTTTTTGAAAACTGTAGCTGGAGTTTTGAATAAGAAATAAAGTAGACAAGAGAAGCTTACAATATAGAATGACTCCTGGACTGACATTGCAACAAATCTTTATATTCCTTTCGACTGTAAGAGAACCTTTCTATTGCTGCCTAGGGCATCAAGAGCAAGGTGCCCAAATGGTATTGAAAAAGTGTTAGACTCACTGTAAGAATTACAAGCATTGGGGTACATATCTGGAAAGTTTAAATGATGGATACTGCTGTCTGGATGGCATTTTCTAAGCTCCTTCAGTTTGCTTACATTTCGTAAGGCTGTTAGAGTTACACTGTTAACTTCGTTTGTGTGGTATCCCCTGGCGATGTATGTGGAAAATTGTGTCTTTCTTCAGACTTTCTGACTTATAACATATCGGGTAGTCTTCTAGGATTTTGCATATTGCTTTCAACTGAGCTAGTAATTCACCTTGAATGGATTTCTTTCGAAACCAAAATGCGTAAAACATACTGAGTTTTCGATGACTTTATCAACTATACTATTTGTTTTTTCACTTAAAATTCGGTGATCTCATTGTACTGTAAACATATTTACGAAAGTGACCCTCGCATAAGAGTGGCGGGGCTGTATCCGAGTCCACCTAACCCAAGTCTGGGCGAATTGCGAGTTCAGCCTGGACTGTCTAGTCTATTAGGAAAAGTAGCGGTCCCTATATATATATATAGCCATCGGTTTTGCACTCTTTTTCAAGTACAGTTAATTGGGTCCATCTTTACATTGAGTCTCAATTTTATAGAATCGAGTCTGACTCGAACCCCCCATCTGAAGGGGCTCGAGAAGACTCAAGTCATTTTAGCAAAAGACTCAGTTTGATTCGAATCCTTAATTTCGTAAAGCTCGAAAGACTCGCTGTTACTCTGGTCTCGAATCTTAAATGTAAGGCCTGCAGACGGTAAGATAATGGTTAAATGTTTCAGCCAACAGTCACAGTGGCCAAAGTACCGCGAATATAATGGGAGCTGTTTACCTTCGTAGCAGGTGTCCAATATGAACGCCTCTTCTTCACGTAACCATGAGTGAAGCCAAAATATAGGCCAACTTCCTGAGCCGGACAACCAGATACTCAAGTTTTACACAGGGGCGCAGCTAGGATGAAATTTTTAGGGGGGCCTAGGTAACAAATGGGGGGCCGGCACCGCCGAGGGTCAGGCTTGTCAAGACTATCTAAGCGGAGCGCTACCATCGGTTGGCGGGGAGCGTGCAAGGAAATTTTTGGCTTTACAAACCCTCCAGATGGCCGGAAACGGCACTTCCCACGTGTTGTAAGCTGCATGTACCCGGCCTTGAAATTCGAATCTCATGTCTGCCATTTCTCAAATAATGGGAAAAATCAATCCATGAAAAATGGTAATACACAAGGCCGCACATACACTTTTTGCCAAGGAGCAAAAATTGGGCATTACTGATCTGTGGCCTGGGGGAGGGGACTAAAGGGAATGAGTGTCTCCCTCCCCCTTGGCGAAAATTTGTGAGTTTCAGGAGGACGCATAGATAGCAAATGGTGCAATATTTGAGGGATTTCAGCTTTAAAAGGAAAACGAAAAGCAGTTGTGACTTAGTGCGACAAAAGTCATTCTTGAGAGCGTGGTGGATATGATGTGAAGCATGACCTCAGCCATTGAACTCCGTTGTGGGGGAGGGTTTAAGAGGGGGGGGGGGGAGGGAGTGTTATTGGTTATAAAACGTTTTTATGACTAAACTGGCACGGTTTAAAACGTTTTTAAGCCATTGATGATTGAAGCTACCTATAGCAACAACAGCAACATTGCAGCTATGCATAATCGCGCGTAGCGGGAGAATTTTAGAAAAGTAGGCTAGAAATACATCCTAATAGAGATGTAAATGATTGGTGATGTGCACAGATATAGGCATGAAAATATTGATCTGTCTATTTGAAATTGTTTAAGTTCTATCATTACGATCACAGCTATTCCTTATATTTTTACTGGGTTTTCTCTGTATATTCTCAAAGCTGGAACGGCGGTGAACTTTGAAAATTTCTGGGGGTAATTGCCCGCCACCGCTGTGTACGGCCGTGGATATCATATGAGCTGAGATAATGCAAGAATCATATTGAATTATGCATCCCTTTTCATTTATTCTGCCTGCAATTCTCACATATCCACCTTCTAGTATATCTCTGTTACATTTGTCCATCACCCTATCCATAGGATACATGTCCACTACTTAATTACATATCGCCTAGAACAAACCGTTTGTCTCCAACCTAGGGTTACCATATTTATTTTCTAGCAAGGAGGACATAGATCACTGTCCTGAAGTAGGGGTCTAAGGATGTCCCCTTCCCTTTGGAAATTTTTACGGTTTTTAATGGTGTCTAGATGCAAAATGGTGCTGTATTGTTCACGGACTCAAGTCATCGGTATATTACTTGGTCAGACCTATAATACCACCAGTAAATCTTTAAAACTATTTAACCTGCAAAGCAGAAGTAGGGATCATGTGGAAAACACATGAAATCCGGACCTTGTTGGCAATTTTACAAATCCGCCCGGACGCCAGTGCGAACTAGTAAAAAGATGACTTGTCGAAATCAATCCACGGTTCTACAGTGCACTTGTCATGGGCAAGGAGAGAGACACGACACACTTGTTAAGGATAGAAGAATTATTCGAACGCAGTACCTTACCGTGCGGCATATTTTGTGTATGATACCGTACAGGAATGGTCGTGTAAGGATGGTCTTCAGTGTATGGTTGCCATGTTTTCAGTAAATCAACCAGCCATCCGAAAGGCAGAGAGGGTCTAAACCTGACAATGTCACATCCGAATTCGTCGTCGGGACGTTCGTTTCATCGTCCAAGTGAATTATATGTGAATTAAACGACAGTGCAGATTATAAACCTAATTTAGTGAAAGTAGGCATTTTAAAGTTATAATTTCATACGTGCGCAAAATTTGTTTTTCACACATTTACTTTTTCTTAATTCTTACACATTTTATTTATTTAGATTTTGAAGGAAATACTTCAAAGTTTATTTCCGTTCAAACATTTATTTTTCCTTAATTCTTACGCATTTTATTAGGACACAAAAAATCTGGGGGGGGGGGGGGCTGACGAATATCTGGCGGGGCCTAGTCCCCCCCAGGCCCCCCCGTAGCTACGCCGCTGCCGCTGGTTTTACATATCCCCCCCCCCAGCATCACTGAAAATAGCTATACTCAACGAACAAGTCTGGATCTCTAGAAATTTTCCATTTTATCCAGGGACCTCTAGCATGCAAGGCGGTACACTCAACAACCAAGCCAACACAGCTCATCCAAAGATACACTGTCACCTCTTCGGTTAGACTTGAACCAGTTAACAAAGTGTTCGGAGGCAGGCGTCTTGCCAGCCGACATACTAGAAGGACTTTGACAAAGGAAGCATATCATAAAAATGATTCTTATAGTATTTTTCGAGTACAGTCATATTTAGGACGTAGTTTCATCGTCTTGTCTACCTCGTACTTAGTTTAGTTGACTGTGGGTGACCATTTATGCATTAATATGTGCATCAATGTAGCGAATAATGCAGCCTTAAGTAACGTTTATCTAACCTTCAATATTGTGGACTCGCCAGGAATCCGGCTCGGAGTCAGAGTCCGGCTATTGCCCATTGCAAGCCATTTCCGCATTTACCTCCCTTTCATTGACAATGCCGAGTCCAGCAAAAAACGGACTCGAGCCCGGGACTCGGGCATTGCAGCTACTTCCTGGAGATTTGGGACAAACCCTTCTAGAATCGTCCTTTACGTACTGAAACCGATTTTGACCCACTTTCTTATAGTACCAGAGTGTCTAAAACGGTTACACCTCCATGTTCCGACGTCTATATGTTCCAAAACCCGTACCCATAAAACTCTCACCCTAACCTTACCCCAGCCTAACCCTTATCCTAACAGTGACATTTATGTAGACTTTCGAAATATAGAGACGTCGGAACAGACAGCAGTCTCCGCCTAAAACACTTCATTCGTTATACAGGCAGTTCTATGCAAATGGCAAACTAATGTATGAAACATTTAGAAGATTTCATTAATATAATTATCAGACCTTTACGTATGTTTATTTTGTTCATAATTTTGCCAACCACATTGTTGATTTTAAATCACGATGCAATAGAATGATATATGAAACTTATCTTACTACCTTCATATTTTATTAATACGCAGTATTTATTTGTCCGTTTCAATCTTGTCGATAACACGATTACCTATTAAACAGAAAAGTAAACATCCCAGACTGAACCTCTAACCTAAAACTTGAACTACCGCTGTGAAGAAATTTAACCTGTTTGAAGGGCGACAGAGGCACGTCTAGCATATAAATAAACTGACGCAACGAAAATGTCGGACTTATAAATACATGACAGTTTCCTGTAATGCTGAATTGTATAGAATTCTATAGAAAAATAATCCGTAGAATTTTTCACAGATTTCGTTGAAACTGTTATAGAATTTCTATAGGGATGAGATCCCAGATACAGTCATTTTTAAGTAATGAGATAAAACCATACATAGTTCTGTAGTCAAAGAAAAGTGAACGATATCACAATGAATAGTGTCGAGGACAACACTTCATGCAATATCGGTATTTTGAGACTTAAATTTACGGAAGGCATGTGTTGCAGAACAAGGAGCTCTGGTACAACTAACTGTGTTACCACTCTATTAGAACTTCAGTTGAAAAGTTCCCGGTCTATGAAGCGGTGTCTCGGTCTCGGCGGTATTGAGGTTTGGACTCAATATCATAGCATTATAACATTGTTTCATACACATGGCCTAAAGTAGCAGTTGTTTCGCAGCTGTGCATGATATAACAATAGCTCGGCTGAGTACTTGAGCTAAAGAGCAGATAACATTTCTTGAAACGACTGATCAGCTAAGGAGTGCAGAATTGCTCCTGCCGGAATAGAAAGCTTTTTTAGGGCGGAGAAAATAAAAATAAGGGGAGGTGTTAAAATTTTCCTGTCATTTTTTAGCCTTTGGAATGAGGAAATTTGCCCTATTAAACTCCATGCTTCTCCTTGAATACACGATATAACTTACTAGAGTGGATTTGTGGCAACAGCTGTCAAATTAATCATGTGTATTAGTCTTCAGGAAACGACTTGAAGGGTGGAACAAATTTGAGGTTACCTGAATCCCTTAAAATATCTGCAAAAATTGTTCACTATGTTTTGGAATAATAATTTTGTTCTCTCAATCTTTAGTAAAGCAGGAAAGACAGGGATGTTAGCCTATTACTGATAACCTCACCTCAGATTCTGGAAATAGTACTCATCACATTGTGTTTCAAGTTGTTTTTACGTTAATGATTCCCATGCAGCTCACAAATAATTCCCTGGTTCTGTTATTTTTCACAATTTAATATGTATAATAAAGACATCATCACGCAAAGTTTGATAAACGGATTGTAAAAGATTAACTTCATTTAGCAAACATTGACACAATTGTGTATCAACGGGTACCCGTGCCCACAGATCAGTTGTTACCAACTGGGCGATATCGCCCCCTGAAGGCTATTTCGCAACTAAGGGGGGTTGTAAGAGCCATGGGACATTTGAATACCGTACATGAGATCATACTAAATTTAAACAGGGCTAAAAAAGATACCAAGTATTTTCCCATAGTTGAACTTTCAAATAAGCATGCAATAAAATGGCTCGAATTCACAAGTCGGATAGTTCAAACATTCCCTCTTTAGGTTCACCACAAAGTTGTGAATTATCTCATCTGTTAGCTGCCAGGAAATCGCATCAAACAGTGCTGAATTTCAAACTTTTCTTTATAACGACTGTGCAGTCTCTAGCACAAATATAGAAATGTCTAAGAGAAGAAGAGGATTATGGCCAAAATTTGGAAAATAAGGTCTAGCGACTCCAAATAATCATCGATCGGCACAAATTTTACAGGAAAACTTTGCCTGACACGAGCCACATCTCCGACAAATTTGAGATTAATGTACCTTTTAAGACGGCCGAGATAACGCAACCGAATGCAAAGAATCTCGGAACGCCTCTCAAAATCCGCTCTTGCGAAGGCATTACTCCGACTGAGTCCGATCGATCTAGTCGAAGTAAAAAATGAGGAAATAAGCATATATTTCCCCAGAATGATCAGATTAAATTTCTCTCTTACATATCGAAATTTATATTAAGCTAGACCATTCTTGAAAACACTCTTTACGAGACACACTCTAAAAACTGTTGGGTAAAAAAGGTTGGACAAATTGCCAAGTGCCCAACATGGGTAAATTATTAACTAGCTAACTGGAAATATTGTTTGCCAAATCCGCTAGGTACATGGAGGCAGTCACAAAACTATAATACAGCAAATATTTTGCCCCAGAATGGTTAAATTGATAACATTTTGCCCCAAATACATGATTATTACTTCAACAAGTTGGGCTACTATCATGGCAATGCGCCTGTCTGCGTCTGTCTACCTGCTCGTCAACATTGGTTTATAGGCTGCTGTCTGCAGGTCCTTTGACCGTTACTTGTCAAAGTTGCTAACTTTATAAGACATATCAAGGGCTTGATAACTGTGGTAGCAGGAAGTAGGTCAATGGTCATTTGGGGTCGTGAAAGGTCTAAGAGTGAAAATCACGCAAAAGCCTTCAACTTCCTGTGATTATGTTTTTTTAATCTTGTTAAAGTTGACCAGAGAAATTAGTAGCTGGTGGGTCATCAAATTTGTACTTTTGAAGTAGGTCAAAGGTCATTTGAGGTCAAAGATAGGTCAAACAAAAGGAGGACAAACAGTGTAATCACTAAAAAGCCTTCAACTTCTAGGGCTTATGTCTGAATTTAACTTGAATGAAATTTGGCAAGAGTGTTTAGTAGATAATGGGTCATCAAGGTTGAACTTTTGATGTTCAAAGGTCATTTGGGGTCATACAGAGGTCAAACAGTGGAATCTCACAAAAACCTTGAACTCCTAAGGGTAATCTGCAAATTTTGTCAAATGTGACCAGAGTTTATATTAGATGATGGGTCATGACAGTTGTACTTTTGAAGTAGGTCAAAGGTCATTTGGGGTCATAGAGAGGTCAAACAGTGAAATCTTGCAAATCTTACAAAAGTTGGCCAGAGTGTTCTGTAGATAATAGGTCATCATTTGTACTTTTGAAGTTGGTCAAAGGTCCTTTGGGGTCAAAGAGAAATTAAACAGTGAAATTTCGCAAAAAAAAAAATTGGCCAGTGTTCAGTAAATGATGGGTCATCGAAGTTGTATTTTGGAAGTATGCCATTTAAGGTCAAAGAGAGGTCAAACAGTGAAATCTCACAAAAGTAGTTGGCAAGAGTGTTCAGTAGATGATGGTGTCACGTATAGAAATGACTACTCATGACGCCAATTTGAGAGTGATTAATAACTATATTTTGATGCATAAAGCGGGGGCGCTCTTCTCAACTCCACATCCATGACATCTCCCGTTTTTACGATAGCTAAGTCGGTTAAACGATATATCAAACGATATGCAAGCAACGAGGAATGATTATAATATATTGAATACATATGTCAAAACAAGTTAAGTGATTTCTTTTCTTCCGAGTCGTCCTCTAAAATTACAAAACGTCTCACACAACCATTTACAACAAATTACAGTTCTATCTATATCTTGCCGGAGGGACAACTTTTCTGCCCGCCTTAGTATAATAAGGGGTGACTTCATCCCGACCTTTGCCTTTCAATAATTGTGAGTAATAACCTGAGGCTGTGTTGTATGATACGGTAGACCCATCACTGGAATCCTCTATGTCAGAAAAATTATCAACCTCTTCATCTCTGTTTGTCATATCCTTGTTAAGATGATTTTCATTCCTTCTGACACTAACTCCACTATCAGTCTGTACCACAAGTGATCCAGGCATTGTTGCTCCTTCTGTAATAACAGCAGGATTCCATGTTTCAGATTGGTTATCGTAGACCCTTACCCTGTCACCAACTGAAAACTTTTGGGGTGGACCTGCACTGCCATTTTGTAGTAATATTTCTTTTGAGTGTTTTGTTTTTGAATGATTTTTTCCTGTACTTTTCGACTAATTGAGTTTACAACAGGTCACGATTCATTGGTAGTTCGTCTCTCAACCTGACAGGTGGGTCATGAAAGTTGTACTTTTGAAGAAGTTCAAAGATCATTTGGGGGTCATACAGAGGTCACACCGTGGAATCACGCAAAAGCCTTCAACTTTTAGTGGTTATCTGCAAATTGTATTAAATTTGGCCAGTGTTTAGTAGATGTTGGGTCATGACAGTCGTGCTTTTGAAAAAGGTCAAAGGTCATTTGGGGCCATAGAGACGTTAAACACTGGAATCACACAAACACCTTCAACTCCTATTGGTTTCATCTAAATCTTATCAAAGTTGGCCAGAGAGGTCAGTTAGATGATGGGTCCATAGGTGTAATTTTTAAGAAGGCCAAAGGTCAGTTAGGGTCATAAAACGGTTTAACAATGGAATCATGCAATAGTCTCCAACTTCTAGAGGTTGTGCCTGAATCTTATCAAAGTTGGCAAGAATATCTAGTAGTTGATGGGTCATCAAAGGTGTACCTTTGAAGAAGGTCAAAGTCATTCAGGGTCAAAGAGAGTCAAAGAGGTCAAAGGGTCAAAGAGAGTCAGACAGTAGAATCAAGCAAAAGCCTTTAAATCTAGGGGTTGTGTCGGAATCTCTTCAAAGTCGACCAGAGTGTTCAGTGGATGATGGGTCATCATGGGTGTACTTTGTGTTAATGTTAAATACCATGTGGTGTCACAAAGTGTCAGATTATGAAATCCATGCCAGTGCTTTTCCATAGGAGTTTTGGGTTTGTAGTTTGTATGATATATATTGCCATAAGAATCATTTTGACAGGCCTGAAAAATTGGGAGTACAAGTAGCATTTAATTTATGTCAACAGAATTACCTAGAGTATTATGCCCGCAAACATTAAAAAATCTCCACAAGCTGGGCAACTCTGATATACCACTACTGTGACCATTTACATCTATAGCACTGAAGTTGCTTTGATCATGACTGTCCATGACTTCTTGGTTTGGATCCCTAATAAGACTATATAACAGTAACTCTATGGGAGGGAATTAGTTGTTGAGCTACAACATCATTGATGCTCTTCTCTTGTGTGGTCATATTCCTGTGATCGGCTGCATAATCTGTGCGACGTGACGAACATCAGCTACCATAGTGAACTCTGATTCTTGCAGCACAATTTATGTGAATTGAGCAAAGAGTCGCAAACTCGGATGTCTGAAAAACAGCTAGAGGCAATTCTCGAACAAGTGGTATGAAGGATATTATTGTCGTTGCCCGGAGTGAAGATTAAAACTAATTTTCATCATCTCGTGTGCGCGATTCGAGAGGGAACGTTAATCGTTCTGTATACCCTAATGGTTATGCTTAACGTGAGGCCTAACTTTGGCCTCTGTCTTGGCTAGGCCCAAAAATAGGCCTAATGTTTAGCCCCCTCTTTTACATGTTTAATATGCTGATAATATTCTTGCAAGGCAAGCGACTCCAACAGAAGAGTGGTTTAAAACCGAAAATCAAACCTTGTAGCATGTGCCATAAGCTACAGATATCTTTGGAGGGAAGGTACTGCATTGCCCATGGAACGCTCCGCGCCAATCTATGGTGGCGCTCCGCTCAGATGGTAACAGGGATTCAAACTTGCAATCCTCGAACCCCAAGTCCGGCCAGCTGAACTATTCCGTCCTCACGGAAATGTCTTTGAGAATAAAATAAAATCAAAGTTTACAAAAATTGCACATGTTGATGGGCTGCTATTAGGCCTTGCACGTGCGATTTCCGACGATCTGGGATGTATTAAAATCTCAGATTTTCTTGAAACACTCCTCGCAAACCTATGGTGGCGCCCCGCTTAAACGCAATGGCGTACACAGGGGGAAGGCCATTGGGCCATGCCCCCCACTGATGTCGATTTTTTAGGTTCAAATTATACGTAAATTTTTTGACACGAATTTTACTTCAAAAGGTAGCATATGTGGCACCAGATTGCATGTAAGAACAACTAATTTTTCAAATATTTTCAAAGGGGAGGGGGACATCCCCTCCCCAGGTCAACGATCACCCAACAAACTGCATGGTCCCCCGTGAGAGAAGGCCTGGGTACGCCACTGAGTAAACGGGATTCAAACTTGCGATCCTTGGACCAAAGTCCGACCAGCTGAGCTAATCCGTCCTCACAGAAACGTGTTTTGAGAATAAAAGAAAATCAAACTTGACATTTTGTTCACAAAAATTGCACTTCTTGATGGCTACTATCAAGCCTGACAAGTGCCATTTCCGGCGATCTGGGACGTATTGATATCTGAAATTTTCTTGGTACGCTCCGCGCCAACCTATGGTGTCGCTCCGCTTAGATTGTAAACGGGATCTCCCCCACAAAAATCCTTGAAAGGCTTCATAGCAGCCATCAAGATGTGCAATTGGGGTGGAAAAATGTAAACTTTCTGATTTTATTGTATTCTCAGACACATTGAGTTTGTCACAATCAATCCGAATCTATTCAAATTATTCAAAGTGAGTGAATTTTTTTGCCCATATCGCCAGTGGGGGACTTTGGGGGGTGATTTTGTAGGGGGCTCGCGCTCCCAAGCTCCCCCACCCCCGTAGCTACGCCACTGCCTATTGTACCTAGTATTTCATGCTGTAGTCTATAGTAAGTAACGGTGTCGAGGGAGTCATCTCATTACGCAGAATTCGCAAACACTGTACATTCCATTTCGTAGTTGTAATCGAAGGCGTATCAACTTTTAGTCAGTCAGAAAGTTTGTTTACACTTGCATTCGAAGCAATGAATGAATTAGTAATGAGGTATAAGAAGATTTACAATTCACTCATAATGTAATCATACACCCAGCCATGTTCGCTAATTTTTTCGCTTGTGGCATTTAAGTGCTATTCAATCAGAGAAAAGACTCTTTTACGTTTTGCGATATTTTATGCCCTCTTTTGGGACTTACCCAACCCCAGTTTACAGGGCTGTCCTTGAAATTTTTAACCAAAGTATGCTCTCGGTAATTTCTCCGTATCTGCCATGAAATACAGGTACGAGATAGTATGTAGTTGGTTCAATCAGGGAGTTGCTATTTGTCAAATAGCAACTCCCTTGTTCAATTTGAAAAGATTGTCCTGTCCGTGTTTAACAGGAGGCGCAACCATATAGTTTCTTTTTATGTATCGCGCAGAGTTTGTAGGCGCCAAAGGGTTTTGAGTTTTGCCACTGTAAGGAGTTGCTTCATTTTGCAGATAGTTTTACTTAATCGGGTCTAAAAAAATAAATTTTGACATTTGTATACGAATACAGAAGAGAAGATTTCTGCATTTCAAATGTATGTAGTGTATCAATGAATGAAATTTTTCGAATGGTGAATGCGACTCAACAACTGAGAAAATTTTAATTCTCGTACAATATGACGCCATACTTACACAATCCATGAATATCGCTAACATTCTCCGATATTTGAATAACAACATTTTACAAGTATTGTGATAGTGTTGCTTTCTTTCTTCCAGCCATTTACAATTTTCAGCATCAGAATGGTCATTTATGATCTGGTAGTAGGCTATGTGCTTTGTGGTACAATTTGCCATTTACAATCAAATGATGTCAAGGCAGAAAGATAATTTCACTTTGTCAGAAGGGCGGAATGAGCAGTCGGGCAATCGGGCACTGCCCGAGGGCCAACACTGTCATTCGGAAATTTTAATGAAAATCGGAAAATTCGGAGTTTTTACTTGTCAGAGTCTTTAATGTATATATCCTGTAAGTAACAAGCATGTATAATAAATGTGTATTATGTTTTATTTCAATCATATTATTATAATAATTGTATTTAAACATAACATGATCTGTTTACTTTAATTAAATATTAGACTTTTTTGAAAAGTGAGCTTTGTTAATGTGAAAACTGGTATTGAGTTGGCAACCTCAGTTAAAAATAATGTCGGTGAGGGAAAGTTGATTCAGGTTGGGAAGAAGGAGGGCCCCATACCCATTTCCTCCGGGGGCCCAGTTCTTTGTCAGTCCGCCCCTGCTTTGTCAGAGATATCAAGATAGCAGAAAGTATTTCGCATATTTTACTGTGACAGTCAGTCAAGTATTTATATTGATGAATTTATGAACTTTTAGGATTAGCTGAGCTTTGGAACCACACTTTTGGTGTTTTCTCCATTCAGGGATGACCCACCCTCAACTCAGTCCCTGTGGTGCCTAACACCATCCTGCTTTTTGTAATAGTTTTTGATGTATGTTATATCATTCCATGTTCTATTTACTCACATGCATATTTTGAGGAGTAAAATTTTTCAAACTGCATGTTCAAAATTTTTAAAGTCCAAAGGGGATGTAATGTAGTATATATATATTTCAAGCTTATCAGCTTTAGGTCTGAAATTTTGTTGTTTAGAGGATTGCAGAATTGTGGTGCAATACCTCATTTGCATAAAATTGAGACAGTGCACATAGCACTTAGTCTGTCTGGTTTCCCCTCTCCTCTGTGATTGGTCATTTATAAAATTTATGTGGTGCCACTTTCAGCCAATCACAAGCTTATCCCATTACACACAATATCCATCCATCCATCCGTCCGTCCGTCCGTCCATCCATCCATCCATCTACATACTTCCTGCCTTAAGTCAGAGGCCTCGATCCCACGACACTTTTGCTGGAGACCTCGAAATGTAAGCTTGCAACATCAATGGTTTTCTAGGAGCATTTAGCTTCAAATCATTTTATATCTGAAGCTGGCCAGCATGATTCCAGTATGATTCTTAGTAATTCATCATCGCTTATCACCTGTGTACAATGTAATTAGAGAGGTGAAATATCACCGGAATAAATCAGGAATAATTACAACGCTAGTTGAGAATGGGACCACACATGACAGACCTTTGATATAGAGGCCTGAGGGTCGAGAGGTTGGGTTGGTCGGTTAAGTTTGTTGTCCTTTTGGGGACGTAGCTCTGGGGAGCAGAACTTCGGGAGTGATGTTTGATTTCGCCCCTTGCTCTTCGCCAGAGATTCGAGGGGACTTTGCTAAGTACAACAGAATTCTCATCTATTTTGGGATTCTCGCATCGAGCTACACCCCGGAGCCTTCGCATGAGAGATTGGCCCACACGTTGAATATAAAACGTTACGCGCCCGCCAGATAGCCCACTGTGTGTTATTAGTACAGTAGACCCAAGCCAAGCCTTTGTGGGTAAAAGTTCCTAAACGTTCCAAGTCTAAACACCTGCAAATGACCGATTATTCACCACTCAAAGCAAAGTAACAGCCGATTTGACCGAGAAATACGAAGCAATTAATCTTTTTCTGATGAAATTAACTTATATAATGTACCCAGCCATTGGTTCTGTATACTTCCACTCCATATATGGGTAATAAATTACCCAGCTTGCATGGTTAAATGTTTTGGCAAAAGTTGGGCATAATTTTGCCCAATTACTTGGGCAAACGTTTTTGCTCGATTTTGTTGGATAAAGTGGTTGGGCAAATGTTTTGTCCAACTAATGAGTAAAACCATAAACAACTAAGTTGGGCACTTTTTTACCCATTTTTGGGGTGGATGCATACATTTTTGTAAATTTTTGCCCAGGATGAGCAATGATATTTTAGAGTATAATTTACATAAGAGTTTCAGTGTAGGACTTTTCGACGTAATATGTACAGCTTCACACATGTAATATTATATGCTGTCTCCAGGTAAACGATCTTAAAGACCACCCTCAGAAAACCATTTCATTTTTACTCAATTTTGAGGACACATGCATGTCATGTCCTCATAGGATGAGTAAGTTTAAATCCATGTATATTTTCAACGCTTACTAATTGGAGGTAGAGCTCAGCCATATTGAAAACCAGCTTGTAGCAGCTCAATTGTAACGATAAACTGAACGAAAATCTTTAGCTGCGTTCACATGGGATAACGTCCGAGTCATCAAATGACAAGCTCGTTATCAGACAGTGTTCAAGTTTCCAGGTAAATGCATTCCAGCCTCTTCAAGACCATAAGTCGGCTAATCCTGAAGATCACAAGCTCGTTATCAAGTCATCCTTCAACCAACATGTGAGTTGTGAAGCCAGTGAAGCTATGTTTATAGGGTATTTTGTTTCAAATGCGCACAATTTACCCTGTGGAAAAACGCACAATATCTAGCGTGGCATGTTTTTTGCAAACAACAACAACAGTAGAAGTTCGTGTTGATCACTTGCCCATGTGTGGATGCAACGGTGGTCCTGATAACGACAAAACTGCCGCTGTTATCGTTATCAAGATGACGCACTCGTTGTTCCACTTGAACATTTTGGTTCGTTCTTTCCGATGGCTACCATATCGAGTAAAATGCGTTTCCTCCTTTGTATAGTTTACTATCCAGCAACTAATTATATGTAGCAATTGATGCCTACCCGACACTCTCAAAAGGTAAAAAAAATTATAATTTAAACTCAAATTCTCAAAAGCCTGACTAGTACGCTACAGCTTTCGTCGTAAATCACTCAAATTTAAACGGAAATATATAGATACTCTTCTTCATAGCAGATTCTTTATGTTGCATTACTTTTGTCTATCCGTGTTCATTGTTCATCATATTTGCCCTGCTAGCTTTGATTACTTTGTACTCTCTAAAACAGATGACTGGGAACAAACATACATTTCAAAAGCGTTTGACAGCTACAAGACTTACTGTAGGGTCAATATTGGAGAGGTTTCAATATGCTCCAAGTAACGATCCAGTATAACGGAAGACTGTGTTTAATCTCGACAACTAAGTAGCAAGTCCGTAGAGGTGTTGAATGTAAATGAATGATACGAAAGGAGACTGGCCACAGAATATATTCCTCATTGCATCATTACGTACTCCAAAAGACTGCATTTCCATGAAGTTAACGTCTCATGGGAGGCGCAAATTTTTTCCCACGAGGTTTTGGGCAAATCATGCCAATGGACCAATCAGCTGGAAATAGGCCACACCCCTAGTTCCAAAATGACAGCTTTTCGACCCTTTTATTGTAATTCTGACACCGGATTATGAACGAACAGGCCAAATAACACCAGTCCACGTAACCCCAACCCTACTTGTAACCCTAGCCATGATTTTGAAACAAATTTGAAAACTGAAAACTTTTGAAAATCAAATTTGCCCAAAACCTCGTGGGAAAAAAATGAGGCTCACGGGAGAGCAGACAATTGAACATGTAGTCTCCATATTGTCTTTTCCCTGTGTTCACATGGAATAACGAGGGCGCCATCATCTTGATAACGAAAACGTTTGCGCTTTTCGCTACCAAGACCACAGCTGCATTCACATAAAGCGGCATGAAAAGCGATGAAAATAACTGTGGCGTCATCAAGCATCCTGAAATCTTTCTCTGTTGCGTGGTAACAAAAGAAAAAAGCGTTTGGAATTTTATGATTGTTACAAAATTAACACCTCGGTATTAAACAGTACGTTATCAAAATGACGCCAAAGTTCACTTGAAGTGTTTAGGGTGATCTGATGACAAGCTAGTGGTCTTGATGATTAGCGGACGCGAGGTCCTACTGCAGGTGGAGCATCTTGGTGACAAGTGCATTCACCCTGAGTTTTTGATCACGGTATGCTCGTCATCCCATGTGACCGTGGGGATACACTGCCCATGAAGTGAACAATCTTATGACATTCTAAAAAAATCATCATGTCATTATTTCTTCGTTCATTTTTTATTGAGTTAAATAGCCTTTTTATGGCTGATATTGAGCTAATTGTGTCCGATAATGATGAAGACGGGAACGAAAGTTAACCACCAACTTTGTTTACAATTTGGCAGCAAAATGGCTGTCAGAATTGCAAACTTTTTATTATCTTTTGTTCTGCTTATGGTAACCTACTTGAACAAGTCAAACAGTACACAACTACAGAAATACCTTTAGGTAGAAGCGGCTTCATCCCTGCAGTGTGCAGCAAATTGAAGCTTTGAGCTGCACCCAAAAGCGATAGCCTACACAGCTGTTTTGCATTGACCGTGAACGTTAGTTAACGGAGCATCAAACAAATTTGTCATATTTCGAGAGTTGAGGGGGAATGATAATTAAATTGCTTTTAACGAAAAAATATGTGTTTACTGTTGAAAGCACATGGAAATGAAGTGTGGACAGGAAATAGTTCCATTAATTCTGAAGGCAAGGAAATTTAGTTCCACGAAACAACTACTGTGCATACCTATGTACGTACTTCAGTACTGATGGTAACGTTACTGTATGTGACTTAATACTGTCATGCTGTGGCAAATATCTAATCGACTTATGGCACACTTCTGGCCCGGCCATTATATGCTGTTTTCTAAGTTAAAGGATCAAATACATCCCGCCTGAAATTTCCTCTTTTAATATTGCAGTGGTGTAGGTAGTATCTTTTGTGCAAGGACAGTTTAGTTTAGCTTAGCTACTGTTTTGAAATTGAATAGGCCTACTTCAGTCTGGCTATTAGTGCCTATAACTTTAGTGCCTTGTTTCTGGGGATTCAACTTCATTTTGTGTATGTGTGTGTGCCTGTAGGGGGTCAAGTGAAGGTGGGGAACTTTTTGGCTTGAAATGCAATTGCTCTGCAGTGGGAGGGGTGTTAGGGAGGGATTTGGCTGCGTGGAGGGTTCCACTCCCTCATTTTTTAATTCAGACGTTGAATCCTGTAACGTGTAGCTGCCAGGCACCAAAGGTGCAAGACCTGACACAAGAGCTGCAGGCATGGTGGCGTCTGGGCACCTTTTTTAAGTTTTTGTTCAACTAGTCTCTACTTGCTGCAATGGACCATTGCCATTCTTTGTCTTGGAGGTTTAATATTACATGCATATGAAATTCTTTAGCTGAAGAGGGTTGCAATTAGGCTTGGACCAATGTTTTATTTGTACTTTGCTTGGTGCTCCACCTACCAGCAAGCCATCCAGGGTTCACCTTACGGGTGGGGTACAGAAAACATACCGACAGGGGTCCAGTGGTCTAAGAAACCACGGGGTATTGTGAAACGTTTTGACATTATACTGCTCCATGAGACAGGGTGTCTAAATTGAAACCATTTAGGCCTTCTTCCCCCTTTCCAGATAAGAACAGTTTCCAGTGCCAGACTGTGGTCCCTGGTGTGTCTTATTCTTTCAGTTCGCATGCAGCTTTGATTGAAGACGTTTTGCCAAGTAATACTTAGTCAGAATTTGTTCAGATACTCCCTACTGCATTATAACAGCCTACAAGATTTACTCCTCAGAAAGGAATAGCAGCAAGGACAGTGCCCACCACATATAATATATATAAATATAAATAAATATATATATATATATATACATATATATATATATATCAACATATGTGCAGTGGTACCGTAATTGAAGTTACTGGGTAGCAACAGGATTTCTTAAGGTATATTTTTAACGTATGCTACATGTAATGAAAAATACTGTGGTTATGTCCCTTCCCAATGTCAACTTAATTTCGAATTTCCAGTACTTATGAGAAGTGTTTATAAATTTACACAACCTTTGGCAACTGGCCCATAGTCTGCCAAATCTATAGCTTTTATCTCTTGTGACATGCCTACAGTAAGGTACGTTATTCTAGTCTATATTTGTACAGATGATTACTTGTAATTTTTCAGGTATTTGTACCAAACACAATGAGACATACTTTCATCTACAAAAACTTTACTTGGTGAGCAACGAAAATTTGATTCCATGTCCAAAATAGCTCACCATTTTCAAGTGTATGGTGTCTTTATGAACTGAATGTGTTTTCATCTAGGCCTCACCCCAAAATAAAGTAATTTGCTTTTCCAAGGTTAATAGAGAGGCATTTGGCTTTAATTTGAAGAGCCCTTTCAGTTCAGTTTTCTTCCGTTGTTATAATTAATATTCTAGGAAGTTATAATTTTATTTACATACTTTCAAGGCTGCTACACAATTGGCCTGGCAGACATGGCCACAGGTATTTTACAACTTTGTTTATAGTAATACAATTTTTTCGAATATTTAAGTCATAAAGCAATGCCAAAAATTTAAAGATATTTTCAGACACTTTCAATATCCATGGGCAAGGAATGTTATTGTGTAAAAACTATGTACTCAACTAGAATCAGACATTACTCTACATGACAAAAATAAAAAGGTACTGCAGACTCTACAGATGCTTTAAAACTAACTTTTTGCTTGAACTTAACAGAGTAACTTTCTATGTACAGAATTTGAGGTCATTTTAGTTGCTCTACGTAGGAGGACATGAGCCATTTCCCATTCCTTGCAATTTAAACAAGATTAGAAGCCTAAAATGAAAGGTAGGCTATGTCCTACTGTAGTGTAACTTTTTAGGGTAATACATTGATTCCCATTCTCTACTTTTATTTGTGAGTAAACAAATTACAATGAAATGTCATCTAAGAAGGTAAAGTAGGCCTACTATCGCTAGGCCTTTGGTATACCTACTATGGTATAGGCACTCTACCGTTTAGTAAGTTTAGTACTCCTTAGTGTTCCCCCAATGTGAGTTTACAGTAATCAGTACAGCAGATTTTCGCCGACAGTAGTACTCCAAGATTATCGGTCGAGAATACAAGATTATCAACTGATAATTTTGGGTTATCATATAATAATGCAGTTGGTGCCATGTATTGGGCATTTGGCGCGATTATATAGTACAAGTGACATTTTAAGTATCATTACCGCCGGCCCATGCCTACAATGGCTTACCCGTTCAATCCTTGGAGCAGACATGACACTTCCTCGAAAAGTATCGATCAAGGGCAGAGAAGCTCTCTCCTCTCTGTTTTGCTTGGCAATGGTGATAACACAGCCAACAGAATAGATGATAACAATAACATTGTGGACCGTTTCATCTCAATTATAGATCATTTCATCGCACAAGCTGGTGAATTGGTGTATAATAACTAATGGAAGCTTCAGTATACTGACAAAAGCTTTATTGCACTGTACTGTACTTTTGATAATCTTGGATTATCTACCCACAACACTGGATTTTCGACCGATAATCTTGGATTATCGAAAAATAATTTGATAATCTTGGATTCTCCACCGATAACCAGGTTTAGCAAATAAATTTTGATAATTTTTGGCTTATCAACCGATAATCTTGAATTCTCGAATGATAAATAATAGTAAATAAATAATAAATAATTGACTAAATACAGCGACGCCATCATAAGAAATATGTTCGGCAGCGCTTTACACAGAAAAGGCCTCACGAAACAAGAAAGACTTATGTTTAAACGATTCTAAATTGTGGGCATGCCTAATATCAGCTGGGAGTCTATTCCACAGAGATGGAGTCGCACCCAAGAAGGCACGTTCACCAGCGTTAATTCTTGTTATGGGGGCCTGAAGTAGGTTGTCACCAGACGAGCGAAGGGTACGGGCGGGTTTGTAGAGAAAACCCAAGTCATTTATGTATTCAGGGGCTAGACCATTTAAAGCCTTAAAACAATTAAAACAATCTTCTATTTTACACGATAAGAAATAGGTAACCAGTGCAGATCCTTTAGTATGGGGGTTATATGATGGTATTTCAAGGCACCAGTAATTAATCTGGCCGCCATGTTCTGCACACGTTGGTGGGGAGCTAATGAAGACTGAGAAATGCCGTAGAATAAAGAATTATTCAAGTCCATCCTAGAAGTAACAAATGCATGAACAAGTTTTTCAGTTTCGGTTCGGGTAAGTAGTTAACGAATAGCCCTAATATTCTTTAAGTGAAAGTAGGACATACTACAGACGGTATTAACATGTCGATCCATGGTAAGGGTACTATAAAATACAACACCGATATTTCTTGCATATGGAGATGTTGGAACATCAGTGTCACTAACATTAACAGACTGAACCAAATTACTCTGTTTGAAGTAAGAAGATGTAATCTTCAATACTTTAGTCTTATCTTCATTTAACTTCAGTTTATTGTCTGCCATCCACTGCTTTATTTCCGAAAGACACCACTCCATTTGATTGACAGCACACCTAGCATTTTCAAGATCAACGATGTTATAAGGCAGGTAAAGTTGAGTGTCATCCGCATACAAATGCACATTTATTCCATGTTTCCTACAAATATCGGCTAGGGGCTTTGTGTATAAAATAAATAAGATAGGTCCGAGAACCGACCATTGTGGAACACCAAACGGAAGCATGGAGATTTTTGACAATTCATTCCGTATAATAACACGTTGTGATCTGATAAACCGGGCTTATCCAAATTTTTTGATTATCCTGGATTATCGACAGATAAAACAGGGTTATCAAAATGAATTTGATAAACTAGGATTAACGGTCGATAATCCTGGATTGTCTTTCGCTAAACCTTGATCTTTTATCTATAATCTTGGATTGTCTCCCGATAATCTTGGATTATCGGTCGATAATTTTGGATTGTCGGTCGATGATCTTGAATAACCTAACGATAATCTTACCGATAATCTAATAACCACACTGTCTATGCATATGATCTTTCACTTTTGCAATGGAGCATTTTCCTAACATTTTGGCTAGACACCATGCAAACGCTAGTTCAAATAATTGGTCGAGAATCCAAGATTTTCGACCGATAATCTTGGATTATCTGTCGATAGTCCAAGTTATTTTGATAATCTTGGATTGTCTCGTGATAAACCTGGTTTATCATTGATAATCTTGGATTATCGACTGATCATCCAAGATTATCGGTCGAAAATCTTGGCTTCTCGACAGAAAATTTGAACGCGTTTGCATGGTGACTAGCCAAAATTTTAGAAAAATGCTCCATTTGCAAAAGTAAACCATAATATGCATAGACAGTGTGGTTACAACTTTCGTATGACTTTCGTAACCAGAGTCCCTAGTTCCCATTTCAGTCACGTGTCACCTGTTCAGCCTCTGTTCATGTTTCAGACGAGAAACAATTAATGAGCATGTACAAGAATCCTGACAAGTGACATTTCGTGACACAGGGTTTGTGTCACTTCTCAAAGTACAGTTTCATCTAAAACGGATGAAACAAATGTTACAGTATTTTGTGTGGCCTAGTTTAGCACAGCATTCGCCCTTAGTTTGGCCTGCAGGGGATCTAATCCACCCTGACCACAATAAAAAAGTTCAACGGATGCAAACAGAGTAAAAACTGGCCCAAGAACTGCCACCTCTTAAGACATGAGAACAAGTATACAATTTTGCCAATACTTTATGATCATAGGTAGCTTTTCGTGAGAACTTCAATTCGCACCTTGCTCGAATGTAAAGCTTACCAAGAGTGGATTTCACGTGACATGCAAACCGTGACATTTGAGATTCTGTAGGAAGCCAGGCTAATAAGATTGTAATATGTGCAATTGCACAGCAGCTGTTTCTTAAGTGAGCTACATTTCCACAGTTGTTCTTATAGTTTTCATATAGAGGTGTTTTATGTGATGTCATGCGTTAGCGATTGTCTTTTTCTGCCGGGCACAGCAAATACTCAGTAAGAGTATTTACAGAACACGCACGTGGCATGACCTTAGTTAGTATTGTGACACAATAAACACTTGCCGGGCAAAATTTCCATTAACCAGCGACCACGTGACGTCGGTGAAACATCTTTATATAAGTCTTCTTACGATAAGCACACCAGTGCCTTGTTATTCACTAGTTTAAAAGAAAAAGGCGAATCAGACCGTGGTTCGTGATTTTGGGACAAAAATTTTGTATATTGACATACACTATGCATTTTGACAGGCACTATGCATACTGTCAGAAAATGAGCCAAATGACACCTAAATGACATTTGATTATAACTTTCAGAGGACCCGACCTGAAATACTTCCAAGGAAGTCCAAACTCAATTGTGATTTGGAGGGAAACTGCATTTAGTGTATTGATAAAACATCGTCGCCGGAGCCTTCTCCATTGACGACGAAATCGTCATTATTGATTTACCACACGCCTTTGACGTTGTCACCTTTGCATTAGCCATAGCTGGTCTCATGAGAACAGATTCAGACAGTTATACGGGAAAATTACCAAACACATGACTGTTTTGAAACATTCATTAATATTTTTGGGTGGGAAACCTTTTGCATATTTTCAAAGAATAAACCCAAAGAACCCTCTGAAGACCTTTGACCTAAAGGGGTCTGTGGCATCCTCCAAAGTTTCCAAACGTGTTTAGGAAGAGCCCTATAGTTCTAAATACAAGTTGGTAATTGCACTTTGATTGACATAATTTTAAATAAAAGCATCACTTTGATTGGTCTGTCACTGATGACTTTTACAGTTCCCTCAGAGTTGTACCCAAACAGCCTGTGTGGATATGGCCTTGAGCAATGTAAACTCAATACAGGCTGATGTTCCTTTGTCTGGGAAGTGCACTAAACAGGTGTTCGTTTTGAAATTTGGGAGGGCTAGAAGTGAACGTAGTTGGAAGGTTTTCACAATATGGGGGGAGGTTTGCTTTTCTTTAGATTTGGAACAAATCATATGAGCCACTAATGCTAAAAGAATTGCAGAGATCAAGATGTCAGGAGAACCATTGTTTGTAAGAGTAGCATTTCAGGTATTTTTCATTGAAGGTGATACCTCTATTCCGTTTTGAAATGTAAACCAATACATCTCATTGCTTTGTCAATACAGTAGACTATCAGACGTTTTCCACTCTCCGTTAAGAATTTTTTTACGGTATATGTCTATCAGTGTACAACTGAAAATGCTGAATTTAAAAACGGTTAAAACAAACTTCGAAAAATAAAATTTTAACTTCCAAATACACATTTTACATCGTGTTTGCCCTTCAGATGTTTGTTTTTTCGTAATAATCAAATCTCGAACTGTCTTCATTGTTATTGCTGTATTTTCTTGTTTTACGCCATTTGATTTAATACGACGTGCTTATGTCAAGCTTGTCCTTTAGAGTTTTTTATTGGATGCTACGCTTGATCAATGATTCAACGGTTATAGGTAGAAGAATGAATGGTCGTTGCTTGCTGTAACATTTTCATATACATTCATCAGAAGTTTTCCTGTTTTTGTCACGATTACACCTTTCAACCTACGATCAGTGATTATATCAAAGTCGAATTCTTGAGATGCTGTTACTTTTTTCCTCTTTAAGCTACGAGGGCCCTAATTTGAAACCTTCGTAGAAGGGGTTCCAAGACGAAAAAAAAAAAAAAAAAACAAATCCGTAAACTTTAAGTAATGTGGGAATATGGGAATATATAATTCAAGTATAAGATGTTCTTTGGCAGGGGTGGTTTGAATGACAAGATTTTTCACAAAAGACCTGAAAACGATTGAAATGCATGCATGCTAGAAAATCATTCTCCAGGATGAATTCATGAGAGTCGAAAAGTGTCAATAATATATGGGCCTATTAAAGATGAAATGTCTAACACCGTGGGAGAAAGATAATTATTTTAACTATCGTATTGCATATTTAATGTAATTTTTACGTATGATTGCTTATTTTAAGGTTTTGGCACCTAAGGAATAGGAAACCTGGTGGCTTCATATTGATAAACGAACGGCTAGTCTTTTTGCCAAGATGTCAAGTTGTAAATTACAGTGATGTATGTGAGGTCCCTATACCCTTCTTACTAAGCACTTGCATCATTGCTTGCATATTGCTACTTACTCCGTTCACTTTCATAGTGCAAAAAATTTGGTACGAAAACATGTTGCTTGGCTAACCGGACACAACACAGGGCCTTCAAGATGAGGTGGAGATGGAAGGGGCAGAAAAACGGTATTGAGGCCATTAACATAGCAGGTGCATAAATATTTTATTTTAGAGGGATATCTGGTGGAAGTGGAGGGGACTCATTTTGGACGACTGAATCCATGCCCAACTCCCTGGCTCCACCAATGTCAGATGACTACTTTAACCATAAAGCCAAAAGGCTTAGTGATTCCTTGTCACTTGGATATAAGTTAGTCTAGTGGTTTCAAGTTGACTGCGTTATTGTGAAGTCAGTGGGCTAAAATTTAGATACAGAAAACAAAAATTCCATGTGCATAAGTCACAGATATTGATACTATGTGAACATGTTCATACTTATACATTAGCTTCTTGCTTTTACTTTAAGGTGTTAGATGCCACTAAAAGATCCAAACATGTTTCATACTTAACCAATAAGTTAGCCATAGTTTAAACAGTTTGTTCCCTGGTGATTTTAAATGACCTTTGACTTTCACCACAAACAATAGAAATCATACAATCAATACCCACATGCCACACGTAAGAGATTCATTCTAGTTTTTTTTCTCAGAATATCATGTTGGAGGGGTTTTCCAGTTTGACCTCCAGTGACTTCTCATGACATTTGACCGTTACCTAATGTTAAAGAGATCATGAACGTAATATTAAACACCTACAAGCAAGCATTACACTTACACAGGTTTTTTTTCTTGAAATCCATGGTTACAGGATTCTCACAATTTGACTCGGTGACCTCACATGACGTTTCACCTCCACCAAAACTCATAGGGGCCATCTACTCAATCTGTGGCACCGACATTCTTCATATGAGCTTCATACACATTTCCATTTTTGAGATGTCCTACTTGAAAAGCTCTGCAGTTTGACATCTGGTGACCCCGAATGACCTTTGCCTTCACCAAACTCAATAGCCATTTTTTACTTTAAATGAGACACCCACATGCGAAGTATGAGACTTATCTATGTTTCCCTTCGGAGATATTGTTTACAACTTCACAGTTTGACCTCTGTTGACCCCAAATGACCTTCGACCTCCACCAAAAGACAAGGACCATTTAGTTAATATAGCTTATCCACATACCAGGTATGAGATTCATCGATGTTTCCCTTCTTGAGATATTGTGAATACAAGGTTTTCACAGTTTGACCTCTGGTGATCCTTAAGGATCTCCGACCTCTACTGAAAATAATAAGGATCATCTACTCTGCTTGAGGTATGGACATGCCAAATATGAAATCCTTCAATAATACCCATCTTGAGGTACCTTATGTACAAACAGATTTTAAGGTTTACACTGTTTGACCTTTGGTGACCCCAAATGACGTATGGCCTCCACCAAAATCAATAGAGGTCATATACTTAATATGGCTCATCCACATGGTAAGTATGGGATTCCTAAAGGTTATTATTCTTGAAATATCCTGTTTACAAGGTTTTCAGTTTGAACTCTGGTGACCCCAATTGACCTTTGACCTCCACCAAGATCGATATGGATCATTTACTAAATAATGGGTACCTACATGCCAAGTATGAGATCCTTCAAGGCTACCATTTTTGGGACATCGTGTTTGCAAGCATCTTCACATACACACCCATACACACGTACACACGGCATCGCGTGACCGCGTGTTTGGTCTAGTGGTAGAGCATCCGCCTCTCACGCGGGAGTCCCGGGTTCGATTCCCAGGTCGAGTCATACCAAAGACTTCAAATTGGAACCTTCTGCCGTTGTGCGTGATGCTCCGCATAAGCAATGGAGTAAGGGAAAACAAGCCAGTGAGCTACAGCTGGAAAAAAAGGCCGTGGCCGGCTCTACTTGAACCAGTTGGTTGGAAACTGGGCCGTTAAACTTCATCTAACTAACTCCACACGGCATCACCATCGCATCATATTGTTTCCTTCTGTTTTGGCAAGCAATCAAAAAGATGTGCAACACCGTAAGACCTTTGGCCTCAGTGGCCAGTGTTGGTCCTTGCCCTCAAATCTGGTAATTCCCGCAAAACACAAACTAGTGTCATAAACCCGTTAAAAGCGACTACAGGAATAGGAACTGGGAGTAAGCCCAAGTACCACCCCTGATGCGAGGGCATATGCATGTAACTACAACTTAAACATATTTTGCAACACTGTGGGGCTGAATTAAAAGACGACTTCAAACAGAGAGTAGCATCAGAAAACCATTTTTTATTTCCCTTTCGCAAGATAACTAACGGCAGGTGTCACCGTTATGGTTCCATTTGATTGCATCATTTGAATGTCTGACTGCCTGAGCCTGCGTGTGCGTGATTTTACGCTTTTCCGATCAGACGTGTGCTTGGACAAAGACCCAATGTTGGACACCGGCAAATAACAAAATTGCAAGTTCGCGAAAATATAACCATGAGTGACAAAATGACACCTTTTCGATAAAACAAATTTAAGACTGCTGCAAGGACAGTCTATGCCTCAATGGCCAACCATGAAAGTGTTCCCAAGGCGCGCCGACGTTGATCATTTCTTTAGATATAATTAGATATAATCTGTTTATCCTTTCACAAGCGTATGAGGGAATCCTGCTGAAATGGACTAAAGCTCCAGCCCTTTCATGAGAGTCAAGCCGAAAGTTCTTCATATGTAAAGAGGAATTAATTTATGTCATCATCTTTGACTTCCATTGCTTAACTGGTTCTTTCGTAACAGTTAAAATTAGGTTTTTACCCCCCCCCCCCCGAAAGACAAGCGCGAGGCATTTATATGGTATTTTTAACTCGAAAGTTTTCCTTTTCTTCAATTTAATTAAGAGTGGAGGAAGAGTGGGGGAATATCTCGAAAAGTTTTCCTTTTTTCAAAAAGTGGGGAATATCTTTATATGAAATATAGCGTAAGTGGGTATACAAACGTCGGCACATAGGTGAGAAAGATTTTTTTTGGTATATAGTCCAGCTGAAGATCGGTGGCACAAAGCAAAAGCTTTATTTGGACTTAAAAGCTAGTAGTTGGGCTATACATAGTGAAAGCTTTCAATGAAAAGATCACGATGTTTCACTGCTTGGTTATAATGGTTTTTCAAAGTTATCACTAAAGCGTAAGATAAATGATCTTCAAATTGTTTTTTAAACCATTACTTTGATCAAAATAAATCTGCAGTGAAACAGATCCACTATTTCTTAAAATGCTCAGGCCACCTCAGTAAAATGCACTCAAAAGTTTTTTTTTATTATTTTTATTTGTATTGTTTCATGATAAATCTGTCATCAAAACGGTATGCGTGTCAATGTTGGTTGCAGTGCATAGTGCATTCACAGGAATAGCAGCTAAGGGAACTAGCCAACTATATTACGTACGGCCAAATGTATACGCGGACGTGAACGTTGTGCTTTACAGCATGAATGAAATGGAACGGAACGGAATGAATGAATGAGGAATGAATGAATGAGGAATGAATGAATGAATGAATGAATGAATGGATGAATGAACGGATCGATTGATCGATCAGTCAAACAATCAATCAATAAATCAATTAATTCATCTATCAATCAATTAACCAATGAACTGTTCTGTGATTCCTTTCCGAAAACGTAGCCTTCGTCATGGTTTTTATTTACATTCTAAATAGTACCGAGGGCGGTGTAAGGCAGTGTCGAAGGGGCTTTGCCAGGCAGTGTCGAAGGGGCTATGCCAAGCAGTGCGGAGTGTCCATCTTTCTTGTCTTAAAATATCGGTAATAATAAGGTTCCCTCTTTAACGCTGTATGAAACATGATTATGCACAGCCGAAAGGATGCGAAGCGAAATAGTAGCCAAAGCAACCCGGTTTTACACGGAATTCTTCAGTTCACTAAACCAACATTACAAATCATGGACATCCCTAAGCAACATTTTCCTATCATAGTCAAACGAGTCACTGGACTAGGGTTGCATCCCCTTCCCTCCCAATTCGGGCAGAATCTATTTCTCGTGGGAAATGTAAGAAAAACTTGGCAATTTACAGGGAAATTACTGATTTTATCTTGGGCAAAAGGCTCAACCCCCAGAAAGATATCGGGCCTTATGCCAGTTGTCTCTAGCCCAGAAAAAACCCTGAAAGGACAAGTTCGGAAAAAAATATTTCGCGGAGCAGTTCTCTTGAATAAGTGAGTGGTAACACCTTGAAGCGTAAACTATTGCTGGAGCTGTGACACTCTACTCGGAGTGCGATTTTACTCTCAGCAGAGCAAACCTTCTGTAAGAGTGGAATCATTTCATGTTCCAAACTACGGAAGTCCAAACAGAGCCAAAATACTTTTTTTTACTTTTGAGATCCCAATTCGTTTCTGTCAGTAAGGATTCGAATAAATGGAATGGCTGTTTCGAAGAAAAAGAGTTTTGAATTCAGTTTAGGAAAATTTATTAAATGGTATTCGGATTTTAAAAGTGATGACGGATTGGGAAAAAGTTCGGATTTTAAAAAAATCTGATTGTTACGAAGTCTTATAATCCTATTAAGTCTCAGTATACCAAACTCACCGGACAGTTCAATGAAATTTAAATTCATGTTTATCCCTGTGGAGGAGAAATATTCAATGAAAATTTATAAAAATGGCACCTTAAATAGGACAAAAGTGACGGGTGAACAGAATGTTGGTCTGATGGGAATTGGATAAAAAACGAATTCAGACACCCCAGAAATACTGCCATTCATCCACATATGCCTCAATGTTCCAAACCCACCGGTTAGTACATGGAATGCAAATACATGTTTAGCGCAATAAGAGTGCACAATCGACGGATTCTGTTTTCCGTGGAAATTTACAAATTGTCTTCCAAATGGCAGTGATCGAATCGATCAACCCGGTTGTGAGGAACCGATGCTTGCAATCCTTGTTTTGACTTTACAATAGATATACCTGCAATTTTGGTTTCGATTTTGCCTTCAATTAATATCAGTTTTCTCAAATAATGGTCAGACAAATCGGTTTAACTTAATGAGACATTACCATTTCTGGGAATACTGGTATCCTAGGCTCATAAAAGAGAATCAAAACAATGAAATCAGAACCTCTACTGAGAGATAAAATTTTTTACAACATATTCTGACTTGGTTTAAGCATTTTCTGCCTTTTCTCAGCTATACATAAAATGTTAACTGTACGTTTTACAGGGCAAGCATCAGTCATCTCGGGTAAAATTATTGTTGCGAGTTTAGGCATGTAAAGGAATTTGAGGTTGTCTTCCCGCCCCCTCCCCTCTTCTTTCCCGAAATGTTGAGAAGACGAGTCTAGGACTTTTTTCATTTCTTTATCTATGGAGGATGTGCAGGTGACGTTACAGGTAGGTTTTGAGCTATGTGGGGGGGGGGGGGGCAAAGGGTGCATATATTCTATACTCACAATACACACTGAGCTGGCACATTTATCAATTCGTTGGTTCCAAAATTGTTTAGGCCCACATATACTCACGCACTGCTGTTTAGTATTTTATAAATGTTTCACCTTTCAGTTTACGGATAGTTCCAAGTTCCAAGTTTACGGATATGTTCCAAGTTGCTCTTATAGACAAGATTGTTGACATAACTGCATGTTCTTTCATACATTCACCTCCGAACCGCATTAAACAGTTAAAGAAAGGGGAGGGGCAGACTGGCAGATAACGCAGTGTGTAATGTTTTCTTCAGTGTGGGGCCAGCATTCGTCTTCGAAATGACACTGGGTGTAATGCGAGCATTTGTCCTACATGATTCTTTCGAGACGAGAACTATGGTAGCCTATCACTCACTCGGTCGGTCAGGATTTAGAAATGTAAATACTTCGGATTACAGCTAGGCTTACAGGTCCACTCGTCACTTATACATGGGACCTCAACCATAACATCAATCTCTTTGTCAGGTTGATGTAGTGATGACCCTTTGGTTTATATTATCCCCGGCCCCAACAAAAAATGCATGGGGCTCGTGAAATTGGACTACCCTAAGCGATGGAAGCATGAGACAAAGCGCTTCAGATTCGAGCTATGACGGGACTGGAGGTGCACATTCCTATTGATAATGAAACATGATATTTTTGCCCTCTTTCTTGACTAGCCTCCTCTTTTTAGATATCAGTGAAAAGTTATCCGTGACAACAATGGGGGGGGGGGTGTCTAGACCTCCATGGACAAGACCCCGCGGTATTACCTAATGTTCGATTTGACTATTTTAAATCTTTCGCCAGTACCTGGTTTCTGCTAGCATTCTATCGTACAGGTATTGCAAAATTACAAGGGTGAATCGAAGAAAAAGCTTTGGCGATAAGTCATACTCGTACCAGGGTACAGGCTTTTTATTTTAGAAAAAAAATTATCTCCCATACATGTAAACGGGGATTATTTAAGTCCAAAAAGGTATTTTATTTTTTCTTTTGACCATTATTTAGGAGGAGTGGGGGAGAGCAGCTTAAGAAACATTTTGTTCTTTTCGCCCTCCTCAATGTATTTCAGGAGTAGTTGTGACTGCTGCAAGAGACAACCACCTGTAGCCGCGGCGTGTTCTGTACGCTGGTTACGACGTGCATCCACCTACGGTTTTCTTCCGTTCGTGCCTCTTTCCTCCGTCAGTTCCGGTGGCAGAGAAAACCTACCCACAATAGTTTAACATTTAGAATTGTTTATCCACACCTATCGAATTATTTCAAGAAACAGTGGGTTACTTTTGGCTATTAATGCAATAAAATATCGCATATAACTTATTTTCGGTGAAACTCTCCTCGAAAATTACAAAAACAGTTATGACGCCTACGTAGTTTCAACCGTACAGCATGAAATTTAATTATTTTACCCCTGAGCCAGTTGTCAGCTATGGCTCGCAATTTGTACCAATTAATCATGTTGGTGAGCCGCAGTGATTTGATTGTGTCAAATTATATGGCAGTAAAACTTATATGGTAATGTTAAGCACAATTTCGTTTGTAAATCAATTTTGTGGAAGCTGATCGAAAGTATAGATAGAGGGGCTGTTCAGTCCATCAGGAGGCACTTTTCGGGGGGTACTTTGTCCTACTGCAGTGAAACAGTTAAGGTTCCCTACATAGGGAAAACTAAAAGACCGGGGGTACAAACTCCTGCATGAGTACACATAATATGTTTTATTCATCTTACTAAGTGTTTTCCTAGTTACAACTGACATTATACTCGAAAGGAAACGCACAACTTTGGGTGGTGAATAGATACACTTGTAATGGCAACCTGCCTATTATTGAGGGAACAATGTGTAGTACGATTGGACCAATGAGTCAGGGGACTGCCTTATAGTCAGTCCTACAGCTCGTTAATCATACAGCCTTTTGATCCTACAGCTCATTAATCCCACAGTCCATGGTTCTTCAGCCAATTGGCCGTAAGGTACATTTTTCCTACAGAACATACGTGAGAAATACGTGATATATAAAAAATGGTCTGTAGGACGTCACCTGCAACAGGTTTTACTCAGATGGTCTATACTCACAGGTTTTTTCTTTATGAATAGGTAAAACTTCATTTTTTTTTAACTCAATATAGAATCCGAATAAGTTTTTCATGGGTCTGAGGGTAACAAGTTAGTACAGTAGTAACATCTCATGTATGGAATGTTATCACATTTGGCTACAAACTTACAGCATTGGAACGTATGCCACCAGATCTACGCTTAAGAATAAATAGACTCCGTTGCAATGCATTTAGACTCCCGGTAACAAGACACAACTTCAAGTTGTGACTTTTCAGATACAGGTTGTCCAATAATTACTTTCTGTTTAGCAGTTTGGGTTATATTTGTTTTCCAACCCTCACAGCAAGTATCATCATCACCCTCCTGCACAATCGAACGGTCTTCAGTCCGAGGCTGTTACAAAGATACGGTCAGGTTGTGATTTTTGTGGTCACGGTCCGTTTATTGCACATCAAAAGCCTCTTAAAGATAATTACATGCTAAGTAATTACAGGGACGTCGTCCCTTTGGGCCTTAATATGGTTCTTCCTCGTGGACCCAACCAGGGGCTCTTACCCTAAACCAGGACCCTTCTCCACGTGTTTCGCCAACTTACCTGTTTAATACATAGAGGCGTACATGGAAATTTGTCGTACGTTTACCTTTGTTCCCGAAGAAAAATGCCCGTTATTAGAGAGGGCGCACTCAATTTATTGGTAGGTGTCACGCCCCTATTAAATGGTTTCAGCGGGGGAAGGGATGGGACAAAGACGGAGGATTAAGGAACTTGGACCTGGCACCTTGGATACTTGTGGGTACATCTATATAACAAATAAGGATAGAAATATTCTGACAACTAAGAATAAAACCCTCTTCAAACATTCATCTGTCCTTTCCGTCTATACAAATAGACTGTAGTTAAATTCCTACTCCTTTCTAATTTCGAGTAATTACTACTGAGGTGACAAGACATTGGACTGTGCTTTCATCTGACAAACAATTTATTATAACCCACTGTTTTACCGGCCACCATTGTTGATGTGCTGGTTCTATTTGTTATCAATGACAACCTCTTCATCATATATTAATTTTAGTTATAACATATTAATGGACCTCATCCCCTTGTCGGAGAACAAACGCGAGGATTGAAATATAGTAGACTGTTAAAAAAGGACTTTGAATATAGGACTGTAGTTACTATTTTATTGTATGTACATATCAACTGATTGCAATCCTCAATGAACTTTTAACTTCTCATTTTCTAATATTTGTCGACACAGCGTTTACAATTACAATTTCAAGTGGGTTCGTGAGAAGCACAGCTTTCATTAAAAGAAGGTGAAACTACACGTCACAATTGTCTTCGATTGTGTATATTACTAATCTAGAATTAATACTAGAATCTTGCGCTCGACTTGAACGTTGGACACAGTTTATGGATCGACGAAAAGTTTAAATGATCCTTTATACAGCAAAGCTCATCAGCCAGTAATGATTTAGTACACTACTAGTTTCACCTGCTTGGCGAATTAATACTCCAATCACAATATTTACACGGAAATTTGAAGAAGAGGCCAAACTTTCCTGTAGATATCTAAATGGTACGGTCTTTCACGATGTTAGCTCCGAAGAGCTACGAATTCTCAAAGAAATTGATGATGTCATAAGGGGACAATTGAGGATCGGTGTGTCTCATAAACATTGTGAAACATATATAAAACGGAGTGATATTCAGTGGCGGATCCAGGATTTGGCAAAAGGGGGGGGGGCCCAGGTCATAGTGGTTTGTATAAAGTCCAAGGGGTCTAAGGAGAGGGGTGCCCCGAGGCAGTGCCAGGGTATTTTGATAGGGGGCAAAGCATGTGATGAGTAATCGCTGTCCTGGGGGAAGGGTCTAAGGGGAGGGGGTGTCCCCCTCCCCTTCCTTTGAAAAATTTTCGTTAATTTAAGGTTGCTCAGATGCAAAATGGTGATGTCTGTGGCATATTTTTTGAACTGATCATAGTGGCTGGAAAGCGTTCATAATTCTGTGAATTTTAATTTTTGGTTGGGTGAAAGATGCTTTTCATGGGAGGGGTCTAAGGGGAGGGGTGTCCCCTCCCCTTTGAGAAATTTTTGTTAATTCAAGATTGCTTAGATGCAAAATGGTGATGCCTTTAATATATTTTTGAACTGATCATATATTGCTGGAAAATGTTCGTAATTTAGTGAATTTTAAATTTTATCCTAAATTCACAGTTCATTCCATTAAAAGAAATTACAAGGCTTAAATAAGACACTACTGGGTAATATTGCAGCAAGTTATAGTTAAAAGCCTGATGTTGTCGAAAATATTCCTCTAAATATTAAAGAATTCTGAAATTCCCTTGAAAGTAGAAGCAGTGCTCCCAATGCTGTGGGCCTGGCCGGTAATAGACTGAAGTTAGCAATCCATTAATACAGCGCTCATGAGTAACTCCTTGCAATGCCCAGAGAAAGTTACTGAGGCCAATATAAGCCAAAATGTTATCAGATGAAAGTCAGTAGCAGAGTTATTAACATAACAATTATTTTCTGAGGTAGAAAATAATGAACAAATTTGAGTTTCACTGTGACACATCTCATAGGCCTATTTCATTGGAATAGGGCCTTGTCCTTTGTTTTCTGAAGTTGAAAAAAACTTCAAAAGTTTTTGGAAGGGGGGGGCCCGGGCCCCCTGGCCCCCCCCCTACATCTGCCCCTGATATTAGCCATTTATACTTCGACCGAGAGTCGAAGTAATGCGATCGCAGCAGCGGGTTCGACGTATTCCGAGATTTTTTGCCTTCGGTTGCGTTTCTCGGCCGTCTTAAAAGATACGGACTTGAAATTTGGTGGACATAGGGAACGTAGTACGTAAACTCTGCCTGTAAACGCAGAGTTTGTGCTGATCGATGGTCATTCGGAGTCCCTAGAGCTAATTTTCCAAATGTTGGCCATAACTCCCTTCTTTTCCTACAGATTTTGATATTTGTTCTAGAGACTTTGCACAGTCTTTGACCAGTGGCGTAGCCAGGATTTTTTGAGCAGGGGGCACTGGTGGGTCTCAAACCTTTTCTAGGGGGCACAATTTCTGAATTCTCTCCCTCTCTAAAGGGCTTATATGCAAAACTGTGCATTCCAAAATTTTCCGCAGGGGGCACCTGGAGTGGCACGGTTTTGTCGTGGGGGGCACGTGCCCCTTCATACCCCGGTAGCTACGCCATTGTCTTTGACAGGTTGTTCATGTACAATGCTTTTTCGAGGATAATCGATATGACCAAATACGATGTTTTTAGGAGGCAATTTTGAGACTAAAATCGACTTTTCCTGACAGGCGCGGATCCAGGGGGGGGCCTGGGGGGCCCGGGGCCCCCCCTCGCCACGAAAAAAAAAACGAAAGGAGAAAAAAAGAAGAAAAAGAAAAAAAAGAAAAGGAGAAAGAAAAATTAAGAGCAAAAAAATGAATAAAAGTGTCTAAGAACGCATTTAAAGTATATATTTCTGTAGGGGTTTGGGTGGAGCTATCGCTGGATTATCTCTTTACATATCTTTCAAAGTGGTTGGTTGACGAAATGAGGGCTACAATGCTCGAAAACAGGTGAATAGCCGAGTAATGGTCCTTGACTTAAGATCTAAATGAGTAAACATCGTGACATATGTATTATGGGCTCGGCTAGCTGCACTGAAATTTAGTAACAATTTTGTGGTAAAGAGTGAAATTTTTTGTAACCTAGAGGGGTTGAGAGGCAAAGTTTCGCCATACAGACCTTGCAGAATGAATACAAAAGACAAGCTGTCAGGTGACGTGCTATTGTGCACAGTGGCACCAGCTGTTGCAGACAAAGTAGCGGCGAGCATACCCTATTCGATTTCGAAACTGTCTGAAAAGTTTTAAAATGAACTCAAAAGGCTTTTAAGCTACAGACAGTGGTGTCGGCACAGTGGGCAATGGGTGACGTGTGTCCCCCTCCCCCATCGATTCTTGAAAAGTTTTAAAATGGTCCCAAAAGTCGTTTAAGCTACAGATTTCTGTGGAGGGTGAAGGGTGAGATGTATTTTTGATGACTGGTTTATTGGTTCTAACCATTTTCTTTCACAAACTGTTCCCAAACTATCATAAGTTTTGGAAATTCTTGACAAATTCCAAATTTTCGCACGCTCCGCTAGCGTCAAGCCTTGTGTCAGAGTTGTCCTTATTATCAATAGCTTTCGGTAACTACTCACGGCGAACAAAGGAGCAAAAGTGCTTTTTAAGAATTCTCAGTCAGAAGATTCGTTTCTGAATAGCATAGGTTGGTGGGAAAGTGACAGTGTCCGATGCAGGTTCTGAAATGCAGGTTTTGTCATGGACTAATATTTTATCCAAAATTTCGGCGCGCTTCGCGCGCATACGACAGGGTTTACATCCGACTTTATATACCATTGACAATACTATGACGCAAGAAATTATTCCAAGGCAACATTTTTCTAAAAAGTACATCTTCTTCTCTGTAGGGCTCTCATCATTATGGGATCTTTGACTAATCTAGTCTAGCACATGATTTGAAAGATTGAAAGTACGTAATTGCCGTTGCTTATTTTCCAAACATCTTACCGCGACGTTCATTAATGACGAAAATCTTTTCTGAAACGAATTTTGCCGTCCACCATCCCTCTTGCTATACCTAAAAAGAAGGTGATATATCATATCTCCTCCCATATGGATGTCGGGTAGTGAGAATCCCGTTGGTCCCTCTTTTGTATACTGTAACTAATTTAGAGCTCCCGGGAGGTTCTATACTGTTCTCTGTCAACCTTGGATATCCTTTTAAAATGTAAAGGAAAAATTTTTTTATAGTCCAAGAATGCTTTTGTGGACTCCACGCAGGTATAATTGCGTGTACAATTTTCCCATGGGCGTGGATCATGGGGGACGGGGGGGGGCGCGTCCCCCTCACTTTTTGGAAAAGGAGACATCGTCAAAAATCCTCACTTTTTCAAAAATGATGGAACAGACTGCAATTATGCCTAGGAAAACGAAATTTTTAGAAGAAAAATAACCTAAAAATCGTACACTTCTGTTGCACCAAATCGCATCTGAGGGCATTCAGTTCGAGAAAAATTTCCCTTAGACCCCTCCCCCATGCCGAAGATCACAAAACTAATTGCCTCCCCGTGACGCAAATTCTGACTACCACCAAATGCTTCTTCCGCGCCACCAGGACGGCGATTCACAAATGTGAAAAAGTCCCCCCCCCCCCACACACACACACACTTTTTGAGATGGATCCACGCCATGATTTTTCCTGGGACTTAAGCAGGTTTGAAGACAATATGTTTACCGTCTCTTACTTCCCTTTTTCACCCCAACAAAAGTTAGAATTCACTAAATTGTGGACATTTTCTAAACATACAATCACTTTAGAATGACCCAAAGATACCACCATTTTGCATATAGGCCCCCTAAAATTAACAAAAATTTCTCAAAGGGGAGGGTAAACGGCTTCCTGGGATTGCACTCTCATGTACTAACAAGAAAAGGCTCTTACATTCTTGTATATAGCGTATACAAAATCCCACTGCCTGAAAAGGCACGGTTTAGCAGTTATCTGCGGTTCCCCCAATCACCAACTCCGGCCGACACCATCGGTCATAGATTTCTGAGGGTATACCCTTCAGAAGTCCATAAAGAAGGTGATATGTCATCTCTCCTCCCATATGGATGTAAGGTTGTGAGAGTCCTGTTGGTCTCCCTTTTCAGTGTACAATTAATGCAGAGCTCCCAGGAGGCTCTACACCGAAAATTTTCGGCGCGCTTCGCGCGCAATTGTTACGCTCACGGAGAGAGGTACGTTTTTATTGAGTGATGGATTTATTTTTATCACTTTTTACCAAAAATCATTTGAAATCTTTCACGATTTTTGCAAAGTCTCAATATTTCTTGATTTTTGCTTGATCTGCGCACTGTTAGCCTTGAATTGCTCCTTTTACTATCAATAAGTTTCCAAACGTATTCGCATTACTCATCGGTGGGGTTCTACCATAAGCCAATTATTCGTGTGCGTAAACGTGATTTCAGAGTCAGCATTGTAAGGATGTAAAACAACTGATATTCATTTTTTTCACCCTCCTCTTCTTATGAGAATTGAAAACTTAGTATAGAACCCACCTTCTAATTGATAGACACACATAAAGGGAATTGACACCGTTAGTCATAGCAACGGTTTTAAATGTAAACTCAAATTTTCGGCGCCCTTCGCGCGCAATTGTTTCATCTGACGTCCAATACCCGAATACCGTATAACGAAAATAAAACACTCATTATGGCAAAAATCATTTCAAGTTACCTACACGGGCTCAAAATGTTGGCGTGTAAGTTTTAAGATAACTTAGATTCTCCGTAACTTCTGCAGGTACATATAGTAACTTATACTGAACCATACACATCAAATTCCATGCAACATGAAAAGGTATAAAATCTCACTGACATAAGAACTGGAGCCGATTTCTGTGCTCTTAAAATGCAATATTGCGAGAGCTTCCGGGGGCTTCGCCCCCTGGACCCCCACCGGGGCTCCGCCCCTGGACCCCGCCAGGGGCCCTGACGCTGGCCCCTGGACCCCACGCGTAGGGACTCGCGCTTCGCGCTCGTGGTGCACCTTCGGTGCACATGAGGTTTTCCATCTTGGCCCCCCCCCCCCTCAAAATTTCTGGATCCGCGCCTGTTTCCTGATTGGAAGAAATTGCTCCTAATCTGCTAACAGGAACAAAATACAAAAATAAAGATGAACTCAGTTGCTTTTAAAACTGAATTGTTTAATTGAAAGTTTCCGGTGAGAATTGTTCCATCCAATTTATCATTCGAATGTCACCATGTCGGTGGTAATTTCCTAGATATTGTCCAATCCCGTTAAAATACCATAACGTACATTTCAATCACTGCATATGCACTAGTAGCAGTTTGTCTCATTGGTCCTCTAGTTAATTAGTGTCGTAACCCACAAAATGGTTTCAGAATCCCACATATTCATGATCGAGTTCTTGATGTCTAAAAGAATGTGAAAAAGTCTGCCAGTGTTAAAAATAGGCGGAAAAAGTTTCAAAATGCCGTAAGAAGGTGTAAAATATTGCTAGAAAGTACAGTTGGCAAAATAACGGATACTCAAGAGGAACACACACATTATAGTAATGTAAGGTATCTTCAACAATCAAAAGTCTGCTTTCAAGATTGTCAGAGAGGCTTTCACTATTACGTATTCTCTCAAGAGTCTTCTGATGGCTAAGCTGCTAGGTCATGCTAGCATTCATAGTTACTAAGTACTTAACGTTCATATTATACTACTGTACACAACGTAGAGCTGGAATTGCCTAGTTAATATTTAGATACCAAAGAAAACTATTCAGAGAGTTTGTACATTTTGCAAACTCGCTGGACTTATTATTTGTTGAATTTTGATAGTACAAAAGTAAGTACTCGAGTGATTCTAGGATGAAAGAGAAAACGTTCCTATAGGAGCTTGTACCAAAGGTCTAAGGGTCAAATTCAGTGACGCGCTGGTTTTCTGGAGGACACCGCGCCACCGCACCACAATGCTTTAGTAGATGACCTAGCGTCCGCGTGTGCTGCGTGTCCTCCAGCGGTTGCGTTAGTTTGACTTTTTTGCACGCGTCAAAACTTCCTCTAGCCAAGGAGGTGTTAACACCTCCCTGGTATAGCATGGTCATCTTCCGGGCAGTCCAAGCTGAAAGACATAACACCAGTCGTAGCGTTGTGCAAATGACACAGCGTAGCTACTCACGGTAATTGGAATCTTCGATAACACCGGAACATTAGTAGTCTACTGCTGGACTAATAATTCGCTAGATTTGAAAATGTCATTTAGCCTACTAGGACTATAATACATTCCGAAGGCAGTTTCATCATGATAGTTGGACTCGAACTGAAAATGACTGTGCTTGCACATCGCGACTATTCTGTCGCATACATTGTACTTGCAATGGGTCATTATGGGCGTTGGACGATGTATATCCTTTACCTCGTCATCAAAAAGGTTTAATCGAAAGTGTGATTAATAACATATCGTGACTATCGTCTGCTATACAGGCCTAATACAGTTTACTGGATCATCATATTGTAAATACACATCACGATTATTGTAACCATAAAGGGTGAGCAAGTTCGACACGAAGTTCAATTCGTCGTATGTGTGGAAGTCAAGTTTCCAAAAATAAACTTTTCTGGTGTGAAAAAAGAAGTCCTGTATGCCGTACAACATTTACACCTAGAGAGCATTTCCTCACTTTCGTGAGGAAAAATAAGGTCATGTGAGCAACTTTGTGAAAGAATTACTCGTAAACAGATGAAATATCAGAATTTTAAACATGCACAGCGTTGCCCCAGTAACGTCAGTAGTGGTTTACAAATAAATAAAAGACCTAGGTCTGGATACTTTCAATGTAAGAAACTGTCAGTTTGTAGGCAAGATATTTATGTGTATAATAAACAGGCCTTAGAGTTGCTACTAAACACTATCGGTCTTTTGTGAATGATAGATCCTTTAAAAAATATTTCCTCTCTGAAATGTACAAATCCATTAAGCTATATTGGGATGTTATCAGGGGCGTATACATGAATTCGCAGGGGGGTGGGTGTGAACCATTTTGGGACCAACTACATTTCTTGGAGACCGACTCTCATTGACATAGTTGTACGATCCGAATTTCCTAGATTATTCCAGGGCAGGTTAAATATCAAACTTTTTAACTAACGGGATTTGAGACCGACTTTTTGGCTCTTAGAGACTGACTTTTGATTTTCAAGGGGGTGTCACACCCCCCCGTATTTACGCCCTTAGATGTTATCAACAGTGCTGGTAATCGCCCTTGTAGTGACCTCATTTGTGATGCACTCTCCCTCTGCATTCCACCAGGGAGTTGTTATTTGGATAACAACTCCCTGATTCTACTCTTGGCTTCAACACAACAATAAAATCTTGCAGCCACTATAACAATAGAAGTATTTTACATGTGTGGATAGGATGCAGCACCTGCAGAAATGTTGATCAGAGTGTGGTCCTAACACCTCCCTGTGTTGATTAGGTCCTCATGCCACATGTGCTAGTGAGTAGTATGTGCTAGTGAGTAGCATGTGCAGTAAGTAGCAAGCTGCAAGCTCACCTCATTGCAGCTCTGGATCACGCCTGGCAAGACTTAGCTCCACAGTGCCAGCAGAGGGGTTATTACAGGTACAGAACCTTCACTGTACTTAGCTTACATTTATTAATTCACCATTTACTTATCTTTCTTATATGCTTATTTCAAAGTGCCTATTTGAATACTTAACCCGCGCTCACTTTTGTAGTTAACACTAGGCCTATCTATCCCTAGTTGGTAGTTAGATGCTCGGTTGTAACTTCTCTAGTACATCGCGTGTGGCTATTTTGGCTCAGTCATAGCCAACTCAATTTAGGGCACTTCACTTTATCACTTTAGAAGCAGTTTCAAGCCTACACCTAGGCGTAGACTGAGCCCTGCAGCGCACAAATGGCCTGATTAAACGAACCCATCAGCCTCATTTTATATAGCGACATGCACACTGCTGTTGTTTTAGGTAACATTTCTGGTAGCATCTTTCCCTGCCTTCACTTTATTTGTCAGCAAGCGCACTACCAGTCTTAACTTATTGCTGTTGTTACTACTTACTAAACTCATCATATATCACATCACATCTTCCTACTGCTAGATCATAGCTTACTCACTTATCATTGGCAGTGCTGGCTTTATTATTTATCGTTGCCATATACTTATATACTTGACGACCACTAGGATATATTTCCTACTGTATGGCTGCGCGTCGACCTACCTACCTCTTTGCAGGGCCCATGTGGTGACTGGAGGGCTAGGACTGGTACATGCAGGATTGACGAGCAAAGTAGAGAACAGGTATGGCAAGCCAATACCTTGTATCTCTAAAGCCTAATGAAAGAATAAATATACCTATGGCTACCTGTACGAATTATTTAAAAATTTAAATTTTGCAGTCACTTATTACAATGATGTCAATTATTGTTGTTTGCAACCAACCTTTGTATGAGCTTAAATGTCACTGTTTTTAAAGTTGAGGATCACGTCAAATGGTTACAAAAATAAGTCACCTGGAGTGGATCTTAAAATTAACGAAGTTTTCAAATTCATATCACCTGCAGCCCTCGCTCTGTTAACTACTATACTATTTTCAACGTTGTTTTGGCTACAGGGATTATCCCTAGTTACTGGACTACTGGAATAGTAAAGCTCCCCTTTTAAAGGGAAGAGTTCGGTTTATGATGATGATAACTACAGCAGTATCACATTGGTTCTTATGTCGGTTAATTGTTCACTGCTGTTCTCAATCAAAAATTAAACAGCTGCTTATATTCTGTAGGAATTTTATGGATGAACAAGCTGACATTTAGTCATGGTCGCTCAACTTTGGATCATATTTTGTGCTTCATTCAGTCGTTAAGCTTTATCTTAAAAAGAAAAAGCGTGAAATATATATAATGCCAAATCATGCGTTAGAAATAATTTTGAGCAGTTCGTTTATTGTATAACCTTGGTGTTCGTCAAGGTCAAAATCTGTCGCCGATATTGTTTGCCCTCTTTCGGAATGATTTTGAATTCTTTAAAAGTAGGCATTATAAGGGACTGTGTGACTTATCAGAATATATTAGAACACACCCTAGCGGTGATGATATAATTGTGGGTTTTTCTGAAACTTTATTTTTTTCTTAATGCTAACGACACCATAGTTACTTTGGAAAATGAGGTTAGAGTTACATTCTGCTTTGGAAGCTGTGGAAGATCACTGTCATATTTGGCATTAAACATAAACGTACGTAAAACGAAAGTTGTCATTTTTCCAAATATAAAAATTAGAAAAATACCCAAAGTTAATTTTTGTGGTCAAAATGTTCAGGTTTTTGAAGTTTAATGTTTATCTTGGTATTGTATTCAACTATAAAAAATTTAATAAGTTTAATTAACAAGAAAATCAAGTCAAAGTGTTGTGTAAAGTCTATTGTCCAAATCATATAATCTTCAAATACAGTTAGATTGAGCTGTTTGACAAAGTTGTTCCAGTCCTGATTTATGGTTGTGAATTTTAGGGCATTAGCAAACTCGAGCAAATTGAAGCTTTTAATACTAAATTGTGTAAATAGGTTCTTAAATTGAGTATGTCTACATCAAATTGTATGGTTCATGGGGAATTTGGTCAACATAAAATAGCAAACACAACTGAAATAAAAATGATTCCTTTTTGGATGAGAATTATACATGGTGGTGAGCATAATCTGTTCTATACAGTTTAAAAACTGTCGCAATCTATATATGCGTGGTAAGGGTTACATAATTCTACCTACTACACTACAGATTAAACATCTTAGAGAGTCCCGGCATATCACGTATTTGGGCTAATCCGTAAAATATAAATATTCATAGGGTGAAGAAAATTTTGAGTTAGAAGTTAACTGGTATATGTGAGGAAACTTGGTTTTTAAAACCAGAATTGTTTTAGGAAAATAACTCCTGAGTTTTGTAATAAGCATGACCTTTTAAGTCTTTGTAAATTCTGTTGTGGGAATACAAAGGTCACTGCAATTTTTCGGCGATTTCATAGTATTCATCTGAATGAAATGCATTGTGAGCTATGAATTAAGTGGCTAAATCAGTGGCGTAGCTAGAGGGGGAGCAGGGGGCGGTCGCCCCCTCCCCACAAAGCCTCCGAAGGCATCTGTCGGAAATTTTTAGTCTCTGTCGGAAATTTTTACCACCTTAATTAAAAATTCTTAACAACGGAAATTAGTAGCTAAAATTATATTCTTAGGGGTTTACTTACAACACTTATGTTTTTAAGCAGAATTACACATCGAAATGGCTACTGACAAGGCCTGGAAGTGTCATTAAAGGCAATCTAGGAGATACTTTAATCTAATTTTTTTTTCGCGCGCTACACGCCAGATGATGGTGGCGCTACGCCTAGATAGTACATCATTACTTCAAGATAATAATCTGTGGGAAATTTTTTGCTTTTGCCCCCCCCCCCAAAAAAAAATATCTAGCTACGCCACTAGGCTAGATTGGAGTAGAAGTTCACTATCTTTGCTAATGTCCGGTCTTTAAAACTGCTGTATTACAAAGTTGGCCCTTGTACCTTGGAAAATGAATCAGCTTTTTACAAGTTGTAATAGGAAGATGGAGAGAGAGTTAGCTTCATTTTGCGGTGTTATCAATCGACGTGAATGACTTGTATGCCTTGAGTCATTTAGATATGTGGATTTGTATGCTCGTATTTGTGTCAGTGTTTTGAAATGCATGTCACTATTTTAATTTTTGTGTTTTCTTTGGATTTTTTGTGGGGGTGGTCTGATGACTAGGATAAGGTTGATTCCTCTTGAAAGCTTTTACTACTGTATATAAATCAGTGGATCTCTTTGGTAATTTGCGTGCACGTAGCTATATTTTGTGGATTATTTCGAGTTTTGTCCATTGAATATCATTTGTCTAATTGTGACTCTAACACCTCTGAGGTGTAAAAGAGTAAACTTAACTGAACTGACTACAATGACACAGGGGTGGCGCCAGGATTTGCCTGACAGGAGGGCCAACAATCCAAAGCCTTAACGAAGGCAATGAAGTGACGAAACGATGTTCGAAGGAAAATTTTGGCCCGCGCGAAGAAAAATTTGGGCTCTTTTTGGAGAAAATTTGAAAAAATTAGGCTTTTACCATGAAAAATTTGAAAAAAATTGGGTCTGAAAGAAGAAAATGGAAAATTTGGGGATTTTATTGAAGAATTAGACCAAATTTAGAACAAAATTAAGTAAATCTTCGGGGCGACTGGCCATTGTCGGGAACAACATATTTTATCGCATACATAACAGCTCCCCGACGAAACCGGAAAATTTCCACGTCGGTGGGCAGCCTTCCCCGACGGGGTAGGGGGCATGGCCCGCCTGCCCCCCCCCAACCTGGCGTCACCACTGCATTGATAAGGAATAAGCTATAACACTTGAATGGAATATTTGTGACCGAATAACCTGAAATAACATAAGTACAACTTAGCTTACCAAACGACAAACATATCGACTTCCATTGTTGACGTATTCTATAGTACCAATATGTTTACATTAAACAGCTGTTCTTGACTAATATTAATTACGTATTAAACAAATCCACAATTGCCTATTAAGTTGGTTTCAGGGGCTCAGATCCTACCAGACATGTCTCTCATCTTTTGATCCGGAGCATACCATAAATGACCCTCCAATAATTTTTGTTTCGAAGAACCATGAACATGTCCTTATGTTCCCATCAGGAGAGAGCATGCCCGAGACGTTTTTCAAAGAGGTGAAAAATTAAACTGGTTAATTGTATGGAACTTCCAAATATTCACATTGAAACAAACTTTCAAAATAAAACCCCACTTTCTGGCCGGGAACTGGATGCCGACAGGTGAAAAATTAAACTGGTTAATTGTGTGGAACTTCCAAATATTCACATTGAAACAAACATTCAAAATAAAACCTCACTTTCTGGCCGGGAACTGGATGCCGACAGGAGGAATAGTTTAGTACGTCAGCGGAGACCTCGGTGCCTTTCACTTGTTCCAATCCAAGATCCCCTTCATTGACAGAATACTACCTACTCGTCTGTCTGGGTAATATCCCCAATTTCGACTACTGGTTAATGTTTTTGGACAACATTGATCGAAAACGCTAATGATGGATGCATGGATTCGTGCGCTCCTCTAAATGTAAGCCTAACCTTATGAGTAGGTTGATAAGGGTCCGCTGTTCTCCTGTAGTTCCCGAAGTACATTCTTTGAGTTACGATTGAGAGCATCCAACCAACTTTAATTTAAGTAATGCGCAATAATCATTCCTCACGGAATTTTGTCCGTTTCATGCGCTCTAAATTCAAGCAGAATTTTTAAGGAGGCGCAAGATACTTGTCATAATGAGGCTGACAAGGAGGCCTTTCATAATGTTTCCAAATTTGTGTACCATAACCGTTGAAATTCCGAGCTGAGAGAGCTTGTCTACTAAGGTGTGGTGGTTCATACTTTGCCACTTCACTAAAAATGTCATTTCCAAATGCTGTAGGATATACAGTAAAACCCCGTTCATCCGAACTCTGCTTTAAAAACAATAATATTCAACACAATTACGGTAGTATCCACCAGGTGTCCAGTGCTTTACAAGGCAAATTTCAACGTAATTTTTTGCAGAAATGCACTAATTTTTCTGTGGACTATAAAAGTCATTGAAAGATGTCACGATGGCTGAAATAGCCAATATGTGGACATAGAAAACAATATCTTATCTCTTTGTCAAATTTGGAAGAAATATCGTACGTATTTGTTTTGAAATTCTTGCTAGGATCCATGAGTCGGTATAAGCTCAATATCGTCTCTTAATAAAATACGTTAGGCTAGCCTAAGTCCTAGTTTCACTAAATCTGAAAAATTAATGTCGTAGTGAGCTTCGTACCTAAAAATATCAAAAGTAGACCTTACAAAAACATTGCAAATTGCTGTTTGGGAGTCTCCTACACATGTGTCTCTAACATTTTTGGAAATTTATGCCGAATTTTTGCTCAAGATACCTCTCCAGATCGTTACAACTTCTCTTCAGCCCATACACTCATTTAGTGTGTAGAAAGCATTGATCGTTCGGAGGAGCGAAGGCTCGAATTCTGGGAATAAAATCTCTCTGTTTTAGAAGTCTTAAAATTTATTTGTCATACCATCGGTCACAAAAAATAGCAACGAAATGTTTTGGGGGATTTTGTCTGGAATTTTTCTAGCCTTTTCGGAATTATTTTGGTAATGTGTTGGCACTCTGTATTATGTACCCAGTGTACCGTATTTCAGGCAAAAACTTGGAACCCGAATTTATCCGAATTTTTCGTTATCCGAACTACCTCCGATTCCGACGTGATGAACAGGCTTTAATGCAAAACATGCTAAAATATTCTCATTTTTTTCATGTTTGCAAAATGAATTCTCAATTCATTTGCTACAGTATGCACATTATTAACATTTCCAGCGGGAAATTTCCTTGAACTGATGGCGCGGTACCTTTATCGTTTTATGTGTTAATACCGTACTTCATTTTACTTCATTTTGCTACCTAAAAGTTCAGTCATCCTTCAGTCTGTGCAAATGACTTTTAAGTACATCACGCAAACTGGAATACGTCGCATCAGGGATTGAAGAAACCACGGTTTACATCAAAATGTGCTCAGTTAGTGAATAATCATCGTTTTCAGCTAAGGAATTCAAAGTTGGTTAGTTGTTTTCCATCATTAGGAAAGGAAAGAGGCAAAATTTACAATTACAGTTCTTGGAAGCTGAACGAAGTAGTCAGTTACATAGGGTGAGATATTTAACATATGAGTATGATAATGGTGGATTCCTAAAATATCCTACTAGACTCAGTGTAGACTGACACGAGCCGTCCCATATACTTTTTAATTAGCGAGGCTATTGATTTTACCAAGGAGCAGATCAACACTAAAACCCGTCATCCATCATGTTTCGTTATCCACACGATTCGACTTCACCACAGTAGTTTTAAAACGTTGTGGCATTTTCTCTCTTCATATGGTCGCTGCTTTATTTTTCCTATTTTGTTACATGCATTATGTTTCTTCAACTGTCATTTTTGTGTGTCTTTAGGACTTTTTGCAATAATATTTCTCTTTGTCAATAACAGTTTGGTGTTCTATGTTCTGGTTTAGGCCCTACATTCTAGAATTAGATGTCACTGTTTTAAGTAGTTTTAAATTTTGAATCTTATTCTTAATTTTACAGTTGCTCTTTTTATGTTGCTTGTATGGCAATTTCCAGTGCTGGATAATGAAATTTCTACTATTTGATCTACTCTACTGTACCCCAACCTATCTCTAACTTTCATTGTTTATCCCAACATGTTTAAGGGGCTAATTGTTTGATGGAATTTTGTCATACACTTATGGAAAATTGAAAATAAACATATTTGGATGTATTGTCCATACAAGTGTTTGAATTAAGCTAAGTGATTTCTCTACATCGGAAAATTAAAGTTTACATCAAATGATAGATGTAAACAGTTGCTCTCCATCACATCCCCTTCAGACCCATCTCATCATTAAAATACGACGGGTACAATCGGGGTGGGGAGGAGTATGTAGGATATACCTAATCCCTTTAAAGAGTACCGTCTGATACATCAGTTTCAATGCCAAATGATGGCATACAGTACACAGATATTCGTGTACAGACCACAGGAGTGGCCTGTTCACAGTTGCTCAAACTGTTCGGCAACAATCTTTTATGACATCACAAGCGACGACGTAAAAACCACTGTATGAGAAGTTTCAAAAAGATTTAAGAATGGCTGTGAGGTTTAACTATAACCTGCATAGCTGGACGAGCTTCTTGTGTCATGAGAGGAGTTTTATGATGGTGTTTATTTGCGTGAATTTTAGTGGTGTCCTATATATGATACAAAAACTCTACAGTACATATATGTTTCACATCCCGTAGAAAAAGTCCATCCCTAGCTCAAGGTATTCGTTTCAAAAGATGGGTAACTTTGTGTCGAAATTCCTCCAGGTTTCCTTAAAGGCAGTATGCAGTCACCCCAATCAAAGTGAGTGTATCCTGTCACTCTAGTTCATGATTGGTCTATTTTGATCATGTGACAATATTTTTGTTGATATATTGTGAAATTCAAGGAGAATTTCTCCTTGCTTTACCTATTGTTTTTAAGAGTTATGTTCAAAACATCTTCAGAGGTGTTTGTAATGCAATAAGAGGAGATTTGCAAGAGTTTGCCGATTTTTCAAAGAAAATTTTGGGGCGACTGCCTATTGCCTTTAAAGTCACAGGGAGTAATGCAGACGTGCAGTGTGAGTAAAAAGTCCCGAGTACGAGTAAGGGTACAAAGTGCTAAGGATGAGTACGACTGTAAGTACCTGATTTACATCTGTGAGTACAAGAACATAACCACCTGTATGAGTACAGAAAAGTGTACTGAAGTAATGGGGAACGAGTATGAGAACACCTCTGAGTACATGAATATACTTAAAGTTATTGTCTCGTGACATTTTGTAAGGGCCTCATATAAAATTGAAACAATTTTCAGTATATGTCATCCAAACCATCTACCCAAACATTATTTCTAACCCAAGATATCCCTCCTTAAATATTGGTTACTTTTGTTAAGAAATACCTTCAGGTTTCCCCAAGGTCACAGAATGTGATGCCAAGTGGGGAAATTCCAAGGGATTTTTTTTATTTCTGATAAGGGATATCTTGAAATTTGATACTGTCGGAGTGTTAAGATACTATTCCTTGTAGATATAGTGTGAAATTGCTCTAGTCTTATGGTACAGCAAGCAAATAGAGAAATGATACAAAAGTTTAATTATCCAATCAATTTGCCCAGATGACATTACACGTTTCTCATCATGTATTGTGGAAGCATGACATAATAGCAGTTCTTCAAAAATTAGTATCTTCCAAATGCAAGGTGCTGTTGAGATCAAGATTTCACTGCCTAATTAAAAAAATTCCCTGCATTTTTTGAAAACATCAAATTTGGTCACCAGATCACTCTTTTATAAGAGCACTGCATCAAAACTAATGAACAAAAATCTGGAAGGCAACTGTAAGTCTATTTGCAAGTCTTTTTACAAGTAAATGCGACGTGTCATATCTAGGTACTACTCTCAAATAAATATTAGATTTTTAAATAGATGAGCGAACAAGTCTGATACTGCAATTGAAAGTGGGTAACTTGTTCAGACTCTTTTTTATTCTTTCTTAGTGATTATAGTTTTCCTTGAAATTTGATACTGTTGAAATGTTTGAATATTTTGCTGTGCAAATCTTGTATAAAGCTGTGCCCCATTTAAGGTTTAGCTAGCAAAGTTGTTAAACATTCCATATAGTGGTGTCGATATTATTTTGTCTGATCAACTTTCCAGAGGCCATTACAGATTTCCCATCGTACACTGCGGAAATTGCAAAATAGAATATTTCTTCGCATGTTACTATCCTTCAAACACAACATGCTATAGAGATGGGTTTCACTTCCTAATACAAAAATATTTCTGCATCTTTGGAAAACATCAAGTTTAGTAACTAGAATACGATGTTAATAGACGGCAGATATTGTTTCGTGCGTGAAAGGAAAATTTATTGGCCATTGTAATTTACACTTACTGACCTGTATATAGATAATCACACCTTGCCAAGAGGGAGCCTGAATGTGTAACCTGCCGTTGACTTCGTGTACCGAAAATTGATATACGCAAATTATTGTCACCTTACGAATTTAATATAAGTAGTACACATTTTGAAAAGAAGTTCCATTGATATAAAGTTTTATCGCAGATAGCATAATGCAACTCGGATTCTGTTTATGAGTTGTCAGGATGACACTCCAAAAGGGCATCACTCGTATTCAAATAAGATTTTACATAAAACTTTATCATTGCCTATCAAACCACTAAGCTAAACTGTGTAAGTTGTAAGAGATGAAGATTTAAGCTAGATGTATATTGCTTATAATAGACTTGTTGGGAAATGTTTCCACGCAATGCATTATGGTAATGAGTCAAAGGCGAAATTTACCACGCTTACAGTGTCCCAGCGCGGGTGTTGCATGCTGAGCACGCAGAGCTAAATACGTTGCCGTTGTCATTGTACACTTGACCTTGCGACCTGACCGGAAGTACCGAATTTCCCAACTCGTCTATTAGTTTTTGTTGGTCTAGCTCTTGCATCTTCTATCACTCTAATACTAGTATTGGTTAAAGGTTGCTCAAAATCCTATGTAAGAAAGCTAATTCGTCAAAATCTTTGCCACTTAACTGGTCCGTTGGTTAACCAACCTTTTGGTAAACACGTCAATTAACAGTTGGGAAAACTTTACCCATTTTTACTAAACATACGTGCCAAGTGTTGGGGAAGTTTTCATGCATCTGTTTTTACAGTGCATAAGACCCAAAATTGGTTAGGAAACGAAAATAACAGTTCTTGTGGGTAGCTAAAGTTTGAGAATTATATGGCCAGCTGCCATCGAAGAAAGTAAGCTACATTTAACTTTCTCGTCTGCGTTCATATTTACAGGGGTTATTTGCTGGCTTTCAGGAAATTTCCGGAGTATCTCCAAAATGCCATTAGCAAATGGTAAAAACTGAACTGTTTTGCTAAAAGATCTTCTCTGTGCTTGTGGAAGACTAAGAATTACAAGAATATAGATCATTTAAAAGTTCCTCATTAGAACTAGAAAGGTAAATGCGATTTTAGTGTTGTCAGCTAAGTAGATCACACACACAAACACACACACAATATATATATATATATATATATATATATATATATATATATATATATATATATATATATATATAATATATATATATATATATATATATATATATATATATATATATAATATAGGAATCGTCTTTTTCGATATTTCATGGTTAGAGTTGCGCCATGTATTGCAAGAAATACACTCAAAAGTGAGTCACACATCTAGAAGGGAAATGACCGCCATTGGAGGATTTGTCCATAGCATGAACGCAAGTGTTCATAAAGTCTAGAATTAACACAAAACAGGTCATATAGGTGGGAAAGTAAAACTAACTGTCCATATCCCATCTTCAAGCGAAATTTTTGTGATGAGATATAAAATATTTAACCTTATCTATCATTCAAATGAATGTGGTAGATTACGCAGTCATTTGTGATGTCACTCTTGAACTACTCGTAATGGTGTCTTTGCTTTCTTTAATCATTGTACACAGTTACACAATGTTACACTGTTTCATTGCAAATTTGTAGTACTCGTGATCAGAGAATTTGAAAATCAAGCACTCGTTCTTGCACTCACAAACAGGCCTTTGTACTCATACTGGTACTCGGAGAAGTTTAATCATGAGTACAAACATCTCCGTTTATGATCCTTTGCTAATTTTATAGAAACTAATAATTCTGTATGCTTCCAAATGCTGATCAACAGACACTCTACTGTTCAAACTTCTAAAATAAATGAGCTGTTAAAAAGTCCAGCAAGAAAGAATTAAAAGTTTAAGTTACCTACTGTTATTGAGACTGACAAATCACTTCACATGTTAATCCCCTGGGAAATTAAATAATCTAAAATTACCATCTTCTGATGCACTTTGGCCCCCTCCGTCAAAATGAAAATACCCTGTCTTGGTGCAGTCTTGAGCTACAGAGTTGGCAATTACCTAGGATCAGTGACGCAGTCATGCAGAGTCTGTCTCTCGAAAAGCAATGATCCAGATGACACTGACTTAGCTGTTGGTAAATGTGCTCACCATATTAGGAAAGTTTTGACTGGTATAGTTGTGGAGAGCAATACACTAGGCCTTAGAAGCTGAAACCAAAATAACCAGTGTTTGAATAGCCCTCTTGGATCAATTTTAAAATCTGTAAAACTTGACATACCCAGGAAAGAAAAAATCCAAAATTCCAAAGAAGTGTACTCATACTCAACTCGTACTTGAGTACATTGTCTGTGCTCGTACTCATAGGATTGTGATTACACATTTACTCAGAGAATTTGAAAATTGGGTACTTAATAAAGGCAGCTAATGTAGCGCAATCTGCCGAGGCTTCAAAGCGCTGTACAATAAAAGTTAAAACATCGAAAAGGAAACAGAGCCAGTACATACGTCAAATACAAAATAACATTAGAAGGAATTAAAAAAAATTAAACCTTTAAACTTTAGTAAGAATTCCAAAGAATCCGGTTCACCTCGGATATAGTCCTTACTGATATAGGTTTAGATATGGGATTAGTTGCAGCCATTCCGACTCTAAGTGTAACATCAAGGAAAATAAATAAAGTGTAAAGATTCATTTTCCCTTTTCTGAGTATATTAAATTTTCGGTCTGTCCTCGACCATGATCAGAATACAACTAGCAACACAACAACAAAAACAGAGTCAGTCACTGTAGAAGTACATATGAGAAGTAGTAGGCAGTGTACGCATACTCGTGTTTGAAGCCTTGTAGTCGTACTCGGGAGTTGTACCCACACATGCATCTGTAATTTTAGTATTCAACGTTAACCAGGGAGCTGCCATTTAGATAACTCCCTATTCAAATAGCGGTGGCGCGCATGGGATTGCACTACTTCATTCATGTTTACCATGCAAGTGCTCATAACTTTCCCTCTCGCAACGACTATGCTATGAATGTACAATTCTTCGGAACTTTGGACAGAGTAAGAGGTCATTGTCGAGCCAGGGAGCTGCTACACCCTGGCTGCCACGTTAGAGTGACAGCTCCCTGATCGAGCTGCCTCATAACAAGAAGTGTCTGCATGCTTGTGCATAGGTATTGCACAAGTGTAGCATTGCTCCCAAAATCACAGCTTCAGGGGCAAAATTTGGTCGTGACGTCTGTACTTTACTCAAATGCTATAATTTGCATAACCACTGCATACGGTTTAAGCTATCCCCGGGTTTTCTCGAGTTCAGTGCCTGAGCGTTTCAGGTGACCGTGCCCCAACGTGTTCCACAAGTGCTTGGATTCGAATCTCGCAGGAGGTACATGTGATTTCTCTGGGCACTTCCACTTGACAAAAGGGCTGCCATCAAGTTTATTGCCCAGACGACGAATTGGGTACTCGCAGGACTGGAAGTCTTTCGGTTGCAGGACATTTGCAACCCACACTTTGCTCTGCTTGCTTTAATTTATCCTGTGCATCATTGCGTGTATTCCAGACACAAACACAACACAAAAAGACTTATTAGTTACTAATTATTTTATTAATCGCTGCTTTTCTTTATGCATGTTCATGAAGGCTCATTGGCTACCGTCTAGTTAACGTATAAAGTTTGTAATAGTGTCTACATGTTAGTTCCGCCGAGAAACGGAAAATTTAGGTATCTCACTGACCAAAAGGACAGCGTATGATTAGTTTAGTTCTATATAAATTGTCCAAACAGAGAATATTCATAAGCCGTAAAATAGCTCTAAAATATCCAAACGTTTGCAGACAGACGACTTGATAGATGTTGATCAAGATCAGGTTTATTCGCAGATGAAAGAAACGTTTCGCTAGGTATCGATTATTTTGAACTTAAAAGGTTTAAAACTTTGTCGTTCAGCTTGCCAAAAAAATTCATATCTCTCGCAAACTCGCATTTGACGGCATCGATGGTCATACAGCACTAGAGGAACAAAATGGTGAAATTGACTTACAATTACTTACAGGATAGGTTTAAAATCGATAAAACTCACCGTCTGTTTATTTGCCAAGATATATCAATGCTAAATGTTTGCAAAAGTCCCACTTCTACTGCTGACGCGGTGTCGCTTCTTTCTGAAATGATATTTTCAAATCATACACCATAGTTGAAAAGAGCCTGGGAAAGGTTCTTAGCGGTAACATTTCGAATGATCGATACAGATTTGAATTCTAACGCTATTCTATACCTTGCGTACCTCAGGTGTTGACACACAATAATCTTTTATAGCAGATAAGGTCGCCTAAACAGATGGATATGTTTCCTTTTACGTAAAGTCAGAAAAATGTGAAAGGAAGACTGAGGCAAGAAAATATTCTTGATGTGTGAAAAGAAACTAAATCTAAGCATTCTGGTGAAAAATTCATTACTTCTGAGGTGTGATCCTCAAGGTATAAGAAGATACATTTACTTCATTTGTAAAGATAGGTGACCGTTGAGCAAGAATGAGCTCTGTCATTTTCTCACCTTGATGAACATTACTTTGTTTATTTTGTTCCCCAAATTCCTGTTTTGACCTTGATGTATGTAAATATATGAGCTTACCATGGGGTGTGTAAATTTTGTAAAATTCATATGCCTTTTATGCATTCACATTATGACACAAAAGATTGTGGAAGAGAAAAGTTGGAAAGTTTAAAGCAAAAGAACGTATATTAAAGAGAGGCCATGATGTCAAGTGTACTTGACAAGTGTAAATTTGACAACTTCATTTACTTATATCTTGGGAGCCGCAAAAGGAATTGAATGCATATTTCACCACAACAGTAGATAAAGAACAACATATGAAATCTAACTTTAGGCTACGCGCTTCTTTCAGAACAGTGTGGAAATTCACAATCAGCTTGAGTTGCCATCAAACGTCGCTGGAAGTTAGCTGCAGGCCACACACTAATGTAAGCAGTAAAATTTTGTCTCATTATTAGTGGAGAAGTCAGTGGCGTAGCTAGATATTTTTTGTGGGGGGCATATTGAAACCTTTTTTCCCCTTCCCTTTTTGCACAGCAAACCTGCCTCAAAACGAGCTAAATTTACACTTTTTCAGCTCTTAAATTGTCATAACTTGGTAACAAAAGTTCACACAGATTTACTTCGAACGGTGTAGAGAAAAGTATAGAATAATCAGCATATTCTGAGTCCATATTGAAGTTCTTGTTAATATAATACTATTGAAGCTAAAAGCATTGGAAGGTAGCTAAATAAGTTCAAACCGTCCTCTCGTTCAGGAAGACATTTTCAATAGTCACGTATTTTGGGCTCACACTGTCTGAACAGGTATCAAATAAAAAGAACATTCAGCAGAAGTACGTGTTGTATCCTGATTACTTTATATTAAAGTAATTTACCAGAAATAAGTTAAAAAGTACTTGAATGTATATTCATTTCACCTTTATAACGCAGTAACTTTCATTTGAGTAGCTGAAACTATACAGAAATTATGCCATACATGTTAATTTGACGAGACCGGGGGTGAAGGCTACGTTAACCAAACGGTCTATACCATTTGTTCTGAGAGCAAATTTGAAAGCAAAATGTAAAGAAATTGAGTCGGCTAAAATAAGGCATAATAGATACGTCATCAGCTTCATGTAACATGAAAAAATGTTGTCATAGGCATCAAATTCGCTTCAAAATATGTCTAAAAAGTGAGACTCTTCGATCTATCTATGAAAGAAATTGTTTTGTTTTCCGTCTTACAACTTAAGAAGAGTTGGCATCCTCCTTTTAATTTGCTAAAAAATGCAACGCATATGGCTGCCATAGACGTCGTTACGGAACGTAAACATTTCTGCCTGGCATTCCCTGCGAATACCTGAAACAGTCCATCTATTCCTATAAGCCTCCGAAAAAGTGCACTGAATACAGCTGCTTGGAAACTTAACCATTTTTCTATTGAATTTGTTCTCGTAAATCGCTCACTTAAAACTCAGACAATCTTGGACAACCCCCGCTCCCCTTCACAAAGTTGACCATTTTCACGGCATACAGTCATTCTCTCTGCGCAACTTTGGAAGGGGCGGGAACGGAGATTCAAGAATATTATGACAAAGCGTCCCAACAGTTTTGTCCAAGATTGTAGATATTTTTGTGTGTGTGTGTGTGGGGGGGGGGGCAAAAGCAAAAAATTCCACGTTCACATTTCGGTGTGTAATTCTGCTTACACACATAACAAGTGTTGTAAGTGTTTCAAATGAATTGTTTTTACTTCATTTCCGGCAGGGACTAGAAATTTCCGATAGAGGCCTTCGGAGGCTTTGTGGGGGGGGGGGGGCGAAACCCCCCTGCCCCCTCTAGCTAGGCCACTGGGAGAAGTCACTTTGAAGTCGGTTTCCAGGGGTAATGTTTGTGCCAGTGTCATGATATCTGTAACTTGAACACAGGTGACATGGTTGTTTTGTTGGTATATGACCTTACTTATAAGGAAGTGTATAAGTTATTCTACCACCTCTAGCCATCCGTTATTGAGAATCCTGCATTCTGATTGGTTAAACACTGACCTGTTATTCCACAACATACGGTCAGTAAACGTAAACACTGATAAAATGAAGTTTTTCACACTTTTTTCTGGTAGAATAGTTCGCCTCGTCCGTTATTTTGGCAAATTTGGAGTCTCGACGGTTTATTCACCAATAATAGTCTGCCAAATGCGATTTATTCCTTAATTGAACAAAAACATGGCTTGTTAGAGAATAACTTTGAATACTTCCCAAATGTAGTGTGAATCTGACGATAGAAATATGCTGAGTAAAGCCGGTAGGTTGCAAACATCATGCCGAATTTTTGCAACATGCGATTTATGGTTCAATAATTCAGCCGAACCACAGAGCCTGTTTATGAATTATCAATTGGGCCTACGGTACCCTTTCTCATTCTACCTTCTACACCCACTCACCCCAAAACTGAACCTGAAAGGATCATTACATGCATATGCTATGGCCCTGCATAAAAAACCGAGAAGTTATCCGGTATCAACTCCAGCACTGATGTATGAAAAAAATATTTATAGGCAAATATGCATGTTTTGACACGAAGTTGTATCTATTGATGTGTGCTTGAACTCTCTGATCAAACACAGCCAGTGCAACTGTTGTAATCAAATACGATAACTCTTAGTTTACTGCTTGAAGACGCAACATCAAAAGCCTTTTACAATCAATACCATTTATGTAGATATTGCATGCAAAGCCTTAGTTTGGTCCTTCCTTTTCGTCTTTTGCTTTAGGAAACAACTATCAAGATTGCATTTGACCTTGAATCCAGGCGATCAATGAGATTAACATCGTCCGGAAAGGGAGTAAACAATTTCACGAAAGAGCAACAAACAGACATCTTTTAGCAAAGTGGGAATTCTGCCCGGATCTGTAATAAATTGAGATGAAAACTAGCAATAGTCCTGACTGGTTATGCAATAAGGTTTGTCCGAAGATACTGCCACGTGTGTTGATATGCTTCATGCTAAACGGTAATGAAAGTAAGGGGAACCAACCGTTATAATTACTTCACGAAGATTGACCATTACCATCATGGGCGTAAGGGACTACTTTCAATAAGAATACATGGTACATGATTTCGCATATCAGAGTATGCAAGGTTAACCTTAGATGGCTTCCTTCACACACTAACTCTTCTTCTTGGTATCTTGGTATAGTATCTGGTATGTTTATTCAGCCAATAATAAATTCACTTTGAAAATGAAGTGAACAATCAACCTCTAATCAATGCAAAATAGTGAAAGGTGAAAAAGCAATAACTAGATCAAACTAGATCAATATAGCTATTGCGTAACGATTATTGAAAGCTTGCTGAAATAATATAACACACCAGGATACCGACTGCAAGTTAATGCATATGATTGACCTCTCGGAGGTATAGTGTCAAAGGCTTCATTTACTGTGTGGCAAATGTAATTACTGACCAGTGTGCTTACTCTAAAGTCTCAAATCGGGAAACAAAATCGCGGCAAAAGACTATTTCTTAACATTCAGTTTCAATATTATTCTATTTCGTTCATTTTCATCCTGCAATTATTGAATGTGTGTTGAAAAAAACTACATTAGTCTAGATTGGTCATTTAAGCCAAAAGAATAGTAGGAAATTAAACGATGAGATAAGAAACACTGAGCTTATTATTTGCACATGTCTGCCTGCCCTCCACTCACTCTGTCAGTAAGGAGTGCCAAAATGAATGGAATAATATATTTTGAAAGGAACCTCACACCCATCCATCCCATATCACACTGTCATATTTAAAATTCCTTTCTTCAGGGTGAAGAAGTAAAAACATTTAAAGGTTTAAAAGAATAATTTTTCTGAATTTCTCTTTTTTTACATCAAACCAGGTTATTGCGGATGCTGAGATTTTTTAATTTAATTTCAGCTCCTTCCATTCATGACAACCTGTTTAACAAAGCAAAGAGATTGATGTGTGCCAAAGGTCATTTTAACTTATCTAGAGGTGGTAGTGTTCACGCGGGACCCCACTGGGGCGTTGCCACCAGACCCCACCAGGGTTGCAGGGTGGACCTTTGAACGCTAAGAGGTTCGGGTAGCGTACCACCCACCCAAAGGTGCATTCTTAGATCTCTATGTCGCATTTGTAATCTTTGTAACTTGGAAACATCCCAGTTTGGGGTACGCTTAAGAAACAATGAAACACCTCCAGTCCTAAGAAATTGTTAATTATCCTAGAATGAAGACAAGAGGAGACGAGTCCGTCCTCCGACAAAAGTATTGCCATGACTGGGTTAGATTTTGCAGTCTGCTTCGGTGAAATGTCCCACGTTCAATCTCTCTCTTCTACGACTCTCTCAACCTCACTCTTGTAACCTCGGATCTGTACCCACCAAGTGACCCGCGTCAGCCTCGAGCGATTTTGGAAAATGCTTCAAGGGAATAAGCAGTCATCCTAAATTTATTTTAAAACTATGGCTAGATCTTACAAAAACCTCTCTTTACTTCCCTTACAAGCATCTTTTATGACGTTTCCCAAAATATTGCATATTAACGAACGAGTAAACAAATGAGTAAACGAATGAGTTACTCTGTAGGAATTTACCCGTTCAAAAACATTGTCACATGACTTAAAAAGCCACTCGGGAATTATTATACAGGGGTATACTAATTCAACCTTGGGTGACTGCATTTTGCTTTAAAACAGGTACACATGCATGATTATTCAAACAATAGTCATAATCTGTCTTCGGGGCTAATGAACACACCCTATTTGTAAGGAAGACCCAGAGTCTGATTGAAGAACTCTACTGTTGCCAAACATCCCTATTCAGTTGATTCTACATGACACTGTTTAATCATGGAAGTACTACCTCGGGGGTAGTACTTCCATGCTTGAATCAGAAGCCTTTTGAGGCGATTGCAGATCACATCATGGAAATACTACCTCTCGGGTTCAATATAAAAACGTTCATTGTGGGAGACTCATTTGGACTTTTTTGGTAAAGGAGACAGAAACAACCAAACCTTAGGCCTGGGAGGTTTTTCGGATTTTAACCGAACCACGGAACTAGCAAAGCTATTTGTAAAGTAAAAAGACGTGAAAAAATCATGGAGCATCTACTTTTACAACTAAGTTTGTTTGCCATGTAGGATGTTGTCCGTTAACTGTAGGTGATATATGCCTCATGTATCGGGTGCGTCTTCTGGCCGTCTCCTTTTAAAAACCGATACAGTTGTTATGATTACCTTTACTTTTTGACCTGAAAAACAAGTTTGCTGTTAGTGCTATCATGTACGTAGAATAGCCTCATCTTCACTTGCTGTGTAGTAATGGTACCGTACTGAAAGATAAAGAGTGCCCTAACCAGAGCCCTGACAAAATGACGACATGATACTACCATAGGTTTATTAAGATTTTGATTACGAAACAGCCACTTTTGGAAAACCACCTAATGGCGGCGAAATAATTTAACAGTGGGAAGGGGTGGCATCGGCCATCTGACACGCCCAACTAGAGTCATCTTACAAATTGCTCGGCTCAAAAAACATCAGTGGTGGTTCTCTAGCCTGGGCCTGGACTCGAGAGGGAACTTTTGGGATAAGGGGTTTCCGATCGAAATGAGGTCATGAGGTATGTACGAAAATATGAATGATAGAACGATGCTCATATGGTACTGAGTATGAGCTTCTCCAATACCATATAACTTCTACTGAAAAATTGTAGTTCTTTGGAAGTTGAAGGGACTCTTTCAGAATTCTAAACGAATTTTTATGGAAAGTATATAAATTCCTGTCATAACAAATCTATAAAATCCTAAAGAAACTTACACGAATTATTCTAAGAAATCTCTCTCTGGAACTCTGTGGATTATTGTTATGGGGGGGGGGGGGTAGCATGATGAGCAAGCGTATGGGGACCCACTGGTTTTTAATTTTGATGTTACAGGACTTCAAACAGGGATCATCAAAAATATATAGAGAACTATAGGAATTTTTTCGCAAACTATAGGCGTATATAGGACATTTTTTTGTGAAAAGTAGGAATATATAGGATCTCTAGTTCCTACAAGGGGTGACTATGGGGAAATTGAAAAGCATGATGTCAAAGTACCCACCCCAAATTGGTATAGAGGGTACTTCTATGGTACTACGTCTATGCTACTACAGCCATACTATTTCAACTTTTTTGCTAGGTGGTCCCTCTGTTTACCTTAGTCAACTCCCCCGTTCCATTGCATGTCAAATATGTGACACTTCTATTTGAAGCACCAAGATTCATTGGCACATACCACAGCACCAACAGCATCTCAGATGTGGGTACTTGACCTTAAAAAGTACTATAATGCAAGCACAAAGCTTCTGGTGCATGGGTCCAAGGACCTGCTACAGGGCCTACAAAAATTTTGGATTCTAGGTGCTCTGTTGTGCAATCTGATGCATTTTCCCACTATTTTAATCCACGTTTTGGCCCATGCTTAAAATCTTTATCTCTTAAACTTTCTGCTAAAGTTTTCACTCACTTTATCAATAATTTTTATTTTTGCACTTTCCGGTACATAGTAGCACACCAACAATAGTTTACTACCAAGTAAGTAAGTTCACTTCTACCATTTAGATGAGATCTAACCATGTTTTAGGTTTATCATTTTTATTAACCAAAGTAAAGTTCATATGGTAATTGACAGCTGTACCATACAGTGACATGTTTTTCCTTTTGTTACGTCACCAAGTTTTGAAGATAGACCTACCATTTCTTTTGAATGACAATATCTGTTCATTAATGAAGAAGGCAACCACTTTCGAACTTCGTTTCATTTAAAGTGCCATTGTATGCTATAGAATCAAATACATGCCTACAATTTTATGAGCACTCTGGAAAGAAGTGGCGAAAACTGATATTCCCCACTATCAAAATTAATTGGCAGACATACTCCAGCCCCCACCATCCCCTAGTCAGCTAGTTGGTGACACCTATGGGCACTTACTGTAGCATACCTAGAAAACCACGTCAAAGCATGTTTGGCAGCTGTCCACAATTCTTGGCAACTCCAAAATAGATCACAAACCCCAGTTTGAGTAGTAGAGCCATATACTATATGTAACCAATAGTACCTGCTAAGTGCACAAACATGTTTTCCTCCTTCCTATAGCAACAATTCTACCCTCCCGAAAGCTTACCACCTTTACATGTACAGCCCTTTCATAACTCGACAGATAGAAGTGATGATACCAGGGCAACAGGTTCCAATATTGGACCCCAGAGGGGACATGAGCCATGCCCTGGTTAGGGTTTGGGAGTCGAGGCTTCTGGGAGCAGTTTCCAAGAGGCAGCACTACCATGCAGTATTTACCTGATCTATGTATGGCACTGGGTGCATACCAAGTACTGCACAAAATCGTCACTTTACAGCTTGTCAGGGGGAAGGGAGGTTTGAGGGTAAAGGAGTTGGGCAAGGGGTTGATAAGTATTCTTTTGGGATGTGTAATCTTTGTGAATGTACCAAGTGACACTATACTTTGGGAAAGTTTAGGCAAGGCACTGAGGTTTATAGAGTTGCAACAGTGGTAGTTTTTATTGAGCTGAGCTGTCAACATATTTATCAATAAAGTTTCTTTAACTACAGGTAAAAATCAAAAACAACAGAAAAGAACAGCAGTACTTTGGATACGAATTCCTTGCAACTCTTTGACTTTATATTTATATATATATATATATATATATATATATATATATATATATATTTATATATATATATATCAGAACTGCGTTAACGAACTCTGGAATGCAAAGTATAGCAAATGCAAAAATTTTTATTTTTTATAGGAAAATATATTCCAATTTTCTAAATATAGGAATATTTAGGAAAGGAAGGAACGTTGGAAACCCTGCCGTTACCTGTACCAATAATGTAACTAAATTTAATCCTCGTTTAAAGACCGTGGAAAATACTCAAAGAGTTACAGACTTCCCCAGAACAGTACGTACATAATTAGGCCTTTTTCAAAGGGGCACTTATTACCGGAAAAGTCTCTTGTGACTCAGTTTGCAAAAGTACCACGAGTGTTTGTCGTTTCTTCTTTCAGACATTTAGGTAACAATAAGTGGCAAGGCCCCTAACGCTGTGATATCCTTAACTATTTCTTGCATGGTAGTGCCACTGTGCGCTTACAGACGTTTGCTTTAAAACAAAAAAAAAGCATTTATTGGTACATTAATTACTTCGAGTGTTGCCTGCCAACGAGACATAATCCTGCATATAAGTCTAAGGAGAGACTTAGTCACTTTGACTTGCTCAAAACTGATAGCCTTGTAGTCCTCACATCTCTTGATTGTTGGATAGGTTTTCAACAATATTAATATCATCAGAAATCTTTCTTACAGTCTTCATCAGAAATCTTTCTTACAGTCTTAGGCTGAGGCTGATATCGTTTTCAGGATAATACGGTACACTAAAGGGATACACCACTTAATGAAAACTGTTTTGTGTTTGGTGAAGTGAGGCTTCTTCGGTAGACTGGCGACAACTTAATTTAGGCAGGGAGTTGCAACTTTCTGATTTAGGCAATGCTGAAGTTTATATGAGTTTATATGAGTTATATGAGTCGTGTGTGTGCAAGATGATACTGAAGACGGAGAAGGGAGTCTTTGTGGTTATCATCCACACAAACAGTTGTTAAGATTAGTAGGCGGTGATTGTTGTGGCACTTCAAATGATTATGACTTTTTTACTTGCTAGTAATTAATGAGCGCCTCAGGTAAAGTGTTTTTTGTAAGATGGCCGACCTCGATAAGCTTCGCTTCTGTTGGATCTCCCCCAAGTTACCTTTCGAAATTTTTGTAGTATTATCCTGAATGTTGTAATCGTTATCGTGGAAATAAAGAACTTTGAACCCGTCATAGACCGCAGCTAATTCTTCGCCATTTGCGAGTCTTTACAAGAACCATGAATGCGCGCGAACCTGAAGATATTATGCAATCTGCCCAGGGAGGTGTTATTAGCTGGAGATTCATCGAAAACTCTTTCTCTGAACCCTGCTAGTTGCCGACAATAATCTTTTTTGTGTCAGTGTTTTTCTTAATGATTCAATAGGCTTAAGAGCTGTTAAGAACTAAGTACAAGTGGGGTACTTCGTCTGCTACATCTCGAAAGGCAGATCGGGAAATTTGCCCTTTGCGTTAACATTGCCAGTCGCTTAAGATGTAAATTAATTTGAGGGTTGCGACGCGGTTGGATGCTATCTACAACATACTTGTATAGTTTCCTATAACTTGCTCAGTATGGGTGTGCCTTTTAAGTCATGCGAGGGAATGTGGAAATTAGTCAAAATCCGACAACAAAGTTTAGTCTTATACTTCTTTTGCTCATTTGCATAAATCCTGAGCATTGGTTTATAGTCAGCATCATTAGGTTCCTTAGGAATAAACAGTCGTTTTGAATGTCAGAACAGTGTTTCGTAGTCGACTGTCGGCAACTAGTAAGACATTAAAGCATTGTTCCAAATAATCCTTTTTGTTGGGGTTGTTGTAGGTATGAATGAAGTTGCATAGATATTAGACAAAGGAATTCAATCCTCTTTGGTTCAATAATCCCCACTTAAAGGATTTAGTCTCCACTCTGAGGGCAATCTAATTGGATTAGCATAAATTAAAGGTTTCGATGGATCTCAAGCTCATAACACCTCCCTGATCTGCCCTGCTTACTGCGATACAAAGACGTAAGAAATTTAAATTTTCACTAATGAAGGCATTGCTAAAGGTCCGCAATCAGCGTCCTGTCTGATCCTATCTTCCACAAGGATTTGTCTTAGGTTCACTACTATTCTAGGCCTTATCTAGTCCAACTGGGAAAATTGTACATATATATGTACAATATATGTACAATTTACCTGATGAAGGTTTTAAACCCGAAACGTCGTCGAATTTTTCCCAAACTTATAGCAGTATATATTACATATATATTAGTATATATTATATAACACCTTATTAATTTCTCTACATATGATTGGAAAATTGGTGGTCACATGCCATGCGTGATTCGGCACTATCATCAAGATTGTGGTGCTCGACCGTTGGTTAGTATATACTAGCCAACGATCGTTGGTTAGTATATATTACATAACACCTTATTAATTTCTCTACATCTGATTGGAAGGTTCGTGGTCACATGCCATAGGTGATTCGGCACTATCATCACGGTCGTGTGTTATCCATCGTGCAATAGTCTAGTATAACACACGGTCGTGCAATAGTCTAGTATAACACATGGCTGTGACGTCACAATCACTGCGCGTACGTACAAACTATGCCGCAACTCAATAAATCAACGCGCAGCTTTGGGGATCGCGCATTGCATACCGTACGTAATAGACGCGTATAGCTAGCAAACGGCAAACCATGGAGCAACACACTGACAAACGCCAAAGCAACTTTTAACCAACGACTAGATAAAGGTAACGTTACATAGTTATAAGGTGTTATATAAAACAAATAATGAATGTTTTTCATTCGTGCGATAGTATGAATAATTTCATACTATCGCGCTCATAAACATTCATTATTTGTATACTAACCGACGGCAATGAGTCAGCGATGTATTGAGCGCGCTACGTACACGCTATGCCGCGTCTCAAAAAATCACTGCAGCACTGGGGATAGTACATTGTTTCACCGACGTCAAGTGATCGGGCGTCTCGTTGGTTTTGAAGGGCAAGATCGCGCGTCTCTTTGGTTCTGAAGGACAAACGTCCATTGTGTCACCGAAGTATTTTTGGTAATGCCGTGCGCGTGTGCTGTAAATACGCTTATTGCGTATGTGTATTTTGCCCTTCAGTGCCTGAGAATCCTACGCGTTTGACGTCTTAAAGAATCCCTCTTTATTAGGTACATAACGCGCAGTTAGAAAACGACAATTTCATGGAGCTACTACACGGACAACACGAATCCATAGTGACCGTCTTAACACAAATTTAACCAACGACTAGATCAAAAATATAAGGTGTTATATAAAACAAATAATGAATGTTTTTCATTCGTGCGATAGTATGAATAATTTCATTCGTTGAAAGCTTTAACGTTCTATTCAACTCGGCTTCGCCTCGTTGAATAGAACGTTCAATTTTTCAACTCATGAAATTATTCATACTATCGCACTCATAAACATTCATTATTTGTATACTAACCAACGGTCGAGCACCGCAATCTTGATGATAGTGCCGAATCACGCATGGCATGTGACCACCAAACTTCCAATCAGATGTAAAGAAATTAATAAGGTGTTATATAAATGGTATTAAGGCTTGGCTGTCTGCTAATTACTTAAAATTTAACGAGCCAAAAACTGAATATTTCTAAGATTTAACTTACAAGCCGAAAGCACTCTTACTTCAGAAAACACGAAAACGAAAGAAGTTTGTTTAGTGTTTTCTTTCGTGTTCCCGCACGAGGTGAAAGGTCAAAGCAAACACGAAAGCAGAAAACAAGTGCGAAACAAAATTCGGCTGTACAGAAAGTAACTTTCTAGCTGTCCTAGCCGTTGCCCGTCGTAATCTATCTACTTGAACCCAATAGCCCCCACGGCAGGGACACGGTAGGGCTAGACTGAGGACAGGGGCCATACCTACGGTGGGGAAGGTTCCCGTCCCCCGTTGGTAAATTTTTCCACTTTCAGGACCTCAGTCGGTGCGAAAAAGAATGTAGTTTCCGATGATGACCAGTCGCCTTGGGGGTTAAGCTGCTTTTACTCTCAACTTCTCAAAAAGGCAGTTTTTTCAGTGCGAACCTAAAATATTTGGCGCTTCGCACTAGAGTTTCGTTGTTTGAACTTTTTTCAATTTCTTCATAGTTCCATTCTATGTATCTTAATAGTGCAAGTCTTTTTTACCTTTCCAAGTAACCTTGAAGTGACCTACACAGTGTCATGTAAAGGTTGAGGGAATTTTATCCCATATCGTTAGTTAATGTACTCGGTTTGTCGTAAAGTACGGCAAGCCACTCGCTGAGAGAGATTTGACTATTTCATCCGGCAGACCGGGTAGATATGATCACAGTATGTAAACCCCGATAGGTGTCAACCGCCCCAACAGTTGATATTTTCGATAAATTAATATAGATTCGTTTAGGTATATCACATAATATTTGCACGATTTGCCCATTACGCATTTAGGGAATTCAGATTTCCCTGATAAACACGAAATCAGCACATAACTCGGCACTTCAAGTATATATATATATATATATATATATATTATATATATATATATATATATATATATATATATATATATATATATATATATATATATATATATATATATATATATACACACATATATATATATATATATATATATATATTACGCAAAATGTAGGAATGGTATTGTGTAAAGGTTTTCTTAGGAATGGTATTGTGTAAAGGTTTTCTTTCAATCTCTTCCTCGCCCTCTGTCGGCATTGTTTCTGAAAATCCGTCTTCTCTGTAAGAGCTTCCCCCACCAAACACAATCATGATTCTGGCCCCATGTCTGCCAAATCATGGCGTTACCCCTGCTTTTACTTCAGACCAGGAACTGGAGGAGGCTTGATTCGTGCGCACCAGTAACATCAGCTAAAGGGTAAAAAACGTGCGACGGAGCATGCCTCCAGCAGAAAGACTAGCAGTTACACTCAGATTTCTGGCAACAGATACACCTTTAATGTCGCTCAAGGAAGGGGTGGGGGCTCGGAACCAGAGGGTCAGGCCGTCTCCAAACAGACTCCCGTGGCTTAAGAAAAATTGATTGCCAAGGCCGTTGCTAAACAGTGGTAAATCAATTTCCCTCTATTGAAACCTGAATGTTGCTCGCGTCTCCCAGTCCATGTCAGAAATTCCTGGCTACGGGCCTGGGGTGTTCAAAAGTGATTACACCACACAACTTTAGGCAGCGCAGAATGGTATTGTGTTTTGCAGTACCTTCATGAACGTAGTCGAGAACTGAAGTTGGTGGAAATTTCATGTTTTTGAAGAGTTTTCGCATTTTTTAACTGCCTTCTCTATATCCTTGTCCGAATACGCTGGGAAAGAAACAACAAACATGTGTGGCCATTTTGCCCACATAAAGTATCAACTAACAAGTTTCTGCATTTGAAGCAAAGACGTTGAAGACGGTTCTATGTATTTTCTAATCATGTGAATTAATCTTTGTATTTTGATTGGTTGTGGTTGTAACGTGTAACAAGCACTGCACACGGTAGACTGAAAAAACTTAAGTGAAACACGTTTCGCGTAGCATGATGTTTTCTGTTTTGATCGAACGCACATGGACGTCAGAAAACACGAAACGTGTTTTCTGTTTCGTGTTTCGCATTTTCTGGCATCCGTGTGCGTTCGGCTTAAAATCAGTGTAACCCCTATAGTTCGCAATCTCGGATATATTAATATTTTGATTCCAATATGTATCTCACAGCCCACGTGGGTATTGTTCGCAAATCTGTATTGTTTCAATCAAATAACTTGTGGCGCATCCAGCCTTTTTTTTTTACTTTTTTTCTTATCTTTTTGATTACTTCTACATTATGACTTTTTTCCAAGGGGTCCAGACTTAGTAAAAGCACCTCTGCTTCTTTCTGCTTTCTGGCCCCCTTTCACCTTCAGTGCTATTATGTTTTCTTAATATGCTGTGTTGTTAATTAATGTTAATTGCTAGTATTCTGAGGTGAAAAATAACTTGTACTTGAACTTTTATTGACAAGAATATCTGTCATACAACGGGGCAGGCTGTAATCATATCGTGTCTTGAATATCGTGATGTTCTGTTCTCTCAACTGTCTGATAAGAATATCAGCCGCCTCCAGCGTCTCCAGAATGGTGCTGCCCGAATTGTGTTTGTTTTGAATCGAAAAGTCGACCCAAAACCATCACTTAAATCACTCCATTCGTTTAACATTAAAGAAAAGGTTTAAGCAAAAAAAAAAAAAAAACAAAAAAAAACAAAAACAAAAACAAAAAAAAAAACACACACACAAAACAAAACAAAACAAAAATCAATTTTCAAATGTGAACTAAATCTACGTTATTTGGTGAAACTTCCATTTAAATCGGACATGTAGTAGGCTACTCGAGATATCAGCAAATGAAGTTACTTCATTTGTGACCCAACGTGAGCAGGCAAGCAGGGGTTACCGGTATGTCACTTCCTCACATCGATGAGAAATGCTCAGTGACAGGTCGACAGGACCTCCCCATGGGGAATGTGCTAAGTTTGCAAATTCCCATGCCTCTAATGCCATCACATTGCGATGACATGGGATTGTGGAGGTGAAAATTGGTTGTAACTTAAGATTAAAGAAAAACAAAAGACTGCGCATAAATGTGAAGCTATAATGTCATATGTGATTGCTTCAAGTTCACTTTGCGTTGAAAATGTGATAACTTCAACTGGTTATATCCTGCTTATATCAGGATTTCAAAGCAAATTTAATCCTTAGAATAAGTATCCCTCTTGATTATCAAACTTGATTTGAGCTTAGACCCTTCTTTTAAGAAACTTCTTAACTTCAGGCTTATACACTATGTGCACAAATCCCTTACCAACCTAGCAATTGACCGAATTTGGAGTCTCAACAGTATGCACCAATACTAGTCAACCGAATGAGGTATATTCCTACTGGGTTTCTTTTACTGAAAATTTTCATATTTTTGAAACCAATATTTATAGTTACAGAATGATATATAATTCAAAGTAAGGCAGCACAGTAGCCTTCTTTTCAAGAAATAAGTTTCTCACAGAGAGAAATTCAGTAAATTCATTGCTCAAAAGTGATTTGTTGGCCCAAACTTTCAAAAATTTAAATGATGCAACTTCCATAACTCTTGTAATGCACAATATTTTCAGGAGATAAAGCTGTTGCTAGGGGTTATTAGTGAGACTGAATGGTTCTATAATGATTAAAGCTGTTTTCTTTGTATGCCATGTTGGTGCATTTTAAGTGCAATATTTTCCTTTAAACCCAAGGATGATAGAGTCGCCCATGTTATGTTTTGTTTGACACAAAACGACTACGGTAGTGACTATGTTTTCGATGGTGTCTTTTTGTACCCTATGAGAAAATTAGTAAACAAGTTTATTACGTGGAACTTTCATAGTAACCCTACTCCCTTTCTTTTCTGCTCACTCAGTTTTTGTAGGAACATTACTTTGAAAATCCCAGATGTGACTCTAGAAGTTTATTTTTGCAACAAGCCATTCCAAGCACACCTTTGTCTTAGTGTGTGTCAATTTTTAACAATTCCACGGAGAGCAAAAAGGAAAAAACAACAGCAAGAACACCTAATTTCAATTGTTGCACCGAACTAGGTCTCTCGCTCCATACAGTCTCCCTATCAATTACTTCTTCTTTTCCCTTACCAAACCTACGTTGTTAGTCTGATTAATGGTTCGAAATATTGCATTGATGCGACAGGTGCCCACCCAAAGCATCCTGAGGATTGTTATGGATTACTTGTCATTTCCAATGTACACATTCATGTGGATGGGGTATCAGAATTTTGCTTCAACCGACCAAAACGTGTACTGAAATTGGGATTCAGAACCCCTAGACTTTTCAGAATATCTGGCCTTGATGCATGCCTTAGTTCCTACATTTTTCATGGGAATATCGACAAATAATGTTAAACAAACTAACAAATGGTAAATTCAGTTGGATAAAATGGCTTTGCAAAACCTACTAGGAAGGCAAAGATGAATCAAGTTAGAACTAAGGGCAATTGTGTATTCGAACTAACTAGACACGAAAACAAGGCACGCGCCTTCAATGGGTTACGATCCTTACAAATAAATAAGTAAATTGAAACGTTACTTTCAAAAATCCCAACGGTTTACAGCCGAAGGAAGATTAAATTTGAATCTCTGAGAAGAAAATCATGTGGACACGCCTCGTCTGGGTAACTGGATCATGTCAGTGTCTGTTCTTTTCGGTGAGACTTAAGCCACACATGATGTAGATTTTCATGTAAATTGAAACTTTACTCTCAAAAATCCCAGTGCATAAATATTTTGAAAGGCCACCGGGTGAATACAGCAACAATCATCTACGAAGGGAATATATCACGTCTCAGCTTTTGGGGCTACTCATTTAGGATTTATTTACATCTTAAGAATTTTACGTTAAAGGAGAAATAAAGCATAAGATTGAAGTATATAAAGATCATAAAAGAAAACAAACATGATCCAACAAACAGTGCTATCAAATTTTGTTCTGCTCGAGATACGTGTTATTCCTTTGCTGAAAAAAGAAAAGTAATTTGCAAAATAAAAAAGCAAGCATGACTTGTAGCACTGAGTGTATTATGACCTCGTACTGAGCCGCAAAACTTAGATATTTTCATATGTAGTTTTTTACAACCTGTCTCAATTTTTTCTGAAATGCAGACCACATTCTAAAGTTCCTTTGCACATTGTTTATCTTAAAAATTTGGCGAAATAGAATGTTCAAATCGATACCAGTACATTTCAATTTCTACAAATCCAAACGTGATCAAAGAAAGGAATTAATCTGCAATTTGGCCATATTGATGGTCTTTTACAGCTTTATAGTCTTCCTTTGAGTTCTTTGCTGGTTATCTTTAAATCCAAATATGGGGAAAATTTTCAATTGCTTGATCCTACTAATCGTAATAATCTTCATCATTACTACAGAACTATAAACTAGATTAGTTATGCTATAAGCTCATCTTATTGTTCCGATGAAGAGGAATCCCTACGGCGTCATGTCGCATTGTAAAAATCAAGGTGGGAAAAGGGTGTTTGTGCTCATGACCACCGATTCCGTACTGTGTTTATTTAACCATTAATGTCTAGCACACTATTTTTACTTTCTCGAGGTAGCACACCACCACTAATTCAAGGGGAATCCCCGAGGAGGATAATACTATACGAATTTAACACCCTAAAAAAATGTTGTAGGGACAGTTTAGACCATGTTGCTGAGGTGATGTGTTCAATTTGTGATGTGCATGTTCTGGGAAAGAAGTTGAAGTACTCATCCTGCAAAAATGAAGAAAATTGAAGGTATGGCGGGCACTTTTGTGCATTACATCCTTCCACCATGCAAACTGGCATTTTGAATGGAGTAAAAAAAAAACAGGAACCACCATCCTATTATACTAGCTCTCCTAGCTCAAAATCTCAGCGGGTCATGGTACACAAATTTGAAATAACTTTGAAAGGCCTACTCGTACGCTTTCATACGAGGGGTAGCTTGAAACCTTCTACAAGGGTCCAGGGGCCACGAAACGGACCAAAATTAGTCAATGGAGGAATAATTAGTGGCGTGCTACCTCAGAGATTTAAATAATAATTCTGACCGCCTGGAATCAATCTTGCATCACTCCACATCTGATTATCGTGCTTTAACAGTCGACACTAAACATACGTGGACTTAAAATACCTCTATGTCGATAAACGAAATGGCTGCATATCATATAATCTTTTATCAAGTTATACGCATAATTATGGAGTTATCGACTGCTATTAGTGAACGCATGGAATAACACGGACTGCATTACCCGGCTGAATAATCTCTGTTATGAGCTACAACGCCTAAGGATGCACATCAAGTAATTTCTTCTGGTAATCCATCATACATATGAATCACTGTAAAATTTAACACAACTGTAAGCCACGTTTAATCAAAACTATGTGATAAAGCCGAAAAAACTTTGACAGATTGATGATTGAGCCCCTTCGAACCTCCCCCATCATCTATGTCGTATTAAAGTTAGTGGATCTACAGTTGGAGATGAAATAATTCAAATTACATGGGACCGGTAATCTCCCGATGTTGCAGTTATCAAATGCAATGACGAAAAGGAACACTCCTGCGATTGTGCCTTTCAATAAGGTACCAAAAATTCTGTGCAAAGATGTTTAAAAGTGGCATTTTTAAGGCCTACCGAACCAAATTCCAATAATTATGGGGCCCCTTCATTCCGACGGGACCCCTGTACAGGCACCCCAGTTTACACGCCCTCTTGAGGGTCATGCCCCAAGTTAGATTTTTATGATGTTGTATTACCCCAAACAAGTTTAGTAAAGTTTAGCATTATCTGTAAACACAATTGGTGAGTGCCTTTTAAGTGACATCAATTGCAACAATAAGACTGGTTGACCAACGATGACTTGTGCAGTCAGCTTTGCTCCCAGTTAAGCTCACACTCAAAAGTAGAGATATGGCCTTGAGCAATGTAAACTCATTGCAAGCTACTGTAGCTTTGTCCGGGAGGTGGACTTTACTGATGCTTTCGTTTCAATTGGAGAAGGGGCTAGAGGTAAACTTAGCTGGGAGAATCTTTATTGCCTGGGAGGAGATAATCTGGGCCTTTTATTGAAAAGTGTACTAGTGAAAGTCCCTGTCGACACATCAGTCGTGTTACAATGATACCCACACTTTGCAATTGTCGTTGACCTTTCTAGAAATTACTTAAGGGCACAGTCCCAAATAATTAGTGGTTAATTTAGTTTAGTTAATTTAGTTTGAAAAGGATGAGGAAGCATACAAATCCTCATTAAAGACCCAATAAACCAAAGCACTTCCCAAAAAGTACAGGCATTCATGCATAAAGGCATCCAACGGATTCTTCCGAGCAATATTACTTGGTGCTAGAACGACAGATTTAGACAGAAACTTACTCACTTGCAGCCATTTGAGGGAGAAAAAAATTTCTCCTGCCTTCCAAATGACACCGCACCTTCTCTATTTTAGGCCTAAGCCTCCTTTAGTTTGTTACGTGAACAAACAGGTAAAAATCTTCCAAAGATAGTCTATCAACTCCCTGGCAATCTTAGAAACTTGAATCAAATAACCACGTATCATTTTCAGTTCAAGAGATGTAAGCTCAAGCTGCCTTAATTTCTCCTGATAGTAATAACAGTAACGGACTGAATCAGCCCTATGAGGACCCCGTCTACGCTTTTTCAAGCACTCTCTTGTACTTTGTAAAATAAAGACCTCAACTGCTTGAACAGCACACTCTAAATGGGGCCTAACCTACTGCTTGTCACGCCTAACAGTTATGTGCTTACTTCAGTAGTAAAAATACACCTATACTCAATATACATGCCCAGAGTTCTGCAAACCGGTTACCCCTTTGCTGCCTCATCGGAATCTATTAAAACACCAAGATCCCTCTCAACTAACACTTCTTTAGCTAATGACCAGTAAGATAAACAACTATGATTCCTATTACCAACATGCGTAACCCAACATTAAACCAGGGAGGTGTTATTATCTGGAGGTCCATCGAAAACTTTAATTTTAGATTGCCCTCAGAGTGGAGACTAAATCCTTTAATTGGGAATTATTGAACTGAAGGGCATTGAACTCCTTTGTCTAATATCTAGGCAACCTCATTCATACCTACAGCGACCCGAACAAAAAGGATTATTTTGGACGACGTTTTAATGTCCAACTAGTTGCCGACAGTCAAGTACGAAACACTGTTCTGCCATTCAAAACGACTGTTTATTGCTAGGAAACCTAATGATACTGACTATAAACTAATGCTCATGATTAATGCAAATGAGCGAAAGAAGTATAAGAGTAAACTTTGCTGTCGGATTTTGACTAATTTCCGCATTCTCTCGCATGACTTATAAAGGCACACCCATATTGAGCAAGTTACAGGAAACTAGACAAGTATATTGTAGATAGCGTCCAAACGTGTCGCAACCCTCAAATTAATTTACATCTTAAGCGACTGGCAATGTTAAGGCAAGGGGCAAATTTTCCGATCTGCTCTTCGAGATGTTGCAAACGACGTACCCCACTTGTACTTAGTTCCTAACAGCTCTTAAGTCTATTGAATCATTAATAACAACACTGACACAAAAAGATTAGGCTATTGTCGGCAACTGGGAGGGTTCAAAGAAAGAGTTGTCGATGGATCTCCAGCTAATAACACCTGCCTCACCAGAAAAATTACTGAAACCCTTTTCACAACTGCCAAAGATCTACCTTCTTCCTTGTTACGTAACCACTGCTGAATGAAGTTTACTCTCAATACCCTTACTTTTCGATGCCAGCAACATACTGCTCCTACGTGGTACGTTTTAAGTTATCAAAATGATATTGTCTGAAAGTCCAACAACAAAATACCAAAAGGCTTATGATTATCCAAACGAAGCATTTCCTCCAAACAGTTGGTTAAACAGGATCTACTACAACTGAAACCACGTTGAGACTTTCCAATCCATGATAAAGAACAGACCGGGAGGTTTAAGGAAAGAGATCCAACATTCTGTAGACTCTTTGAAGCAATGTTCGATTGCTATGGTAATCGCAAAGTTAAATCTAAAAAGTTTTATTACAAAACCAAGATCAAGTGACACATTGTTAAATGATAATGAAAAGAAATGCTCCTTACATTAACTCGTTAATTGTTTTTTGTTGCCAATCATCAACGAAAATGTGAAGATTAATTTGTCGTCGCAATGGGTCACAATATTTCGTCCCCTATTTGGCGTAGTGACGAATGTTGAAAAATTGAGTTTCGAGTAATAGCGGTTTGATTGTTTTACTGTTTTGAAAAATGATTTCGATCTTAAACTATTGTTGCTGTAACTGTTTCATTGCTTTAAAATAAAGAGAAAATATTAAATTTTGTTGCTAAACTAGTTTGCAAAATAATGAAAGCAGAATGTAGTCTATGATGGCATTAAAAGACATTCGTCACTATGTACAATTGTTAAAACGCGATTTCAGTTAGTTCAGTGTTTCACCCGTACGTTGTAGCACAGGACATAGTGACGAATGTAAGATTCGTCACTAGGCGGAATTGGAAGAACGCCCGGTAAACATGGAGATGAGCATTCGTCAAGAATATGATAAAATTACTGTAAATCCGTAAATTTGCAGAGAGCCAGACCTTTCTAAAACAATTTTATATACCCCAAATATGTGGAAAATGTATTAAACTCATTTTCTTCAAGCAAGACGTGGTTTATAATTGAAAAAAAAAAAACAACATTCGTCACTACGCCGAAATGATTTCTGTCATATCGGTACATCAGGTATACGTTTCAGCACGGGCCATAATGACGAAATTGAGATTCGTCACTACGCTGAATTGAAAAACGTCTGAAAACCATGGAAATGAGCATTCGTCAAAAAAAAAAAAAATGGGAACAACTTCGAATCCATACATTTTTAGAAAATCAGACCTAGATTAAACTATTCTACGCCCCGGAAATGGTAAAAACTGTTTTCACCTCATTTTTGCTAAAAATGCACATTCGTCACTACGCCAGAAAGGGGACGATTTTATTTGAGCTAACTTCATTAATTTGAAGAATTTTCACTAAACTTACATGTCGAGTATGCTTCGTAGCGATGCAGAAATTACAATATTGAGAGATAGTTAGGTTTGAACGATGTTTCAAGCAGACGACGTATCAAAGTCGTAAGGACATAAAAAGGTACGTATTTTAAACTTTTTGTTCACAGTACTTAAGTAAAAAAGCCTGACTAAAGTTGCAACTTGTCGGAAACAAACCTCACATTCAAAGCATGTCTGCACTCCATTGCGTTTGTTTCAGGATTACTTGGGTGTAGAAGAAGCCAATCTTCATGAGAAAGGGGTAGTCACAAGTGGCTTAAAAATAGGAGCAAAGAGCCCTGTCGTTCACATTTTGGAACCTGAAAGAGGTAACATTATTTTCAAGTACATTTTGTTTCATAAATTTGGGTGTGTTGTCCCGTTCATAACACCTCCCTGGTAAGAACAGGGAGTTGTTATTTGGAAGGAGATAATCGCTACGAAGTGAGGTTTACACGGCCAAGGTCACATAGTAATCTGTCCCTTGTATCTTCCTTGGCATTTTTATAAGACTTACACTGGATTAGGTAGTTCATGCAAAAGGGATTTTTCGTCTTCTACATCTACAGTAAAACTGACGGCTTGTCGCTACTGCCATAGCATTGTCAGTCGCTGGAAAATTAGAAAATATCGCATCTTTGGACGCTCGTTGACGCGGATGAGAGTATACCAATAAGTGTGTATGTAAAAATGTGAACATGATTCTATCATCCTGGTTATTTCAGAAAACTTCTGGAAGCTTTTGCGAATTGTTATGACTTAAATTAGAATTCCGCCTCTGCAGCTCATTTGAATGACGTTCGTTTTTCAGGGAGGGGCAGACTTCAGTACTTTATTTCAATGAAACATTCGTTTCGTATTTTGTAGCACCTGCCCCTAAATTGGTGGCGGCCTAAACCTATTCATCAAAGCATTGTCCTAGTAAGTCAATTGCGATGGGATTAGGAGACCTGAATGGTGTTGCTAACATATTAATATCAAACTGAAGCGAACGAATAAAAGAAAGAAATCCCCATCGGCCGAAGGAATAAGAGGCTTATCATTGGTAATCTTCTCGGGATTTATTGGGTCTTAGAATATCAACATAAATTAAACTTTCTGACAAACTTCCTTCCAAATAACAATTCCTTGGTAAGAACCAACATGCTCGACAACAGACATCCCTTACAATAGACTGCATAACTTTGCAAACCACGCCAGTACGTGACAGGCCCGTGATAACTTGAAAGAGCCATATTCCTTTCCTTGAAAATAGGAGTGGCATATTAGAACACTCCAATTATCAGGGACGAAGCCCTAATCTAAATACTTCTTAGAAAAGAAGGACAATGGGAAACGAAGCTTCTGCGCAAAGGATGTAGGTATAAATACCATCAGGAACAAGATCCTACGAAATTCCCATAATGGACAGCTTTCTACAGGCGACATCCTCCGAAAATTGACTGAATTCTCAACAGCCCCAACCCTATCATCATAAAAGCTTGGCAGTGAGGCCATGGCCTACTTTCATAGGTGAAACGGATACGAGATAATGATTGAAGTTATAATTACAGTTATCTTCAATCCCTGACTATCCCCTAAAGCTAAATCAGACCTTGGATTATGCAAAGAGCCAGTAGAGTCTTTGCACGCGTGCTCAGATCTAACAAAAGAATAAAATCCTTTTCAGTTTCAGTTTCAGTTTATTTCTTCCTTCCTTTGTAGGTATTTATAGCAAAACAGAACAAACAAGTATTACATAATCATTTGCCATACGATACAATAATTAACATAAAATACTACAAGAAAGGAAGAGGAACCAGAAGGAAGTTTTCACTTTTCTAGTCTGGTCCCTATCAAAGTAAAGAATGAGAACAAGTGATCATATATAATCATATAGAAAAGAAAAAAAAAACAAGAACAAAACGAACGAATAAAGAAGGAAAAGAAAATCATAAGTTTTGCAATTACGCAGTTTAACCCGTACTACTATTACCCTTCATTATATTTATCAAGCAGGTGATATTTTAGTTTTTTCTTAAACATGCTTAAAGTGCAAGACTGTTTAATGGAATCGAATAAGGAGTTCCAAAAATTTACACCTGTAATTCTTACTTGGGACTGAGCTAAAGAAGTCCTAGTATGCGGAAAGAGGAGACTGTCCTTGAATCTAGTAGAGTAAGAATGGAAATCACTATTAGTCTGGAAGAATGAGATGAAATCGGAAGGCAGATTACTATGTTTGTGTTTATATAAAAAGATTCCCAGCTGATAATTGTAAATATCATCTAAGGTGAGAACTTTGTTTTGGAAAAAGAGAGGCTGTGAGTGCTCATTGAAGGGGGCATTACAGATAAGCCTTAAGGTTCGCTTTTGCAAAACGCGAAGCTGATTGAGTAAATAATCTGAGGAGTTACCCCATAGTAATATACTGTAGTTAAGATGTGGAACAAAGAGAGCATTATAAAGGGTTAGAAGCGTTTTGCTGGGCAAGAATTCTCTCAGTCTAGCGATGAGACCTACTATTTTAGATAATTTTTTAGTAATTCCACAAATATGGTCTTTCCAAGATAACTGATCGTCTATTTGAACTCCCAGAAATTTGGTACTGTTTACGCTGTGAATATTCGCGTCATTAATCGTAATCGTATAATCTGGAGGCTCTCTTTGCACTTGCAAATACCATAAGCTTAGTTTTAATAACATTTAAAGATAATTTATTTGCCGCTAACCAACCATACACTTTTTTAATTCAAATTTGGAATGCCTTTTAATATTTAGCGCAATTCTGGCTTCAAAACTAAATTTGGGTCAGAGACCTTTTGCTTAACATAAGGCTGAGCCTCCTAAAACTCGCCTGAAAAACTATAATTCCGACGCCAAAATTCAACTACCTATGAAACTTACGCACATCTAGCATTACTTCGCAGGCATCAGGGAGGGATTTGTATCAAGTCTACACATGTTACTCAGGTAGAGGTGTAGTCGCATATCTGTCCAACTGTTATAAGTAATCAGGTGTCAACTTAACCCTGCCCCTATCTTGCATTTTTAACGTAATGAAAGCCAAACAAAAGTCACAACTTTAAAACTAGTATCTAGAAAACTTGTGCTTTCTTTATTTCATGTGGGAGTTCTCACAATTTTGGATTTCTATATTGAAAACATTTTTTTAAAACTCAAAAGATGAGCTTTAAAACTGGTAAAATAAACTTGTTTATATCAAATAAGGTACTCTAAGCAGGGAGGTGTCCCCCTTTAAAGGTAAAATGCAGTCACCCAAATCAGAGTAAGTATGCCCGATCAATCTAGTTCATGATTGGCCTATTTTGATCATGTGACAATATTTTTGTTAGTGAATTGTGAAATTCAAGGGGAATTTCTCCTTGCTATACCTATTGTTTGTAATAATTATGTTCAAAATGTCTTCAGAATTGCTTTTAATGCAATTAGAGGAGATTTGCAAGAGCTTGTTAATTTTTCAAAGAAAATTTTGGGGCGACTGCCTATTGCCTTTAAGGTAATCAGAAAATGTTGAAAAACTTAAAGATGTGAATAACCACAGCATGGCACAGATGAAAGATGCTTACCTTCCATCATCTCTATGCCTTCAGTACGGTATAACAAGTTCAGCACGTTTTGCTCATACTATCTGTGTTCCTTCTGGTAATAGTTTGTGAAATTTGTGAGTTATGCAATTATCTGAGCACATTATGTGCCACTTGAAGTTTGTTTTTTTTTTTCCTTTGCCGCTGTCTGTTGCATCATATCATTTCTAACTCACATTCTCTGTGACTCACGCAACCCAACAATAGATTTTTTAAAGTTTCTAGGGTCGCTAGACGTAGGCGTAGGAGCCTAAGTTGATTTGGGGGGGGGGGAGGGGGGAGGTTGTAAAGACTTGTCCGAAAAATTTGACCCAAAAAGTCGGCCCGCTCCACGCGCGTTCATCATGTTAATGTGTATATCATATAGGCATGTGTCGTTTTTATCACACCGCTTGCCCATTACATATCATAATTTGCCATGTTTCTACCTTTCCATATTGTTAATAATTTTTTGGATTTTTCTCATGGGGGTGGGAATTATGCATTGGGTTATGTGATCGCTGGCCTGGGAGAAGGGTTCTAGGGGAGGGGTGCCCCCCCTCCTTCGAATATATTTGAAAAACTAGGTATTCGTACATGCAATCTGGTGCCAAATATGCTACCTTTGAAGTAAAATTTGGGCTACAAAAATATGTATTTAGGTACTAAAAAGAAAAGAAAATCGGCATCAATGAGGGGGGCATGGCTCAATGTTCCCTAAATACACCACTGATATTCATAATATAAGCTGAAAAATTAGGTGTCCTTACATACAATCTGGTGCCACATATACTACCTTTGAAACAAAATTTGTGTTAAAATATTTTATATTAAGGTACAACAAAGAAAAAAGATCGGCATCATTGAGGGAGGCATGGCCCAGTGGCCCCTCTAAATACACAACTGATAATCATAATATAAGTTAAATCATTACAAAACACACTGTTGAATTAATACCGAATATATAGGTGCTGCAGTGTAATTCAAATCAGAACTTAAGTTTAATTACCATGGAAGTTTTTTAACTATCGATCACCTATAGCTACATCATTGCACTATTTTTCTTTCAGTAAGTGCCCGAAAAATTCTCAGCATAGTGCCCGAACTTTTACAAAAATATATGGTTGGGGCGGGGCCGCAGCCCCCCCCCCCCGCCTCCTACGCCTATGTCGCTGGACGAGCTTATTACTTGCTTACTGAGTCAACTTATGCAAGTCCAATTTCACTTAGTTTCAAGTCACAGTTCCTTTTCTGCAAGTCCAAGCCAAGTCTCAAGTCAACGCTAGTATTTGCAAGTCAGGTCAAAGTCACAAATCTAACGACACGAGTCCGACTTTATAGGTCCTAGTCGAGTGAATCGAGTCTACAACTCTGCCTTATTCTACACTTCTTCCATGAAACAAGAGTTTCTATTTATGGACATGAATTTCGAACAAAAGAAAGGCCTGCACGAAATAAACAAAGCACAACTTAAGAATTTTTTTTGACTTGTGACTTTTATTTATCTTCCATGAAGTTTAAAATGCATAGTTGAGGATGGGTGAAGTTGATACCTGATTGCTTATAACAGCTGGACAAATTTGGGACTTCATTCCCACACGCGCAAAAGGCATAGAATTGAAAAATTGTTGCTGGGACCAAATGAAATATCAGACTTCTATGAAGGATCATCCTTTCGTATCTCGCAAGAACGTGACACGTAAGGTATAAAACAATAGAAGTCTGCCTTACAAGAATATTTACTTTACTACAAAGCCCCCTTCACACTGGAGTTACGTCAATGGAGTTGCCGCCACGTCAATGGAAAAACGACCAAACGCAGCGAGAACTCCTAGAGCGTACTGAGGACTTAGTGGGAACTTTCATTAACGTGGCGTGATCTTCGTGGTCTTTGGAGAGTATTTTTCTGCTACGTCAATTTTTAACATGTTCAAAATTTACGTGGCGCGGACGTAGTCCAAACAGGATGCAGCGACAACTTACTAGCAACCCCACGTGCATAACCTGGACGTAGTGAACACGTACTACAGACGGCTAGAACCGGGGAGGTGTTATTAGATAACACCTCCCTGCTAGAACGTAGCAACGACTCAGCGACAACCCAGCCCAGTAGGCGTGGCCTAATGACACTACCTTTTCCTCACGTCAGCGCTAGGTTCATTTTACGCTAAAGAAGACTTAGTTACGTCAATACTACGTAAAGGCTGGACTGTACAAGTTCATGGCAAGTTCCCACTACGGCAATGGAGTTTTTATGACACCAACCCTCCAAAAGAACAGAACCTTATTACGGCCGTACTACTTTCATTTCAAAACCACATTTGTGAACACACTGGGCATCAGTTCTCTTCGGAATATGAATCTAGACAGGCATAATAATGCGATCCTTCAGAAATTTGCTATGATTCTGAATTAACAGATTTTAGATGAACAACTGAAACCGATTATTCTTAGAAAAAGAAATAAAAGGAAACGAAAGAAATCCAGATCTTGCTGGGAGCGTCCATGCTTGCATGCTGAAAGAAGACTGTTTTATGGCCATTATGACGGACTGCTTACAGAACTGCGAATGGAGGATCAGCGGTCCTTTTTTTAATGCCTTGCAAGCATGATGTTGAAAATGTCTGCCCGATGTATTCGTGGGATGCTTTTGCACTGCTGGAGAATAAATACTCTGATGTTACAGAGAGTAGACGTACTGTTGTCGCAGTAACAACGAGTCTCGGGCAGCGCAAACGTAGCGGAGACGTGCTGGAAACGTTCGAGGCGTGGCACGTGCCGCATTCCTTGCGTAGATAGAACGCAGTGGGAGCCCCTCCAACGCAGTAGGAAATTCGTGAGCGCAGCAAGAACGTATCAGCGACTTGACACCAACGTAGCCTGAACGGGGGCTTTTAGAAAATCTGCTTGGAATTTTTCAGAGACCAAGAAGTTCTCGCTACGTTCTTCTAATTTTTCCCTAAAATCGGAGAGCGTAGCGCGATCTTCGTCCAGTGTGAAGGGGGTATAACAATATGAAAGGTGCGCCGGTGCGGGTGTGCAAAGATTAAACACATTGCCCGCCTCAGGTAACTAAGAAGAGAACAAACATAAACGTTCTTTCCGAATTACATTAATTACATTAATTGTACATAATAATCATACTTTGTAAATAATAATGTCACTTTTAGGCGATCAAACTTTACAGACAGTGGAGACTCTTGACTATGGCGAGTTCAACAAAGAAACTGACCTAAAACGTGTCCTTTTATTTCAACATTTAACGTTCAGGATAGCTTGACTTTTCATATTTATGCAATATGGATGCTCCCGAGAATTATTGCTACCAGATAACTATTGTTTGAATTAATAACTTGTTTCGTATTTCATGGCTTCTCAAGTGGCGGCCCGGGGCCATGTGAGGCCCACGTTGTGCATTAGAAATGCACAAAATCAAGTAGATGGGCTGCTTTTACGCAATTAACGCATAGGACGTTAGTGCAATATGCTCTGTCCATATGTATAAGAAGTCCGTGGTGGGGAGTCAACGCGCCGTTCTAAGTTCGGAATCTGTGCTTAGAATATCTTTTTCACAGAACAGAAAGAGCGCCCTCCAAAGGAGGCAAGCGCGCATATCATGACAACTTGTTTAACACCAGCAAATGCAGACAGCTGATTTGTGTACCGGTCAGGTAAGGTCTACGTGGTGCGTGCAGTGTGCCTCATCGTTTTGCCACCAAACTGACGTCGCGTGACGTCAATGCATAAGGTCTGTTGAAAGAAAAGCCTTATCAATAGGTAAGAAGTTTCCATTGATACATTAGGGGTTTATAATGGTTTCAATAATGACTCTCCGTTACTTGAGGGTTTCATAAGAATACAAAGCAGCCTGGACTAATAAGCCAACCTTATGGCATTAAGTGTGGTTGAAGGGCCAATTTTCGATGGAAACCCGAGTAGCGACGCCTCTGGCTACTCTGAACCGGTGCTTTAAAGGGGACATGATACATTGGTATCGGGAGAGTGCATTACTCTTTTACGTCCGCCTTTACTTGGATTGTTGGAAGTGTGTCACTGACTGTATTTTCAGACAAAAAAATTCTCTCACATTTGGTGTGGAAAATGTACCTGGCGAACCAACAATCTCAGGATCCAAGTCCTGTTTTAACTATTCTTTGAAAAGCTTTTCCACATCAGATATTACCTGACCATTAAACACTGACTTAAGCCAGTGGCGAAGCTAAGGAATTCGGACGGAGGGGTGAGCATGCCTTTAGGGGCGCTTTGAAGTAGGTAGATACCTTATGCCTCGATACGGTAAAAACCTAAAAAGGGCGCCGACAGGCGATTTGAGTCTGTCGAGGGACCCCTAACTATATGGACGCTCCGCTACTGACTAAAGCCCTGTCTACACGATCACACATTTGTCTATGAACATAGTCATGCAAATCTATGATATTATTTCACAGAGTCCCGCTTGATTTATGCAGCAACGTGTACCATATGCGCAATGTTCATGCGCCATATAATGTATCCCAAACTTCTCGGACTTGAAATGTTCTTAATTCTTGATTTTTGCTGAATATCCCTGTAATCGAGTAATACGCATGTTTTGGCGATGGTTCTTCTTAACACAACCATATAGTAACAAATGATGAGAAAGACCGAGACATTCTCAAATGTTTGAAACATTTTTTGGAAAGATAAAACATGCAGCTAAAAAATTGACACCGTCATACATGTTGGACGTTGTTCAACCCTGTTGGGCAGCTCGTCTACACGATCACACCACGCACATCGTCATACAGATGTAGGCCTATTGATGGAGTTTTGAACACATGTATGATCGTGTAGACGGGGCTTAAGGAAGCTAGCGAAGCGAGCCGAAAAATCACTTTCAAACCAATTATAAGTAGTTTATATCATTCCTGATGACTTGAACACATGTAAGATACATTTCGTAATATCAACGAGGCGTACATTTTTAACACTTGTCACGCAAATGAACGGAAAAAATCAGAAAATGTACCGAGAAACCATGACTAAAAGTGGAAAGGACAGTTCGCCCTGCTCGCCGACCTTCACCCCCCTTTCGCCAAGTTAGTCGGTAAGTCCAAATGTCTTCCGCTGGAAAATGTATACAACTATCGAAGTGTTCTTTCAGGCTGCTAAATTAAAAAGGCGATGTATATTCCAAGTTCACAATAATTAAGATATGTTAATGCACGCAAGACTTTACGATCGACTTTGAAGCGCCTTCTTTAAAAACATTCAGGTGAAATTCACTATAGGGTGTTCACTAGGTAGTGTTACAATACACCTTATGCAATTACGTCCAGTGGCGTGTCCAGGATTGTATTTATGGGGGAGGGGAGGCAAAATATGCCCCGACACTATCTAAGCGGAGCGCCACCATGAGTTGGCGCGGAGCGTACCGAGGAAATTTTGACAAAAAATGCCTCTTAGATTGCAGGAAATGGCCCTTTCTGGGTATTTTAAGTTGCGTTTAAACATTCCAAATTTTGATATCTCATGTTTTAGAATTTACAGGTGAGAAACTTCTGTACTATAACTTACATTTATGAGAGAATAATTTGGATTTCAAATTACTTTGTATGAGCTTTTTTTGTATTTGTTTCAAAAGCGTAGGAAGCTGTTTCCTCGACTGGGTGGGGGTTGAACGTTGTTTCGGACCACCGTCCTGTGGGAGGGGTCTAAGGGGAGGGGTGTCTTTGAAAATTTTTTGAATATTTGAGGGTCTAAGACGCAATTTGGTATAATATTTTGAAAAGTATAAGGATCTATTTTTGTTCTTTTCATTTTTGCAATGATCCATGTAGGAGGACAAGATAACTAACTTCTTCCATTTCGTTTCTTCAGTTTAGTCCACTGGGAGAGAGTGCACAAATTAGTGAATGAATAGTTACGCATTTGTCTCATAAATTAAAGAGGTGAAACACTTGTAAGCTATATAACTGTCAATTGCCAGTTGTTAAAAGGAAATTTACCGTAACGTATCGTTGTCACTAACATTGCTAAGAACATATGATAATGGACTGAAAAAAAAAACACATTAAGCAAGGGAACAATTGTGTTTCCAAAATGAAGACTTTATTACACTTGAATATGCAAGAAAGAAGATTCAACCTAGCCTCACGGGATTGCCAATACTATACCGTAAAAAAAAGTGGCGCCTGCAGAGGTTGGTGATGGGGAAACTACAGAAAATGATGCCTTAAGCCCGTCCCAGATAAACCCAGAACGTCGGCGAAAATTGTGCATATTCACATCGGTGGCAGTTTGCATTCGTGGCAAATTCTTCCTTTGTCACATTGTGCAGGTCATGTCCTAGAAAGGCCGGAGGGAGGTCTAAGGGGAGGGGATGCCCCTCCCCTTTGCGAAATTTTTATTAATTAACGATAGCTTAGATGCAAAATAATGCTATTTTTGACAAATATTTGATTGATTATGTATTGGAAAACTCAAAATTTTTGGTTGACTGTATAAGGAAAGGTGTGTTGTCTTATTGGAGGGCTAACAACTCTCCTTGAAAAATTCTTGTATAGATAAAGTAGCTTCGATGCAAAATGGTGATATCTTTGGCAAATCTTCCAATTTATTACGTGCTTAGACATTATTAATGATAATTTCTCATTCTTAAGCGGCATTTGGCTTTGGCATTGCACTCGTTATAAAAAAGTGCAACGACAAATACATGCTGCGAATGCAACTATGCTACTCATGATATCAGATTACTTTAAGATACTCTATTGATGCAGGGTCCCTACAGAGGTCGGAGATATACTTTTTTCGAACAAGTGTTTTGGTCAAAGTAATTTATTATTGCCCCAGTAATGGTTTCAAGATATGAAGTGTGTGTCGTGACGTGCGCGCGAAGTGGGCCGCAGTTTTGCGTTAGAAATCATTTCCATAACAAAAGTTGCGTGCAGACTTTGCACTGAGACGCTTTAATTCCTAGCAAAATGCATCCGCCAGTTAGAGGGCCGCGAGCCTTCTGCCTAGTAATTCGTATAAGCTTTCAATTTCATAAAATGTGTCTTTCCCTGAATTCCACTACTTTGCATTCTTGCAATGCTGTGTTCCTCCATAAAGACTTCAATGCACAAGAAAAATCCATGTAATTGTAGAACCCCACCATTGAATAATGCGAATAGCCTATGTCTGAGACGGTATTGATGGTAACACAGCCACGTGGTGAGTCTATAAAGGCGCGGAGCGCGCAAAAATTGTGATGCTTTAAGAAGGATTTGCGAGAATTGTGATAGGTTGAGAACGACTTGTGGATAAAAAAAATGATAAAAATAGATTCATCAGTGAGTCAGAAACAGACCTCACCCTACCCCCTGCAGAAATCTATAACTTAAGCGCCATTGTGGCTCACTTTAAAATTTTCGGGAAATTTTCGGAAATCAATTAGGGGTGCACGTCCCTCCCATGTCCCCCACCCCCCGCGCAGGCGCCACTGGTAAAAAACAGTAGAAGGTGAACCGGGCTTTTCTCTCGATCCCCTTTTTCTTCTCTTTTCTCGCCCTTCTTTTTCTTTGCTCTTTTCCTTTTTTCTGCCCCATTTTCGCATTTTTTATTTTTCCTCATGTTTTAATGGGGGGCATGGCCCGCCGGGCCCCTCTGGACACAACACTGTTGACGTCACGCGACGTCATTTTAGACAGAGGAAAAACGGTGAAGCTTGTTAGATAATGCACGTGGCTTTGGTACACACACTGTGCGCACACACACCACTTAGTCTTCGCTCTCTTCAACATAAGCTGTCTGCATTTTTTGGTGTAAGTTGAAACGATATGGGCTTTACTTCTGGCCGAGGGCGCAATTTCTGTTCTCCGCCATGTAAGCAAGATCTATAGATAGGGATGAACCATCTGTAGATGGTTCTTTTTAATCCTTCCCCTTTGATGTCATTTATGTTTGTATTTATATTTTTTACGGTGGTCTCTCGAAGTCTTCACAAATTTAAATCCTCCTTTTAGCGTTATACTTGTCTAACATTGATTTCATCACTTTAGGCATTTTGTTAGAAGTACAGTTTCGTTCATTGTGACTTTACTATTTTGCCACAGACTGACACTTGCTTTGTTGGATCCAATACTCTCGCATGCTCTTGAAAAAGAAATTCAACTAATCAAATGCGTCTTCCTAAGTTAATATGTCTGATTCGGCGTATCGTTGCAAAGATGTTAAAATAATTCCACAATCCTTGGAGTTTTGACATTTAAATCCCGTTGAAACATTCCCATTACCGTGCTTACTATCTTCCCAAGTTGTCGGTACACCGGCTGGGTACCAAAGAGGTTTTATAGGAATTAGTCTAGAACAGATAAAGTAACGACGAACTGGGTGTCAACTTCGTTGCTAGAAAATATTTCGAAAGCACAAGCTCATTTGCCTTGTTATTAATGTATTTTGTCGTTCACTCTAGTAAAAACAGTTGAGCGAAATTTCAGGATCATTGGGTTCTTATGTGGAAATACTTACATTGAGTCAAGTTCGCTAATAGCTTACGTTATGTATGAAAATTAAAATTAATTGGATAAATATTTATGTCACCTAATTGATTACTAAACTTCTCAGGAAACTCATTAATCAATGAATCGTTGGACAAACTCTTCCCGGCTCAGTATTTAAAGGGAAAATACATCCCCCCCCCCCCCATTGTAATTAGTGTACCTCGTCATTCTTCTTCAGGAATGGTTCCTTTCAATCATTTGACAATGCTTTTGTTACTTATTTGTTAAATTCTGAGTCCTTGATTAACTTATTCAATATGCAATTTTTTTCTACAGAAACATAATGAAAGACACTTGTGGAGTGAGCGAAAAAAGAGGAGATTTGTAAGATCTGGCAGATTTTTTTAAAATAATCTTGGGACGACTGCTTTATCCCTTCAAACAGACGTACCCTGTGTTGGTGAAATTTTTAACCAACAGTATCAGAGTGTTGGAGTTTGTGACAAATGTGGATAACGCTATCAGCAGTGGGATTCTCGCCTGGATAGGCATTATGTTAACTTTTTTAAATATTCGAAGAGTATTTTCTCTTGAATTAATAAGGTGCTCTGTCAAATGCATTGATTTTTCGTGCTGTAGAATAAACTCAAATGTGTTGCATAGACGTTCCTCAGATTCCATGGTAGACTGAGTATCAATCCAGGTGATGGGATATTCAGCAAAGCACATCGATCAGTCGTTTACGTACATAGTACAACGAAATGTGACACTGCAAAAGCGACAGTTCATTCCACAGAGGAAGGAGATGACATTTGAGTCAAAATTATGGACGACAAAACAGTCATCAACTATTGCTTTGTGTCAACGTATACTTGAAATATGCTTTCCAAAGTTAGGGGGTCACTACGTAAGAACTCTATGAATAAAGACACTAAACATTATAAGAGCATTTCGTCCCATTTTCTTGGGAGCTAGCATAAAGATAATTCAATAGACCTCATGCATTGACGTCTTGTCTTCATTTGAGACTGCATACAACCCTCGACGTTGACTTCGCACGCACGCGTAGTAGACTTACGTGCGTATCAGACCGATACACAAATCAGCTGTCTGTATTTTCGAAGGTGTAAGTTTTAATGATAACCGCTTAGGTCTTTCCGAGAGGGCATTTTCTGTTCTGTGTCGTCATATGCATAAGGTCTATATTATCCGTCAAACGAGGATATCTTGACAAGTAAAAGGTAACAAGTCTATGCTGCACTTGCGCAACATTTTACTGCCAAAATAACAACCTGACGGACTGGCATTTTTAATAGTGATATTGGAAAAGTTCAGATACATTCGGAAAGTCAACTTCGAAGTAACAGGAATGACGTAGACTCTCAACATCGATGAGAAATGTTTTAATTTGTGCTTTCTTTCTTTTTCAATCAATTATTTTGAACTTAAAATAAATTGGCATATGAGTTGCCTTGGGCAATGTAAAGTTTGCAAATTTCCAATGCCTCTTTTGCAGTTACAATAAGAAAAAAATAATTTCATATCATTTGTGATTACGGAGGAGAACATTTTTTGTGAAGTTTAAAGCAAAAATCGAAACACCGTGCGAGGTTATGATGTCTTGTATGCTTGCTTCAAGTTCACTTTGGGTTTCTCTAGAACAGCTTGTAGGCACTAAATACAATTTACCACAAGCCGTAGGGTAATTATTTCTCAAACATATCAAAACCAAATTAAAGCCTACTCCCCTTTGAATGAAAGTTCGTTGTTTGTAGCTAAACACGAAACAGGATACCAACCTTTTCATGCGTGACCTTTTTGGGGTAACAGAATCTTAAAATTTTTGAGCTCGTGGATTATCTTAAAGGACGACTTTTGTCAATAACTACTTAAAAGAAGGGTCTGAGATCAAATCAAGCTTTGATATATTAGAGGGGTACTTATTCTAAGCAATCTGGTGAAATTTCCATTGAAATCCGATGTGTGGTTCTCAAGATTTTAGCAGATAAAGTTGTCACATTTTTAACACAAAGTGAACTTGAAGCAAGCACATATGATGTCATACCCTCACATTAATGAGCAGTCTTTTGTTTTTCTTTAAATTTTATCACTAATTTTCTCCTCAACAATCGAATGTTATCGCAAAGTGATTGCATGAAACGCATGGGAAAATTACAAACTCATCCCTATAAATTGCAAGGTCAACACAACAGACTGAATAAACAAAGGAAAAAAAGCATTCCTTATTAATGTAAGGAAGTAATATTAGGGAGCTGCCTACTAATATAACTTCCATATCCTTTGGGTCACAAATGTTGTAACTTCTTTTGCTGATATCTCGAGTAATACAAGTCCGATTTGAATGAAAGTTTCACCAAAATGCATAGATTTAGTTCCTCTTTTACACACGAAAAGTAAATTTTTGCTTAAGCCCTCCTTTTAAGTTTCACGTAATAGGCATACTTCAATGAATCTGAAACACAGTAAAGGTAACATCTTTAGCACGTATGACTGGTAACTCTTCTCTGATTGACATAAAAAGGCATTGAATACAACTTAATGTTAGAAGTACTATGTTTCCTAACTTAAGATACCGTGTCTGTTGTTTTCGTTTTTAAAATTTGTCCTCTGGACACCTCCGATAACCTTTGAAATCTACCCAAAAAAGGCAATTCAGCTAGTTTATTTAACTTCTACATATGCCGAGTATGAGGAGTAACATGCTAACTTTACTGACATATCGTGTGCAAGGTTTTCAAAGCTTGACTCTGGTCACTTCAGATAGACACATAAATCAAGTAGCAGAGTCATTTACTCAACTAAACCCATCCGCACGTTAACTGTGAGAAGTACAAGGCTTGAAATGTTGAATTTTTTTTTTCAAACTTTGACCTCTTGTGAAGTCAGATGGCATTTGCCTTGGACCACAACAATATTTTGTATAATTTTAACACTTCTCTGATGGAGTCTATAGAGTTAGAATAGCTGCTACTTTTTCTGTCAATATCATTTCAGAATGGCTCTGTGAACAACTAATAGAATCTTATGGAGTTTGAACCTAATGACTACGTGCTTAACTAGGCTGAAGTTGATCTGTAAATTTCAATTAGTAAGCTATACAAGTAAGTAAACAATGTGAAGACTGAAACAATTTCACTGTAAAAATAAACCTACAAAGGAGTGGCGGAAGATGCACACTAAAGCCATATTCATATGTACCCGGCGACCTCAGTCGGAATGCCAAATAAAGCTTGGACATTTTGTCCAAGCTTACAGAACGAGGTTGTTGAGTCTGAAACTTACTATTGACCAGAAAAGAGTTAAAGGATTATAATGGTTAGAGGGAAAAGGAATACAACTGCTAAATGCGCCTCTTCACAGTCAAGAAAGTCTCAAACTGTTTAAAACCTGAATGTAATTAATAATCAGGGAAAATGTTAAGAGAAGAAAAGAAGTTTAATGTCCTTTCAGGAGAAAATTGGAACGGATAAAAAAGGAGTATTGTATGAAAAATGAAACAGTTTCACAAATGAAGTAGATGGGGTTAAGTTTTACAACCAAAAACCCGATGATGAATTCAGAAAACTGAGCTGGTTCTCGTAGTGCATTGCCAGGACAAATAAATATATGTTTACATTTCGGTATATATTTACATATTCACATACGTCTGTGTATACGTCTACGTATACATACTCATGTAGGTGTTCATACGCATTTATACTCAATGTATGTAATTACATATTAGATCATTTTGAGATTTCCGAACCACGTCCCCTCCCCCCACAAAAAAAAAAAAATGTCCAACACAAATCGCCGCCCTTCACGACACAGAAAAATCAAAAGTATTATATCCTCAAGGAAGCAGACCTCTACATGAATATTTTTGAGAAGTCTGGCATTGAGAGGCACCCAAAACGTTTTAAAAAGAAACTTGTTATAACAGTACTTGTGCACTTTGTACCATCAAAGAGGAGAGAAATAGTATATTCCACTGATTGTAAACAATCATGCAAGGGAACATTCAAAAATGTGGGTGAAACGTCTCTTGGGGTTTACGATGGTAGTGACTTTGACTTCACTTTCGATATTCACCGATGCTACCTTATGAAAACACGTAGCAGAGGGTGTTTATTTGTGTACGAGAGATCTAACCAAAGCTAAATGAAAGTTGGAATAGATAACAAGAAGGCTAATCAATAGAATCAAAAACCATAACGTCCTTCTATTACTCCTTTCCTCCATTGAACATTGTGCAGTAAACAGAGTACAGTAAATAGTTAAAAATGTACAGTATATACTAAACAATTCACCGTTAATATTTGTGTTCTGGTCTCAGTTTGCTTGTTGCCTTACTGACATTCATCTCTGAGGGACGGAAAAGTTTAATAATGAAAGTTTTGTTTTCATCATTTTCACACTTCTTTGGATGAATTTTAGAGTCAAAATGACTGTTGCATACACTAAGTTGAACAACAACATTTAAGAAATGAGTTCATATTCTCTTTTTTCACGTTAACTGGAATCAGTAGAGGTGTTAAACAAAAGCGACAGTTGAGAAGTTGCAAAACAGCCGTGTTAACTATCACTTTCACCATAGCGACATGCAGCTAGTTGAACAACCTACGCGGCAGGTGTCGAACATGTACCTCTTCTATAAGTGCACGTTGATTACACCCAACATAGGTGCAGGGGTCGTCCACCGGGTGGGCAACTTGTTGAAAACTTTAGTGGTTATGGGTCACACATATCACTCTGTTCAACTCCTAAAAGATAACTTTCATGCTCTATGCCGCCGCTTAACCTTACCTACCATGCATCCAGGCCAACAAACCGATTGTTCGACTGTATGAGTAGTGACTCCTATCTTTGTCATTACAAGGTGTGACCATGTGATTGAGGTAACAACATTAGGAAGACAGCGCACCACCACATATTTATCAATGGGCTAAATTTGGTCCGTTTAGTGGTCTCCGCATCCTTTGTAGTAATTGTCAACAGGTACAAGCTACCATCGAATATCATCGTGCGAGTACTAGGCCTTTCAAATTGTTTTCAAATGTATGTACCATGGACGTTGATATAGAGATGAGGCAGACAAATGCATAAAATGCTTTAGATTTCCTTCATTTTTGCGTAATGTGTAGGCTACTTAGATTCATTTTCTACATTATAACATTACAGATTAGCACATCTCGTCGGCATCATGATCTACACTGAACCCAAACACTTATCAGACGCAATATTTGACAGGTAATTTTTTCAGCGAAGGAATTTCCTTGCATTAGTGGAGTTCTACCAAAGGCAAAGGGTATAAAAAGTTAAGCTACATCAAGAGTCCAAACCTTCTCCAGTAGAAAACGATTTCATCTCCGTACTACTCTTAATGAAGTGCCATGTGTATGTTACATATCATTATTTCAAAAAAAAAAAGAACTCCATCGGAGTAATCCTAAGCAATTGCTGTAACACAGCTCTTCTGTCGAGGCTGGTCGCCTTCCCCGTCTATCGACTTCCCTCTGCAAACGTACTGAATCCGTGTCCGTTGTTTTTATCAATGTAAAATGGACAGGGAACTGCTGCTGTGGGCAAGGCCTGTAAACCATACGAGCTTGCAGATCAGGGCTGCATTTTGGAATTCAAAGAATACATGCTGTGGAAAATGACATGTCAAACAAGCAAACGTGTTGTACACACGGTGCAAAAATAAACTTTTCTTGGAAGTGAGATCTGTAGGTAGGTTTGGAAAGAAACAATGTCATCGTGGGACATAAACAATTTACAATAAAAGGTGTGGCCCCATCATTTCATTGTTATCAATCTGTGCGAATTAAGTACAATGTTAAGTTGAAACTAATGCGTTTAACTGCTTTTGGTTAAAAGGGTGGAAGTCATGAATGTCATGATTGATCTAATCATTCTAGACACAGCACGGTACAAGAGTTATTATGGCAAATTTTTAGGGGGGCCTAAGTACCAAATGGGGGGCACGGCATTGATCGCATTCCTTAATTCTTAAAAATTTTATTAGGACACACACGGGGGGGGGGGCTAGCAAACATCTGGGGGCCAGGCCCCCCCCCCCCGTGGCTACGCGCCTGTTGTGACGTTATTTTGCCAGTTCTCAAAAAGGACTGGACAAAGAACAGTAAGTCTTCATAAGGAAGCTATCTAATGTTCGATTCCGTATTAAACCAAGCAATATAGGTGTCTTGTGTTGGCAAAAAGTTCATCTGCCCTTTGTGTGTGACAATATTCCTGAATTTCCCCTTAACTGAAAATGTTGGCTTGCAATGCGCCCTACTCGACACTTAGTAGGAAGCAAATTAAGGCGGGTGTCTAGTTTGTTTTGATGCCATTCTTCTGTGCCCCCCGTCGTCTACAGGATCGAAATGCCTGGCATACATCAAGACGGGGAGGTTCGTGGGGGAGCGTTTAGCTCTCCGCCCTGTAGCTCTCCCTTCTTGAAATCGAAAACTTACTAATTACGATATGAGCACATGGCAACCCCCAGACATACTAAGTTGTCACGTCTTATTGGAGGTAGCTATCGGATAGGGCAGCTAGAGCCTCCAGGAAGATACAAGTTCAATGTCAATTTCAAAAATTCAAAACCTGCGGTTACCGTTATCACGCAATAAGAAGCTTGAAATAATTTATTATAGCCGTATGTTTGTCATGTTTCAATCATCCTTGATATGAATGTGACTATGTGATGAGACTTCTTGGAACTACGTAAAAACTGTCACCCTTGTGAACAAATGTCTTGCCAGTCTTGAGCGCTATATTAATCTCTTGCAATATCTATTAAACAAGCCAGTTAATCTATAATTGCCCATGATAGCTTTACATATAACAAACAATTAGGAAACTATGGGGATCCACTTTGGTTTCATATAACCCAAGCATTAAACTACACGCAACCTCCGCAGGACAGCTGTTTTACACAGTCAATGCATACCAGTTAGCTTAAATCAGTTTACGCTATTTTCCTCTTGATTTCTTGCCTGAGACAAAGGAAACCTAATCAATACGGTGGCGTGTGAATATGTGCGTGTGTGTGTGAGTGTGTTTGTGACGCTTAGCTTGTAAACACGATATATTTCCCAGTCAAGGACCGAATGATGGATAGTTTTCATACTTGGTATAGTGTGCCAAATTAAGAGGAGAAAGCTTGTAGTTTCTGATGGAGTTCAAAGGTTATTTGAGGTTCCTGGAGCTCAAAAACTGAAAACATTGTGAACAAAATATCTCAAGACAGGAATGGTGGGTACTTTTCATACTTGAAATATTCATTTTTAGTAAAAGTCAAAGGTCATATGAGGTCATCAGAGGTGAAACTACGGAAACATGTAAACTGGTTGTAAAATCAAGTCATAAAATAGGAAAAATGAGTAGCTTTCATACTTGGAATACATATTTTTTCGTACGCCGGTACTGAAAGAAAGAACCACTTTGTTTTGGTGGAGGTCAGATGTCAAATGCAGAAAAAACTCGTAAGTACGAACTTGCGATACCCCAAAATAGGAAAGATGCTACTTTATATACTTGGTATATAGATTTTTCATATTCAAGGAGGGGTTTAAGCACAAAAATTAAGTTTCATATGTGGAAAAAGAACTAAATTTACGCAGTTTGGTGAAACCTCCATTCATTATCGGACATCTAGTACTCAAGATATCACCTAATGAATTTACTACATTTGTGACCCAAAGTGAGCTTGAGGTAAGCAGGAGTTATATCAATTACTAACATCAGTGGCAGCTCTCTGCTCATATTGATGAGAGATGCTTTGTTTCCTTTGTTTTTCTTCAGTCTGTAGTCTGTTGTGCCTATACCTTGAAGTTAATAGGGATAGGACCTCACAAGTGGAATGTAACGTATGTAAAATTCTTAAGCTTCTCATGCAATCACATTCCGACAACATGTGATTGTGGAGGAGAAATTGGTTGTGATGTATAAAGACTCAGAACAAAAGACTGGCTATGTGCTTGCTTCAAGTTCACTTTGTGTTGAAAATGCGACAACTTTAACTGCTAATATCTTGAGAACCACACATGGGATTTCAATGAAAATTTCACCAGAATGATTAGAATAAGTACCCCTCTAACATTTTAAAACTTGATTTGAGCTTAGACCCTTCTTTTAAGAGAAAGAACCCTGTTGTTATGGTGGAAGTGAAAGGTCGTATGAGGTCACTAGATGTGAAACTATGACAACCTTGTTCTGTTTGTTAATACGGTATCTCAAGAAGGTACCATACAGGTGCTCATATTAAGAATACGGATGTCGCATATAGAGTAAAAGAAGCACATTAACTTCGGTCGTGTGGGCTTACCAACGGTCAAAGAGTGAAAACCTTGCAAACACCATAGCTCATGAGGACGACCTTGATGTATCTCATGATAGTTTACCTGTGAGTGATCCACAGTTCAAGTTGCTCATTGTTTTGGAGGAAGTCGACAGGTAATTTGACGTCAGACTGAAAAACTCGTGTACAAGAGTTTTAAGAAGAGTAAACTTCAGGGATCTCTCACTAAGCATGTAGATGTTGCAGATGTTCAACATTAAGTAAAAATGTGTTTTGGTATGTCAAAGGTCATAAGCGGTCACTAGAAGTCACCAGAATACATCGTAAGATGACTTCTCATGGAGAATAACTGTAGGGGATTTCAGTCTTAGTTTGCAGATACTCTAACCCTAAAGTAATTGGTGAAGGCCAAATGTCGTTACCAGAGATCGAGCAGTGAAAACCCTATAAACTTTGTCAATAATTGGGTGAACTTCAACAAATCTCATGTTGGCAGGTGCCAAAGCTAATATAATGTATGGCGATAATGTATATTGGATCTATGGTGTTAAACTGTGAATATCTTGTAAGCATAGCATATGTCGTACTGTAAATAATGCATACCAAGAGTTGTCATTCTGCGATCGCCTGGTGAAACAGATTCAATTCTCCGGGTGAGCAGAATCTCCTACCGGATGATGGGTCTCATTTTTGAAATTAGAAGACTTACTGTCTAAAGTCGAATTCAGACACAGTGGGCAGACACAGTGGGAGAAAGGAAAGTTTATTGCCGAACTGCAAAACCCTATTTTAAAGGGGGTATGACATCCCCTGTAAACAACTCGATCCCTACCCAAACGTATTAACATTCATTCAAACAATATAGCTCCACACTGGTTGGTCAACGATGACTTGTACAGTCAGTTGTCTTCCAAATGAAGCTCATACAGTGTGTGTCAGCAAATTAGTGTGTGAGCAAATTAGACTCGGTGCAGGCTATGAACTATGGCTCTGTCTTGGAGGAGGCAGGTGCTTTCTGTTTAAACTGTCTGTCAAGGGTGGCGCCAGCGGGGGACCAGGGGCCATGGGCCCCGTCGGGGAAGACTGTCCCCCCCCCCCCGTCTGCGGAAATTTTCCAATTTCGTCGGGGAGCCTTAATCCGTAAGATACAATATGTAATCCCAATGACCTTCAGTCGCCCCGACGATCTGCTTGGTTTTGCCCATAGGAAAGCATATTCTTCAATAAGATCCAAATTTTCAAGGTTTCCTTTCAAAAAAACCCAAATTTCTCATATTTTCTCCCACAAAAATCCAAATTTTTCAAACTTTTTCAATGAAACTCCCAAATTTTCAAATTTCCAAAAAAAAAAGCCAAATATTTTCCACGCGCGGAGCGCGCCGAAATTTTGTGTTCCTCATTCTTTCGTCAACTCATTGCCTTTTTCGGGGCTTTGGGTTGCTGGCCCTCCTGTCGGGCAAATCCTGGTGCCAAACCTATTTTGTGGGTGAGATAAGAGAACCTTTAAACAAATGGATTATAAGAGGGTGGTTTACGAACTGTTCGAATAGTTAAAGACACCTAGGTACTCTTGTTAGTCGTTGATCATGGAAGAACTACCAGAGAGTACCTCGGGAGTACGTCCATGTTCAGTGGTTCACGGAGTTACAAACAGACTCCAGCAGTTAGATTTTCCCCTAAGGGAAGTCACCCGTCAGTTCCTAAGCCCATAGACGTATGGCAATACATTTCTCAGGGTTGGCGGAAGGTGTTTGTCCTGAATTTTTTCGTAATTGGTAAGCAATCATGACATGGAGTTTGCCCTTAAACAATTTTGTGTCCTGAAACCGACAACTTGCTTTGGACAGGGCTGCTGCCTCCCAGATCCCTGCCCCAGACTTTTGTGACTACGCGGGTTTGGAGTCAAAGACAGGCTGATTCTGTGTGAAGGTTAACACTTGTGTGCGGTCCACACTAATTAGAGACACTCGAAGTGCGGATGGAGGCATGGCGGGCTCATTAATGAAGTTAATTAGAAACTTCAACAAAGAAGGTACGAACCTGATGCAGTGTCGAAATCAGACAAGTGTTGAAGGGGGCGAAATGACCTCCATTCTAGAGGCGAAATATTTGTAAGAGCGAGTAATGTAAAAGGCAAAGGGTAATTTCTGTTCTAAAAAATCCCTGGGGGCAAATATATGTCTAGAGGGAGATTCCCCTGATCCCCTTCCACTTCACTTCGGACCTGGCCTGGACTTTGATGTAAATACAGGTAAAGACAAATTATAGAATTGTTTGCAAACTGACATACAAAGCTTCATAGAACGAACAAGTTTAAACTTCATTCTTCAGGACACTTCTACCACGGAAATCATTCAGGAACCCTGTAAAGTGAAAATATGTTTTTTTTTCTGATAAAAGACTACCCCAGAACACATTCACGTCAATATCACTGAACAACTTCCTGTTTAATGGAGACAATAGAGATAATATGAGCAAGAACCAAGTTAGAATGGTTAAAACTTATCGGTCGATTCTTCGGAAAGACACCCCACCCCAGCTTATATCATAGGCGTAGGAAGTTGTTTGAGACTAAAGGGCTGAACGTTTTTTTCGAACTACCGTCCGGGGGGGGGGGTCTTAGGAGAGAGGGTGAATATTTAAGGGTATTTGAGGGTCCTTAGATGCAATTTGTTTCAACATATTAGGCAAATTTTAGGGACAGTTGCTGCAACTTTTTGACTTTTTGTACAGAGCAAACAAATAAGGGGTTTCTGTCCTTGGATTGAGGAGAGCGGAAGCCATACTTCCGCCCCATCACGCTTTTGACTGGGGGATAAAGTCCCCCATCCCCCAGCCCCCGGGCTTCTTACGCCTATGATTCAAACTCCGCTATACACATATTCTTACAACTATTCATTAATTCCTGTTTCAAGTAAGGTTAAAGTGAACAAAAAAGGAGTTTCGTTTCATCTACGGACTCTCAGACAAACTGTACATAAGCTGCGCCCCATTCTCTCCCATCTAGCAATTTCGAGTTTGGTACTTAATGACACTACATGAAGCGAAAAAATGAAGAGGTGCAAGAAGGGCGCGAAGTTAGTATAATATGCTTGCAGTCGCATTTTTTTATTTCACTGTACATGCAAATTTATTCCGAATATAAAGGAATACTAGTTGGAAATTGGAGTGTGACAGTCGGAATTTAAATCCCCTGAGAGAGGTTCCTAGATCTAATGCCTGAGATGGTACATGATTGCTGATCCAATGGAGGAAATGTCCCGTTACTGTTTGGAAGAACGGGAATTACCGTAAACTGTTCCCAACCTTTCTTGGATATTAAAATGTTTGACTAGCTGGTCGCAAGCCTAAGTCAATTAAAAAAACAGGAAAATGAATAGACCTTCACCAGAGACATAGGAGTGATAGCGTAAAGAAAAGGCCTTGCTAATTTAGGGCGTGTCCTGTTAGGGACGGTACGTCAAGTACATGCTCTGATTCAAAATTACTTGCGTGCCATACGTTGAGACCAGAACTTGGAAAATGCTCTTTCCATTTTTCACATGCCCTGAACAACTGGGTTAGGCAACAATGCTACTTCTTTTTTTTTTGTTTTTACTCTTTCAGGTTGTTACCACCAAGCTCTAAAACGTTTCAAACTCTAAACACGTTCCCTAGGAGAAAGAGCAACGACCACAAACGGACACACTTCTCTCAAACTTTTACGTTTGAAGTCCGACAGTATAAAAATGAATTAAGTTGAACGCACATATAGAGACACTCTGCAGGCAAAGATCAGTCCATGGAGAAGGGAGAAGGAATTGATCGTTCTAGTAGCCAACCAGGTCAGCGCAAAGTACAGCCCGAAAAGGTAGGTTCTACCTAAGGTTATGAGCCTATCCAAGCTTAGGACGTTGATGGCAATCATGGCATTTTTAACTACAGGCAAAGAAAGAGTACAATATATGTAATAAGGGCAGGGTATGGTAGAGTAGGGTAGGACATGATCGGGTCAGGTCCGATCGGGTCGCCGGGTTCTGATCGGACAGAGACGAGTAGATTTCACTGAATCCACCAAGAAATATGATGCATAGAGGTATGAGACAAGGGACGGGTGGACTGTGTCCCCCAATGGACAAGGAAAACATGAAAGTTGTGCCCAAATCAGTGAGGACTCATGCGCTTATGAAATCACTTCAAGTGACAAAATGTCTGTTATGAAATTAATGGAACAACGAGGCAATCGATGGAGTTGTAAATCTTATCTCCATGACCTTCTCTGCATATCATGTGGTTTGACGCCTTTTCCAAAATACTAAAAAGCATACAATGATAAATAATATTTTAGATTATTTTACCTTTGATCTAAGACGTAATCAATTGCACACGCGCACAATTAATTTCGCATGGTTCCTACCTACCCACCCAGTTTGAACTTGGTCGTAGTCCTTTCGTTTGGGAGTTCACGACACACTTTTCTGAAGAAAAAAATTAAGCCAATGTGGCCTTTGAATTATATTTAACCTCTCATCTCAACAGTTTGGCAACCACATGCACGATTTTTTTCTCTCAGCATTTTCTACGAATCTTGTGGGACGTTCGATCATTTTTCTTGCAAATCCTGACAAGTAATTTACCTTCGCAGCATTGAAGTGTGAATATGTAGCTCTGTCTGACCTACATCAGTATTGTTGGTATTACGTGTGCGGCTTATAAAGGTGAAGGTAGTAATACACATCCCCCGGAAATGTAATCTGACAAGCTGGAAATTGCAAAGTACCAAACTTTAGGTCATTTGCCTTTGACCTTTTGACGTCATCAATTATGCTGGTACGAGTACTCGTGTTCAGAAACCCACCTACTAAGTTTAAGTTGTTTAATCAGATCTATTGTTAAGGAGGAATATCCGACACCGAAACTCATACAATGACGTGCTCGAGCAAACACGCAGACACACACGTGAACACATCTTAACATTCTTAACGCCAAAAGTATTATAAGAGATTATCTCCCTCCACATTATATCCAAAGAGGTGTAATACTAAATATAAAACAAAAGCAACGTTGTAATTGGTCTTTAAAAAATGTGACCAAGGAGAAAGACAACCACACACAACAAGAACAAACAGTAATGCAAACTAAAATTAATCCTTAAATGCTAAGAAAACCAGAGTACTTACTTTTGACAACAAAATATACGACGATTCAAATGTGTCTCTAAGTCTTGGAGTCACTTACATTGAGCCCTCATCATACAGAAAATTTTGGGGAATCGTAATTGACAAACTGAATTGGAAAGAACATACTTCTTAAATTAATAAATTAATAGCCCATGCAAATGGTATTATCTGTAAAACCAAGAACTTTCATTCCAAAAATGTTCTCATATTGATTTATGATGTTTTAATTATTCCTCATCTTAATAATTCCTTATTAGTCGGGGAAAGCTCATAAGACTTATTTAGATAAATTACATATTTCTGCAAAAGAAGATTATCAGAAAAATTCACAGTGTCCCCTGTAAAAGTCATTCTACTCCTCTGCTTAAGGACTCCAACATTTTAAATATTTTCGATGTTTGCAGTTATCAAGTTGGGATCTTTATGTAAAAATGTCATCGCGGACTTTTTCGTTTTTTTTTTCATATAACTGAGACTTTCATTGTTATAAAACTCACCTAAAACTGAAACTCTATACATGTATATTACTCAAGGACAATACTTAATCAATCGGAAATTCTCAGTCATGGAGTTGTTCTCTGAAATTCTCTCTCAAGTAACATAAAAATTCCGAAATCCTAGCCTCATTTTAAAACATCACTTAAGCGCTACATTCAAACTTACCTAGTGCCATTAAATATTTTTGACCCAATGATCATATTCTTCTTAAAGAAATAACTTAACAGTTTCTTACCTGTATGTACAATGTGTAAACATGTGTGATGTATACCCTGTATATATGAATGTTATAGAAATCTAGTGGCGTATATATTTGTGTAAAGTTTGTTCCATAATCTTATCTATTTTTCCTCTGTACCTATTTTATGTTCCTTTTTGTCGTTGTTGTTATACCAATTGACTTTTTTATTGAAAAGCATTGTTTATTTTGGTTCCTCCACCTGTCATACTTAATCATTTTGCAAACATCATCTGAAAGTACGCCACCATTTCTCTGTTGAAGATTACTACTGTTCTACTTCCTTGTAATGCATTTTGATGTATAACATTTAATTTTGTTAGAAAATCATTAATTTTTGTTATATGTGATAATGGTAGAAATAAACTTTAAACTTCAAAGTTGAAACAAATATACTAAAACACGTAAGTAAGAAAAAGGTCAACAGAAACACTGTCCCTCAGATTACCCTCCATAAAACTACCCTGGTAATATCCCTCTTGTCAAAATTTGATTGCTGTATCCAGGCCCGTGGCCAGACAAGATACCGAAAGAGGGCATGATAGTTTCGGGGGAGGGGGCGAAAAATCAAGGGGGAAATATACTAAAGTGCATTATGGCAATGGTATTGTTTGATCTGCGGGAGACTTTTGCCAAGGGGGTTCGCCCCCTGGCCCCTTGGCTACAGTCTTGGCTGTTCCTACCAAGGGATATTGATAGTGATTAGTGTGAGTCACGACCTCTACCTATCGCTATGAAGGGTTACACTGTGACTGCATCAAAGTGTACGAATATAGTAGGTACAGGTTAGTCCACATGGCCGTGCACTACGTTAACGGTGAAACCTACTCCCGTCTAGTGCACAAAGTGTACGTATCACACAGTCCTCTTCAAGGTCTAGTACAGGTAGGACTGAAAAGTATGGTAAATGAAAGAATAGCCAACGTAAGTATAGTCTGAAGCTGTATGCTGTCCCAACGGTCTGACACGATTTATAACAAAGTAATTCTGCTGTTTTCGCTTTGAACCTAGCGATTGTTATAAAATTACTATAGCCTACGATACACTGTCACAGAGTCGTTACTACTAATCGAACCATTCATGACAAAGTATTTCGTAACTACGTGTGCATTCCCATTAGGGCTCTTTGTACGCAGACATACTGAAGCAGGTCACAATCATGACACCCGAGCAAAGCTGTTTTATTCGGGGATGATTATTAACAAAGCTAAAGGGGGTTGTAGCCCCCCTTTTTCGCCACATCAACAATAACAAATACGCGAAAATTAGCATAATGTTAATCTAGGAGAATACTCAAGGGGGCTTTAAGCCCCCCCCCCCCCATTTTCGAAATGTCTGGATCCGCGCCTGATCATTCAAACTATTAAAAGTATAAAGTCACCTACAAGTAACGGTCTATCGTAAATTTACGTGAGCACGAGAAACAACCACATAATTCAGGTAACGTACTGGTGAGACTAATTGAAGCTGAACTCACTTCAGGTCGATCACCATGGTGAGATGTCGCTAATTTTCTATGTTTTAATAGACTGACGACAAAATTAACTCAAAAATTAAGAAACGCTCTTACCTGCTTCTTTCGTCAGAGCTGCAAGAGAGCCGCAAGAATGCCTCGAAACAAAACAGCAATGAATTATTCTAGTCAGGTCCATCCGAAAAAATGTCCAACACGTCAGTCACACAGGAGATGAATGTTGTTCAGGAAGAAACGAAGTGGAGAAGGGAAGTAGTAGAGTTGAAATACATACTTTCATTGTAAACATGACTGACGTGCCTGGTGGGAAGTAAGTACTTTTACGGTGAGATCAACCAGTTGGGACAAACCTTTCATGCTTCGAAGCACACTCCGAGAGTACAGTTTTCCATGCTATGTAGCGTCGGTACTGCAGTTACTAACCTAACCTGGGATATTAACATAATTTCGTACTATAACGTACTGCGGGTTTTCATGTTTCGAAGCATGAATTGAGAGAACAGTGAAGAAAAAATTGTCCCAACTGGACAATTTTCCCAACTGGGAGAATGACAACGATGAAGACAATGATGATGAATATTCGGTATATGTTCTGATTGTCCATTCCACCATACCTTTCAATAGCATTGCATTGTTTTGGAAATCACAATCATATCAGTCCTCCTTTGTAACAAAGCATTAGCCCAAACAGATTTTGTTCGAAGCACCTTACAGTGGCGGATCCAGGATTTGGCAGAAAGGGGGGGGGGGCCAGGTCATAGTGGTTTGTATAAAAGTCTGATCTGGGGGAGGGATATAAGGAGGAAGCGGTGCACAAGGGGTGGTGCCAGGGGTATTTTGATAGGGGATAAAGTATGTGATGAGTGATCGCCGTCCTGGGGGAGGGGTCTAAGGGGAGGGGGTGCCCCTCCCCTTGGAGAAAATTTTTGTTAATTTAAGATTGCTTAGATGCAAAATGGTGATGTCTTTAGTATATTTTTGAAACCGATCATATATGGCTGGAAAATGCTCATAATTTAATGAAATTTAAATTTTGGTTGGGTGAAACATGCTTCTCTGGGGAGGGGTCTAAGGGGAGGGGTGTGTCCCCTCCCCTTTGAGAAAATTTTTGTTAATTTAAGATTGCTTAGATGCAAAATGGTGATGTCTTTAGTATATTTTTGAAACCGATCATATATGGCTGGAAAATGCTCATAATTTAATGAAATTTAAATTTTGGTTGGGTGAAACATGCTTCTCTGGGGAGGAGTCTAAGGGGAGGGATGTCCCCTCCCCTTTGAGAAAATTTTTGTTAATTTAAGATTGCTTAGATGCAAAATGGTGATGTCTTCAGTATATTTTTGAAACTCATCAAAAAAAATACTCATAATTTAGTGAAATTTAAATTTTGGTTGGATGAAAGAGGAGAGTAGTCTTTGTTGTCCACATATTAGGATGGCAGTTTCCCGAATTGAAGTCTTCTTTTCCCTTATATCACCCTAAATTCTAAGTACATTTCATTAAAGTAAATTACAAAGCTTAAAGAAGACGCTAACGTTGCAGCAAGTTATAGTTAAAAGCCTGAGGTTGTTGAAAATATTCCTCTAAATATTAAAGAATTCTGAAATTCCTTTGAAAGTAGAAGCAGTGTTCCCAATGCTGTGGGCCGGGCAGGTAATAGACTGAAGTTAGCAACCCAATACAGCGCTCATGGTAACCCCTTGCAATACCCGGAAAAAGTTACTGTAGCCAATATAAGCCAAAAATGTTATCAGCAGGAGGTCAGTAACAGAATTATTAACCTAAGACTTATTTTCTGAGGTAGAAATTTAAATAATGAACAAATTTGGATTTCACTCTGACACATCACAAAGGCTTATTTAATTGGAATAGGGCCTAGTCATTTGTTTTAAGAAGTTGAAAAAAGCTTCAAAAATTTTTGGAAGGGGGGGCCCGGGCCCCCTGGGCCCCCCGAAATCCGCCCCTGCCTTATATTTGTTCAGGTTAGGTTAGGTTAGATGAGGTTTAACGTCCCAGTTTCCAACCAATTGGTTCAAGTCGAGACGACCACGGCCTTTTTTCCAGTTGTGGCTCACTAGCTTGTTTTCCCTACTCCGTTGTTTATGCTGAGCACCAAGCACAAAGGCAGTAGGTTCCATTTTTAAAGTCTTTGGTATGACCCGGCCAGGATTTGAACCCTAGACCTTCCGGCTGCAAGTCGGATGCTCTAACCACTTGACCACTGCAGCAGTGTCACATCGAACTGGTTACCTGATTACTGCAGGCTGCAAAGAAAATGTTAGGACATAGACGTACAGTCGGGCGGCCAGGGGTTGGTGATTGGGGGGGGCACCACAGATGACGTCATAATGTGACCTCAGTGAACCCCCAAGTCCGCCTAAATTGTGCCTTTTTATGGGTCCCTGCGATTGTATACACCAGCAGGAGGAACCTGTCTTTGCCACTACATAAGGGTGCCGCTCTGGGGGAAGGGTTGAAGGGGAAGGGGTGTCATCCTCCCCTTTGAGAAATTTTTGTTAATTTAAGGTGGCTTAGATGCAAAATGGTTCTATGTTTTGGACATTTTTTGAATGATCGTATGTTTTAAAAATGTCCATAATTTAGTTAGTTCTAATTTGTGGTTAGGTGACAGAGGAGAGTATGTTGTCTAAAAGAAGGGTATGTTGTCAACAAACCTCCCCAAGACTCCTTTTGGCTACTTTACTGCCTTCTATTCGGGGCAATTTTCAAGAAAAATACCTACGTGGAGTCCACAGAAACATTCTTGGAGTATTACAAAAATTTTCCTTTTGTTTCATTGTGAATTACAAAAAGAGTATCCAAGGCTGGCAGAGACCGGTGCAGGGCCTTCTGGAAGCTCTGGATTAATTATACATGAAGGGGACACCAATTTGATGCTTATTACCTGCCATCCAAATAACACTATAGAGTATGACGCCAGGCACTTTACAACGATCGTATTTGTACTAATTTTAAACCAGAATCCAGACGAACAGCCTCCAGGAATGGAGAATGAGCGGAAGGGAGAGTATACGTACAGGATATATCACCTACCTAATAGGTAGCCTATAGCAAAGGAGTACTAACAAGCGCATTTCAGAAAGCTTTTTCGTCGTTAGTGTATTGATATTCACCATCTATAACAAGCGCGCGAAGCGCGCGGTAAAAATGTTTTGGAAATGTAAAACGGCAAATACGTTCTTCCAGTCTTTCACATTATGCGAAAAACTAGATAAGTCGAACATCCAGTATTGATGCGAGGCCCCTACAGAGGTTGGAGATGTACTTTTTCTGAAAATTGTTGAGATCAGAATAGTTCCCTCTATCATTACATTGATAATGGTCATGAAATGGAGTGCAGACCGTGACGATTGCGCGCAAAGTGCTCCGAAATTTTGCTTTAAAGACTAGTTTCCATGACTGCAATCAGGCTCTGTCAATTACCCAACAAGCGAGTCTTGTACTTTAAAATTCGTAAAAAAGCTTTCAACGTTTGCTGCTTTGCTTCTCTGGGTGTTGTTATCGGAAGGTGTTGATAATAAGCACAACACAAGGCTTGAAGCGCGCGGAGAGCGCGACGATTTTGATAGTTTGCGAAGGATTTGCGAAACTTCTGATAGTTTGAGAACCATTTGTGATAGAAAATGATTAAAATAGATCTATCACTTGGTCGAAAACACACCTCACCCTACCCCATGTAGAAATATATAGCGTGAACGCCTTTTGGGATAATGTTAAAAATTTTCAAAAAAAAAAAGAAGAAAAATCAGAAATCGTTTGGGGGGGGGGGAGGCAAGCGCTCCCATGTCCCCCGTGCCGGCGCCACTGTAGACGTACGAGATATTATTATGTAAGAAGCTGAGACTCCTTTGCCTGGAGAATTCGAATAAATTTCTCTATTATGTCCAATAAAATGACCGAAAAATAAGTTTCTGTTCAAAAATCACCTTGGTTCTTACGACTGTGTTTTAAAATCGAAAATATGGTTTTAAAAGTTTTCCGATATTTACTGTGACCAATATGGACCAATTGCAAAGTAATGTAACCTCTGGACTTATGTTCTGTATGCCTAAATTAACAAGTCTCTTTGTCGGTCTAGTTTGTGAAGGTGGACAAGCCTAAGCAAACCACCGAGCTGCTACCTTATCAAATAACTTCTGCTCCGCCATGTGGGTCAGTTATTATCACTGAAGTACAGGTGTTATCTGCCTGACATTACGAGTGACGGTTATTGTTACCTCTTGAAAACTGATATAATTGTTATGTTTGCCATAGGCGTAGGATCCCAAGTTGACTGGGGGGGGGGGGCTGTAACGGCTTGCCCGAAAAATATAACCCAAATTTTCCGTGCGTTCCACGCACGTCGAACATGTCAAATATATGTGTCGTGTAGGCATGTATCGCTTTACCACACCGCTTGTCAATTACATACAATCATTTGCCGTGTTACTCCCTTCCCATATTGATTATAATTTTGGGGATTTCTCTCATGGGGTGGGGAGCATGTATTCTGTTGTGTGATCGCCGGCCTGGGGGAGGGGTCTAAGGGGAGGGGTGGAGGGGGTGTCCTCCTCCCCTTTGAAAATTTTTGAAAAATTAGGTGTCCTTACATACAATCTGGTACCACATATGCTACCTTTAAAGTAAAATTTGTGTTAAAAAAGTTACGTGTTTTAGGTACTAAAAAGAAAAAATATCGACATCAATGAGGGAGGCATGATCTTATGGTCCCCTGAATACACCAATGATACATGGTACGCACTTTACACCAATTTATGTTGGTGTACCCAAATGATTTCATCGTGTCAATTTATACGGCCGTAAAAGTTATATTGTAGAGTTTAGCCATATTTCGTGTAAAAAATGTTTGCCGTAGTGTCAATATTTATTCGACTTTGCTTTATATTTGGTTGCACATAAGTGAATATGGAGTGACCAAATATTTGGGTGTTAAAATATTTGGCCGTTCAATGCGATTTCGAATGCCAAAATGTTTGGCCTTGTTAAAGAGAGTACTGATCGCCAAAATATTTGGTCTGGCTTAATATTGGACAGCGTCAACACAAAAATATGGCGTTAAAACATATTGGCCCTACAATTACAATTACCAAGGATTACGGTCCGATTTTTGTGAGTTTTAATTCAAATCTTCTCCATCCCTGGTTGGAAAGAGCCAAAAAATTGCCCACGTGTGTAAATATATGATTTGTATCAGAGGACTACGAAAGTGAAATGTAAACTAGTTATTTCGTGACTTCACATGGGCAAACAGCGTTTATCGGACACACCTGCAAACATCGGATTGATTTTCGAACAATTACTGCTTTGTTGAGCGGTATAACTTATATAATGACAGAAGAACAGTTTATCGTGACACAAACTAGGATCAGTTTAATCGAAACAGCGTGACCATCCTTAGAACAAAGACTGAGTAAAAACTATTGATCCGATTTAGAAAAATTCGGATCGGATTTCGGATTGAAAATGGCTGTAGTGGACGTGACCTGCCCTTTACATCGAGATAGGCAGGATTTCCTCATGTATCGTTTGGTACGGTTCTATCTTCAAATCTCGATGGAAATTTTCCAAAAGAAAGCGCAATTAATGCATACAATGATGAACATGTATAACTAGCTAGAACATTACCAGGTTACAGCCTAATTGAAGTCTTTGATTCAGTAAAATTATGTTCATAATCGTGTTTTGGGTACCAACAGCGGTGTGGCTAGAGGGTACAAAAGGGGCGATAGGCACTCTCATAAACCCTGAAAAGTCTCTGTCGGGAAGTTTTGGCCCTGTACCGTAATTAAAATATTGCAACAAATATTAGTCGTCGATATGGGAAGGGGAAGATATCTGTACTTATTTTTAGTGGAGGCGCTAATACATTTTCCCTTTCCTTCTTCGTCACCTGAAACCCTTAAATGAGTGCACTAAAAATTGAGATGTAGGTCCTAGTCCATGAGCATCCGCAATTTAAAAACCTAAATGTATATAGGATTGAAAATGAGCAGTAAACTGCATTTCTGAGAGACAACATGAGTTGGATTCCGTCATTACTTTCTGTATGACTGAACGGTTGAGTGGGACTATTTTCGAAAATAATGGCAACTGCTTCCACCGTTCACTTTTACCACCAAATTTTACCCTTCATCAACTCCATGGCCGTACGGGCTGGGGGTGCTGGGGGGCGGCCGCCCCCAAATTTCAGAAACCTGACTAAATCGGGCAGATATTTTTCCCAGTTGGGCGGAAAATTGGGCAGTTAAATTAGGACTGGAGTGGGGAAAATCACCGCCCTCCCTGTGAAAAACAGTCCCGTACGGCCATGATCAACAGAATAGCCGAACGCTGGTGGGAGTTTCTTGTTTTCCCCCTTGATCCAGTGCTATTGTGGGCTGTTAAAAACTCCATCTAAATGCCTACAACTTTGTAAATACCTTATAGCACCCTAGGGCGTTGCCACTGCCCCCCTCACAAGGGCGTAGGCTGGGGGGGGGTGCATTGGGTGCACGTGCACCCACCCGTTGAGGCAGAGGAGTTCCGCTCTGGCCTGGGAAACAGAAAAATGCACTCCTTCTGTTTTCAACAGCTGTGAAAACAAGGACGAACATGACTTTTGTCCACACACCAACCTACATCGGTAAGTTTGGTAATTGAATTACAGGATGCACCTTGAATATATATGGTCTATAGAGCCACGGTATCAGAGCCTTCTATATCAGAGCTCTAAATATAGAAGTCTCTGTACTTTAGCTTACGAAGGTCTAGTGTCATGTAAAATCTTCCCTGAAAATTATTATTTCCATTATTTTAAGGAGTGCGAGTGCACTGAGACGCTTGCACTCATATCTACGGGTCACTATGGGCCAGGAGAGGTTGTCATCTTTGGCTCTGACACATATTCATTATACCAAACAATTTGATCTTGATCGGGTGGCCGACATCTACGCTTCTCTCCACCCAAGGCGACTAGAACTGAAGTCCCTCATCAAACCATAGGTAATTTACTAATTAGTCCAATGATTATCTCTCAGACTGAGAGTTATGACATTTAAGTATTTTTGTAAATAAAAAAATTGACAGTTGCCATGTGTTGTCCATGTGAACTTGAGGAAAAACCCTGTTGTTTTGTGCTTGAAGCTCAAGGTTATTTGAGGTGACCAGCAGAGGTCAAAGTCTTGAAAAACCTTATAGGCCTAGAAGGAATATCTGACGAACAAAAAAGTCTCTGAAACCTAGTAGGAGTGATATCTGAGGAACAAAATAGGTGCTTAAGTTCCCATTTGACATGTATGATGTACATGAGAGAATAGCTGACCTCTTAATCTGTGTCAAGGTCATTTGAGGTCAGCAGAGGTCAAAGTCTGAAAGCTTGGGAAAACCTATCAAGCTAGAATATAAATATGGCGACATTTCAATTTGAATAAAAAAGTCATGCATTTACGATTCGTGTATCATTTAAATTGAGAAACGGCAGACAGGAGATCACTTTTTGAAGGATGTGTACATGTGGCTTAAGGCTCGGGAAATGCTGTTTCCGGCCAACTGGGGGGTTTTAAAACCGAAAATTTTCTTGTACGCTCCGCGCCAAGCAATGCTGGCACTCCGCTTAGATAGTCTTCCCGGTTCCACCTACCTGAAATGTGCACCTCCCCATGCCAAATTCAGCCTACGCCCTTGCCTCAACCGAGCCAGTTTCACTGGACCCCACCAGTCAGGTTACCGCTGGATCGCACCCTGGTAGGAGGGCGTGTACCGTTCCATCAGCGTCTTCACAAATTGCAATGAAAAGTTTCGGTGAACACTAAATCTGCATATTAATTTAAATCTTTAGCCAATATTTTAAATCAGCCTATCACAATACAGCAAGATAACGCCGGATTTTCTCATGAAATGGTCTAGAATGGACCCAAGAATCATCTAATGGATGGAGGATTTTCACGCTGGGGATCTCTAGTAGCCCGCCCTTTGCTTCGCACCTTGAGCTTTGGCGTTGAATACAACCTCCCTTAGACCCCTCCCTCACGACACCACTTAAGGTTGAAGCTTCATTCGTTCCCACCACTGTTCAAACAAAATCGATGCCCACATAGGCTAACAGGATATTTTCTGGCGGGGGGGGGGGGGGGACAGCCGTTTTTGCCAGAGGAAGAACGTTTTTGCACGAGGAAATCGCCCGATTTATTCTGAACACATGCCCAAGAAATGGGTTTTGCCCGAATTCTCGGGGTCGGGGCTCCCCTCGCCTCTGGCTGGAATGTCTAGGCTATGTCGAAGACTTTTGCACAAGGAAAGTCTGGAATATTGTTATTTGAAGATATAATCTATCGGGAAATTGGTCATTGCCCACACGAGAAATGTCCAGTTACGCCTCTGGGTACCAACACCCAGGTAGTACCGTTCTTTTTCAGAAAGATTACTTAGTTCAGCCGGCGACACATCTCGAGTTGGGTGCTTGCGAATCTAAGTTCAGCCTATATTGGTGACCTATAAATTTACTTTTAGCACTGAATAGAGCCTATGACTCTACTTCAGTTTGCCTGAAGTCAAAATTTCTTTAAATACTTTAAATACAATCCTGAACAAACTGATTGGGATATTTTCGGGCCTGTCAAGTACTTTCATTATTTATTTTCCTCCATCCTTTCGACAACCGTTTTGAAAACAAAGCCCGCTTTAAACTTTTACCTACATGACGTGGCTTGGTCTTCAAAACAACAAAGTTGAGGAGGGTACAGGGATCCAGTGTCCCAGATAATTTTGTCGAGGCTTGACTGTTTTTCTTTAGAGAGGTAGAGGAGGAGATTTTGTGACGAATAACTGATCGAAGTTTGATAAAATGAGCTAGCGGAAATTTCGAGTATTGAATAACTTTAGGAGGCGACAGTTGTTTCAAAAATAAGGAAAAGTGAATGAAAATAGAACAGTTTGCGTGAGCATTGATAGTACAATTGTAGTAGTCCACCAATTGGTGACAAAGTAATCAGTTCGTGGGAGAAATCCTGCCAACGGAAGATGAGAGATGCAAAGCAACAGTAGTTGGGTGTTGTTCTTCTCTCCAGTGAACACAGGATAAAATTGTATTACTTCCGATACGAACAGGACATTGTAACAACTTGCGGTTTTTAATAGTGAATAATAGGGCCGTAGCCGTAGTAGCCTGGGTGAAATCGCGAGGAGCAGTTCATGACACTCTCTGAGCGGAACACCAAGTGGCGTGCCTATAGATAATTGACACTTGAGTGTACCTTTCCTTTTTCGCCTGTGCATGCATGCATGCAGGTGCCATCCTGGAGTGCTTCGGGGCGGGGATGAAATGTAAGGCCAGGCATAAGTGTAAAATTATGCTATCTTTGGCAAATTTTTGAACTAATTTTATAATTAAAAATTGTCTTTTTTAGTGATTTTTTTCTATTTTGGGCTGGGGTAAGGCAAGAAGTGCTCTCTGAGAGGAGGGGATGACACCCCTACTCTTTGAGAAATTTTGTCTTTGTGGGAACCGTTGGCTTACATACACAATGGTGCTATCTTTGGCAGAGTTAGGTAAAACGTTAAACTGATTATATGTTTAGGAATCTTCATTGTTTAGTGACTTTTTTCTATTTTCAGTTGCTTGTGGTTGAAGGGGGTGTTGCCTAAGGGGATGGTAACACTCCTACTCTTTGAGAAATGTTTTTTGTTCTAAGGTATCTATGCAAACGGCGCTGTCTTGGTAAAGCTTTGAACCGATTGTATGTTCAGGAAACTAATTGTTAATTAAATTTTTCGGCTTTGGCATAGCACTCCTACAAAGCTGGCACGCTGTTCGAGCCACCCCACCATCGGTTGTTCCGTATCCGAAGAGTAGGCCTTGTATGAAAATGTTTGGTTGAAATGTCCCCTAGATGGGGAGAAATGGCACACTCTAGACCAGTGGTTCCCAACCTTTTTCAGCTTATCGCCCCCTTTCACCGAATTGGGTTCGGCAAACTCCCCCCCTCCCCCGTCTTCAACGTAGCATTACGCACGAACCGACAAAAAATAAAAACATGTTAAAAGATCTTTACATACATCGTTTGCACGTGTGGGTCTTACCCAGGGTAGCAAAACGGAGGTGTGGGACTCAAAAATGTAGACGCCCTTTCGTGATGGCGATTAAAAGGCGTGAAGGCTTGACCGTGGTTATGGTTGGAGACACGTTCTTGGAATTGGACTCTAGCGTCCCATGGAAGTGTGGAATATTTCCCCAAGAATCTCTGCTGGGATCCAGGAGCAACGTCTCACTTGGGGACTAGTGAACAAAGCCCCGGGGCCTTTCGGATATTTACGAAATTGTCGACTCAATAATGAAGCACTGTTAAGACCAGGCCCGTAGCTTGAACAACCAATTATGGGGCACATTGATGTTGGAGTTTCGCAGGCCTGGGGAGGAGTCCAAGGAGAGGGGTGTCCCTTCAATTGAATTGCCTATTTCAGGGACTCTAGATGCAACATTTTTTCTACATTTATTGAAAAAATTTTTTTTGGGGGGGGGGGCGTCCCCCGTGCCCCCGTGGCTACGTGCCTTGTTAAGACAAATTTTACTATCTTCCAATTTCCTAATAACCTTAAATGCGCACCAAATAGATTACAAAAAATCACCCTTAAACCGTTTTGTATTTCAATAGTTATTAGCGGAATTTCCTTTGGATGCTGCAAGGAAATTGCCTTGTGGGTGGGAGGAAGATGGGAGGTAAATATTTCATTTCGAAAACATTTTAACGTTTTACTTGATAGTGCATGATTGCAAAAGTTATCTACGGTATCATGTTAGAGTTATCTGTGATAGTCACTTCTGTCAGTATGTCATGTCTATGGACAGCAAGGAAAAAACTACATTCGAGGAAAATTTTGCTGGACAGTTTTGAAGTATGGCCCCTTCGCTTACAGTTTTCGCTGCCACTAATGGGAATATGAGGGTCCCCGCTAAGAAATTTAAAAAATTAGACTGTTAGATGCGATTTCCTGGCATGTGGCATTGGAATAATTTACAAACTTTGTAGTTCACATGAGGAGGGATTGTAAGACTTACTCCACTTGTTGAGTTCATTTCAGGCCTATCTCCTTTTTATGCGAACCAATTTGAGAGCTCATATGGAGCCTCCTTTTGGAAGCTAGTAAAGCCCTGTTTAATCAAAAATACTTTTTTTTTTTCAAAACGCCTCACTGAGGCTGCCGCCTCTTAGCGCTCATCGCCCCTTGAGTTCCGAAATGCCCCCAGGGGCGAAACGTCCCAGTTGGGAACCATTGCTCTAGACCTTGTAAGTTGCGTCTAAACATATTTTACTTTTAGATGCCATGCTTAAGAAACAAATTTAGTTTTCAGGAATAAATTTAAGATTTATTTAAAATTAATAAGTTACTTTATAATCTCATTGAGTTATGCATATAATTAAAGGTAATCGTAACAGATTTTATAAAAGCATGCTGTGGCACGGTATAAAAAATACTACTATAGATCTTTAAACTGCGTGTATGTTGATGTATTCAAGCTGTGTATCATGAAGGGGGGGGGGGGGTTCATTCGTCAGGAAAAGTAGTCTACGTAAAAATGCGTCCACGACGGGGGTTCGGGTACCGGGTTTGGGGAAAAAGGGAACACCTCTTTGAGATTTCCCGGGTTCTTAGGGCCTTAAATCACAATCTGAACTGTAACCTTTTCAGTATTTCATTTTTTTTTCTTTTAAGTGGGCCAAATTTCATTTAAAGGGAAAATGCTGCCCCCCAAATTTGAATTAGTTTACCTCGTCATCCTAATTCAGGAATGGCCCCTATCAACAATGTGACAATATTTTTGTAACTTATTTGTGAAATTCATGCAGAATAACTCATTGGTTTATGATTTCAATATTCAATGTTTTTTTAAAACGAAACATAAAGAAAGATACTTGTGAGCGAAATAAGAGGAGATTTGTAAGATTATATAGATTTTTGAAAATTAACTTGGGGCGACTGCCATCTCCCTTTAAGGTTTGGATTCGCTGTCGTGTGGTGAAATGGATGGCGCTATCACCTTTACAGCAAAGATCCTGCCCTACCTCAAGGACGGACGGTTAACAATGTGGAGTTACAACCAACGTTATAGATCCATGGGTTAACCATCACTTTTTCTTCCATATCTAATCACTGCATTGTAATCAAGGCGTAAAAGGTGATATAATACAGAGACGCTTATCCGGGATCTGTCATGAAAAGCAGTATAGACGAATCCGGAGAGCAAGTGATGGTCTGATTTCAGTCGGCCATACCTGGGGTCTATCACCTTTAATCTTTCAATTTCCTTGCTTACCTGTATGATGGATGGTTGGACATTAAATTGTATCTTGATTCATTCAATTTCACTGAATATGTGGGTTTGAAATTCATGTAGAAAATAAATGAAGACGATTTAAGGCTGGTGGACCCCATTAATGGCTGCCTACAGACACTAAACACAAGCGCTGATCGGATTCGTCTATAGACGGGTCAATTTACAATTTGACCCCAAAAAAATTCCAAAAAAAGGTCTGTCAATGGTTTTGTACCGTACTGAATGTGGTGAACAACAGAAAAAAAATCTATCAAAATCAGACTACGGGAAAGGTGGTTTGAAAGGAAAATTCAAAATGGTCGCCGGCCGCCATTTTGAAAATTATAAAGTGTCATATAACTGGCACCAGATGTACTGGAGTGATGAATAAAGTGTCGATTCTTACTATATCTGATATGGCCAATCCACTGGAGTGAGCGTGATATAGTTTTGGTATCATTTCAACCCCTACATCCATGATGGCGGTTGTCTGCCATCTTAAAAAACATAAAGTGTAGTATCTTTATAACCAGGTAATGTTCCACAATTGACAGTGTCAAATTTCTACTAAGTCTAGGATGAACAATTTGCTACAGTGAGTTTCAAGAATGACCAGGCCTCTGCATTCTGCCTTGGACACTATCATACTGTCATTTTAAAGACATGAACGAAATGGATGAAGTTTGACAGAACCAGATACTCCGATATATATTTTTTTGGAAAATGTATTTACACTTTTTGTTTTTACTATTTTACTATCACACCCATACCCATTCACTTTGTCGTTTAATCATCTATGATTGGTCGTTTTCGGGTCATAACAATAATAAATAGGCACATTACATACCATGTCCAGTAAATAAAGCCTCCCAGGTGTACTGGACAATATTTGATCAGAAAGATTGATAAACTACCACCAGGATGAGATGATGTCAACAGCTGAATGGTTCAACACACCCCTGAAGCCTCCTAAGCTATCACCATTTAATCAATTTGACTTATTCTTCATCACTGTCATCAAGTTCGTCATAGGCAACGAGGAGGTGATTGTCACAATATGTTAGTTGGCATGAGCCACACGCAGAGGTGCACGGCAGTCCATGTTTTCTGCAAGTACAACGTGGCCACTACAACCTGTTGTACAATTGCAATGTACCATTTTCAGTAGAACGTCCGGTGCAGCTTTCTTATCAGACATTATAGGTACTAATTTATTATCTACCTGCCTCCAACCCCATTCCAGAGGATCGATGTCACTCTCCAAACCCATCCAAGCCATAGTCTGATAGTACACCCTCCGACAATGAAATTTAGAGGCAGAATCAGTCGGAGGAAGACGTTCTGACGTAATGAATGATTTTGCTGAGGCAACTTTCTTCGTGAACATGCAATTACCTTAGAGCTGCCAAAGAAGATGTGCTCTCCCCACCAAAAGTGACAGCCATCGCTTGACTACCAAGTGTATATTTAAGACCGGGGCACCCTCGCATTTATCCCCTAAATAATAACGATACTCCTACTGTATACTATCCGGAGCGGACCAATGATATTGCCGAGGATGGAGGGGGGGGGCGTCCACACCTCCCTGAATACGGACTTGATCTATAAATTCCCCCATCCCCCCAAAACAAATTCCTTAGAGCCGCCCATGAACGCACGTGTAGATGTACGCCTGCGTGTATGCTACGTTGTGTTTGGGTTTAAGTGCTTTGTAACGATCGCATATAAAATACTTTATCGTAATATCTCAAGTCGCTCACTGGATATGAATGAAGTCAGTACTGTGCAATCTGGCATGTGGACTCCAGAGTTCAATCATATTTCTTCTGAACAGTCCCAGAAACGTTATAAAACTACGTTGTATATTTTTTTTTTTATGGAAATCGATAATAAAACCGTGGGCCTTGTGATTTCCCTTGACAATTCCGCAACAAACTTAATATATTTCGCTACCATCAAAAAAAATTCTTTACAAAGAAAGTACTAAACATATTAACATTCGACCAAAACATTTGTACACAGAGTACATGTGGCGCCCGATAAGCTGGATTGGACGTCCAATGTAGTTGGCTTTTTTGTTGTTACACGTATTCGTGACGTCAGTGAAGAACCTCTAAAGCTACATCACCCCTGACAATTTACTCATGGACGATTCTCTGTTCACTCCCTGCCCACTGAGCTTGCCGCTCGCTTACCGTCGCCATATTTCTCGCACCACCGCTCGAATCCTTTCCTGGACCATTCCCCTCCTTACCACTCCAATAATCGGAGACCTCAGAGCCCACCCCACCCCAACGCATCTTCGGTGCTCTTATATATGAGGGCATCGAACTGTCGAATGATTAAAGGGCAAGAGCAGTCGCCCCAAACTTATTTTGAAGGAACAGCTTAATCTCACAATTTTCTTCTTATTTCTCTTCAAAGTATCTTTCAAAATATTTTAGGACTTCAATATTGCATATTCAAGGTAAATCAATCAGTTACTTCTAGTAATTTTCACATTTTAGGAGACAAAATATTGTCACATGACTCTAAAGAGCCAATCACGAAACATGACAGTCTACTACGCTTCTTCAAGTTGGGGGGACTGCATTTCCCCTTTAACTTGTGTATGTGATGACATATTCTCGGCTCCCCATGGCCCTGTATCCCTCCTCACTCGCAGTCGCTCCGCATCGCCATACTTCCCCTACCAACGTCCCAATTCATCGCACACTCCTTCGCCCTACCAACGCTCCGGATTGCTTGCTTCCCTTTGGGAATCCCCTCCCCTTCTTCCAGTCAGACAAAGCCTGGCTCAGCACCTTATGCGTGCATTATAGTAGCAAAAATGTAGTGACAAATTTGTTGTACAGAATGTGGTTTGTAGCAAACTGTATTGTGTATGGAAACCAAATTTTCTAACCTCATCTCCAACCATGGAGGGGCTGGCATCTAGCTGTATGTTCTCTTTACGACTCTGCTCTGTAACAACCGCCCGTGTGAAGAACCCTGGATCAATCCCCTCCTACGTGTACGATGGAGGCGGGACTTGGAGCTGTAGCCCCCCCCCCCATTTGGGCAAAAATTGCCATTATCGGGCAAAATGTATGCTATTCTGGGCGTACATGGGGTAAATTTTCAGGCACAAATGCGCCCAGCATCCCCAACCGGAATTAGTGTCTTGTGCTAATGCTTAACTTGAATGCAAATGTTCTCTTCCAAAACACATTTGAAGAGCCTCGATCATGCGAAAAGCTCATGGTATCACAGAGCCTTTTGCAAAGTCATTTGCTGGCATAAAAATGTTTTGATGAAGAGTCATTAAGGTCTCAGTATAAGTGTCATATAATGTAATAGTCACAATAAGGATAAGAGGCCGGGTAGATCCATTTAGGTGATTGAATGTTCCGTTGATTTTGGAAACCTCAGCCTGAACGCAGAACCTTTGCGAAGAAAATGAGAACACAGGTAAAAGTGGAGGACTATAAGGGCTCTGGCCGACAAACAGACCGGGTAGTGTCATCATGACTGTGTCACAGCCACCAAAAGTCACTGAGCAATGCAAACTTCTAATCACATAACAGTTCAGAGCTTCGCCAAAGATTGTACTAATTTGAATCTAAACCACCTTTTCACGAACCAAATCTTGGGAAAGGTATCCCCCCCCCCACTTTGAGGACGGCACCAGAGTCACGGTGACAATTAGAAGGATCCGCCCTGGTACCACAGGTCCCGGGCGTCAGACGGATATTACGTCCTGACTGGTGAAAGGTTTAGTGACCATGCGCGTACCTTAATCTGGACTATTATTTTAGCGAACAATTTTAGTCCTCCCCCACGATTAGGAAGGTTACTAGCTTGTCGGACAGGCTGGTATCTACCAGGCTTCAAGGCATGGGCGTCAATTCTGGGACGGGGGGACACGTTCCCCCCCCCACATTTTGGAAATACACCCATTGACTTAAGATATTTACACAGAAATTTTTGACAGAAGTGGACATGTCCCCCCCCCACACACACATTCGAGTAAAGATTGAAGCCCATGCTTCAAGGCCTTTGAGGATCTTTTTTCTTACATTTCAAATGCTAGTAAGAACTTTTATTGGTCCATTTGCCAAACAACGGTAGGGATACAGTGGTTTGCAAGGGATTGAATGTCCCTGCCGGGGGATATTAGCATGGACGGCTCTAAGAAATTTTATTTGGGGGCAAACTCAAATCCGTATTCAGGGAGGTTCGGAGACCCCCCCCCCCCGGAAATATTAATGGTCAGCTCCGGATAGTACAATAGGAATATGCTTATTATTATGTATTACAGAGATGCCCCATGTAGTTTTCAAGAGTTCTTCAAAAACTATTTCAGGCAGTCAGTCATGAACTGACCACTTTAAAAATAAAGATACAACCATATCAGTCGATAGCTACTCAATGAGGGGGGGGGGGGGGGAGTAAGAGGCAGGTGAAATGGGCAAAGCGGCTTGACTCATTTGTATAAAATAAGCCTCACCTTTAAATATATTGTTGTTTCTTTCATTGTGTCACAATATGTTTCGGCTTTGCCAAGAAGCCATAAAATGTTGGTCAGTTGGTTTTCTGGATTGTTTTCTTAAACTAACGAAAAGCTTCGAGCACTGAAGACACTTGAAAACGATGTAATGATAGCACTATTTTGGATCTCAGTACCGTTCCGAAACGAAATTTTTTACGGGGGGGGGGGGGGGGGAAATTCCCCTCACTCAGTCTGAACGACGTCCCATCCTATATACTGTACAAATAGTTAGGCCAAAAAGTATCACTGCACTGAGCTTAGATTGACTCTTTGGTGTGTTTATTTTAAATCAACTGAAACGGTATACTTTAGCACAGAGGTGGAGAACCTTTTGCTTATAACATGCCATTTGACAGTCATAAGACTGCTCGTAGGCCAACAGCGCTGTCAATTTCGGAAAGGGAAGGGAAACCTCTCCTTCTATGGGAAACACAATACGTTTAGGCTACATGCCTGTTACAACTTTTAGTAGACAGGTACCTAGGCTAATCTGGCCAGGTGACACCGGGGCAAAACTGCTTGTAGTCGTGGATGATAATCAGTACGGCTAATGGGTTGTGTATCTAATGACCCCGAAAGTTAATGTGTGCAAAATTATGGGTATTTAACCCCAGCATTACCGTTACCCTCTGTAAATAACATTATGATGCCTAAGCTAATCAGATTACACATATCACAGCGTCATCATTTGTTTTGATTCACCTTATCTTCGCACTAATGGTAGGTCCATTTGTGATGTCTGAAGTAAGTATAGTAGCAAACAAGCAACTAAGAAAACGCGCGCAAAGCGCGCCGAAAAAAATGTCGTTTTGAAAGCACTTTATATTAATGTTTAACCTTCGCATTTCATTGGAAAGTTATTCACTTTTTTAATTTTAAACCGAGTCAAGGAAAAGGGAGGCCCTTACCTATCTTGAATTACATGTTTTATTTATTTATTATTTTTTTTATTTAATTTTTTTCTTTTGGAAAATTGAAGACCATACTTTGCAAACATGGGGGGGGGGGGGGGGGCAAGTGCCCCTATGGCGAGCCGCTAATGGATATTAGTTTTTGTCCAAGATCACTTGACAGCTGGTTAGTCAAATTGGAGGTAATGCCCGCGCATAGTAATATAGAGGGGGCTAAAGCAAAACAAGCAGAATGCCGAAGTGTAAAATTAATCAAACGGCTGAATTATAAGACTAAGTCATCTTTCCAACTTCGTGACTAACCAGGAATCATCGCCCATACAAGCTCCGAAACGCATCATTTGAGGGAGTTGAAAATGGGCGAAAACGATTTAATTTCGTCGGAAATAATTCGCTTACATAACTGAATTTCTGAGAACTTACACTGTATTTTTTTATTTCTTCGGTTGTCAAAAGAAAGAAAAATCAACCAGCTGATCACGCATGCGCAGTCGATATGTTTACTGCTTAGCCGATCCGCGAAACATCCAGCCTATGAATGTCCTGAACCTGTGAATGAAGTTTCAGAAAGTTGTAAAACCCTGCACCTCATTACGAAGTCGGACTTCGTCGCCGGAACTTCTCCACATTTTATGCGTTCTATCAAAATGGGCAGAAGTCAGTGTAAGTTTTCCTGGTAATTTACTTCCGTTTAGGGTGTTAAAACTCGAAAATAAAATCGATGTCACGATTGTTTCGTTATGCCGTAGTCGCACTGACTCATTCAACACCTCGTAAGAAAATAATTTTGTTAATTTTGCATGTTCAAGTTTCTTGAGCGAAACGATATTGGGTAAAAGTCAACCAAATGTACGCATTACTTCCGGTAAGATTTCTCAAAAATTTGATGTTGCTTCAGTATGCCACCCATTCGTATCATCGGGGAATTTCCGTAGTATTGGCCTGCTTCAATCAAACATCGCCTCGGCTAGCCTATCGTACAGTCGGAAGGGAAACCATTGGCTAGGCTTCTAGATCATAGTCACGTCATCCCCAATCGAATAAAGCCAAACGTTACTAAGGCTAGGCAAACTGGGTACTTAGTTCCCCGTGTCACTGCATTATTAGAAATGCTTGAAGTTGGGAAGAGTGTGGCTTTATAAATGTGGGCACTTATCAGATCAAGAGCCTTCAATTCTCAGTTTACTAACTTAGTGTGTTCACTAAAACTTTGTAGGCCTAGTGTAATTCCATTCCGTAGACCGACTCATAGCAGAATGGCTGATATTACTATCTCCACACATGGGGTTGAAAAACTGTTAAAAGGCCTTAACAAACATAAAGCTGTTGGACCGGACAACATCCACCCTTGGGTCCTCAGGGAAATCGCATCGGATATTGCTCCTGTGTTGAGTCACCTTTATCAACAATCCCTCTCAAGTGGGCGAATACCCATTGATTGGAAGAGGGCAAATGTTTGCCCTATTTATAAAAAAAATGACAGTTCCCTTCCTAGTAATTATCGGCCTGTCTTGCTCACCTGTATTTGTTGTAAATTGTTAGAACACATTATTAGCTCAAACTTAATGGACTTCTTTGAAGGCTGGAATGTCCTTTCATCAAAGCAGCATGCTTTTAGAAAAGCGCACAGCTGCGATACTCAGTTGGTGTCAGTCATTGAAGACTGGGCTTCATCCCTGGATTCAAACAAGCAAATTGATGTTTTCATTCTGGACAAGTTTTTGAAAAGGCTTTTGACACGGTGCCTCATGAGCTCTTAAAAACCAAGCTTTTTAGTCTTGGTGTTTAAAAACAGATCCTCCTGTGGGTTGATGATTTCCTCTCTGATCGTAGACAGGCTGTCGTAGTAAATGGTACTAGGTCTTCTTTTGACGATGTTGTGTCTGGAGTCCCTCAGGGGTCCGTTTTAGGACCAATTCTCTTTTTAGCGCACATCAATGATATCGTTAGTAGTGCCAGTTCTAATGTCAGGCTTTTTGCTGATGATTGTGTTTGCTACCAAGTTATTGATGATGCTAGTGACTGTTGTAAGCTTCAGGTTGACATTGATAATCTAGGTCTCTGGGCTAAGACATGAGGTATGAGATTCCAGCCTTCAAAGTGCAATATCATCACCTTTGCCAGAAAAAAGAAGCCTCTCTGTTTCGATTATGTCTTAAACGGTGAAAAGTTACTTAAGGTTGACTCAATTAAGTACTTAGGGGTTTTTATTACTAGTGACCTTAGTTGGGATAAACATGTCCAATTTATTTGTAATAAAGGTAATAGAATCTTAGGGGTACTTTAAAGAAATCTGTCTTTTTGCCCTAGCGATGTGAAGCTAACTGCTTATAAGGGCCTTCTCCGGCCTGTTTTGGAATATGCCAGCAGCGTGTGGGATCCACACCAGATTTACCTACAGGATAAGCTGGAGAGTATTCAAAGGAGATCGGCTCGTTTTATCAGTTTGACCTTGGGTCTATGACTTCTGTACTGAAAGACCTCGATCTCCCTTCGTTATCGGAACGTTGTAGGCAAAATAGACTAATTCTTTTTACTAAGGGTGTTTTTGGTAAGGCTCAGATCCCTGTTGATAGACTTCGGCATCCCACTCGCAAAATTCGCGGTATGCATAACCTACACTTTTGCCATCTTTATACTAGGACTAACTGCTACAAATATAGTTTTCTGCCTAATACAGTCAAGGATTGGAATAGTCTCCCTGCCTCTTTAGTCAAATTCCATGCATCATAAAGACCCCGTTCAGTTTATTACAAATAGCATTAGGGCTAAGGTACCTCTCGACGCATGCGTGGTGAAGTAATGTCCCTTTGGATGTGTCACCGTATTCCGAAAGAAGAAGAAGAAGGAACTGCCAGAACAGCCTGTACATAGCATAGGCCTAACGTTAGCCAAAACTTGAAAGGGAAAATGCAGTCACCCCAATTAGTAGGGCCACCGATTTTCCGTGAAAAAAAGAGCCAATTTCCGTTACAGCAATTTCAAATTCTGTGAAAATCTGTGCAAGCAATTTGCCAAATCCATGACTTTCTGTTTTGCATTGATTAGTGTGTTAGGCCAGTACAGCCTAACCAGACTAAAATCCATTCACCAGTCTAACTTCTACACATATACGTAATGGACAAAAAAGAAAACCCAAAATAACTTGACTTACGATTGTTTGAGTGTGGGTCCCTTCTTCTTCTTACATAGTAAAAGATCCGTATAAAATTATGTCTAAATGATATGCAGGTACTAAATCCGATAATTATTCCACAATTGAAAGTGTAACTTGTCAGTCACAACGTTACGATCGTTCCATCATGAACGCAACAACAGAGCAAAGCATGAAACTTGAGTAATGTGTGCAACAGTTTGTTATGACGCACTCATGCATAGTATACCATACATACAGTACATGATACAGTATAAACAAGAATCAGCTACAGGCAACAGGATCGCGGGAAAACTTTGCAAGACTGAGCAACATTAGACCTACCGAAGGCTAGTAAATGCGCAACTCGCACCTGGTCCCACATACAGTAAGCATCGGAGGGGGTGAATTTCAACAGTTCTCTATCAGATTGTAGTCTGCTAGAGCCATCCAGTGTTACATACAGATTTTTTTTTTCTTTTTGCCCTTTTGATTGCAGACTTCTTTAGCATTCTGAGAGATTTTTGAAGTTCCCTGATTTTCTGTGAAAAAATTAAAATTCCGCGATTCCGTGACAATTTCCGTGATCGCGGAAAATCGGTGGCCCCAAATTAGAGTGAGTATGCTCAGTCACATGGGTACCGTTACTTTCCGCCCACGGTAGTTTCTGCCCCTGACTATCCACCCCAAAATTTCTGGGGCAGAAAGCAACATTCGGAATCAAAGGTTAACTTAAAATTGTATCTAGCCTACTTCTTTTTTTATTTCTAAGACCAAAAAATGATGAAATCGTGGGACTTTTTCAGAAATCATGTAGAGAAGAATGGATTGTACATGAGTAGCCTACCAAGCCTCTAATAGCCTATATAGTGCAGCTGCAGTTGTATGTGTATAGAACTTGTTCACACCACTGTACGTACACGTCCATATGCATGCACAGCACTATATACGTTAACGTACGTGTATATATATGTAGCCTACTGTATTTCTGTACACACTGCAATGCACTAAGTGCTAACCAATAAAAAAATAAAACGTCAGCTTTAATAAAATAAAAAAAAGTCAGCATAAGTATGTACTATGGATTGTTGTGTAAAAGACATCAATATATATGGAGAGACGTTCAGTGATAAGAAAGTTTAGTTTTAGTTTGTCAAGCCTTCAACTCGTGTAGGTATTCCATTCTATACCGTTACTTTCTGCCCCTCGAACCGGTGTTTTCCGCCCCTAAAAACCAGGGGCGGAAAATAACTTTTTTTAGGGGTGGAAAATAACTGAGTTCCGGTCACTGTACTGTAGTTCATGAATGGGATCTTGTCCCAGATCTTGCCGGTTGGTACAAACTGGCCTCAACTATTACACAAGTAGGGGTGTATAATATTTCAAGTTCACATTTATGGTTATTTAAATAGTGGATGAAGTGTCGTTCTCAAAATAACCCTTTTGAAACTATTTTTTAACACCTATTTCACAATAAAGTAATAACATTTTGAGATCGACTCTCTTTCTATTAGTGACAAACCAGTCTGCAAAACATGTAGGTTACGCCGAAGATCTTCGGCATGGCATACGTGAAGTCACGCCAAAATACTGGCTCATTTTATCAGTCAAAAACCAAGTTTCATACTTCAGCGTAGTCACAAACTGTGCAAATCTTTGGCGTGTAATTTTTTTCATAATAACTCTGACCTAAATCTTTGGTGGGCAAGAAACAAACTTTCCAGTATGGGTGACAAAGACATAAAAAGTAAGCTATTCCTTCCTACAGTACCGAATCGTCGAGGTTAGCCGACGTTGACGGTCGCTACGATAACCTACTATCTGCGACTATACTCGACCATCAGCAATTTTACTCTAAATTTCTGATCGTCGAAGATCGTAAAATCAACTCTAGTAATACTAACCTAGAGAGCGTCTATTGATGAGAGGTTTATATCGACCGTAACTTTCCCGAACAATGAAAAGATCGTCGATAATCTCGACGATTCGGCGATCTTTTGTAGTAGCGTGCTAATCACCCATGCATACAAATAGCAATTGATGTGTAGGCTTATTGCCTAAGCAAGCATTACATACAGTACAGTACATAGGCCTACTTTGTGGAAAGTGTAAAAACTGCAATTCTTTCATTAATGACCAGTGATGGAAAAGGCCAAGTTTATATAAAAGCAATATCTGAAATGGATAGGAATAAATCGAAGAAATCCCTTTGTACTACAGTTGACTACTTCTCATTCCTACGTAGCTACGTACACAAAACGGACAAGGGCAAGTTACTGGCAGAACCGTAGAAGGTTAACGCACAGTACGTTTACTAATGGTATCTTGCATAAAATATTAACTTCAAGCACGGTGTTGTAGCCTACAGTTGTTTCGAATTTTCTGTGAGAGTGAATGGGCCTTCCATTTCCCCAAGAACGTACTACATATAATTTTCATGCTGAGCTCTTATTTCTGTGATCATATCTTGCCTACTCCGATGTGAAATAATGTAGGCCAGAGTTTGATTGAAACAATGGTGTACAATCGTCTCGTATATCTAGTTTGGTGTGCTTCAAATAAACTTTCCCGCGCCGTAAAACTTCGCTGTCATAAAATGGTAAAGGGTGGGGGCTACATATACACATGAAATCAATAAGTTAACGAACAGCACGGGGTTAAAGGCCGTTCGGTGCTAATGAAAGTAAAGGACAACGCCAGCTGGCGAAAATATTACAGCATGCACCACTGACAGGTACCCAACATTTTAGAAAACAAGGGGCGGAAAAACTGAAAGTTCACTTCTTTTTTTTTTTTTTTTTTTCTAATCGATAAATGGATTTTGACTTTCACAAGAAGTGCAGTCCCGTATGATAAAATTTGGAATTTGCAAGGGCTTTTAAAATATATCTAGAAACCATTGCACGATATGGTGCCGCTGAAAACTGAAAAAAGCTACGCCAAAATTATCGCTACTCTGTAGTGCTACAAATACTTTGGATAGGGTGGCAGGGTTCATGGCACTAAAGCTTATTTTGTAGTCAGAGAATGTCGATTAATGTTCAGGTTTGATAACGAGCTAACGATCTCGATGTTTTGAATTCCTACACAACAGCAACTGACTAAACTACCACAAATATGTTAACACAGGTATCATGCTCAGTCGCGAGTATCCGTATCATGTTATGCATGGTTAAACAGTCTTGACTTTGCATGGAACCCCATATTCCGCGGAATAAATGTTTAAACTGTTCAGGTCCATGAAATTCAACCATTCTGCTTTCTAACAAAAAAAAAAAAAAAAAAAATAGAGAGAATGCCATTGCAATGGCAACACATCTTAGTTCCGACACCCTCATGCCCGCTCAGGGCAACTTATGGAGCATTAGCCCTCGTTTGCCCTTCAACCTGTTATGTTATATTCCGGTACAATACAAAGACTGCCGCACTTTCATTTCACACTGATGTTGCGATGGATATGGATCCCATTTTAACCCCACCCGTGACCATGGCCTTACGGGACTATTTTTCTTAGGGAGGGCGGTGATTTTTGCCCGACTTCGGACCTAATTTAACTGCCCAATTTTCTGCCCGACAGAGACAAAATATCTGCCTGATTTAGTCAGGTTTCTGCCATTTGGGGTGGGGGGGGGCGGCCCGTACGGCCATGCCCGTGGCCGTTGGAACCACCTCCGTCTATACCCTACCCTTTACGACGCAATTGCTTAAATTTTGAATCTTACCTATTTTACAGAACCTTTGATGTCCGAGTCCTTAGGAAAAAATATTAATCCAATTATAGTCCATTTAGGGAGAGAGAATGAAGACTACACTTTCGGCAATCAATTTTCGAGACTTGGCTCCTGAATCTCCGACTCAGAGCCCTACAGCGGAATGCAATGCAGTATATATACCCCTACCCTGTCTTTGCCGGGGTGTCCCTTAAATTCACCCACGGCGTGATGTGCTAACATGATCCGAATTTTAACACGGCCCCTGGGAAACCGTATCTGCATTGTCACTAAGTACTGTCACAAGCTATTTACGCCGTAGCTTGTAGCCCAAAATACCGTTCATTTTCATACATGGGCCGAATATTGTACTACGTTAATGTGCACACACCAGATGTTGCAATCGCATTCTACTGTATTATTATAAGGGCCACTGCAAATGCCTGAGAAATGCAGTTTCTGTACGTGAAAATATCCAATCGCAGCTATGGGTTTAATACTCATTCATTGTAGACGACCAGCGCCCATTTCTGCGTAACCTTTTTTGGAAGTCGTATGCCTATTTAGTTCTTGTACGTTTACGTGACGTCACACACATCGCCTCAAATTTTTTTGCAATCTTCGACAGCCAGCGCCATCTTGGGTTTTACACATAAGCGATATTTCGTCCGATACCAAACTCTTACCGAATAATTTTCTCAAGAGTAGACTTATTCAACACCCATGAATAAGATATGGCACAAAATTTAGCTCGTAATGCTTGATTTTGCTGATAATCTACATACTGAATTTTCGCCCATGGCAGCTAGTTCGTAACGCACGCAGAGCGGCACGTTACCCAAGATATGAAATTTACTTCGTTAGGTTACCATACCACACTATCAGGCCTACACGCGGAATCGACAGCACGATAGTGCATCGACAGTACGTAACTCAGACCGTGCTTGAAGGTGGGTGTGCCTTAGTAGGGGCGGGACTTAACAGTTGGTCGTTAACGGTAAACACTCACGGGGACTGGTAGCAGCCAATGGAAATTTTGCACGCGTTAGTCTATGAAAAAAAGGGAAAGTCCAATGACGTCACAAGTAAAGGTGTTTTTAACTGGTTAATTACCGATTATGTGTCGTGAAAATACGCAATGCTCGCAATGCACAGAATGTTGCATGCAAATAAGTTGGGACCATTGCAGGTGCCTGGGAAATTCTCGAATCGAAGGTTTCTCAAGGAATTGATGACGGTACGTGTGTGTTGCCACAATATACTTTTGGTATGTAGCAACGAGCTAGCTAGAAAGTGTAAGCGAGTAATGTGTGCTGTCTGAAGCGAATAATGTGTGCTGTCTTGGACTATAAGATGTTAGGCAGTACAATGATGGGCTGAAAAATAAGACAATGCAGTGGGTTGTAGTTTCATTTATGCAGGTCTACTGATTGTCTACGGGTCATTCGGCATCGTATTACGGCTGTAATTTGTATACCGTAACTTGCGGTTCCGTCTCTGAGCGGAAGGGTATGGACACACCCATCCATGGCCGTAAAAACGACAGCGGCATCTCGCCTTTTTATAGGGCATATGCTGTGATGATGAATTAATACACAGGCGAAGGCACCGCTCATTTCACAAACTAGGAAATAATAGGATATATATTTTCAAAGAATGGCGGTTCGGGATGACTGATTACCTTTCATGTTTTCCAAGGTAAGAGAATTTTCTGCAAACTAGAAATTTGGGGAACCGTGACAGGATTGCAAATTTTGAGGGCAACTGTATCAAACAGGCCTCATCTGCTGAGAATGGGTGGGCTGGGGAATCCAGCCCCCTTCCAACCGGAGAGACCAAGCCTGCAGGATTTGTAGAAAATTCGGGTCTCACATTAGGTAAATTAGGCTTTTTTTCAAGCAGAAGCGGTTCGGTCTCCTCCCCCGAAAAAATGCACATACCCGCCCTTGTTGACGATTGTCATCTAGGCCTAGGCCTAATCTTTATTTGGACAGTTCGAGCATGTTTCCCACCCTTCTTATCAAAATTTCAGTGCGTCCTTATTAAAAGGATCTTTAAAATTGGCAAGGTAGCAAAATGAGCATTTTCCCGGCCGTCTAGCCGGCATGTACGGTAAACTATTATTAATTACTTTGCCTTTGCCTCCTTTATATAACACTAAAAAGAAGACGCACAGACACAAGTTTTTTTTTTTCTTTTCTTTTATACGATGTCTTCCGAAACTGGGTGCCGAAACTAGTTTGCTCAGTTTCCAGTTTGTGGTACAGTATTTCGCGGTTTATGCAGGCATATTTTTACTTCTGTAAATTTTTATTGATGTTATACACATAGCAAGATCTTTAAAAAAAAGGAGTCACAGCAAGAAGAAAATACAAAGCAGCACCGAAAATTTGCAAAACCTCAGAACGCAAGTTGAATTAACGGAAGGTTGTTCGCACTTGGAGCGAGATTCGGAACCACGATTGTAGACCAGTGTTTCAGACATTCACAGACTTGGAACATAGGATATCATTCAATACTCACGTTTGTTTCAAACAATTATTTTTATCTAATGAAACAAGCATCTATACTAGGTTCTAAGAATTATTAGCATGAACTTATTATAGTGGTGCGATAGATGAGTGTAGTCATTTGCTCGCAAGCCGGCTTCATCGAACGCCCGGCGCAATTTACTGCTAAGGCACATCGCCTACCAGGTCTATTGAGTCTATTCATTCGTGGAGCTAATACGCTCCGAAGATTGCGAGCATTGTGATTACCCTCAATTTGTTTGTTCCTTTTATTGGGAGTTCAATACATGTCTAGCAAATTACAAAACCGCACAGTAACTTTGTTTTCAACCGCAAACTATTGTGCTGCTGTTTATAATCTTGACGATCTTCGACGATGATTTGAGCTATCGTCGAAATGGACGATCTTGTTTTGCACCTTGGGAGGGTTTGAGGCTTTTACGATCTTCGACTATCATTGACTAACTTCGACGTTACGCAACTCGACGATGAGGCTAACCTCGACGATTCGGTACTGTATGTAATGAACTTAGCCATATAAACCAGCAAGATCTGGGACAAGATCCCATGAATGGCCTATTTTGATCATGGTACAATATTTTTGTTAGTGAATTGTGAAATTCAAGGAGAATTTCTCCTTGCTTTGCCTATTGTTTGTAATAGTTATCTTTGAAATGTCTTAATTCAAAGTATCTTGTAATGCAATAAGAGGAGATTTGCAAGAGTTTGCTGATTTTTCAGAGAAAGTTTTGGGGTGACTGCCTATAGCCTTTAACAGTTAGTAAGCTAAACCCAGTCTATTTACTGCACAAAAAGTGTCTAATTACGGAAATGTTGTAGGTCAGCAGGCAGTTTGTAAATGGAATTGAGCCTTTTAAGCCAAGTAAAAAAAAACAGTTGATCGTCCGGACTTTCTAAAAAAATGCCAGGGTGCATTCCATGTAAAGCCCACACCAAAGTTACACGGAGGTGTCAGCGTTCGTACGCCAACAAAACCAAAGGTGTGCCGAAATTACAGCGAGGTGTCATCGTTTGTAGGCCAGCAAAGCCGTGTTACAAGGTGTGGTTTATACCACAGAACCTACATAAATTAACTGGAAACACAATGCAGCTCAGAAAACTTTATAGCTGCCGTTATGACTTAGAGTATATATAGTTGATAGGTAAGTTGTACCGTATGCCAACTCGAGTAATTTTCATGCTGCTACGCCAAGCGTTTTCCTTCGTCTACGCCAAAGATTTTCGGCGTATAGTGCACAAAATGCATCCTGGAAAAAATGGAGGATGTTTTTATTTTTTATTTTTAATGCAAAATGGCCGACATTTAGAATGGCCTCCTGTTTCAGTGAAAAGTCACTGTTGTAGCTCAGTAATGCACAGAGACAATACAAACATCCTACGTACACAACAAAAGCTGGGAAGGGAAAGGTGCTGATGACATTGATACACGTCAGCATAAATGCTAAGCCGATATGACGTGATTTTAATGCAGTGATTTGTTGATTTGGTGCACTGATGTTGGTGGGAAAAAATAAAAAAGGGTTTCATTTGTTCCTAAAATTGATGCAGTGTGGACGACAAAAATAACCAAACATTCTCCAAAAAGTAGAGACACATTTCAAAGACATGCTACAGTATGTGGTCGGGTAAAGAAATAATTATTGTAAATTAAGATATTCCATTTATGTGAAATTAGTGATCATCTTTAGTGTATCTTGTATGCTATTTATATCGTACCACTGCCACTTACGCACGCATATTTGTGTAGCTACAGTATAGCTGCAGGGATGCCAAGGCTGGATGAGTTTTTAGAGGGTGAAAATGTTTTACACAGCCTGCTTACTACTGTATCTAAGCGTAGTGCTAGTTAGTGCTAGAAAGTATTGACAAACTACCCCTCAGAACCCAGGAAATGACACTTCCCAGTAGGGCTGTGCTTTTCTGGTTCTCTATCCATTTAACCGTTTTTATTACCCAAACAGTTAACCATTTACCGAAAATGAAATCAAGTCAAGGTATATAAACAAAATAAACATTTCAGAAGAGTGCCACCACTTTAAATACCAATGTTTATACTCTTAAAATGGTGCCGGTAGTGATGATCTTTGAAGTAGCTTGCAAGTTAAAATGTTTGCATTTTTTGCAATGTTTTGGCAAGCAGACTGTACGTAAGGGGGAATCATGCATTTATTCAAACTTTTCACAAACATACATGTATACTTTTTGTTATGCCACTGATTACCATTTTAGAGATTTTGCGGTCTAACATAGCACCGTAAGATGAGAAGCCTATGGATATTGCTGGCATTGCAATTCAAGACGCACTTCTCCGGCTACAGCGATACAGTATCACACACGCCTAGAACAGTGTCGAGTACAAACGTACCACACACAGTGTACTATAGTGTGCCTTGTGACCTTGCTGCAATTCATACATAATATATGTGTGTCTGCTAAGAATTCCAGCACTGTTATGTCGTAATGGTGTGAAAATTTTTACCCATATGTATTACTGCATGCTCCGTAAAAGTGTAAACATTGAATTTTAGTAACTTGTCTTACATCACATGCCTTTTTACCTAATACCTACGAGGGCTGGGACAGTTAACCGGTTAACTGACCGATCGATCGGTTAAACCACCGCCAAATGTTGTTTCGTTTAACAGTCTTTGCTTCCTAATAAGTCTGTCACCGCAGTTCACCATTACACCTAAACTCGTTTATGCAGTAAACTGCAGAAGTTGCTTCCCCAAAACCACGTAACAAGGGGTAAACTTTGGATGGAAAATTACAAAAGGTTTAAAAAAAGACCTTTATAATGTCAGTGCACAGTCTGCTTTGCGTTGCTTTGACTGGTATATCGATCCCTTCGCCCCATGATCTGGGAGTGGTTTGCCGAAATAATGTGACAATAAACTCTTCCACGCAACTTTTGAAAAGGATTAAAATTATCAAAGGTGCAGGGATTAAACTATGCAGTACATGCTACAACAATCCACCATACCTTTAAAAGTGTGGAGCACCGTAAACTTGATAGATAAGACTAAAAAAGTTACCTCTAGACGGCAGAAAAATATATGCGTAATATCGTTCAAGATAAATGCACTTCGGGAATTTTCCCGGGCGTAACTTCCAAGGTTACGTGTTTACATTTCATCAGTCTCAAAACATGCAATCTGCACAAAATAGTGACCAAGCTATGTAGTTCTGGGCTTGGTCACTATTTTGTGCAGATTGCATGTTTTGAGACTGATGAACTGTAAACACGTAACCTTGGAAGTTACGCCCGGGAAAATTCCTGAAGTGAGTTTATAATGAAAATTAAGCATTTTTCTGCCGTCTAGAAGTAATTTTTAGTCTTATCTGTTAAGTTTACGGTGCTTCACATTTTAAAAGGTATGTTGGATTGTTGTAGCGTGTACTGCATAGTTTAATCCCTGCACCTTTATTTTTAATCCTTTTCAGAAGTTGCGTGAAACCCTCCCAGATCATGGGGCCACCACTCAAAGCGTGCGCAACACAGACTGTGCAACTGGCATTGTGAAGGCCTTTTTAAACCTTTTGTAATTTTTCATCCAAAGTTTACCCATTGTTATGTGGTTTTGGGCAAGCAACTTCTGCTGATTACTGCAGAAATGAGTTTAGGTGTAAAGATAGGATACAAAAACAGTTAAACGAAACGACATTTGGCGGTCGTTTAACAGATTGATCGGTCAATTAACTGGTTAACAGTTTACAGTAACCGTTACAGCCCTACTTCCCAGCCCCTGTGAGGTGTGTCTGAACATTTGTTATATCAGAATATCAAGTGTGTAGGATATGTTTTTTTTTGCAATCTCGGTTTTAGCTTTAAAAAAGTGTTGTAGAGAAGAATACAGTTTGTGCTAAAAGTACAAGGTGATCTGACAGATTGTGACTCTGGCATTATTCAGTGGACTGGGATATAAATTACGTTAGTTGGTCCTTGTTATGACTTTGCAGCCAATTTTAGGCCCACAGGCCACAGCCCTCTTCTCTCCCCCTGAAATTGAGTTGATCCATACAGCTTTTGTTGTTGTACAGTTAGCTCAAGTGGACCAATAAAGAATTACTGCAACCAGGTACAGAAATTTTGCAAGTGATGTGGGCCTTTAATGTAGAAATCTAGAAAATGTGGAAGATTTCTCACAAGGTGATCTCTCTCAAACCAGTTTGAAATATTGCTGACGAATTGACATCTTGGATTTTCGTACTTTCTCCAGCATCCATTGCTTTAAATGTGGGATTCCTCACCTACACATTTCCATGTCCCTTTCTCATCGCTAAATTCTCTGCTCACTTAAATCGTGACAACACTTGCTGTGCTATTCCATGTTTTCACTGACCCACTGCAAGATGCACAGAATTTTATATTAAATACACAGCTTTTTTAACCTGGGTTCTTTAAATGACAACCCACGAGGCGGTCCACTCCGGCCCTGTAAAAATTTAGGTCTAAAACAAAATATGAGGTATCTTTCCTCCGAGATATATTTTGATGAGGACAGAAGAATCATTTTTGTTACTTTAAATGAAGTAAAACATTTTTTGGCGCGCTTCGCGTGCACCTGTCATTAGCCGTTACTTCACTATTACTTCACAGGGACAGCTTCAGTGCAGTGATTGCCCTTAACCAGTAATGTGGCCATGTACCCCCAACCATCTTTGTAAAATTGACAATAATTAGAAAATATGAGGCCTACAGTGTATCTGAATCGGCGAAGCTGCTTTTGAACAATTTCTGTACTTTTGGATAAAAAGGCAAATTAAATCAAAGTAGAGAGGAGGATTATTGTTAAGGTGACCTGCTTATCTTTCCCAGTGTTTGTTCTTTTCATTTCTACTACCCAAAATTGTCCCAAACTACCAAATGTTCCCTTGCTCTGCACGCTTTTCCATTTAAGTTCAATCTAGAAAAGTTATCGACACTCTGGGTGAGCTGATAAGTCTTTTGTGGGTGAACTGGTCAACACTTGGGGGCAAACTAGCTTGTTGGGGATGAACTGGTAGCGGGGCAAAATGACTGTAAACCCCTTGTTGTATCCAGTATATAAAAGATCCATTGCTAAAGCATCTCTGCCTTTTAATGTTACAGAAAAATTGTAAAATCATAAAAATCTGATAAATTTGATATTTATACCAAGGGCCAAGGATGTAGCTAGCAAAATTTGAGTGCCGGGTAATTGTCTGATATGGGGAAAGCACCTCACCCCACCCCATGGCATCTACCCCATTTTTCAGCCATTAATTTTTCCTTTTTCCCTCATTTTACTTTAGGGAGTAAACTTAGGGCTAGTTTTAGGTCTGTGTAGGCAGATTTGTGGTGGGCGGGGGGACGTGTGTTTGCCTGGAGTGCCAGGTGGGAATATCGAGTGCTGGGTGTCACCGCCCAGCGCCGCCCACCATAGCTACATCCCTGCCAAGGGAAGCCTTCAGGGTACACATACATATATCTATGCTGTATGCCAGGTTTAAAGTTGTAAAATTAGCCCCTTTGATCTTATGTTACAAAAGAAGCCCTCCTGTTTGCACAAATGTTGTGAAATTTTCCCTGAATTTAACGAAAATATAAATAAAGTTACAGGTAAAATATCAAATGTAGACAAAAGAAAGCTATTGTAGAATTGTAGAATATATATACTGTAGTAGAATATTCAGAAACAACTTAGGAAGAGAGGTAACTATTATTGAATGAAGCAGGTGGTTGCATTTAAGATATTAGGATGGATTTTATTTTTCTGTTTGAAATATGCGTAAGGCAAACTACAGAAAATTATGTATGCCTCTAATAGCCCAAGCCTTCACAGGGTGAGTGTAAAGGTTAAAGAATGGAAACATGTTGTGTTCATTAGAAATGTTGTATTAAACAGCGATGTGTATTTTTCACGTGTCTCTTGTTTACATTTTATTTTTTTTTTTTCAGTTTTTAACAAAATCGTGTTTCAGGGTTGTTTTACAATCAGGGTACATCGACCAGAAATTCACTTTATTGCCCCCATACTAAAAATATATACACTTGACATTAAGACCAACCACACTAACTAAACGTACAGTATATGTCCTGTCTACAATAGTAAATTAAATGTATTTAAAGCACAATTTGGGGTAAAATAATTCTGCATAGTGTCATTTCTGGCAAATTCCACCGTCTCATTTGAATTTTGCAAACATTTGACCAGATGGATCACTAATACAGCAAAGAGTTTGACAGAAAGTACTGATTTGGAAGTTACAACTACAACAAGGTTGTTCAAAGGCCTACACCTTTCAAAGATTGGAACAAATTTAATAAATGAAAAACTGCATGAAAAGGAGGTGGTATTTTCCGTCAAAATATGTCCTCTCCGAAATCATGCAAGTTAAGCTGACAGATATATGGCCCAGTAAAAAAAAAATGTTGCCTCACAAATCAGTAATTTGTATCCTACAAACATGTGGAATTGATATTATGTTCACTCCTTCAGTTGAGATATGGAACCAGTTTCAACCCTGAGACTTTCAATTCCGTCAAAAAGTGTCCTCTCCGACAAAAATGGTATTTCTATGTTTCTGTTTAAGAAATAGGAGCACTTGAGCTCCCACTTATGGTACTAAAAGTACTAACATTGTTCCATCATGAATGCATAATTACATCTCCTTCACTCAAGTATACTCAATACATTATGTATGTCAAAAAGTATGTCCTCTCCGAAAATCAGAGATGACGTTTTCCAGGGGGTACATATTTGCAGATTTATATCAAAATTAACACTTGTATGATTGGGGCTCTCCATTTATAAGAATATGGCGTAGTAATTTAAACTAGAACATGGTTAATTAAGTAGGCTTTGGAGGATATGTCCAAGAGACAGTCATGTTTCTGGGTATTCTTATGTACACCATCTTCAAACTAACAGAAAAGTGTATGGTATTAAAGACTAAGTTTACCCTGTTTTTGTTTTACTTAGTTTATGTAGCCTAGCTGTGCAGATTTTGGCAACCATTGATATCAGCAGTGATCCTTTTTGCTTTCTTAGTTGATAGATTCAATGCCATGAGTACCTTTTTCTTAAATGTCGGAGAGGACAAGCATTTTGACACATTCAGATATTTCCATCAGTATGGTCCTTGGTTAACATTCTGAACCTCGTAAAATTCTCTAACAAAAATGGACAAACCAAATCAATTGAACTCCTAGGGACTACAGTATACCTGAGAGCTGTGAATGTCACACACAACAACTATGAGGCACATACAGATATGAATCCATATTTTTCAGATGTCTGAAAAATGGCAGTTTTTGCATTCCCGTCTGGCAATTAATCCATCCAGATAATGAAACTTAAAACAATGGAAAGGTCAACTCTAAGCAATCCTGCCCTACTGCTTTGTACAGTATATGGCCTAAACAAAGATGAAATTGATTGCCCCCCCCCCCCATACACACACACACACACACACACCCATTACCCAGGGACACTATTGCTTTAGTAACACTGCTTTCCAGGCAGTTCAGGAAGATTTTCATGACCTGCAGTTAAACATTATGTCATTTTTCAAAGAGGTCAAAAGGGTGGTCCAGCCACAAATTTAGCCTTGATACGTTTTTAGGACTTTTAATTCCTACCATTTTGGTAAAAGGTCTATCCAATATGTACTGCATGGTTCTTGAGTTAGTGTTAGAGTTAGATGAGGTTTAACGGCACAGTTCCTAACCAATTGAAGTATTGACACTGGCAGGCTAACTTAATACAATGAGTGACATCTCCTCACATTGGTGAAAAGTTTTTTAGTTTTCTTTGTTTATAATGGATACTGGAATTTTTTTTTTTACCTTGAAATCAGTAGAGGTCAGCCCAACAACAGGGTATGTGAAGGTTTCAACATATTACCCCCCCCCCCCATAGATTTAACGATGGCATTAAATTTTGAAGTACTAAACTGGGAGTGTGCATTACAGAAAAGCAAAAACTGCTTTATCAATGTGCGGGGATGATGCTAATCCTGCGTGCTTCAAGTTCAGTTGTGAGAGGAAAATGGGGTATCTTTAACTGGAAGTATCTCAAAATTAACAAACTGAAATTTTATTGAAGTTTCACTAGAATGATTGGATTACGCACTCTAAAACATATCACAGGCAAATGTATGGTTGGACCACCCTTTTAATAACATGGTCTCTCAAATGTTTGTACCTCAGCCAAACCAAACTATTTTGATTGCTTTTAGATGTATATTGTCATGTGGCAAGCATACAGTATGCTAAAAATGCATGGCTACAATACTTGTTAGAAGATGCTTCCATAGTTGCTTTCCAAGTTGTTATTAAGGTTGAATCAGAAACATTTTTAAAAAATTTAAAATTATAACTGGTCAAATTTTACATCCAAAAAAAGAAAAAGCCTCTCCAAAAATTCACAACAGGGGATCTTGGAGTAACAAACCAAAACTTCAAAACACTTTCTTTTATTTCTCAATTTGTATTTATAATCAGTTGTGTCATTTCCTGCTTAATGTACTGACTAACCTATCACAATTCTGTGTAGTATATGTACTGAGTGAATCAGTCTGCTGTACCACTGTTGACTTAAAATGAGCTTTTTCAAACTGTTAACTATGTTAATACATTGTAATGTTACAGAAAATATGATGAGAAACTTTCCCTTGTTCTGTATATTGCACTATTGCAGGTACTATGAAATAATACAGTAAATCAAAGGCAGTTACTGATTTACTGTGAGCATGTCAAAAAAGTGTCCTCTCCGACAATGAGGAATCTTCTCTGACTGGTTACAGTATATTGACATCATATAGCTGGCTTTTAGGTATAGTGTTTTGCAAAAAAGGGCACTCAGAAGCAACCAATTTCAGTGTGTTTACTGAAGTAAATTGGAATAAAACTTCTAGAACCTATCCTGATGTTTCAGAACCTTCTTATGGTACCACCTGTAATCGGTCACTTATACATTAAATGAAAACATTTACGGAAAAGGCTATGTACTTTATCCAGAAATTTGAATTGCTCAAGTTTCATTTGTCATCTTCCACTTATCAAACATGGCATTAATTCCTATATGAAATAATTAAGCTCAAGAACCCTGTTAACACACTCCCTTCTCTGTGTCAAACAAATTGTCCTCTCCGAAAAACCACATGTCCTCTCCGACTGATAATTTTGACATCAAGTGTCTAGACTGTTGCTGAACATAGTGTTTTGAAAATTGGTGTGCAGAAGTAGACTGACTATGGTTATCAGCACATTGAAACAGAACTGCTGTTACCACTACTAACGTTTCAGAATTGAAAACTTTATAAAACCATTTCACCCCTATCATGTACAGACAAACAGAAACTTCTGTGTAGGCAAATAGATATGCCACACACTTCAGGATACTGAGTTGTATTTTCATTACACATCATTTTTACTAAACTCACTCTAAGCAAGAGAATAATGTGATGTGTGTAGTTAGATAATTTCATGTCCCACGAGCCAAATTTTAGATCATAGATATTTAAAGTTGTATAAAATAAAATTGTGGATACTTGATGCCTCTATACTTTTAAAATCCTGAATTTGACCTGTCTGCAACACAACAAAATACATACTAATGAAAAATAAACAACTTCATTTTTTGCCCTCTGTGAGACACCTGATGTACCCTGATTGTAAAACAACCCTTCAGTAAGATGTACGTAGGAGTAATCCATTTGTACATCATCTTCATGAGCATACATTGTATGCCTGCTTTGGAACCTTCCACCTGATCATAAGTTAATGACTCACAACTTAGTTATTTAGGTTGCATCTGTAGCTGGAACACTTTTCTGTAGGCAAGAAATGCCCCAAGATTCTCATGTTTCTTTTTAGGTAGACATTGAAGTATATATTTGGACAAAGTTAGGTCAGTTCCATCCATTTCTATGGAACCACTCACACAGAAATGTTTCGTCTGTGTGAATGGTTCCACAGAAATTCTAACAAGCCATTTGCCTTATGGCTCCTGCAAAACACAGCAGATGCCTTTTTGGTGTGAACACACCTTTACTTTACAGTAGACTTTCAACCTTTTTGACTTCGAAGTTCCATTTTGGTAAACTCCTAATGCTAAACAAGTTGAGTTTTTATATCCCTTGCATTCTAACCATTAGGGGAGGATACAGTTTGGTGTATTGATATGCACAGTGTCAGTCCATCTGAAAAAATTTGTATGTCTGTGACCAAACTGTGTCTGTGATGACAACTTTCTCCATTATTAAACTTTCAGTCTGGGAGTAAATAGAAGTTTACAAGGGGTTTGGAGTGGTATTATAAAACTTATAGATAGTTATCAGCTGATATTTTTTTGCTTTTTTCAAATCAGCTTGACCCTCTGGTTGACATGCTGTGTATCTGTGGCATGTTACAAATACTTTTGTTTTACTTGATAGAAATGACAGCTTGATCTGGTGGAAAGTAAACGATTATAGAATTTGTTGGTACCTACAATTGTTTGTGAAGTTACATAAGTTTGATAGGCCTAAAAACTGACCAGAATACCTAATAGTGAAACACCTGTGCCAGATATATCTGGCCCACCCTTGACACAAGTCCAGTAGTTTGATAATTCTGTTTCTAGTAAATACCATTGCAACCAATCTTTGTAAGAAACTGATAGAGTTGATGATACTCTTCAACATAAAACCCTTAAAGTAAATATGAGGGATACAGATAGTCCTTTGTAGCACTCTCCTTTATCAAATTCAGAAAATGTCCATCCCTGACAAACCAGTTTCAAGCAGTCACACCCAGTCTTTTGGTACAGCAACTGTTGGTATCGAGTATTTTTCTTAATTTATTTTAAAAAAATTGTTCTGCAGGACTACGAATGTTTGCAAAGTTTAGTATTTGGTGCATGCTTTGTAATTTTGTGTTAATTTTGCATTTTTTTTTTTTCCTCTTTTAATTTCAGATCTCTTTACCTAATAGCGTTCATATTGCTTCATGATGGTAAGTTTTATGGCTTACAGTAGGTCAATCAAAGAAAGGCAAGTTAATTCTTCAGTGCTTAAGAGAGAATGGGTAGAAGCTAATTTTTTATTTTTCTTGTTTTTTTCTTGTTTTCTGTACAAAATGCTTTCCAAATTTATGAGTGGCTTGAATTGATTTGATGACAGAATCACTTGAGAAGAAAATTCCTAGTGGCCTTTCATTTTGGTTCTCTTCTTGATGTTTGCCCAAATTTTTGCAAGCAGTACTGTAAAAGCCACTGTGATGTTTTCCTCTTAACCACACCATATTCACAAGTCGATCATTAAAAGTTATGCAGCATGTTTGCAAAGGACAAAATAAAAAACAAATTATGTGGCAATTCTTTTTCCTTTCACTGTTGCCATTTGTGTTTTAGTGTACAAAGTCAGGGTGCTCAGACTACAGTAGTTGATAATCCTCAGCCATCAAGATTTAATACTGTACATTCCAAAGTTTGTACGTGTACATGAATTACAGTAGCACTAGCATGATCCCATTCCCTCTTCCAACTAGTGATCAGACTGCAATTGTTGCAAGGCTAAACTAATTCCTAATTGAGTCCCTCTTCCAATACTGTTATCATCTGATGGATGTAACCGCTACCCAAGGTTGTTTCCTAGTGCATTTTGCCAAAAGATGGACAGTGGTTTAGGGTCAGTGTCAGGGATGTCATAACATCAGGCAGCCCTGGACGGCCCCGCCCAGGACTGGTGAATTGTGCCCCCCACTCATGTCAAAATAAAAACATTCCACCTAGCACTTTTTCCCAATAATGGAACTATAATTTTATGATGTTTGAAAGAAATTTGGATGTAACATTAACCTCAGAATGAGACCACCAATTGGAGCATTAATTTAGAGTGTAGAAAAATATCCACACCTTCTAAATCCCAGGACGGTGGTCACCAAAAGGGTCACAGTCAAGAATTACCCGGCACTAGGTTTGGCCTGGTGACAACCCTGGTCAGCATGTACAGTACTGTGGGTGGTACTGACATCCACTGCATTCGTGTTTGCAAATCCATTGGATGTCAAATCAGTGTTAGCAAAGACATCCATTAGTGTAGTTTAGACTAAAATTTGGCTGTTCGATGTCCATGTGATGTCATGCTTAATTCAACATAAAGACTGCAACCTTCACCAACATCCATTTGATGTTGCATTTTAGAAGTCAAAAAAAGGGTTGTTTGTAGAGGAAAATCAGTGCAACCTCAGACCATCTTCCAAATATAACCTGGCTATGAATTTAACCAGTCAGACCAAAACCCAGTGTGGGTCTGATGGCCACATGAGCCAAGGTAAGACTGACAAGACCTAAACCAAACTAAGCCAAAAGTAAAAGTGTGTCCACCAGTTTGTTACCCTTTCTGCACTACAGTGAGCACTTTCAGGCTTGCACAAAGTATTCTTTGTCAAAGACAACTGTTGGGTCCGAACATCATTTTTTCTTAGGTTTTCATTTAATGTCACATTTTAACTTTAACAAAAGTGTACAGTAGCTAGTGCTGCTGTTTCCCCTCCCTCCCCTCCTCACATCAGACAACCCAGAAAAGTGAGTAAGAATTTTGAATTTGTATTTAGTTACAGGATTTGGTCATTTTAATGGTAAGCAGTTGCACATTTTTAATGCGTTATTATGTGTGTCTCGAGTTCAACATGTATTTACTCAGAACCACTACAGTATATTGCAAAAAAGGCTGGTTTACATAGAGTGAAGGTTCCTATTTTCTTGCAGTGAAAGTTGCTGTAGTATGAAATGACAGCAGTGGCAAGTTGGTCGTCCAAGATGTGTTCGTTTGGATTGAAAGGAACGGCTGATCCCTTGCTGTGCCAGGACCCAAGGACTGTACTGCCAAGCTATGCAAGTCTCGTGGACACTGAAGCAGTAAGCCAAATAGTATTTTTTGTGTAGTTTTTATTCTATGTGGTTTTCATTTCATTATGTTACTTTTTGTATGGATGAGACATTTCATCATTCTTTTGGCTCGTTAATTCTATCCTTACTGTTTTTGTCCCCTTCACAAACTTATGATGACTCTGTAAGTACTTGTATAATCTCCTTTCTTTAAGCACTAAAAACAACTTTGAATGATGCTGTTAATTTTTTATGCATGACTTAATAGCCTGCGAAAGTGTCCCTTCTATAAAGCAGTTTTACATAAAGTTGGTCATAGTCAGGGGTGGGGGGTCAAATTGATCCATACTTCACAGTGTGGGGTTTGACTGTTTCCTTCTCAGTCACCTGGTGACTAAAATTCAGAAGTTTCGAAAAGAGCATTGTTTGAAGTGAGGCATTGTAACTAGTTCCACTTGATATTTGTTGCAATATCTAAAGAGTCTGAGAAAAGTACGCATTACAGTAGAAGTGGAACTATGTCAAAATGTTGGAAAAGGCTTATGTTGTGATTTTATGGTAGAAGGTGACTCTTTGAATTACGTAATTTGTGTGAGGACTGAGGAACCAGTGGTGTCACTGGATAATGCTAAAGGGAGTTTTAACAAGTAAGTAATGGTACATTTGTTCTGTGATAGTGGGATCATGTACAAACAACAGTAGTACAATGTGACAAGGCAATTTTCAAATATTTTGGAGAAAATGCGACCCCTTCCCCAAAAATAGTTTACGGAAACATTTTGGATCAGCAGAGACTTTTTATTATTTTTGTTGCAGAAAGGGGGGGGGGGGATTTACACCACATTTACTATTGTCTTTGAACTGGAGATTTAGATGGCTGCAAGGACAAGTCAGTTGTGGCCCCCATGTATTATTTTGTATGCTGCACCTGGCCAACAGCACCTCTTGAAATACTTGTGATTTCCTCCTTCGTTTACAGAGCAATGACTTCAGTGACAGTGAGGTCATGACATCAAATCGCTTGTATAGCTTGTATCTCCTACGGGGGGATACAAGCTCTGCAGGTATTTCTACCAAGTCCGGTCCTGGAAAAGGTGTAGGGGCTGACAAGTCTGTTGTTAAGTCTGAGCCCAATGCTTCTCTGAAGGAACCACTTAATGGAGAACTTCATAATGGAATAAATGGCAGAGATGCCTTGTTTGAGGGAATGCCATTCTTTGAGCTTAGAACAAAAGAAGTTGGTAGGTTTTATACAGCAGTGCTGTATTTTCAGTAAAGCATTTACTTTTCAGTTACAACATTCTTGAGCTTTCATAGGTCTTCATATTAATATGTACAAAGATGTAAATCACCTGTTTTGTTTTTGTAAAGGGATAGCAGCAGTCACTAACTTGTGTCCTGTGCAAAACAATGCTACAGTACCGTGCAAAGCTCCCTACTTCTCACTTTCTTGATTCACATCAGTGGGGTTATTGCATCGTCACGTACTATTGTAGTTTTGAAGTCATAGTGTTCACACACTAAGAACTGTGATGGAAGGCTATTATTTTGGTGTTTTTTTCCATTCCTCATGGGATGACGACTTAAGAGTCGTAGCAGTATTGGTGAATACAAAATGGAAAAGTATGTAATGGCAAAGTTATTGTGAACTCAACAATGGTAGTACATGTACCGTATGTCAGTTGCTGTGTTTTTTCGACCAATCATAAGAAAGTATGCAGTGGTAATTCATAAAAAACAAACACAATTGACCAATATAAAACCATGAAAATAGAAGAAAGCTCTTAACTCTTTATGCAAATTTTATAACTGAATTTTATTTTGTGTTCATTCTTCAAATTTTCCAGGACCCTGTGCATATTGCAACATGTGGAGCCCTGTCCGGTACATGTCGTACTGTGGAAAATTCCCATTCTGTAGTGTTTACTGCACCAAGAAGTTTGCTGTGTACAAAAGAGACTTGGGTGAACTTTCTGAGATGCCGTCAACCCAGTTGGACCTGAAAGGGAAAATGAAGGTAAGTCAACTCTGCCTTTTTTTCTCAGTCTGTGGCAGTGTCATACATTGAATCCAAATTTGATCCACATTGAAAACTTTAAGAAATTCATTTATATTACTTTAAGTTTCAGGAGCAGTATTTTTAGTAAGCCACTGTGAAGCAGTTTCTGAGACAGTGACTTGCAAATTTTGACGTACTTAGGATTTAAGGAAGAAAAAGAAAAAGTTGTTATTTTCTTCTGCAGTTGATACAATGTGAAAGACAAACATACAAGATTTCCACCAAAAGGTAAAGGTTTAGCTCATGTGGTGTCTAGTACAGCTCATCTAAGACCAGAGAGCACCTTAAGTCATAACACTCTCAGTGCTAACTTTGTTTCAGGGATTTGTGGCTGCACACACATTGTAATGAATCAAATGTTCAAATGCAGAATCGTTCATGTTTACAAATTACAAATGGCATGATTGCTGGTTGGCAAAAGTTTTGATAAGACAAGTTAATACTGTCATCACAATGAAAATATAAATTCTAATTCATATGCTTTCTATGTGCAGTAGCTCCAGTATACACAAAACCGTACTTTCATGCAGATATCCTTGTGCATGCTGTTTGCCAACCAGTGCCTAAAGTGACGTAACCCTGAAAGGTTTCATTGGGCGTTTTGACATAATGGATAATTACTAATGAGGAAACTCCCTGATCATCATAGTTGCTCACCCATGGCTAGTAAGTCATGGTGCAAAGAAAGTGGTGCACATTAGTGAAGGATCTTTCCATTGACTTTTTCAAGAACAAAACTCCCTTTTATAACTGAATTTTATTTCTGCAGGTACCAACACTTTTTGAGGATAATAAGCCAAAACCACTCTTCCCGTCAAATCAACAGTCTACACCTCCCAAGCCAAAATCAGTCATCCCCAAAGTATTTCAAAACAAACCTAACTGCCTGTCTGATACAAGCCCTCCATTTGATTGGTCAGGCTACTTGGAGAGTGAAGATTCAGAAGCGGCCCCAGTGCGATGCTTTAAACATGTAAGTTTCTATTTGCAGGGTGAAGGTGCAGTAGGCTTCAGCTGTGGGCTGAGAATAATCAGTATTTTGCTTTTGGCTCACATCAGTTTTATGGTAGAATTGAAGGTCCTCAAGTTGTGTCAGGCTACTCCCACAGCCATATTTCTTAAATTTGTGATCAGGTCACAGTACTTGATCGACACAAATGGAGCAGATTTAAACTGTACCCAGAAATGTATGTTACCACTCTGATTAGACAATAACAGTATGAATCCAAAAGATGCGGTAACATATGTTGCAGCAATCAGCAAGATGTGATGCATGTTGCTCTGCAGCAATCAGTGAGATGTGATAGGTTATGGTGGTCTGCAGGAGTCAGTGAGATGTGGTGTTGTATGTTGCTCTGCAGCAGTCCTTGAGATATGGTAGTTTATGGTGGTCTGCAGGAGTCAGTGAGGTGTGGTGTTGTATGTTGCTCTGCATCAGTCCGTGAGATGTGGTAATGTATGTTGCTCTGCAGCAGTCAGCAAGATGTGGTGATGTATGTTACTCTGCAGCAGTCATTGAGATGTGGTTGTTTATGTTGGTCTGCAGAGTCAGTGAGATGCATGTTACTCTGCAGCAGTCATTGAGATGTGGTAATGTATGTTGCTTTGCAGTAACCAGTAAGATGTGATAATACACGTTGCTCTGCAGTAATCATTGAGTTTTGGCAGTGCATGTTGCTCTGTTGCTCAGCTGTAATCAGCGAGATGTGGTGTCAGCATGGCTGATCTTTTGAGATTCTCAAATTACAACAGGTTACATAGGAAATTATTTTTGAAAGTGCTTGACAAGCAGTTGTAATGTCTTTAGCAGTAGTGAATAGTCCTTAGGCAATTATATTGGGAAGTGCTAAGGACAGCTAATTCAGTTGGAGGAGGGGATAAAAGCAAAGTTAGTTGGGAGATTCTAAACCATTTCAGGCTACAAGAACCTGCCATTTAACTTTCAAAGGTGACACTCAGCTAAAATGAATACTTTTGCCTCTGTGGGAGGAAAAAATGAGTCTGATTTGTCTTAACAGTATTATGGAAAAGAAGAGCAGTTTAAGTGAGATATAGTACGTAGGGAAAGATAGCTGACCATTCAGAATTTTGTGTCAATTATGTGGTGAGGGATTAGTCATGAAACTACTCTGAGGTGATGGGAAAATTAGTTTGACGGAGTCATATAAGGAGGAAAGGAGCAAAGAAACAGGCATTTGACCCTTGTGATCCAGTTGCAAATTAAGCTTAAGTTACATTACATGGTACTGAGGACCAAGTAATGGTTATTTATCTGTTGTTATATGTTCTGGAAAAACCAGTTTGCAGTTTCTAGGAAATCCTTTCCTTTCCATCAGCAAAATAGTTACTTCTCATTGAGCAAGTTTTAGTATATCTTTTGTTCTCTGATAAAACACATTTACTCTTGTGTTACTGCAAAGTTCCTTGTGTTTTTATCTTAAACATGTTTTACATTTTTTGGTCATTTCAACATCAGGCTCCTTTGAATACAGAATGGAAGTCTAGTCTTATGGGAGCCATGCTTGAAGTACAGACAAGAGACACTTCTGATCCTCCAAATACCTTCTGGGTGGCAAGAATCATTCAGATAGCAGGTAAGTGTTAAAGACAGTACCAGTCCATAAATTTACTATTTATTTCAAGGTTTTCTTTTTTCTTAGGGCAGTCAGGATATCTACCCTTCCTCCCCCATGAGTTTCTGTACACCAACCCTCCCACCCATGGAAATTTTTCTAAAAAGAATGGGTTCGGATTGTCCAATTTTCATTGTTTTGCATGTAAGGCAGCTTACGTAAGCAAACATTTTACAACAGGGAAGTGTACCCTTCCCCTAAGACCACTCCTCAGGTAGGGTAAATCTTCTCAAAAAAAAAAAAAGTGGGAAAAGGAAACCCTGCTTTCCATTCCTTGGAAAGGTTACATTATCTGTCCTTTTCCTCAGATAGTTATTTCATCCTAAATCATCACCATTTGGGGTTAAATAAAAATTTTCCTGAATAAATTGTTTTTGGATTCTCACAGGAAAAATCCATTTTCCAAATGAAAAGAGTTATTGAATTTGAAGACTTAAAGGGTGATTCAACCATCCCAGCACCCTGCTTTTTTCCAGAGCTGATCACCTATGACCTTTGCAGAACATTAGTAGCTCATTGTAACATGAATTGTGGCCAGGGTCTTTGGTCAGCTTGTTACTCAATTCAAATTATGAAGCCATAGACATTTTACATGCTCAGAATCACTTTTGGCAAGGTATACCTCCTTGTGGTTTAAGACAATTACAACAGTTGCATCACTTTTCAAAAAGATAAAGAGTATCCACCACTTGTGGCAGGCACCGCATAGATTACACAAGACATGCAAAGCAGCAGTTAGTGTGCTTGCACTTCCCTGACTGCACAAAGAGTCTCACTGAGGGGTAGACTGTACCACCAGCAGTGCAGGCTTGTAGTACCTTGCAAATAAATTAAAAATTTCAAGAGACCATCAATACTGCAATTTTGCTTAAAACAGTCACAAAAATCCAGCTTTCAAATCATGTCATAGCAATTTTCAGATGTGGTCATTATTTATACCACAAGTTTTGTAATGTTCAATCTTATCCATTTCTCATTCCAGGCTACAGGGCCAAACTGAGGTTTGAAGGATACGGCATTGACAGTAGCCGGGACTTTTGGATTCATTTATGCACTACAGAGTCTTTTCCTATCAATGGTGCTGTTAGAGCAGGAAAAAATTTAAAACCACCTAAAGGTGTGTGTAATGTAGAATAAGGAGTTTGAAAATGTTGTATTGGTATGGTTGAATGTTTCAGTTGGTCATTTTTGTTGTGAAGATGGTACCTTAGTCTACTTGGGAAATTGTGTGCATGGAATTGAAACTTTGTGCCAAGGGTTTTGCTAGGTGCTTATTAGGGACTCCACATTCAGTGGCCTGGAGTAAGGGTGTAAAAGGAGAGGCCCTCCTCTTGCCCATACATTTTCAGTTTAACCCTTCTTAGACTTGAAGTGGTACGGGGGTGTGAATCCAATTAATTGTCTTCATAGACCCTTTTCTAACAGCAGTTTCAAACGATTGCGGGATAGTATTTTGGTATGCGTTGTTTTCGTCCACAGTAAAATGCCATTGACACAAAGGAGGCGTACCAAAATTATATGCAACAATCTTTGTAATTGCTATTTTGAAGAGGGTCTATGGATGTGATGAATGTGCTGTGGAATTCTTATTCTAACATTCCATGTGACGGTGCCTTGGGTCACGTTTAAAGGCTTTCACAGACCTTGTGGATTGCAGAAAATTTTTGTGAGGCTATTGAACTGGAGTAAAGTCTGAAATTCCTTGTTTTTGATTTGTCTTACAGATGTTATGGAAAGATTAGGTGATTCGTGGCTGGAACATATCAGCAAGGTTGCCCATGCAGGCAGTCTAACCATTTCTGTTCCAATTGATAAGGTAACACAGAAACATCATGTTTAAACTTTGTGTTAATATTTTATAGATAATACTCACAAAGAAAATTTAAGATTTTAGTGGAAGGCAGGGGTTTTGCAAGGAAGATGACAAATGTCTGTCAAATGCCATGCAGTCCTTGAGTAAATATTTTGTAGGGGTCTATTGTAGCAAACCACTAGACATGCTATTGTAGGGATTTAAGAGGCTATGCACTTAAGTACCATGCATTGCACAAACTTATATGCCCAAGTTTTCTTGGATGGTTTCTGTGTTTACTATTGAGCATTGTTCTTAGAACTTGCTTACTGTCAGTTTGATGTTTTTAATTTGAAGATGTGTAGAATTAATCACTTCTGATATTTTCATAGTGTAATTACCAGGAAGAAAATCCAGAGAGGACATAACCTACAACCTCTTTGTTTTTACAAGGTGTAGGCCTATTTTATACTAAATCTAATTATATAGCCACTCACTGTTGGAAATAATCAGTCACGCCCAAACAAACGACACGTAATTTTGCAAATTCTGAACCTTCTAGATGCTTGCTGTCTCTTTAGTAACTGCACTGAAGCATATTAAAGAAGTAGTTTGTGGTGGACTTATGATCGGTGTTGTCCGCTGTGAGAACTTATGCATGTGAAGTGATGATGATTAAGCATTGAAATGCAAAGTGGAGTCAGTATAACTATAAATGGTCAGTTTTTTATTTTAATCACTATACAAGCTTTCACAATCAATTTTCTTCTCAACATTTGTTAACTGACAGATTCAGTGTAATATAGCAAGCTCCGTAAATTATTTTTTTCATAATCGCACAGGTGAAACAGGGCCTGAGCTGCCCATTCAAGATTGGAATGAAGCTGGAGGCTGTCTATAAACGGCAGCTGTCCCATACATGTGTGGCGAGAGTCACCAATGTAGTGGCAGACCGTATCCATGTGCAATATGAAAACTGCAAGGAACCAAGCAAAGACTTCTGGTTTCATTTTACCTCCTCGTGGATCCATCCTGTGGGCTGGTCGCAACGAGTAGGACACCGTATCATAGCCTCTGCTGGTAAGACCCAGAGATGAGGGTTAAAATTTCTGGAATGATATCTAAGTGACAGACAAAACATGGTTGCTTTGTTATTGAAATAGCATGGTTATCAGGTCACAGTACTTCATGAGGAAAGCTAACATTATCCTAGCTGTTCACATTGTGTATTCTGCAATATCAATATTTGTAAGTTTGCTAACCTTACTAGAATTATACTTTAAGTGAAAACCTTAATTTGAAAGCTTTTGTGTGGGTGTCCCCCAACCCCGTTTCATATCATCCTTATGGTGAGCCACCACAATTTTGTTGGAGCAAATAAGTGGTCGAGAAAATTTCAAGTTTGGAACTACACTCTCACATTTCTGCCTTTACTTTTGAATTGAATTTGCCAAGTGTCTTCCCTTTCTATAAGTCTTCTGAATCCTTTTACAGCTTTTAAATCAGAAGCCCTAGACAAAGGAAGGCACAAGAAGACTGGTTCAGGAGATGCACCATGGGAGATATTCAATTTGGTAAGGGAATTTTGCTGTAGTTCAAATGAACTATTTATGTGAGTTTGATTTGGTAGAAGGTGAATGGAGCTAATCTTCAGCAAATTATATAGGTGATTGGAGATTTATGGTAAATCATGACTACCTAACATGGGTACCTTTCAGTTTCTTGCTGAATTTTGACAATATTGCACTGTCGCTAAATAGGTTGTCATGATTACACTCTCTGATTGGTCACACTCATAGCATTTACTTGATTTACCATCACTCTGGTTCTGGTTTAACTTTTCACAGTTTTGTTTGTGTAAGAACTCACTGTTTTCTGGTTCTTGCAGTAGAAGTGAGCCAGACATCTGGCCTTTAAGTTAGGAAACTTATTGGCGTATATCTGGGATTACTCATGTATGTAGTGATCAGCAAAACCACAATGCCTTTTTGCATTTTTGGAGTTCCTCTACTGTGCTATAGTATTCAGTGGAGGTAAAGAGAATGGCTATATAGAACTGTAACCAAGCATAATTTGTGAATGTGCTAGTTGGTTAGGTTGGGATACTTTTGAATGGAGTGTAAATAAGAGACATCAGTCTAGACAAACTGCCAGCTTGAGCAAAGCGCAAAAACTTTAAATATCTCTGAATGCTGGCAGCGAAAGGAATTGAGGGAGACAGTTAGAACAATATTAGTCTTTGGTTAAAATGTTCAAAACGAGTCAAATAGGGGAATGCATAGTAACGTATAGTTACCGGTAGCAAAGCTTACAGTATCTTTGCTGATAACAGCATGAAGAGTTGGGAAGTGTGTCTTCAAAAATTAGAAAGTTCATGATGTGACCTTCTGATATTTATTCACTTGACTACCTTTCTGTTTTAATAGGCCAGCTTTAGGCTTTTAAAGGGTGGTTAAAGAAGATAAGGGGGGTTGGGGAAGGGACGGTCATGCTTCAATATTGCATAATAAATCAGGCAGAAGTCATGTAGAGTGAGTGGTGGCCCAATTGTTCAGTATTAAAACATTGCGTCACTTTTGTATTTGAAGTGTTTAGTTATATTCAGGTCAATGTCAAAGCAAACTCATGAATTAATTTCACATTTTTTTACGGTAGCCTCAATCCATCGAGAACCATGGATTCTCTGTAGGGATGAAGATGGAGGTCGTAGACCCCTTGAAGCTGGGTAACATTTGTGCTGCTACTGTAATGGAAGTTTTAGAAGAAGGCTATCTAATGATAGCTATTGATGGCTGTATGGAGGATAAAAGTAGCTGGTTCTGCTACCATGTTACTTCTCCTCTTCTTCTACCGGTGGGCTTCTGTGAACACCACAAGATACCCATTGTGCCACCAAGAGGTTAGATTTTTTCCCCACCTTTGAGACATTTTAAGTTCTCTATATCTGATGAGATTTTGTCATAATGAAACTGTCGTTCCTGCTACTTTATGTGGGTAGTCAATTGAGCCATTTCAGGTCATGTTTGCTTATACGGTGTTGTTGAGGAAAGTGAAGAGCTAGCATGTCTTGGTTCCTGGACAACTCCCCAGGAAAATACCCACCCTGGACAATTTTGAAGTATGTCTTGTGGAAATTTATCAGAGGGGCAATTGTTATGGTTGGGAATTGTCCTGGTGGGAAAAGTCTGGAGTGGGATTTGTCTGGGTGGGCATTGTGCTAGTGGGATTCATATGGAGGGATTGTCTGGGGAAAAGGGGGGGGGGAGTGGGGTAATGGCCTGGTCACAGCATGTCTTATGCATCTTGTGTCGTAGTGCATTTACATGGTTAAGTGTATGTATGTTCAACATTGTCTGCGAATGACTCTAAAATGGTAGCTTTGTTGCTTTGCTGTTATACATGTTATGAAAGTGAAATAGTTTCATAGCCTTCCACCCCAAGCTCTTCACTCAGAAAATATATCCCAAGTGCTGGTTTGAATGAAGAAGTCGTGATGTAGATGGTCAGTATTGAGTGACCCATCTAGCACTTGTCATTATTATCAGATTTGGACTATGTCTTGTATAAATTTTGTGATTCATTGAAACGTTGTTTGGGCAATGGGAAGACTTCCTTTGGTTTTTATTGTACTTTGAAATATACATTGTACACCTAGGTATATCCTTGCAGTAGAAGTATAAGTTTGCTGTGTAGTATGTATTGTTAATCCATGCTGTATCTATTGTACCACAAGTGAATATCATTTTGATTACCAGTCATGTCATGCTAATAGCTTCACAGCAGTTGCCAATGATAATTCTGTTTGAGGAGCATATGTGGTTGTTACTCAGGGTCATATTAGTACTTGGTGGAAAGTGATAGGTGTGAAAAGCAGTGACAGGAGTGAAAAGCAGTAAGTTATCAGAGTGAGGAAGGAGGAGGGGCAGGAGAAAGGTCAGGAGAAAGGTCAGTGCAGACTTCTAGAATATCTTGCTAGTACTGTACCTTAGATTGTGTTTTATTTTCATTGTGTCTCTTACAGGGTTTGAGAGTAAATTTGACTGGGTGGATTACCTCAAGGAAACACAGTCTATAGCTGCACCAGTTGAGCTGTTCAATCAGGTAAGATGCAGACAGGTTATAAGGATGAGTTGAGTCCTTTCTTTGCATTGCAAGTTTTAAAAAGGGACTTAAAGAAAAATAAACAAATTTTTAAACAGTAGTTGAGAAAGAAAAAAGGAGGGTGTAGCATAATGACTGTTGTGATTGATACATTCAAAGCAAATGTGTGAAGTAAAGGTGTGTGTGTCCGTCTTGTTTTTTGACGTCGTAACAGCCCAACCTATGATTTGGACACAACCAGGACCACCCACAACCTTTATCGTATATACAGTCAGATCACCCGAATCCAAACTGGCAGTGGTTTGGGGGAAAGCCAAACAGCCTACACTGATGAAGCTCTCAGGCCCCTCGGGACCAACCCCAAAAAGCATGAAGCAAGCAAGCAAGCTTTCATGTAACAAGTATAGGGCATATAATTGATGAGAGCTCCTCTGTGATATGCATATTAGAAAAGGACAAAATGTACTGTGAAATAATCAGGGGATTACCATGGACTTTAAACAAAGTCTCTGCAATAAATAGTGACCATCACCTAAATGGAATTTGGGTTTTTTTGTTCGGTGGGGGATGGTAATTGTGCCTTGGAAAAAAGGCATTAAATTTACACCAATGAATCGTCACTTTTTCTTGGGTTGGACCAAAAACAGACAGACCACCCAAAACTGAAATAATACCCGTGTCATGACAGATCAGATTACCCAACCGTCAGTCCAAGATTACCAAGATCACCCAAAACTGACTTCTGTTTTGGTTTGGTCCCAGTTTTGGGTGGTCTATGCACACTTTTAGTGTGAAGTTATAAAAATTAGTCTTAACTGTGTGAAATGTAGAACAGGTGAGGCTTGAGCAAGACCCAGTCATTTCAAATGTTTCTTTGTATCTTTCCCTCCCAAAATCAGGACATCAAAGACCGTGGATTTAGACTTGGCCAGAAGGTTGAAGCTGTAGACCTAATTGAACCAGGGCTGATATGTGTAGCCACCATTGTAAAAATTGCAGGGCCTCTACTGTGTGTGCATTTTGATGGCTGGGAAAATTCTTTTGATCAGTGGACTGATTGTGAATCGTCAAACATCTATCCAGTTGGATGGTGTGAGATGGTGGGGTACCCTCTTCAATCACCCAAAATTCCAGGTAGGGATTGTGTGAGAACATGTCTATTAATGTTTGGTTTCTGGATACATAGTTCTCTATCATAATGGTGCCTGTGGGCTGCAAGTTACAAGTAATACCCCTTGATGATGATAACCTGCCCCAGGCACAACTCCTCTGGGCAGCTGCAGCTATTTACTTGACTTGATGACAATGCACCTCAGAGGTACCGATTCTGTCCCTGGGTGAAGAGAGTAAGTACCTTCCCCAAGAATGCAACACTCTAACTAGCTAGGAATTGAAGCTTCTATCCTTGGGTCACAAGTCCATTACCATAGCTATTTGTCCTCTGTGCTCTCTCCATGAACATTTTGTTCATCATTCACTATTTCAAGGGTTGATGAAAGCTTGAACAAAACGTTTGCCCATTTTAGTTGCAGTGGCACCAAGTAGAAGAGATTCTTGAGAAAAAGTGTGTGTGTGTGTGTGTGTGCGTGTGTGGGGGGGGGGTGGGGGAGTTAAGGGGATATCTGAAGCAAAGTTTTATCTAAAAAAATGAAAGTCAATGAGAACATCTCCAGAAGCAAAGTAGGCATAAGCCCTCATCCTGGTTTCAGCCCATGGCACCAGTTAAGTGTGAAAAATAGTTACTTATTTTTCATGGTCTGTGGAAATACAATTTTGTAGAATGAGATAAAAATTTTGTGTCAGAAGTGGTGGATGGTGATAGGAAATGGTAAGAATGAGGAAGAGAGAGAGTGGGATATGGTAAGTGGAGAAGCCTGCATAGCTGGCTATTAAGTATGTCCCTTAATCACTGAGGTACTTATTAGTTATTTGGTGAATTCATGAGTAGATCAGCAAAGTATGTTTGCTATGTTGTGTATAGCTAGGAGGTTGTGAGCTATACAGCTTTTATCTCAATTCCTTAAAATATAAAAGCTGATACTGAAAAGTGTTATTGAAAAATGACTTAATGGAACAGACCCTTTGAGTACATAACACAGAAGATCTGTGCTGTGCAAATATTTTAAAATACGGTGAAATATGGTAATGAGTCAGCTAAAATTCAATTAAAGTGATTTAATTTAAGAGAAGGTTTATGCTGACAGGCCATTTAGAAATACAATGCTTCAGAATACTGTTGTACTTATAGAATGATGTCTCAATTTTGAGATATGCTGTATTATCATAACGATAGCCAAATTTCTTAGAAAAATAAAGTGATGTTCTTACTTCCTAAATTGTATGTGGGAAATGATTTCTGTTGTTCTTTTCAGAGAATATCTCTCCCCCAGTTAGTGATCCAAATAAGTCTTTCAAGAAAAGGTCCAGACATTCCTCATCATCGGAGAAGAAAAGTGAGTTCCCCTCAGTTCCTTGTATTATGAAATATTTTTGCCTTGCTTTGTTATTTTATTCCTTGGAGAAAGTAATTAGGTTTCACATGATAATGCCCAGGTTTGTCCCAGAATGATTTTTTGCTACAATAGACCTGTTTCACCTTTGCCACAGATTTTATGTTTGGAGAGTGTGTGGGATGCAGTTGTACATACATACAAAAGCTGGTTAATTAATGAAAGTCAGGTGGGGTGTGTGCAACATGCAATTCCTTGTATAGATACAGCTGCATATGCATGTGTGCAGTAACGCATAAAGCTGATTATGTATTCTCTGTCATGTTCGTAGAAAGGATTCATGACATAAAATTGGTGTTCATTTCTGTGTTAACAGATTGGTCTTTATTGCATCAATTCATACCACATTCATACCTTTTGTAAGTTAACTAAGTGATACTCAATACAAATGTCTATGGACGTGCTATTGTAGGCATCTCTTCATTATTAAACAAATGGAAATAATGGCATTGTGAGGGGTTGGTGAGTGGGTGGGTGTGTGGTTGAGTGGGTCGGAGGGCTTTGTTTTTGTTGGGAATACTTGAAGCTCCGAGAGGAGAAAGTTTGTCACTTACTCTTTGCAGTGTATTGCTAATGATGTGTTCATACTAATGCACCTGTCATACCCCTTATTGTTATGATACCTTGATGAAAAGTTATCCCCACCAAATTTCTGAGATGTTTAACATAGCTAGATGTTAAAGTCCTACAAAATGGCTAAAGTCAAACCATTATTTGGTGATGGAAGGTTGACGAAAAGTAAGTCTTTCATTCTTAGTTGAGATAAAAATGAGATGTTATCAGTGATTGATCAGACTTTAATTGAATTTAAATGAGAAATAACTAGTTTTTCCATGGTGTTTTTAATTGAGTGATTTGAGAAGGGCTTTTGATGATTTTGTCAGTCTTACTGTCCAAATCTTTTCCTTTCTTGCAGGGAAACTTGAGTCAGGTGGGAAATTGTCTGCAGCTGGTCTGCAACGTAAGTCGGCAGGGAGTAAAAAGCTGAAGGAGAAGTTTCCAGCAAAAAAGAAAATCACCCCTGATGTTTACTGGAAGCAAACTGGCCAAGATAGAGTGCCATCCTTGGATGAACTTGAAAGGATACCAGGCATAAATCCAGTTAGAGAAAATGTTTCAGTGAAAGTGCAGTCAGTCAAGCCAGGACGATCTGTGGACTCAGTTTACTCTTTTGGTAGTTCTAAGGAAGTCTTATACTCAGGGGTGAAAAACTTCAAGAGTCCCAAATTCACTCAGGGTGCTCTATCTGCAGGTGCCCTTATAACCAAAGATAAAAAGAAGCGACTCAAAAAGAGCAAGAAGGATAAACGAGACAAAAAACGGGAGAAAAAGAAGAAAGAGAAAAAGAAGTCCAAAGAAAAGTCTCATCGAAAGAAAAGCAAGCACAAGCAAAATGGTCTGGGGAACATTGACATCCTGAAAAGGATGGGAAAGATGTCACGTGGAGAGAAAAGTAACTTGAAAACTGTAAAAGTTAGCTCAGCTACCAATTTAATGTCTGCAGAAAAACCTTTGGACAGGGAGAAAGTGACTCCTAAGTTAGAACCACCTAAACAAAGTGTTTCGAAGGAAGCTAGAAATTCCAATGTGTACTTTGTATCGGAGACTAGCAGACCTAAGTTTGAGAGCATGTTTGGAGATCGTCAGGGATTTGTCTTTGAAAAGAAAAAAGTGTGTGCTACTAAAAAGAATATTCGTAAGAATTTAGCAGATCTTGAGGAACATGATCCTTATTCCTTGGAAGCAGAATTTCCATCTGCCGATCGAAAAGACACTGTAAATCTTGAAAAGGATGCATTAAAAGAAAAAAGCTTGCAGGATACTCTGCAGGATGTGTTGAAAGGAAAGTATGGTGTGAACAGTATTAAGATAACAAAGGAAGTGGAGAAAAATTCACAAGACTCTGTAACAAGGGGGAAGATAATCCCTGTGGGAGCTAAACCTGTAACCAGTGTAACCAGTACCTCTCCATTAAGTGCCAATGCAGTAGCCATGACCCCAACTTCCCAGCCATCAGTTTTAGACTCGCCTATATCTCTCTCATCCACACAGAGTACATCGAGCACTGGTAATATTCCTGCAAGCTCTAAATCAGATGGCAGCACTGCATCTCAACTTTCACCTGCACATCAGAAGACAGACCTGGGTTTTCTACCTACCCCGTCTTCTTGTGGTGAAGAGACTGGTATGGAAGATGCCGGTTCTCAGCTACAAGGAACTCCCAAGGAGGAACAAACATTTAATGACGGAGATGTCGATGATCTCATGACTATAATAGAGAATGATCTGGCGTCTTACCCTAGTGAGAATTTCACTGTATCAAAGCCAAATGCAACCAATGAGATGGTGATGAAGACTTCCCCTGAGAAAATCCAGGCAGAAAAGGATGCAGATGAGAAAGTAGAGGAAATTTTACGTGCAATCAGAGAAAGCAGTGGGCATGGCACTTTGGCAACTCCAGTGGACAAACAAGAGCAACAGAGCAGACAGAAGAATGGAAATACATCCTCACCTCCAAAGAAACCAAGAAATAGAAGTAAGTCTTTGGACAAACCGTCTTCTTCAAAGAAGGCCGCTAAGGCACGGAAGAGTCACCTAGCTAGTCTTCTCCAAAGGCCAGTCCAGTTGAACCTTTCCTCAGGGGAAGCCCCATTTTACAGGGATAATAACTTTTCCCCAGGAAGTGCTCCTCCTGGAATGCCACAAGATGGATCAATCACCCCATCCTCTTCTCATGCAGTGGAAAGCCATCTTCAGAGAAGTGATTCAGAAGGTACCAAGAAAAGTTCCCTTTTAGTTGAAATGTTAAACAGCATTGCCACTCAACAGAATAATTTAACTCCAGCAGTTCCTCACAATAATCTTGGGGGAACAAAAGTTCAACCTCCTCCTTTTGAAGCTACCCATTTGAAGAGGCCCAGTAATCTGCCATTTCCTGCAGGCCCCATGTCTCCTCCCAACTACCCATCAGTTTCACCTGCAAATCCAGCAGCAGTGCTTATGGACTTGGTTAGGCCAGCTGTACCCAAAGCAGTGGTTTCTAACCCACAATCTCCAGTGGTTTCACCACAGTTTAATGTGAATGGCAACATGATCGCACCAAATCGCAGTTTCCCATCTCCTATGCAGTTTGATTCCATGAGGTTCCCCCATCAGCCACCCCCCATCAATCAAGTGCAGCAACAATCTCCCACTGTTCCAAACCAAAGATTGTCACCTTGGATAAAACAAGAACAGTTCGCCTCTGGCACAACTTCTCTTTCCCAGCCTGTCACACCTCAGAATATGAACAGTCCAATGTCCAACAAGATGCCATTCCGATTTCCCAGCCGGTTCCAAGCACCATCACCAGTGTCAACACCACAGAGACTGCCAACCATGCAGACATTGTTTCGAGGCCTGCAAGGTTCTCTACTGCCAAAAAGTCCTCCATCACCAGCTGTTCCTGTCAGCCCACACAGCCCCAAAATGGCTCAAGTGGTCTCGAGTCCTTACCAGTTGCCTCCAGTGTCATCATTCCCAAAACCCTTCATACAGCAGCCACCTGAGTTACCATCTCCTCAGAAGATGCTTTCTAATCCCCAGTACCTCTCTCAGGTCAGTGATGGCTCTGTAAAACCAGCTAGGAGTCCTTCCCAACCCGTACAAGAGGAGACCAGTGCAGCACCTGTAAATGCTGTGAAGATATCTAACCCTTGGTACTGGGGAGTGGCTGAGGTCATGCAATTCCTGTATGATGCAGGGGAAGGTGGTTGTGCAGACACCTTTTATCGACAGGTTAGTAAACGCATGTCATCTTTGCATCTGATTGTAGATACATTGTACTTACATTTTGCTATGGAATGAAAGTCATCATGCATTCATGGAGAAAGGCATGAAAACTTAGAATTATGTTAGCAGTTAGTGTTGAGATTTTAATGCACAGTACATTCCATTGTACAAATTTGAAGCTTGAAGCTTTAAAAACTTTATTCAAAATGTGAAATGTGGTTGTCTCAAAATTTTATATGATTGCTTGCATAGCCTTCACGTACTCACTTGTGTACTCTCCTTGGTTTACATTCACAGCAAATTAATGGACAGAAATTGATGTCTCTTAACAAAGAACAGATAGCAAAGTTGACAGGGATGAAAGTTGCCTCCTCACTCAAGATTTATCAGCAGATCACCAAACTACAGAGCATGTTCCCCACCCCAAGGGGAACACCAGTCATCAGCAGCTAATCCCGCGATCTCTGCTGCAGTGGTTGTGATTTCATGAAACTGCATTCTTGCCATTAGTTTTGTCAGTCCTTTTGTAATCCTCTCTCTTGTCTTCAGATGAGGTAATATCTTCAGTCTAATGGTCAGGCTTTCAAGTGGTTCCTCCTTATCCAACTTTCTCCTTCTTTTTGAATTTTCGTACTCCTGTTCCTACTTTCTTAAAATGTCTACTGTATCCTACTTTTCCTGTCTGAAATTTACTTTGTGACCCAGAAAATGTATTTAATGGCATATTCAAATCTTTGAATGTCTTAAGGATGCTGCTGCCAAATTTGATGGGTGTCGACAAATGAAAGCCCACAAAGTACTATGTTTTGCTCTTCCATTTCCAATTTTTGTCCCGTTTTATTTAGAATTTTGATCCTACTTTTATCCTACTTTTTCACCCATGTTCACATGAAAGCCTGCTTGGTAAATTACAGTACAGGTATCTGTTAAGTTTATGAAAACATGCTCCATTAAGCTTGACAGCACTGTATCTTTTACGAAATGGTGGAGGAAGTTAAATGTGTAACTTAACATTTTGATAAGATTTATGAAGCTGCAAGTTGAAATCTATTTCATTTCTGTAATTGATCTTAATTCAGGAACTTGCTCCTTTGTTTAATACCTGGACATAAGCTGAAATGTGAGTGTCATAGTGCTAAGTGTGAGATAGTATTTCTTGGAACATTCAAAAAAGCAGTTTATTGGTTGATTTTTGCAGATGATCGAAACCTAATCTTTTTTTGTGGTAAGCAATTTTGGTAAAAAAAAAATTGCACCCTAATTTCTAAAAAGGACAGTCATTTCTAGAAAGAGTGCCTTTAAAAGGCTGCTTTCTATATTGTCAGGAGAGGCTGATCCCAAAGAGTGACCATTAACTTTGGCATCCTTTACATGTGATACTAAGAGAATCCTAATATTCTTGACTTTACAAGTTTTAAAGACGTTTCAAAAATTGGTAAAGTTTTGTGACTATTTCCAAATTTTTATGCCTTAGAAAGCTATAATATCCGTATCCCTTGCTGTTCTGGGTCATTCACAGACATAGCTCAAGACTTGAGCAGTGCTAACTTCCATAGATTTATAGCCCTATACTAAAGTATGAGCCATCTCAAAGGCCATCTTGTTGGTAACTAAATTTTCCCATGATCAAAGAGTATGCTAAGTCTATGGTGAAGTCAATGTGAATGGTTGATAAAACTGCAAGAATATTGAGACAGTAGTCACAAAAGAATGGATCTTGACTGCTTTGTGGTGTGTTAAGATAGTGTCTGGATAAGAGCTGACAACCAGAGTGGGCCAATCCCAATAATTCAGATGGATGATGAGTGTTAATTCAATGACAGTGTTATTTTCTTGTCTTGCACATTACTGAATGGTCTGTTGGGTAGAACTGCCACTTTTAAGCTGCAAGGCTGGGAATCAAATCTTGAAGGAGTCGTAACAAAGGCTATGAAAATGGAGTGTGTTGCCTCTTTGCTCAGTGCAAGATATTTGAACAGGTGTAATTTATTGCGTGAATTTGCAACCTTGAGTGCCTGAATGGCTGCCGGGTTTCTTAGATCCCAGTGGGAACGTATCGAAATGAAAAGCCCAGATAGGTAGAAGATATATATATGATTCATTTTGCCAGGCTTTCTTCTCCTTCCGTTTTTTTTTTCATTGGTTTCAAGTAAGGTTAGATCTGTTTTGTGGCAAAAACATCACTTTTTTTTCAATTCTTGTTAGAAATGTTTATTATTGATAGTACTTACGAGTTGATGTCCTTTTATCATTTTATGATTTTAATTGGTCTACCTCAATTGTAAATATAGGTTGTATATTGGAGAGAGAAATTTGACAACTGTTGAATGTCAAGGGGATGAAGAAGAAAAAACAGTACAAGATATAGATGAGGCAGAGAGAAAGAGGAAGCTGTCAGGAATTTGTAATTTTAAGAGATGGTCTTTTCAGAATCCATTCTGTCATCTTTATCAAATTGTTAAAACTTTACTGAAAAGTATTGAAATAGTACACCATTCACTGAAAGTGAAAAGCTTGTGGTCAGTTTAAGTTAGATTCAGTGTAAATTTTAACTTTGCTGAGCTTTGATAATTTAAATAGTTCATAGTGAGACCATGGGGGGGGAGGATGGTTGGGGGGATGGTGGTATTTAATGGAGGATGATGATAGATATTAAGAAAAAACATTTGGTGTTGGGAGGAAACAGTGATGGTCAGTGCTGAATGAAATATATACAAGGAGAAAATTCATGCCATTTTCTCCCCATCAGGAATGATAAGAACTCATTTGACCCATAAGAAACACGTTTTTGATTAGTCGTAAACTTTAACTGGACCGAAATAAGACCAGTCTTCCTAGATGACTGCCGGCTCTGTGTTTTGATTTTCTTTTGGAAGGGGGGAGGGGATGGACTCGCCACTGTGTGTGAGAACAATGTTGTACATCAAATTTTGCTTGAAGGGAGTGAGCCTCTTACCTTCTCCCATGCAAGGTTATCTAAGATTTAATGTAGTAACTGTTAACTTGATGAAATTGCAGCCCTGTTTGACTCATCTGTATGTTGTAAACCTCTTAATAAGTGAGAACTAATAAATGATGCCATTTGGAAAAATAAATTTCAACTTCAGTAGAGTTAGACAGTATATGGCACAAATGAATTCATCGTTTGCATTGTCCACTATTACAAAGTCATCTTGTGAATGCATGACAGGAAAATAATGCCATGAAAAGGTTTCATAGTATTATTATTTGTATCTGTTAGGTTTCAACATAGTTATTTTCATTATTTTGTAACTTATCGAAGCATTGACTTTAAGCTTCCTCACACTTTTGTTGGCAAGCATGGTCATTCTGCCTTGTGAGTAAACCTGAAGACCTTATAGTAGTTACAGCTGTGTGGTTTTAAAATTTTGGACATGATTCTCAAGATTTGTAAGGAAACCATTGCTGGAAACACTGGCTGATTTTAAATTTGTTAAATATTTAGACTTAATTTTGTCTCCTTTGGAGTAAACTGCTAAATGTTTCTTGTGTCATAGCTTCAAGGGATGCAATATTTACATGGCTCGGTGTATGCAAACTTTCTATTATAAAGCACCACCACTATACCTTAATATTTGATAACAGTGCAGTTTGTGGCGCAAAGTACCATCAGATCCTTATACCCGTGTAACAGTTATGTTAATACCCTATGCATTGTGGGGTTTTTATGCCTGATATGCATGGTAAATGTCATAAAATATGCTTAGAATGCAACTTTATCTGTACTGTGAAGAAAGATTGGCCATTTCAGCATCTGTCAAATAGTGTGTGTGGAAGAAACAGCATTATCAAATTGGAAAGTGATAGTCTTTGAAAATGTAGTAGATTGATAGTTCTATTTGCTGTTAAAAAGTGTCAATGACTTTACTAGAATATCTCAGGTTTATGTCAAAGTTTATTCCATGTCTCATTTTTCTTTGCAAAATTGGCTAAAAATGCAATGCCAAATTCATAGAATTCACAACACTAGGAAAGGAAATGAAGAAAAGAGATTGCATTGAAAGTTTTCTGCAAGATGGCCCAACTGTATGTGGGTGCGTCTCAACTTGACAATCACTTTGGCTGTGGTTGTTCCTGACTGGTATCACCCTTATTTGCCAGTGTTGAATCTGGTCATCTTCAGTGGTGACCATTTGATATGCTCGATCAGCCCATCTGAATTAGATGCTGCTTTCAAGAGTTTAAAACATGGGTGGTCATTGTGGGTGTTTGGTAAGGTTGCATTGCATTCAGTGGCATGGTTGGTGAAGGTCTTCAGGAAACAGACATGTTGCAGGTATGTGGTCATCCTAGCCATATGAGGAATGGAGTAAAAGCCTGATTAATGATAGGTGTTCTTTTTTTTTTCTTTTTTTTCTTTTTTTTTGTTCTTTTAATGCTGTATTGCTGTAGTAGTCTTTGGCATTTCTGAACAAATTGACCTATTCTTAAAAAGCCAATTTTTCTCAGTTGCTAAAGTTACTAATATATTGGTGTGACATTGTAATTTACAAGACCTGGTGGGTAGTTTCTTCCTTTTTTGGGAATAAGTTAAATTTCTTTTAGTTAATTGATTGCAGTCATTTAAAGCCAGATTGTTTGCTCTGAAGGTAGTAAGACACTTATTGGATTGAGTTGGATTGCTGCCAGAGGTTGTCTTTGTTGTAACAAAGCATAAGTTTGGGTTGAGAATGAAATAAGGAAATATTGAATAATTGGGGTGGTGGGTAGGTATATGACAAAACACAGATTGTAAAGTTTACAGTTGTCAAAGTTGAAATTTGACGGAGGCATCTCAAGAAATACCATATTTCTTTGCAATTTAGGAAAAGCATCTAGAACTAAGAAGGTAATTCAGAATACCGTAATATTTATGCTATAGAAATATATATTTATGAATGCTTGTTTCTTCTGTCTAGGTGTCAGGTACATTTAAAAATATGGTCAACTATGCAGTACTAAGATTAACAACTAGAGTTGTAACTTAAAGGAAAGGTTTCAGCAAAACATGTATCAAAGAGGAACTAAATCCAAGAGATCTGGTGAAATTTTCATTCAGTTCCTGTGTGTCATTCTCAAAATATTAGCAGAAGTAGTTCTCAGATTTGTCAAAGTGAACTTGAAGCAAGCAGGATAATTTCATCTGCTCTCTTCATATTGAAGAGCAAATCTTTGTTTTCTTTTCTTTGCCAGTCTATTAATCTTGAAATAGGGATATGGGTATATCCCACAGAGAGCGATTAATTTCCATGCTTCTCGTGCCTTTAGGTCTCAGTCAAATGAGATTATGGAGGACAAAATTGCATGTTAAGTGTAAAGAAACTGTTGATAAATGTGAGGGTGCGATGTCATCTGTGCTTGCTTCAGGGTCACCTTTAATTGAAAAGGTGATGACTTTTTCTGCTAGTAGCTTGAGAACTGTAAGTAGAAATGGAATAAAAATGTGACAAGAATGCCTGTATTAAGTCCCGCTTGAAAATGATATAACTGAATTTTAGCTTCTTTTAAGTTGTTGTGATTTTAAGTGTTGGAGACAAAAATGTGTGCTGAAATAACTAAGTTTGTTATTTGCTTGGTTAGCCATAATTTGGGGACAGATTGAATGAAAATTATCGTAAAATGAAAGTGAGACCAAGTCTCAGTTTTATATGACCAGTAATGCCCTTGTACATTTTGGGGTGCAAATATATGTTTCAGTTGGCCTTTGGGTTAAAGGTTTTCTCATAAATCTTGTGTAACAAGAGCTATTTGGGGAACTTTGACTTTTGAGGGATTGGATGGCATTTTTCTTCTGAATTTGATATAGAGATGGTGCATGCAATATTATGAACCATAAACAATAGGGCATTTTGCACTTCATTTTATTTGAATTGTGATGTATTGTATGTTGTTTTTCTTCTTCTTCTTTTCATGGGTAGAGGCGGGGGGAGGAGGGTACATACATCTGCTTTGGAAGTTTTATTTTATCTAAAGCCAATATTTTGAGATATATGAATGGTAGCTGATGTGAAAGATTGTGATAAAGGAAGCACTGATGTGAATTTGGAATACAAGCTCATATATTAAAGTTTAAAGTGTGTGTGTTAACAAACATTTTAAGTCACTGCCGGTCAATGAATGAGTACAGTATC